>JBBPDB010000140.1:9014223-9042833 GCA_037974465.1 Brachypetersius altus
ACCGACCCCAGGTGTGTGAGAGATTGTCTTTGTGTGTGTGTGTGTGTGTGTGTGTGTGTGTGTGTGTGTGTGTGTGTGTGTGTGTGTGTGTGTGTGAGTGTTTGGACCACTCACAGCTCAGACAATAGTCCACTACACCCTCGTGATCCCCCAGCAAAGCCTGCAGCTCACGTGGTGCCCTACTCTTTTTAAATGACCATCCCTGCACCAAAACAGCCTCTGCTGGACAGCTGATCGATACACAGTTCCTGAGACACTGCAGACGAGATGACATTACGGGTAAGAAAACGTAGCTCCACTGCAGACACAATCAAAGCAAATTGGCTCATTCTGTTGTTCGTGAGGAATGGCGGTCATTCATAGTTCAATTACCTGTGCTGCACAGGGGCCTGCTCTATTTGGGCCTGCTTATAGCACAGCACTGAGTCTGTGTGTCACTTTCATTACAACCTTTGGATCAACTGTAGTGGATGATAACCAGCGCAGCAGGGATATGTTGAAATAAAGCACGTCCATCGTTTAAATGTTGGTTCTCTACATAATGGACCCAAGAAATGACTGTAAGAGGAGCTGAAGTGGAGTGGTTTTACATTAAATCCGTACTTCTCTCTCCCTGTCTCTCTCCCTCTCTCTTGCTATCTCTCTGTCTAACTCTCTCTCAGTGTGACTGCTGGTATGATGAATGTTTAGTTATAGCCCATCCTGCCACGTGCATTTGGATGGAAGAATGCCAAAGTGGTTTCACTGAGTCGTGCAACATTTTATCATTATACCTGCAGAATACCTGAGATAACTGCTAATATGCCAGTGTTAGGTTAATGGGCACTGAAACAGGGTAATTAAAATGTAGCTTTCCACCTTTCTGTGATCAGTGCCATTTTCCAGCTAAGTTGGCCCATTGATTTATTTTGAAAGGAAGAACACAGAGCTCTAACTCGATAAAAGTCAACCAGCAGCAAGCTAACGTACTTCAGCGGGTCAATGTGCTTATTAAGGATATGTGAATGCTTTAAAATGTGAGTTTTTAAAACCGATTGTTAATCAGTCATTGACACCTTAATAATCATTAATAAGCCGCTATAACACGTTAATAAAAATGGGTTCTAATAAATATGATGAAACTGACAGTTATAATCCTGGTAACCAGTCCATGTGTCACTTACTGTACTGAGCAATAGTCCTATAGAAAATTATATTTAAACATGTTTATCTGTGCAACCATTTTCAGTCTTCTCTGCGAGGAAGTTCAGTATTACTTGGAGATCCCATTAAAAATCTGATTTGGTTCAACAAGTATTTAATTAGATTAAATAAGGGGGTTTTCAGGTGGAATTTCAAATAGCAGCTCCTAAGAATAATTTAGGGACGTTATAATTTTAAGAGATTGAGGAATGCACTTATAAAAGCTCTTCCATTTGAGTTCCTGTCAAAATGTGAAATTGGTACCTCAGTTCTAGAGCATGTAGGTCCTTGCTTTGATCCAAGCAGTCTACTGACACAGGAGTGTATATAAACACTTTCTCATATTCTGTGCAAGTCTGTATGTGTCTGTTCACTTGTGATTGCCATTGAACTGATTAGCGATAATCTAATCAGTCTAAACATGTCCCATATTGTCCATTGTGTTGGTGGTCCTGAGTCTGTCAGGTGTGCTTTGATAGCTATGCTTCTTGTCTACCAATCCTCTTTTGTTATTAATAAAAACCCAAAACAAAACAAAAAAACCTTAGATAGCACACAAAAAATACAGGGCAATGGATTTCAAAGAGCAATTTCCAGTATAAAAGCGTCACTATGAAAAACGTTTTTGTGGCCAAACATGATTGGATTTGGTTACCTTTGAACTGTTGGGGCTTTGAGCATTCAAAATCACGTCACCTCTATTGATGTGGGAATAAAGTAGATATAGAGGATATCAAAAAACAAATCCTTCTATCTGTCCCTTTGACTACAAATGTGCTAATGGACCGCATTCGATTAATGTTCAGAATGAAAGCATATGCCTTCTCACAGAGCTGCAAGAACATTTAATGAAATTAGTCCTCTGCCATTACTAATTACATTACATTACTTTACATTAATCATATTACAAGAAAACGAAGGCCTCGGCATAATTCATTCAAAACAATCATAATAACACCTGCATAAGAACTGTTTTTCCTTAAATGTGGTTTTAAAAAAATCCCCACCTTAATCTCTCCACATCACTACACTGACCTTGCCCTGATCTTGTATCTAAATAGTTTGCCTGATTCTTGCAGTTTGAGGCCTCCTGTCCTGACGGACTGTGTCCAGGATGGAGCATCATCCTGAAAGGAGAGACGCCAACAGAGGCCAACAAGTAAGTCCAGGGCAGAGGTACTGAAAAACAGGATTATAGAAAGATCCATAAACATCCACCTTTCTGACCGCAGGTCTCTGGAGAAATCTTGGAATGGAAAATGGGCAGAATATAATTTCAAAAATCTACATTTAAGTTGAGAACTATTTCTTTTCCAAGACCATGATGCCAATTGAATGTATTTTCTCTGACTTGTGAAGATCACTCTTGATAAAAGAGGCCACTTCTATCACTGTACACGATGCTTCAGAGGGGTTGGCAATTTAATATTACCCCAGACCTTGAAGATCATCCATATGTATGAGAACTGTTTTCCCCGAACATTCACGCTTTTTATACTGGATATAGGAAAACCATCAGTGCCAGGGGGGAGTAGAAGTGGAACTGTTTCTGACCTCAAAGATAGAAAAGGAATACACAACGATGCAGTCCAGAGTATAAATCTAATGAAGCCACTTACGATAGAACCACAGTGATATTTCAAACAGACAGTTCCAAGCCCCAGCTAAAGGTTGTGTTTTTTAATCCTTTTAAAATGTCCGTTTTCCCCTTCCCCAGCAAAGTCTATTTAAGAACAGGACCGCTTAACAACTCTGGGGAGTTAATAATTCATCTTACCCAGTGAGAAAAACCCACTTCATCAGGGAAAATGTAAGAAGTGCCCCCAATGCAGACAATTAGAAGAACAAGCAAGACTAGAAAGGAGAGCACTGAACGCTAATGTGACAAGCATGCATGTGACAATTCATTTGGCAAAGGAAGAATGGCTTTCCCTTGGGCACGATCTCTACATGGTTCATTCATTATAGATGTTCATAGACAGCACAGACACCAGCCAGACAAGTCAGGGGAGATCTGAGATTATTGCCTGAAATATTTTCCATGCAGGATTCTGGTGAATAGAACAGAATGGGGAGAATGAAACAGACCAGCCAAATGCAGCTAGTGGACCATTTGTCTGCTAAATCCAGAGTAACCAAGGGTTTTTTTGGCCAGATTGCTCTAGACCACATTGCCTGTGACTTCTAATTGATTACTGCAGCATCACTAATGTGCCTTTCTGCCTCACCGAGGTTTGAGATCAATTTCCTCTGCGACCGAGACGACAAAATAGCCTTCCACTTCAACCCCCGCTTCACCGAATCAGACATAGTCTGTAACTCCTTCATGGCAAACCACTGGGGGCAGGAAGAGCGGTGCACCAACTTTCCCTTTGGCACCGACGAGCCTTTCCAGGTGAACTGAAACTGTGCTAATGATCATACTGTGACTCAGCCATACTTGCACAGGGCTTCTAAACAAAGTCTCTCCTCCCTCGACAGATTGAAATCTACTCAGACAACGACAACTTCCATGTTTACATTGATGAAACGAAGATCATGCAGTATAAGCATCGCGTCGACGATCTAAAGACCATCACCAAAGTACAGGTGGTGAATGACATCGACATCTCCTCTTTGGAGATCACCAAGAAACATTTTTACTAAAGCTGGGAAACGAGATGGTTTAAAAAGAGTTCCCCAGGGAAGCCCTATGGGAAGAATAAGCTGAAGTAAGCCTTTGTTTGTTTACAGTGGATTATTGTCCGTCTTGCATTTCTCGTTGATAATTTTAGCAATAAATAATGATGATTATCTTCTTCGCCTGTTGGCTTGGCTTAACAGATTGCCATATTCAAACAAAACAACCTGAATAAACAAGGAAGTCTGAAGAGATTTCTAAGATGTTCATCAGCTGGGAGTATTCTGATTGACTCTGATAACAATAATTGCCTGGGACTTTTCCTGATCTGTCCAGTACAATTAACACATTAGAGCTAGTGCTAAAGGACTGCTGGGAAAACATTTTCACAAGAACACACACCAAGACGGAAGTATCAAATAAGAAGTGAAATTACAAGCACTAATAATAGTAATCTCACAGACATACATAAACATGAGACACTTGCAGGAGAAAGTAGTTTGAGCAGTTGATGACAGATGGCCATTTCATACAGGATCCTTTGCATAATCAGTCTAATATTTGGAAATATGTCCATATGATGTTTTCAACAGAACAGCCAAGGAGCCTGATATATAAGAGCCCATAAACAGATGGAGCATTTACAGTAATAGAGAAGGGCTTTCCATCCAAACTTAGCATCAGAACATTACTACTACTTCTACTTCTACTACTACTACTACTACTACTACTACTACTAATAATAATAATAATAATAATAAATATAACATACAATGAGGAGAAGCGGGTATTCAGAAACTTTTGCTTTAACAACCTGCACTACAAATATTCATTTCAAACACAATGTTATATGTTTGCACTATTAAAAATGAAGTTACTGCATTCATAAGCTTCAAGATATCCGCTGCAAGAAGCATTTCATTTTAGCAGCGCTATCGTTCAAATTGTCCTGAGGGTTATTAGGGCCCATTTACTTACAGTTATAGAAACCTTCATACATGTTCAAAGTGATTCAAGTTAGGAGACAAGCTGTACCTGTACCTTTCTCTATAAATGGGCTCAATAATTTCCAAAGCTTTCAATGAGGTCTGGCCAGAGTACACTTTTCAAAAACAGTTCTGAATTTTCTAATTGTTTAAGGACATCTCTGTATCTATCTCTCTGTATACTGCCAAGCCTGTATTACTGACAGAGATCTGTACTAGGCCTTCCATCCTAGCTATTCCATTCAATTGATAACAATGTTGTCCCTGGATTGTTGCATGAAATCCACTCTAACAATTGCAACATTGCAACACAATAACATTTTCATTTTTAGTTGTGCAGGTTGGGCAGCATAAATATATAAGTATGTATATAAAATAATAATAATATATACAGTACTGTGCAAAAGTCTGAGGCACCTGAGAAAATGATGCTTAAAAGCTGTTAAAACATTTACATTACAACAAACAACATGAATACACTAAATGGCGGTTTTATGTGTGGGAAAGTGTCCGCTTAACCTTTTCCAGACCTCTTTCCTTATGGAAGCCCAGTTTTACTTGCAGCTCCATCAAATACCTGGTTTGACTCTTTTTACTTCAGTAGATTAAATTAGGTTTGTTGATTATGGAATTTTATTCATTCACCCAGTGGAGGCACTGAGCAGAAACCTGGATCCAAACCTTTGTTCTTCTAACCAGCTCACAAAATATTGACTACATTTTAGAAAGAAAGAAATCTGCTATATATATAGATGGAGTGAGAGATGATGCTGTTATTCTTTTTTTTTTTACTTACTAAATGATAGGGCTTCCATCAACTAATTCTATATCAGCATGATTCCCTGTAAGGTAACTAAATGTAAAAATATATATCAGCACAGCTTCCTTACGCACTCATGAGTGTGAGTGAGATCGCTACTCTGAGAGCGACAACAGCACAGAAGAGAGAGAGAGAGAGAGAGAGAGAGAGAGAGAGAGAGAGAGAGAGAGGGAGAGAGAGAGGCTGCATAATTCACAGCATTCTGCCATTCCGTGGGAGGAGGTAGAGGAGGAACCCAGGAGTACATGGCCAAGTCCACTCTCAGGAGGCTGCATGGAAGGAAACGTGGCAGACCATCTTACTGGAGCTCTTCTGCACATCCATCAGGGTAGGATTTTACTTTTCTGACCATAAGAAATTTTTCAGTTTCTCAATATGTGACTGTGGCTCATAGTGAATGTCCATTGAAGAAAAAAACTCACAAGCCTGTATAGACTCTGTGATTGAACTGTATTTGTTATTTTTTTAGCCTGTTGATTTAAAATGGAATAATCAATCAATACTGTACAGCAAAGTATATGTGATTAGAATCCAAAAGCTGCATTGTAAATTCTATAAATCCTATAAATTACAGTTTCCTATGAAGCTATTTACATTTTCAGTAAGCTGGTGTTAAAACTGTCTTATTACTGTGTTGGTTTCTTGTAGGGCAGCGGGCTTAATTGTGCAAATATCCCACCCCACTTTTTTGACTGACAAAAGCTGAAATGATTGAATGTGTCAGCTGCATGAACTAACATCAGCTAATTCTGATGTCCCCGAATCTGAAGCACCAGCTGCATCATATGTCATCAGCTTAATCTTTACTTGGAGATATGCAGAGCAGAGAGTTTAATTCAGTCCAGAGCAGTCAAACAGCTATTAGCTTTTAAAACTTCAGGATGAATTTCTCGGAATTTCATGTCTCCAACTCGCTGCTGTCTGCAAACGGTTCCATTGGTGAAGTCGGAGACGTTGGTTCTGATTTGTTCCTCCATCAAAATGGAGAAATGGAGCGACTTCTGCTGCTGACAATTCAGGAGCCGACCACCATCGCGCTCACAGTGATGTACTCAATGTCGTTCGTGGTGGGCTTTGTGGGGAACATCATGGCAATGCGGATGCTTACTAGCCAGAAGAATAGGAGGGTCCAGAGCGTGAGTGCCACCCGGAGCTTACTGATCAACCTGGCTGTCTGTGACCTGATGGTAGTCTGCATCTGCATGCCCATCACTCTGGGTCACACCATCTACACAGCCTGGGTCTATGGCGACCTGCTATGCAGGGCTGTTCCCTTCATCCAGGCTGTGTCTGTGTCAGCCAGTGTCCTCAGTTTGACAGTAATCAGTGTCAACAGGTACTACAGCGTCCACAGCCCACTGAATGCTCGCTCCTACTTCACCCAGCGGAAGATCTGTGTAACCATTGGAGTGGTTTGGGTCCTGAGCTCAGCCATCTGTGCTCCACTCCTCTTCATGGTCAAGCTTGATGAGATCCACTTGATTGACATTACGGTACCCATCTGCAGAGAGCTATGGCCACAAGCAAGGCTTAAGCAGGTTTATAATGTTCTGCTCTTCATCATGCTCTACTGCATCCCTGTGGCCTTCAATCTGACCATCAGCTTCCTGACGGGCCGGAAACTATGGAGGGCATCACAGCGCTTCGACAGCTTTGACACGCACAGCCAGGTGGTGTATGCCTCATGTCTGAAGACACGCAAGAAGATTGCCAAGGTGGTGGTCACACTGGTCCTGCTGTTTGCTATCTCCTGGCTGCCCCTGTATGTGGCCGACATTTTGATCGACCGCGAGATGCACCCTCCCCACTGGATCCTACAAACCAGACCATTCGCCCAATGGCTGGGCCTCACCAACTCCAGCCTCAACCCAATTTGCTACTGCTTCCTGGGGGACTTGCATCGGTCTGCCAAGGTACTCAAATCCAAGTACCACCAGCGGGTGCTCTCTCTCCTCAGGACGTCTAACTCCAATAAGTTGCCAAGACCGTTCTCTCTCAAACAGCAGTCATCTAGCCAGAGGCAGGGACCCAGGACTCAGGTGTCCGAGGAAACACTCTCAGACTGGTGCTCTCACACCAGCATGGGGGAGTCCAGCCAGATTCTGTCCCTTCATAGCCTGTCAGACAGATCAGGTTCCAAGAGTACTCCTGACCTGACTGGCCTGTAGACAGCAATTTCATAACTTGGAATGCCGCAGGGTTCTGCAAACATGTACAGCTAACTGTTACTTGAAATAGCATAGCATGAAAGTCACATGGACATGATCATGGACCTGGAAAAAGACTTAAAGACATAGGTGTGTAATATCTAAAAAAAAGCATGATTAAGAGTATTTCTATAACTCTACTATTTAAAAAAAGAGGTGCCACAAAGTGTTTTTGAGCAATGCCTTTTTAGTTCCCTAAATAAGTATTTTGTGATTGAGATATGTGTGTGAAGAACATTTCAAAAGGATAAACATTGTCAAATGTTTAATTTTCTTTACAAATTTTAGGGTTCTTCAAAGACACTTTACACTATACGGATGTTATGTTGACCAAAATCACACATATCTTTTACAAAAATTGTTCTTCTGAGAACACTCTTAGAGCACCACAGGTGTTCTTTTGTGGCATGATGCAAAGAACTCTTTTTTGCACCTTTATTTTTAATAGTGTACTCCACTCCTGTCACATGCTAGAATCCTTTAATGATGGAAGGTGTCAGTGTGCAGTAGCCATGAAAAGTGATTTTGTGACTTTACAGTGTGCAGTGGACATGAAATGTGAATGTGTATTTTGCGCTTGTCTCCTTGTGGTGTCAACACTGACACAGGTGTATGTAAATCAGAATTTCTGATTTAATTTCTGATAAAAAAAAATAAGCAAAGAAAAAGAACATCCATTTTATATTTTGGTAAATATCCTTAAAAGCTAAAGTACAGTCACTGCAACATCACCCTTTTTTCCATGTTAAATCTGTAAATGTATCAATATGTATAAGTCAGTGCTGATAAATCAATTTTTGGAGCTTTATGATACATAGAGAACCTCAGCTGTGGATTCAGAATGTACACATTTAAAGCAGTATTGCCTGTCTGCACTGTTTACATTAGTCTTGTTTAATTCAATTAAATGTTCTCGACTGTGATTACTTTATTTGTACACCTATTTAAGTCAAGTCAAATTTTTTGTTTTATTGTCATTTCCGTCATATACACAGTTCACAGGACCATGGTGCAACATAACAACAGAACCAGAACCACACAAACCTACACAAGTGTGGACAGGACAAAATACCCAAAGTAAAAAGAGAAAAAGAGTGCAAGAAAAACACAAAAGCAACATTAGGACAAGACAACATAGTGCAGGCAACAGCTGCAGTGCTAGCTTGAATTAATCATTAATCCAGTATTAAGACAGAAACTGTATTCTAGCAGTGGAGTCGTTTTCATGAAAAGACATAGGAGCTGGAGGGTTGATTTAAGTGAATCTGGTGTAACAGTTATTGCAATTCAGCCCTACAGCTACTGGAAGATGTCAGAAGCACAAGCTGCTTTCATTTGTATTTGTACACCTGTAGATATAATATAATAGAAAAAACAGCTCAGTCGCATCGCCAGCACCATGTGAGTCCACTCATTGTCAGTTATCTCACAATATTTTTCCTGTGACAAAACCTCCATGGGCATAGGAGGAAGACATTCCAGGGCTTACATAAAAAAAATGATTTCAGTTTCGGGGAAATAACTGTGGAGCCATATTGCTTCATGAAAATGGGCAAAATATAAGAACTGAAGGCAAAAAATGTAACCACACAAAAACGGCAGACCAGAATTCTGCAAATGCCATGAATCTATATGAAGAAATGTTGGATCTTTAAGAGCCCATTCATTTACTACAGAAAATATGGGGGGGGAAAGAACAGGAAATGATGTCTTTCTAACAAGAACTTCTTCCTTTCTCTGCTGAAGAATTTTTTGTTGATCTCCAATGTCACAATTATACATCATATTCATGCTAATAATTTCACATTTGAAATTTTAGCACCTCAGTGACTCTAGAGAACAGGATTTGATTGGCCTATAGTCAGAGTTAATGACATGAGTATAAGAAGCAAATAATTCCTCTACAGGCTTTTTGACTCAAAATCTTTTTAAGCCAAGAAGAAAATTTTCTTCTTTTTTTGAGATATTAGCTTTAGTGCCATTAATAAGCTGGACACAGGCTGAATTCAGGAATGTATTGTTCACAGGAACAAAATGTTATGCGAGCGACAAGGAATTTCTTAACAGCAAAAAACAGCTACAGGAATGCAAGAAAGAAAGTCCTCAGCAACCCTGCCATTAATCAGGCATCTGAATATCAGGATATGATCTCACTGGGAGTGCAATCGTGTGAACAATAGACAATCCTGTTGACAGAGTGATAACTCAGAGCAAATATGCAGCTTTTCTATGCATGCAGCACCAACAAAACAAGTTTATTTATCTCCTTTCAATTACTCAGCCAGTTGATTGCATATCCTCAATCCTGGCAAGACTCAAATGAGAGATTTAGTCAAGCGTTTCAAGGCTATTCTCCTAAATTTCCATTGGTTAAACATCCCTAAGGATGTTTCATGAAAGATTTAATATACATTTAATCCCGCATCAAATACTGTTTTATATATTTCTTTTTCCACAATTCACCAGTAGGTAAGACTTGCCCAGCAGAAAGCCATGGATTAGTATGGGTAATGGAGAAAAAAGTGATTGCTTTGCCAATATGGAAATTTGGCAAAAATTATAGAGAAGCAATGCCTAGGAACTTTGCAAAAAACTATCTGCTACAAATTACGTTTTTCCTCATTCTTTATGAAAGCATTAATGTATTTTAATAAACAAGGCCTGTGCTGTTTTCCAGAGAATGGTCTATTTAGGTATTCTCAGAAACACCTCCACCCTGATTAGAAAGCTCATTATCACATTTATCTATTAATAAGCTAATTGGATATTGCTGTCTACTCGCTACAGGAGCAGTAAAGTTATATTTAAAAGGTCATCTTTTGACAGTTAGTCTGTCTAAGTTGCAGGCTACAGCCATGCAGAGAATAATACCTTGCTTTTCAAGAAAAGGCAAAGTATTTGTCTAAAGGGTGTTGTGTAATTTTAATAATGTTTAGCCTTTTTTATCTGCAATTCTATTTGGAACTACAGCAAATTTGAAATATGATTGAGTTAAAGTACAGAAGTTACATGAAAAAGCACAAGAACAATTTTCCTTTAAGATCAGTTTCAGTCTGATTTTGTAGTAGCTGTCTGCAGATACTATGTGAGTTTGGTAGGATGATACAAATGGAGCCTTTTTTTACTTCCAAACATCCAATATTTTTCCATTATTACCCTGAATTTTCTATTGATGATGTTTTCGCTCCTGCCAAAGCCTCCCAGAGCATCAGCCAAGGTTCTAAGTGTTTCTTCTCCTAATACAATCATACATTCTCTTCTAGTATATCAGTTTTATAATTAAAATATGGCCTAAGAGTTCTTTTAATGGTTCGCTAAAGAACATCAGGGTTCCTAAAAGAACACTTTTTTGAATAAAGAAACACATGAAACATTTGCATTAAGTGGAACTACTTTATACCTTTGGAAGGTTCTTCGTAAGCACATATCTCTCAGAAATTATCCTTTAGGGATCTAAAATAGTACTTTCCTGGCATCACATAAGGAACCCTTTGTGGCACTTTTTTAGGAGTGTATTGCACCTTTAAGTTGATGCAACTTTTTAAGGGAAATAAATAATGCAATACCGCTCTGGTCTAGAAAAGCCAGATCACACCAAAAGTGCCAGTATCCATCAAGTGGAAAAGTGAAGTTCCAAAAGTCGTCCTGCCCCATTAAACTGAGACCCCAAAGGTGTCAGTTGAGGCTCACCTCACTACACAGCCATTTCACACTCATGATCCTCATGGCTTCTTTGCAGGGCAGCCCATATTTGTCTGAGACTTACTGCTGTGGAAACGCCTGCTGGTAATTCAGAGGCAAATAGACCGGAAAACTGATAGCAGATGATGATTTAGCAGGTTGAACATGACAAACAGTGCTAGGGTTCAGATACTCTTGGGCAGATCAGATGAACATTATGACTCCCACTTCAGTTTTTCACCTGCAGAAGCTTTTACTTTAAGTGGGCAGTACAATCACCGGTTGAACACAAAGCAGAGATTACCTGTGGATGGACAGTGTACTGCAATGTAACATAGACAGAGACTCGAATTTCTCTGTTTATTCTCCATTTCCTTATTTATATGCCAAACTAAAATAATTGTTGTGTCCTAATGCCACCCAGGCAGCATTGTGCAATGTTCAGTTCAATGAGCTGACAAAAACCATTGGAATTATAAAGTAATGGGTCAAAAAACAGGCCCTCAAAAACTGCTACTGAATAACTAATGGAAACAAGATGATTGCTGGACGAGCTTGCAAAGTGCCTGATAATGTGGGCAATTTCATCCATGCTTGAGAGGTAAAACAGTAATTATAAAGTGATTATATGGTTATTGTGGCAGCTCTGTAGATAATTAGACGTCTACATTTGACCATACACGTTAGGATGACTCATTCTCTTATTTTTGGAATCACATTTTTGGGGGACGAATAGATTTGATTCACCTTGGCAATAGATTCTGCCTGGTTTCCTCACCCAGTCAGAGACTCCTGAATTCTGTTTTGCATCATTGTGTAGGTCTCAACTTTCCTAATAATGAAATATAACTAGAAATCTAAATACTCATTACTGAAAATGGCTACATGTGCTTTTGTACTTTTATTGTCTATGTTCTCTTTCAGTGGTGGCAGAGAAGAACCATTTTTGGCACTATGAATGAATAGTTCTTTAGAGATCCATTTTTGCATGTGATAACCTTTTTGAAGGCTTGATGAACCTTAACATAATGTAAAAAAAATGTTTAATTACTTTTTACATTACTTTTACAAACTGTTACATTGTGTTCTTTGAATCTTTAAATGGTTCTTTTTATCAAACATGGTTTTGTTAGGGTATAAAGGGGTTCTATAATGTCACCTAAAGAAATCTTTGTGCCTTTTTTTCAAGTTTACAGTCCTGTGCACAGCACATTAAAGTATACCTATAATTTTACTATAGCAATATTAAAAAAGAACATTGTATGTAATCACTGCTAAACCATCCTAATCACCACATTTGATAAAGCATGGTGCCTTGCTATTTGGTTATTATTTGACAATGCTATTTTGTACTATTAGGCTGTTTTGGTGGGATCTCCAAGCTTTTATTCAATGTTTTGAAGCATTAATCTGCAGGAAGCTGTAATTATATTAACAAACTTCCAAATTTAGAGGATGAATCATGTGCCTAACAGCTTAGAAGTAATGTGCAATTTACAAGTAGATTTACAAGTAAGCCAGGCTAAAACAAATGTGAACACACTGTACATAATTGGATAAGTATAGTGGTGCACTCAAGCTCCAGTATTTTATTCATGATGTGGAAGAGGCAGTCTTCGATTCCCGGTCAATTAACAACTCAAATAAAAAGAAATCATTACTTAGTGGACTTAGGATGACGCAGGCAAAAATAAACCAGTTTAAATTTGTCTGTTGAATCACAGTCATAGAGTTTAAACTTGGAGTGTAGTGTACATTAATACATTCAGTGGGTTGAATACAGGCTTACGGGAAGCACAAGATGTAGCCAGTGCCCTGCTCACTGTGTGCTATAATTATTAATTAAAAGAGGAAATTGGTAGTTCTAAGGGTGACTCCAATGTGAAATAGCTAATTCTTACAGGTTTGCCATTAGCACAGTGTCAAAAATGTTCATCACCCCTATGGCAACATCCTCAGTTTACCAATGGATCTCGTAACGCTTTTAGAGACCAGGTGAGTGGCTCGGTTTTAACCTTTTCCATTAACCTAATCAGTGAAAGCATAAAATGAAATATAGAACTGTGCAAAATGTAATACATCATCTGAGTTCAGGAGTAAAGCCTGCCCATACAATCCAGATGAGAGCACATATGTCACCCTCTGCACAATGACTACAAGATAAATAGTCTTTTAGCACTGCTAGAAGGTGTCCATGATTTCAAAAGCAGAAACAAATTGTAAATGTTACTCTTTGGGGAAGGTATTAGCAATAAGCCCCCCCCCCCACACACACACACACAAAACAACATTTTATGCATCCTCGTCAACAATGTATCCTTTGGGCTAGCTCTATCTCATGGTACAAGATGGTCTAAAGCACTTCTTTTAAGGTAGTGCATCAAATCACCTGATGGCTGCAGGTGAAACAGCTGAGACAAAACCCAGCTGAAGCTCCCAGTGACCGTCCCCTTTAATTTGCTGCTTCCCAACCTAGTCTTATAAATGACTTCAAAATGTCATGCCAATATGAAGTGTCCTTGTCATGCAGGAAGACAAATCAAAAGGTAAACAAGGCAAACCATGATCTTTAGAGCTAAAAATACATGTCTAAATTAATGCAAACAAACAAAATAGTACAGAGCATCACTTAGCATCAGGTATTACATTCGTGAGAGATATACATAACTATGCTGTTAAAAACGCCCTCTTATCATCTAAACCACTTATCCAAGACAGGGCCTAAGGGTTTGGATAAACGGCTCACAGGGTGAAAAGCAGAGAAACACCTTCAACAGGTCACAAGTCCATTGCAGGGCAGAGAGACACATTAATGACATAAATGCACACACTCACACCGAGTGGCAAGTTAGCATCACATTCTCATTTGATGGGCATGTCTATCTTTGGGCTGTGGGAGCTTCAAGCAGACATGGGGAGAACAAGCTTCACAAAGAAAAGACCCTGAGCACCTCGGACCTTCTGAGGCAACAGAAGGTCAAATATAATATTTCACTTAAGAGGTTTAAGAATACCGCTTTTTAAGCTCTTTACTAAAAATATTAGGTTATAGATCAGCCTATGAATGCTCTGCTATAACTGAACTAAGGCATCATTCAAAGGATTCAAGGATTCAAAACGTTTATTGTCATGTGTACAGTAGAAATTACATTTCTCTGTGCAATGGCATTTCTTCTTTGCTGTCCACACACAAAGGCTGAGGTTAGGTTAAGCAATTTAGTTTTTAAATACAATTAAATTAGAAAAATCATCATAATAATAATAAAAAAAGTTAAGTGTGATGTGCAGATGTGGATAATATTAATTGTGCATTTGCAAAATGAAGGAAATGTGCATAGGAGCAAAACTTACAGTATGAGGTAGATGAAGGGGATGTGCAAAGGAGCTTAATTTGCAACAGTCAGCTGTTAAGGAGTCTGATGGCAGTGGGGAAGAAATTGTTGTTTAATCAGGGTTGGGTTTCTTTAAATGCTCTCATAGCACTGAGAATGTTCTGAAAGAAATATGCAATATTTATGTGAGATGGCAACATTCCCATTTTCATTTAGCTTGATCTATAATCTTTGTGACACCACTACATTTGCAGTGTGTCATGACTGTATGTTAGAATGAGTAATCAAATGTGCTTGAAGACTAAACTCCCCAGTCAGGAGAATCCTACCATAATTAGATGCACAGATGGATAAAAGTTCAGACAGGTCTGGTAGAAAGAGGGTGTGCATTTGGGTAGAAGATAAACAACAATGAGGAGAATTGGCTGTTGACCTTTAAACAAGGATGCCAGAAGAGACTGCTCTGAGTGAAAGGGTTTTGCAATTAAAAGTGCAAGAAAAACTGCTAGAACATCCTCTTACTTTCCTCTACAGTGTAGATAGAAGCAAAGGTCAATATTCAGAAGACCATTTTCAGTGCTTAGTGGAGCTCTTATGTTTAGGAGGGTCTTTCAGATTTGCATTTCACTTCACTGAAGTGTGTTGAGTAGGCTGTTCATTCCCTTGTGATTGTTTGCTGTCGTCTTAAGAGAAAAGCAAGTGTTTGTATCAGATTTGTCTTAATTTATGTCTCTATTGTCATATTTTCATGTGGGCCTAGTGGGTAGGATACTTACCTCTGGACCAAGAGGTCATGGGTTGGAATCCTACCTTCAGCACCACCATTGGGTTCCCAAGCAAGACCCTTGATCTCCAAGTTGCTCCAGGGAGACTGCCCCCTGTAGTTAGGGGATGGAAGTCGCTTTGGAAAAATGCGCCTGCTAAATGCTGTAAAGGTAAATGTCATATTTGTCTTCACACCAAACTAATATAATAAGTCATGAAGCCATGCAAGATGCAGATTGACTGTGTGATAAAATATATATATATATATTTGGCCATGATCACATCCTAACTATGCTTATGGTCTTTAGTTTTGTTGTAACATTTTTTGTTTCTGAGCAACATTTCATTGAAATATGACTGTTACAGTACTTGCAGTGGTTAAACCAGACCTTGTCCTGAAGGGCTGGTGTGCAGTAGAGTTTGGTGATTTCCAAAAGTACACAAAATACAGTTCCCAGAAATCATTAAGCATTCTCTAAAGGCCAAGAAAGTCCTATGGGTTATCCTGTGCTTTAAAAAGAAGTTCCTCTGAAAGATGCATTTGCTATATATACCTTTAGTCAGCAGTAAGAAGCTCTCCATCCAGAGCAACCCATACAATGCATCAATTAGTCAATACAATACAGTCACAGCAGTACCTTGGGCTTTCTCTCTAAGCTTTGCCCCCCATACCTCCATCTGCTACTGCCTTTATATAAATAAACAGTCAACACAATGTGCATTCCCTCCAGTGAACATCAGGTGTTCGTTCTGTGTGAGGCAATCCACTGAGAAGCCTTCAAGAAAGATATTCTAGTCTTTGATATTCATTTTCCTGATGGCACTCACTGTGTTAGAATGATGCAGCACCACCAAACACAGCATTGACATCTTTTTAAGAGTGCTAGTCTTGTGAGCCACTAATCTCAAGCGGCAATGATAGTAGCTTCATGATGTCCACAAAAGAAGATCTGTGGCAGAGAGATTTTTGTATAGGACCGTTTGGGAATTAGTTGCTTCAGGATGCTTTCATCTGAAGGTTGAATTATTACTATCAATTTATTAATCAAGAATAACGTATCAGTTATGTGCTCAAAAATAAATTGTTGCACTATTTTAAATGGCAGTGTCTGATCTTTTGATAACACTCCTGTGTTAATACATTTGTATGCAAAATATATAATAAATAAAAGTGTATTTACGGGGGCGGCTGGGGTGTAACTTGTTTGCCTCAAGCAGAACAGTGCAGTGTGTATATGCATTGTGAGTGTGTGAGTGTGTATGTGTGTGTGTGTTTGTGTGTGTGTGTGTGTGTGTGTGTGTGTGTGTGTGTGTGTGTGTGTGTGTGTGTGTTTGGGGCGGTGGGGTGGGGGCACATTGCCAATATACGTTGAGGAGCAGTTGATGTTTATGTCATACCATCCTGAAATCAACAACCATATATATTGTTTTGTCCACATTCAGAGACTCCGCAAACTGTCAATAAGCCAGTGCACCTCCTGTCTGTGCACCACTTCATTAATCCCACTATTTAAACCCACCATGTTCATGTCAACAGCAAACACTGCAGCACAGTCATGGTTTCAACAGTGTGGTCGACAAAAGGATGGGGTTTAGAATTGGATTGCATGAAACATTGATCCTAATCATGACTGACCGAGGTCTCCCAGTCAGGAAGGCCAGCATCCAGTTGTAGAGGGAGGTGTTCAGGAGAAGCCCCAATCAACATCCCAATCAGAAGCTGAGGAATGATGGTGCTGAATGTTAAACTTAAGTCAGTCAACAACATTCTCACATAAATATCCCAAAATCTGTTGAGTGGTTGGTGATGAATAATACTCATAATGAATAGTGAGTAGTGAGGGGGGCAGCTGTGAATTATTATACTTCAAGGTGAGCTTTTTGACGCACTTCCTGATAATGATAATTACTAAAGCAGGGCACAGATTACTTCTTTGGCGCAGCGATGACAGTAGTGACTTTAAAGGACACCTGAACAATAGTGTCATTCAGAGAAATTACTAAAGATATCTATGAGATTATCTGCCAGCTGGTCTTCACATCCTCTGAGCACATGTTGTATGGTCTGGCCCCAAGGTTTTCCTCACAGCCATGGTCAAACAGAGCACCCAGTAGTTAAAAGGGGCTTGAGGTGATTGTTCTCCCTGCCATGTCTTTTTGCAAACCATGCGTAGATGTGATGGTGCACATTTGGAAGGGAGGCCTCACCATCACAGGGAGGTGGAGATACCCTGTAGTTGGTGATAACCCAGGTGGCCTGCCACATGTGCTGCGCATCCCCAAGCATCCTTAAAGTGGTTGTGGATTTTCTGAGCATGTACATGTATTGCTGTTTTAATGGCCCCGGACATTTTGGCCCTTGTTGTTCTCAGGCCAGCTGTATCACCTCACCTGAAGGCAGTGTCTAGGGTAATACTGGTTATGGACTGTTGAGGTGGTTCTGTTGTTGATGTAGCCAGTCACCCATGCCATGTACTCACCCAGGTTAGTAGAGCAACCATACTCTGGAATCAATAACAATAACATAGATGAGTAGCCAAAGTGGGGGCAGCATACACAAAACCCATGTTTGTATAAACACAATCCAGCATGTTCACCTCGCTTTGTTGCAAAGTACTGGTAGAATTTTGGGAGAATTTTCTTGAGACTTATATGGTTAAAATAGTACATCTGGGCAATTAGTTTTAGAGCTCACTGATGGATCCATAAAGTTCAACCTTATTACCATTAGCACTTTGCCATTGATAGCATGTACACCGTGACTATAAGCATGATGGAGAATTCCTGTGGTAAATTAAACAGTCCACATCTAACAGTCACAAACTAGAGCAGTAACAATAGACCAGAACAGTGTTCATACACCAGTCCATGTTGATGTGCTCTCACAAGCCTCCTCCCTGAGTTTTGCCAGTCAGAGCCATGCTTCTGTACAATGTGAGCATGTTGCTAATTTGGGTCTCTTTGTCCAGAACATGAAATGAATTTTAAGAGAAGCTGGGTCATGCAGTAGCCCTATCACATAGGTCATTCTACTAAAGAGTGGTTAAAGATGAATAAAGTTAATGCTTTGGAAAGTCCTGACGTTAACCCAAAAGAAATGTTGTGGAAGGACCTGAAGCAGTTATTGCTGGGTATCAAACTGCATAATGAAAGCAAAGGTTCACATACTCTTGCCAATCACACATATATAATACTGAATAATTTTCTTTAATAAATAACTGTACAAGTATATTTTATACTTTGTATAATTCATCTACTTTTAGGACTTCTGACGATGTGTTAGATCATATTTACTTTACAAATTTTCAAGCACCACAGTATGGCCATTTTTCTGAACATTTTAGAACACATTGGAAAAAATAAAGCATAAAAAGGTCACATTCTGTTTTCATATTTTAAATTCAGTAAATTAGAAAACTTAAAAAATCAACAAAACATGTAATTTATCTAGTGAGACAAAACCATTGTATTTGACTAAATTGTGGTGAAATCTTTGTTTTTATGAATCCTTTTTTAAAGATGAAATAGTTTGTTTGTAATTGGGATGCCAGAGATCCACCCCAGCATCAGTGTGTCTGAGCCATGGCTCAGCTGTGACAGTGTCAGTCTAGCAGCAGGGTGCAGGAGGGTATTTACTATGTGGGCACATCTGCACTCAGAGAGCCAGGTCATTTCTTAGAGATGGAAAATGCCAGCTGGCTGTTCTCTGAAGCCATAAGCATGTAGGTCAAGGGCGGTGTTATGAAATTGCACTCACCGGAACAGATACAGGGCAGGGACATAGACAGAGATTTATGACAAGCTTGTGTTCTAGAGATCGATGTGCCGCGGTCATCACTAATGGACTTCCAGGAGAACAGTCAAAGCGGACAGTCGTGTCTTGATTCAGAGAACACATTGTTATACTTAAGCGAGAACTTCTTAACTCCATTGTTTTAGAGTAGCTGTGTTTTACATATGAACTCTTCATAATGAATGGATGTAAGAAAAGTTGAGAAACAAACCTTTCTTAACCAACCAATTTTATAATGTTAGATTAAAGGTCCCATGACATGAAAATTCCACTTTCTGAGATTTTTTTTAACATTATTACAAGTTCCCATAGCCTGCCTATGGTCCTGCAGTGGCTAGAAATGGCAATAGGTGTAAAGAGTGCTTTGATCGTGCTGCTCCATCATTGAGAGAATGACAGCTCAGATGGCCTGATCTGGAATTTGGCCCTGTATGTGGTCATATGAAGAAAGGTTTCCTCCCCTTTCTCAAGTTTTGCCCACCCAGACAATTTCACCCCCCTCCCCTAAAAAATACCTCCACTGACTGTCATTGTTATTGGTGAGAGACCACTTTTGCCTGTAGAGATATCATTGCTTGCAAAACGAGCGAAGCATGGCTGTTGCTCAGTACTTAGATATACAAATGAGCACAAATGTATTTTTTTAGTTCCTTCATGCAAGCCTCTGAAGAAACAGCGGGTTAATTTTATTTTGTCTGAAAATGCACCGACACAGTACAGAGCTGGTCTTGCCGAATGGCTAAAAATTAAATCTGGATCAGTTCCAACTCTCCTTGGCTCAGCTACAAACCTAAGTCAACTTAATGCTATATCATTCCGTTGCTTTGCTGTATATGGCTACCTTGCTTTTTACCCTTAGAATGTGTCTGTAACATCAGCTCTGCAGATAACAGCTAATAGCCCAGTTAGCAGACTACTGTCGCAAATATAAAGCTAGATAGCATATCTGGTATGTGTGTGTGTGGTTCTTTGTTATTTGGAAAACTGTGCTGCTGTTAGTGTTGTCTGATGATATCTGCCTTTCCGCTCATTGAAATGACTATGAGTGAGCACCTCTGCAAACTAGAGTGATCAGACAAGAATGGGTCAAATTTGACGAGTCTTACAGCAACGGGGCTATAGGCACTGATCTCAACTGCTTGGATATCAAGGAAATGTCCCGAATCTCACTACAGACGAATACAACGGTCTTTTACCAGCTATGTGACCGCAGTAGCCATTGCTATACACTGTAAACATTAGCGCATGCTACCCTGGCCACAAGCTGGCCCCTCACCCATACCTCATCTTGCTTCGCCTCTCTACTCCTCAGTATCATTTAAAGCTACCGACACACAACACATCCCAGGGAAATCTCAAGTGGTTGTAATTCTGCACCAAGGCTGAATTTTGGAAAGAGACTTCAGATACAGTATTAGGGGACTACTAAGACCTATATAAAAGTATGTCATGGGACCTTTAACGCATACCTTTTGTTTTACTTTTCCTTTAAATGACTGTTTCTGAGATACAAGGGTTTGCATGACAGCAATTATTTTTTGCAATGACAATTTGTTTTATATCACATGACAATCATAACAATATGCACTGAAGGAGAGGAAGAAAAAAGGACCTATGCACAACTCCAAGAAACAGCTTGGTTTGATAAGCATTTACATATATATTAACACCTTAAACGCAGACACCCAAGTTCTAATAATGTAAATAAAAAACTGTCAATCATCTCAGCCCCATCTGACCACATTCTACAGTCTGGGAAACTGCAGAGAAAACTCAGCATCATTACCAGGTCAAGCACTTAAACACTAGAAAAGGCAAAATGTTAATAATTGTGCTATACCAGAGGTTGATATTGTTTGGTTTATCAACAATCTAGTTAATAATGATACACTTAAGATCAACAAACAATAAGTTTTCATTTTCTTTAACTGCTTAATCCTCACTAGGGTTGTGAGTACCTGGAGCAAATCCCAGAGTCTGCGTTATACAATAGCGTGACCCACCGCACGGCACACGTACACACACCATTCACTCACAGACATTTCATTTAGAATGCCCAGTTCACCTGATAAGCATGTCTTTGGACTGTGGGTGAAACCAGAGACCCCTGAGACCACAAGGAGAACTCCACACACGCAGGGCCAGGACCCGAATTTGTACCCCTAATCCTGGAGGTGTGAGGCAGCAACACTACCCACTGCACCGCCTATTTATGAGTTAGGCAAGACATGAGATGAGTATTGTCTTCAGCTATACCTGGTTAAAAAGGGCCTGTCTGGCAGTTTTACTGATAATGTAAAATAGATTTTATACTGAGTCTTGTTGCAAACTGATATTTTCCTTATTTCCATACTTCATCACACCTGATGTGATGGCTCGTCTTAGTGGCTCGTCGAAATCTATTTCCCAGCCTGAGAGCAATGCCTGCAAATTGCTTTGTAAATTAAAGAGCAGAATGGAGCATGCTGAGAAAATAACATTTTTGACACATATGGCCTGTTTCAGAAAAGTGTCAATGGGGGTGCATATGATTTGGTTTAGACTTCTGTACTGTCTCTTATTTGAAGGTATCCATAACAGAGTATGGAGGGCACACTGTATTTTTTTCTCTTGAAATTACATGAATATATTGCTCTCCTATAGATCTGATGAGGAAAGAGACACAAGTGATGCCGATTAGATCAGATTTGACAATTTAGCACAAACTTTCAAGAGAAGTGCACTCGCCAACTAAAAATACTGTTAAAGTTCAAATTCTTTACCCAGGCTGGAACAGAAAAGCGCTTCCCCTTTATCCTTACTGTAAAAATGAAAGTAGGCATCTAAAAGTACATTTCTAATTATTTTTTATGAGGCTGCTGTTTTCCACTGTTTTGGTTTCCTGTACGTTTCATTTTTAATTGCTGCTCTATGTAGCTTAAAACAACACTACAAAACACACATTTGACATATTCTACCATTACCTGATAATATCATTATAACACACTGTCTAATTACACATCTTTTGATTATGATAGTTGGTAGCTCTTCTTATGGCATATACATATATTTTCTTTTTTGTTAGGGATGCAGAGTGTTACATTTTAAACCATGTTAAAATGTTAAAAATACTACATTGTAACTAAAGTGCTATGGTCTAATAAAGTGGCCCTTATAGCACAGCAAAGCACACAATGTGAACAATGTGAAATTCTTCTCTACATTTAACCCATTCACAGAGTGAAGCAGTGGACAGTGCCTGGGGAGCTCAGTGGTGCCACTGGCATGCCTGGGGTTCGAACCCACAGTTCCTCAGTCTGTTACAGCTACCATGTCTATGGGGTAACATATAACATGTCAGTCACTGCTTCCATCTGTTAATAAACAGAAAGTGCTAGAAAGTTTTCTTTTATGTTGAGTGTACAGAGAATTATAAAAATGATATACTGAAATACATAGAGAGTATATATATAGAATCATATATGAATCTGTCTGAAATATTGAAATGTGTTAGAATGTACCTCTTTCCCCCTACTTCAAAATACATGCTGTAATAAACTTGCTGTACCACATTCTGAGAAAGAAGGTGCTCTGGAGTTTAAAACTCACTTCTTTTTTATCCCCGACTGCTCTCTTGTGAAAGCAAAGCTGTACTGACGCTGACATCTGCTGGGCTTTTTACAGCCTTAAGCACCGAGTCTAATTCAATAACAGCACCATGTGGATTGCACTGATCTCTCAATCTGGTCAAAAGCAGTCGAGCTGGTTTGATGTTTCCCATATCACAGATGCCTGCTGTGGCTGCGGTGCAGAACAGAGAACGTCACCTTCATTGGTTCTCTAGGTGTGTGGTCGTTCTCCTCCTAGATCCTCAGCCCACCAATTTATGCCGTTTTAAGTTAAATATATAATTTAAAGGGTCTATACCAACATTTTCAAGTGTTTCAATCAAAGAGAATAATGCAAGCACTTTAATATATTATCTTTGATGCTATAATGCAGGTAATGCTTAGAATGTTTCTGAAATTCAAATCTAAGGTACAAGTTATTTGCCCTCAAGTACTGGGTGACATTCACATTTAAAGATTGCAGCTCTTGGCCTCAATCTGAACTTTATATGCAGCATGCGCTGTCCCTGATAACCAACTTTCAGATGTTGACTCGTGGCTTTTCTCCTACAGGCATTTGCAAACATTCCCATCACAAAGGCTGTAGACACCTGCTCATCCAATGTTTCTTCTGAAATTGAAGAGATTAATACAGAGACAGCAGAAACAGCTTCTACACTTTGTCAAAGGCTTTACTTTACAAATTTGTTTTGGTACATCACTATGAGGATTTGATTGCAAAAAGTGCTTTGTTAAGGTCAGGTATTGATGGTAGATCATTAGACCAGTATCACAAGTCCCTCCGACTGTTCCAAAATACATTGGAGGTAGCTTCATTCATCTGGAGATCTGCACGGTCCATTACTAGGAGGCTTTATATCCCTCTAGGTGACACTTGGCATTGGGCACGATGGCCATAGACTCGTGTAGCTGCTCCAGAGCATCCCAGTGTATTTGCAGTGGTCTGTGGAGATTATTCAAGCTGTGTGTGCACAAATAAAAGCCAGAATTCACGAATGACATAAAGTGTAATGTACAATTCGGGCAAATTCCTGGATGTGTGCACAGTTGAAAGATAAATACAATTTGAAATTCATAAAAAGAGGCTTGCCATATCAGCAGAGGGCTTTCATTACCATTTTTCATTAAAGAGGCTTCAACGGATGACAACCCGAAAGCACAAGGAAAGCACCAATAGGGAATAAAGAATGGTGATTGTCTCTGGAAACACGACAACATTCATTAACGGGCACTCCAAAAATCCCTGCGGTGCTGAGGGGGCGGTAAATGAGCTCCATTGGCAGCCCTGATTCAATTAACAAACCCCAAAGTGGGAGCAGCGCATATGATTTTAGTGTTCAAGTGGATTGAAACAGTTCACATTAAGCCCTTCGGTCATTCTGCAGAAAGGCTGGAATTTTAACAGATGCCTCACCATGCTTCTAATTCAAGAGGACAACATGGGGTCGCAAAGGTCTTTAACAAAGCTGATTGAAATTTCACATCCTTGGATATCAGGAGCGTTGTTTATTTTACCAAAATATCTCCACATGACACAGGTGGGAGGTGAATACAATTTAAAAAATAGATATAAAGATGAATATTCATTAATAGTTTGCATGAAGTCCCTTGTTCAGCCAAATTGCCTCTACAGCAAGTAATTAGTCACCTGGGCCCCCGTAGCCCAAAGCACTGCTTCATAATCCAAAGTGTGGGCGCATTTTAAAAAGGCAAATATGGACTTTTGTGACTAGTTCAGGATCCAAGGATGTTTGAGTAGATAATGTGCGTTAAGAATTAAGTGATAATCTCCCTCATATTGCCTGTGGATCTAAAACCATCCCTGAAGTCTCATTTGGATGCCACTGGCATGCGGAGGATAATGGGTTTTCTCTTACTCCAGTTATCCTCTTTGGCTCCAATCTTCCTGCTGTCAGCGCTTGATAAGAGAAATGGAAATTATGGCTTGCCTTCATCTCAGAGAGAACGAAACAGGCAGCACATGGCTGGCACTCGTACCATCTATGCAAAACTAATAACACTTTCAGTATCATATTCACTCTTCAGTTTTATGTTATTTATCAGGCAGATCCTTTAAATAGCAGTCCAGATCAAACCTGGTGAATCATCCAGATGAGCATCTGGACTAGTGCAGATAATCGCTAAATTTGCATTTGATGCTTTTGAGGCTTTGACTGTTTGTTTCAGAGAATGGTTGGGCCAGGAAACCTCCAGTAATATCTATGTTTTTTCTTTTCTTCTCTATATAGTATTAAAAAAAACGGAAAACTCATGAAGGAATGTCAGATATGTGTTTTAGCCCGTGAATACTAAGCATAGATGACATTTTTAAAAGGGTTTGTAAGTCTTTCGTGCTCAACCTGGCTGTATTGTGTGGCACTAAAATGACATACAGGGAAAATGTGTACCTGTGTGGCAGCAGTGCGCTATGACTCAAGCAGGCATGAGGACAGGCTGAGATAGAGCAATGCTGCCGGTGGTCTGCAACCGGGAGCCACACAGAGCAAGTCCACTGTCCACACCGGCCCACTCAACAGGGTGTTTCGTACACTGACCTTTTACACAGCCAAACGAAGTCAGACTCAATGGGTAACTGGTGTAGCAGGCCCACGTGACAGCTGCATCACCTGAAAACACACAAAGGAAAATGAAAGCCAGCTTCCAGTTTAAAGCAATATTTGAGTTTTCAGTTAAAATTAAGTTTTTCAGGCAACCAGGACATGTATAGCATATAATTTTGCACAGCAACACTTTTATTATACACTATATGGACTAAAGTATGGGGTCACCCAACTATTACACCAACAGGGATTTTCATGCATTCAAATACATAGAGACCTTAATGTGGAGTTGGTCCCCCTTTGCAGCTATAACAGCTTCAACTCTTCTTGGAAGGTCAGACACAGTTGTTGGACGAGAAGGTCTGGCTCTTAATCTCCAGTTTATTGCAAAGGTGTTGGATGGGGTTGAGGTCAGGGCTCTGTGCAGACCAGTCGAGTTCCTCCACACCGAACTAATCATGCTGGAATAGAAAAAAGTCTGTTGTCCAAAATGTCTTGGCTGAAGCATTAAGATTGCCCTATCCCAAACCCTGAACAACAGGTACCAATACTTTTGTCCATATAGAATAGCCGACAAATCATCAGTTACCATTGTGTATTCTTCTTGGTCCAAAGACAAGGCCTAATTCCTGTCTACACTTTGCACCTATGCATGTGCCCTTCAACACTAAAAAGGGAATGCATTTAAATATATTTGATGCTTTTCACTTGTACATTGTCACAGTTCGGTCAGTGGCCAGTAGGGCCACTGCTTTTCTGTTGGGTTTTTGGGGCTTTTATTTTTGATGTTTCTGGTTTTTTGCTTTTGTCACGTGTTCTTGTTGTCATGTGGGTTTCTGTCCTTCTCATGTGTTCCTTAGTTCCACCTGCCTTGTGTTTTACCTTGTGATTATCCTGTGTATTTAAACCTGTTTCAGTTTGTCTATCCTCATGTGTCCATCGCCTCATATCCTGCCTGTGTTTTCCCTGTTCCTGTTCCCTGTCTTCACGCTTTTACAATTCAGGTGGCCCGCGTGCCTATTTATGTTTTTTCTATTTTCTTTTGTAAATAAAGAACCACAGCATGGACGTCTGCCTGCCAGCCTGTTCTTTCCTCAGAGGTAGCTCAGAGTGTGGGCTTCGCAGCCCCCACTCTGACACACATGCATTAAAATTATCACTAGAGATGCAACGATCATGAATTTTATGGCCAATTGTGTAATGTTTTTTAAAGCTTACTCTGTGTGGGCTAAATGAACATTTGAAACACACTGTCTTATCCCTTCTACTAGCCGATCTTTAATGGGCCATAGAGGCACTTTGAGCATTTTAAATGAAAAATCAAATGCATATTTAAGTAACATAAAATTCTACATCAAAAGTAATGGCCAATGGCAACAATGAATCATGTATAATTATTACATTCTGGCATAGGGGTTAGATGAAGCATACAAATACAGTGCAAGTGCACATACCTAATATATTAAATTTGCAATATCAGTGAGCTAAAATAAAAAAGGATCCTAATATATTACATTATTTCATTAGGCGTACTTGCATAACTGTATTGATGTAATAAGTACTTAATGTGGAAATGATTTACAACACTTTGTGTCTATATGTGCCTTAACTCTCTCAAAACAAAGACAATCTGAAAAACAGACTTCAAGTGACCACGCCAGTGCAGTTGCAGATATATTCTGTAAGGTTCTAGGGTGCCTGCCTAGTTTAAACTAAGTGCTTCACTGCCATCTAGTGTGGCTGTCATGAAACACACCAACAAGATTCTGTGCACTAATGAATGGAACCGGTGACTCATGAGGCAAAACAGCACTCCATTATCAACTGCTTTTCTGGAATAGCCATGAAAAAACTGACAAGTTGTTAAAAGGTTAAGACCAGAGAGACTCTTCAAAATCGCCTCTAGTTCGAGATATGCTTCAAATTCAGCTGCACCAAAACAATATCAGGGGCCTTATGGCAACAAATACATTTTAGAAGAAGGTCAGATCTTCAACTTTTACTCAAGTCAATGAATGTCAGATAAAAATCTAACTGGGTTTGCACCATGCATTAAGCTTTATTTCTTCTCTTGAGATCTTGAGATCGCATAACAAAACTGTAATAAATAAATGAAGAAAAAAAAACAAGAAAAAAAACACAACCAAATGTAAAATTGTACTCCAGAACAACCCATTGGGCATTTTTAGCTACAACCTGATGTGATAAAGAAGTACATCTCTTTAAAAAAAAAACAACAAAAAAAACCCAAAAAACAAATCCAATGATGTCCCTTGAATTAAGAAGTCCCATGCAAACATGAATCTCATATATCTGAGAAACGTCTAATGAAGTCGATTCCTTTTTTTTTTATCTCACAGCATTCACTATAAGAGCATGTACCTGTAATTTCTCATCTTTTAACAAATACTGTGGCACAGAATGTCCATAAAAACATGGGGAGACAATTTGCACAAACATATTCAACAGCATTAGGCAGCATACTGTACGGAGGATTGATAACTCGTTCCCTTGTGCACAAGACAGAAGTTTACTGATCTACTGAGCACAATGTAACAGCACTGAAATAACAGAAAAGCACTGAATGTAACAAATCTCAGTAGCACAGCAAGCATTGCGGCCAAAGAAATAACAAAATCAAAAACATTTGTTCCATAAATCCTATTAAATTATTCATCTATCATTTACTTATCTAATTGTTTTCTTCTGAAAAGGTCAAAATATGACCCACTTACAAAAATACCTGTACATTGTATATATTTTGTATGTAAACTTTTTTTTAGTCCACATCTCTTGGAAAGGCACTACTAGCACACGGCCAATCCGGTGCAGTGCCCCCTGGACCAGCTGCTGATCATGGCTTCCCCCAAGGGCCTTCCAGCCCTTGACCTACAGGAGGGTCACACTACCCTTGTGCTCCACACTGCTGCTGCTCTCCATATGCCTCCAAGCTGGAAACAGGACGAACATGCTCCTGTTTTTCAAAAAAAAAAAAAAAAAAAAAATCCCCCGCACACATACACACTTAACACCTAATGATTCAATGTGCAAAATG
>JBBPDB010000140.1:9042843-9058924 GCA_037974465.1 Brachypetersius altus
GCCTCCAAGCTGAAAACAGGACAAACGTGCTCCTGTTTATCAAAGAAAAAACAAAAAACAAAGAAAACAAAAACAAAAACACATATACACACTTAATACATAATGATTCAATGTGCAAAATGCTGTGCACCAACACCACAATGATAACTGAAACACCCTTCCAAACAAAATAACTTCAAGCTATACGATCATAAAATCCCCATTTGCACATGCCCATGTCTGCATAACATACTTTGTCGATGCTACAATAAAATAGGATTAAAAAAACAGGTAAAGGTTTTAGGGCTGTAAGAGAAAACAGGTTTTCACTCCTCACAGGTATTTACTAACAGGTGTTTACTCCTTACAGATATTTACTGCTCATCTTAAAAAGTTATACGTAACCAGCTCTGTAGTAGTCTAAGCTTACACAAATGAGTGGTTCCTCAAATGAGTTCCTTAACCTTAGAAAAAAGGATGCCTGGCAACAAATGAGTAGTTCCTCTGTGAATTTATAGAAAACAAGATCTGCTTAGTAGTGAGCTTTTTATGTTAGTTTATAGATGACTAATACGACTGTCTTGTATTGTTATTTTCACAACCTGTTTCAGCTCCATAAAGGTTATAAAAAGGCTCTCTGCGGAGAGCAACTTTGAGATCTTCGACTGAGACTGCCTCAGCGAACACTCTCCCCGCGGTTAATAAATATTTTGTTTGTGAAGAACATTTGTGTTTTGCTGATTTCCCCACGACGGGGTCTCAGACAATTATTTGTGCTTTAACCACCCTCTAAGAACACCAGCCTGATCCAGTGCAACTCAGGAATCTTTTTCTAAATGCTGTGTCTTACCAGAACAAATAAGACGCTTAATTTTGCCCACAATGCCAGGTCTCTCGAGAAATGCATATTTATAAAAATGAACCGCAAGGCACACATGCAAGAATCTATGGCACGCCAACGATAAGAGTGATCCGGCAGCAGCTTCCTGCCAGGGGAACGGATGCTCGAATCAAAGAGGAAAAAGATAAAAAATGATGAAAGAGAAGATGCCACGGACAAACACAAGCTGCAATCTGACAACCCCCCTGCTTCTGATATTCTCCTCGCTTTAAAGAAACATCCTTTTGATGTTAGTCAACACTTAAAAAACAGCAGATCTGTAGTAACACTGTTGTTACACATTAGTGACAGAAATATCTTGTGTGGCACCAGTACTGTTCAGGTCTTGTTTTAAAGTAAACACCTTCAAATCTATTTGCATTGGATACATTTGAATAGAGGTCTCAAAAAAGTACATGTCAATGTTTGCATCCTGAGGTGGGTAAACAAAATTGCAGCAAAGAGAAAATGAGGTGATGTTTCCACATAACTTAAGCTTGACAAGCTCAAACCAAAATGTCTTGTTCTTAAGCATATATTTCCTTAACCACTGTAGGAGTGCAGGGTAACCTTTTGCAAGAAAAGAGGAAGCCATTAAAAAGTTAAAAGTCTATTCTTCCAAAATAGTAGCTAGCTTTTCTTAGCGCCTCTTTCACATTTAATAGCAAAAAATACAAAAATATTCTAAATACTCTATGTGCACTGCCCTAAATGTGCAGTATATCTAACATATTTTCTCATGATAGTCTTGTGTTTAAGCTGCATACGTATTTTACCAGCAAATTTGAATCATTTTTTAAAACAGCAAGAACAAATTTACAACAAAACTATAGTTTATAAAAACAAAAAAGCAAGACATTGATATTTTCAGCTACGATTACCTAGAATGAGGACTTCCGCCTGCAACTGCAACTCAGCGGAATGTACAGTACTGTGTGCGAAATTCAGGAGGAAATTTTAAAAAATCTTGCAATTTCAGTATTGTCTTCACTATGCCCATCAGGATCCTTCATGATGCTGATATCCTTTCCAATACCAATGTTCAGCAGAAACTTCACTGCATCCTATAAATGACATATATGGAGCAAGATGAGAAATACAGATCCTCTTCAAGAACCAAAAATAAAATTAAATCACAACAACAACAAAAAAAAATCATTCACCAGAAACCAGCTTTCATTCATGTAAAAGCTTATCTGGTTTAGAATAACCAAACAATCTAAAATCAGCCTCATACAGCTTGTACAGCTCTCTCCGTAATTCATTTGGAATATTGGCAAACCAGTCCTGCTCCCAACTTCTTACAGTCCTGTTGCGATGACTCAGTGGGAACTCAACAACATTGTCCACGCGCAAGATCCGTAACAAATGCTCGGCATCCTCATCCAAGGTCTCCAGCTTTCCCACAAAGTCATAATTTATCTGGCAAGGGTGGCATAGGCGGTACATCTGTCTCCAGTGCTCATTAAAGGGCATTTCTTTCTCTGTGTTAGGATCTAACAAATACTGAATAAAGTTTAAAAAGGTTGGACGAATTCCAGCAGCAAAAGCATCCACCACTGAGGCTGGTGGGTCAGAATAGTTGCCGAATCTTTTCAGCATGACAACAGCAAATCTCTTGTAGAAGTCCTCGTTTTCCTGCTCAAACTTGTTGCGGTATGCTGAGATGAGTCGGACGAAAGGATCTCTGACAAAAAGAAACTTCGTATACTTCTTCAGTTTGATTTTCATCAGGTGACGGGAGAACTTTCCATAGCGCTTCCAGAACTTGTTGAAGGTGAAGTGCAGGCTGCTGTTGTGGATGAGCTCCGTAGGGACATCCATAGGGTCCTGGTAAGGCACACCATCTACGAGCAAACTCTCACTCAACACAATCATGATGCGCTTCCAGTTGGTGCATGCCACTTTGGGAACGTAGCAGTAAATGATACCATGCCGATCATCCACAATCAAGTGATCCAACTCCTTGTTGGGGATGTCATCAAATGTCCTGTTCTTCCCAGGGAAGTCCAAGCTACTGTTGCTGTTGCAAAGATCGTGGATCAGCTGTTTCCTATTGTCCTGCCTCTGCTTCTTCTCTATCGGTATTGGGTTCAGGTGGATCTTCCACTCGCGTCTGGGGACAAATCTTTCTTCTGGTTTTTCTGACGACTGGTTGTGAGTCTCTTCAGGTGGAGTCTCTCCTCTCACCTGCTCCGTCGGGTCAGCAGTGCCCTCCAAAAACTGGTTGACAAAAGCATCAATATCAGATAAGAAAGAACCATCTTTGTCTTCTTCTGGTTTCTGTTTGGGAAGAGTGTGTCCCTCTGGAGGAAGGTGGGAAGAGTGGGGTCCGGAGATGGTGGTGTGTAGGTAAAAATGAGTGGCTCCAACATCATCCCAATAGATGATTATCAGCAAGATCATGAAGACAGAGCCCAAGATTAAAAAGATACGAAACAGTCTTGACTTGCCCATTTTGTCTGGTTTGGACAGAGGGTGTTCCATTCTCACCTAAGCTCCATATCACCCTTGGTGACCTTAACTGGAAGCATCATATCCTACAAAAAGGAAAGATCATGGATTTACTTAACATTCAATAACACACTTGGTCATATCCAATTCTAATCATAGTATCTTTCGACTCACAAGTGTGTCATACTAAATTTGGTAACCTGCATACATACAGTACTTACACAATTTATAACAGAGAGAAAACCATTTCAAGTCAAACATCCAAAATCACAGGTAGCTGAGAGCAAACCTGGTTTAACCCCTTGACTATGGACGCCAGCATGACTGCTTATGATATGGTGGTGTTACTTTAACAAGGCCCTCACTTTTCACAGAATCTCATGACTAACGCAATTCATCTTAGTGTGTTCAGTGCATTTACTTCAAGGAAAGCACAAATACAGAACTGTAATGAGGAATTCATTACATTATTTAACACATGTAATGCACTGATTTCTGACTGAATGCACAAATTAAGTGTACAGCCCAGGTGGATTATACATAGGCATGTACATTTTTCTAAGAAAAAGTCAACAGCACCATTTGTTTATTGAATCCCCTAGATCTGAGCATCTGCTGAAGAACTCTGGGTTCTATAGTTTAATGGCTATAAATGGGCAGCACAGAACAGAAGTGCTCTAATACAATACATGGTAATACAAATTGTAATACAATACAATTTAACATACAATACTGGGTCACTTTTAGCTTACTCTTACTGCAGACTAGGAGAGGCTACACTGCCCAAACCGTGACAGAAACACAACGCAGGGTGTGATGTATGAAATAAAATCTGACTTAAATACGATGTGAACGGTTTCGGAGCGCAATTGCCTGTTCATTTCCGTTATATTGCACATGTTAATCTGATCACAGCTGGTGTAATAAAGGCTGAAAGTCCGAATTTGGGCCATATATCTCTCCCCGTGGCTGCTGCTGCCGCTGTAGTGTATTCATTGGCCATGTGGAGGCTGCCTCTTTAATTCTGCTGGACACAATGTGGCTCTTTGACACTCAGGGAGCTAGCCGGACTCGAGCTGATCCGAGAAAACGACCGTTAACCTCACACCCTTTCGACACATAAACACTCACGTCCTCGTTACACATTTAAAACATCGGAACCAAGGATAAGAAATCTAAAGCGACTGCTAAAACGTTTCAGAAGCACTTTCCTCTCCTCGTTACTGGAAGTCACTCTTACCAAAACAGGGCAGAACAGTAGCGCTGTCGGAGCGTCCCCTGCGCCACAGACACGGACAATAAGTGTCTTGTTCCACGGTCCGAGTGTGTGAGAACATGGCAGTAAGGGCTGGCTTGGCTCACCTCCTCACTTCTCTTCCTCCTCCTCCTCCTCCTCCTCTCCTCTCCTCCTCTCCACCCTCCACTCTAACGGCCTAAGGAAGGATGTGAGCGCGCTTTCACACCCAGGGCACGAGCCGAGCAGGAGTCCAGACATCGCGAGACTTCACGCGAGCCGGCGTGCAGAACAGCCACGCAAGAAGGAGACTCGGGAGGGGTGTTGGTGTTGCTATACATCAGTGGTTCCCGACCTTTTTTCCTTAAAGTCCCCCTTGCCTGTGTCCAAGGCCTGTGTACAAAAAGAATAAAGTGATTAATTACAAACTTTTATTTGCAAAAAACAGCGGTTGTATGTTTTCGTTCTTATACTCTTATACACACACACTTTTAAGTTTCTTAGATATTGGGATTTTATTCATTTAATGTGTGAAGCAACTTCAGGTAAAGGTAAAAAATATTCAGATTTATTCATTCATGCGTGAACATGAACATTCTGAACATATTTTATGGCAGAAATGGCATACCTGTATATGAAGACCGCTCCTCTGAGGTACCCTGAGCAAGGTACCGTCCCCACACACTGCTCCCCGGGCGCTGTGTTCGTAGCTGCCCCCTGCTTCACTTGGTGAATGGGTTAAACGCACAAGGTATATTTCGTACTGTTCACACTGTGTGCTGTGGTGTGTTCATGTATGACCAGATTGTCACTTTCACTTTTTAAAATGCAAATGACAACAAAAGTTAACTCGTCCTTTTTGCACGTTTGCATTATTCTACAATAAAAATAAATAATAGTAATTGCAGTTTCTGGGCAAGAGCCATGTTAAATAAAGTGTACTGTGTATAATCTAAAAATAAAAAAAAGTATTCTCCTCTTACTCCAGCACTCTGCTCCTCATTCTCTGCAGCAGTAACAGCAGTAATGTGTCTGTATCTGGAGCTCTATGTGATTTGGCTCCATCCAGATATAAACCATAACACACAAAGGGACGAGGTGTCAACAGAGTCACTGTCATAACCCTAGCGTTTTTCTTTTTGTAATATAACCATTGTGCCATTGTGAACATTATTTCATGCAGATTCTTTGATTTATCATTATAATGTGGAATGTATAACCATGCTTCCATTTTTTCAACCACACCATCCTGTAGAGATGTCATTTAAAACAGTTAAAAATTCATCAGTTTGTACAGTTTCTACAAGAGAAATTAAAGTGACACTAGAGAGCGCAGAGTCACTTTAGTTCTGACTCCCAGAACAAGTCTCATCACTACGGACAGGTCTTTTAAGCAATCTTTAGCATCTTTAGTATTTGAGTCCCACTATCCAAACCAAAGCATGTGTGCTCAGAGTGGTAACATGACTATGAGATCACTTGGGTTGCAGAATTTAAATGAAATTCATCCAAAGATGAAGAGAGCAGTGTCACGGGCATAAACCCGGGGGGGGTTGTATGTATGTATGCCTAAAATAATTGTGTTCCCCCTCCCCTTCCTCACAAGTAGGGTATTTTATTCACTTTAAATAAAGCGATTCTCTTTAATGTAGCTGATGCAGATTCATTCATAAACTAGTTGCTGCAAAAATGCTGATTACCGATGTAATTTCCCATGAATCTGCTATATTAGCCATTAAAATATTACATATCTAGTTAACTTTAGCCTCGTGTATTTTTGTGTATAATCAATTTATATTCTGTTCTTTAATTTTAAATAAAATTTCAAACCTTTTTTTTATTCCTTGTTTTTATTTATAAGAATAATTTGACTGTATTATTCTTGTCACCTTCAAAAATTGCTCATGAGAAAATGTATTGCCCCCCCTTCCCTACAGTTAAATGAAATTTACGCCCATGGCAGTGATGCTGCATTAGGCACCTGCATTAGGCACACGCTCTGTTCTGCAAGCAAAGGGCTTGGCTGTTGCTATAATGCGGCTCAAATGTATAGTTTTCATTTTGGAATTTAGACGCTAAAGATTGCTGAAAGACCTGTCCCTAGTGATGAGACTTGTTCTGAGAGTCAGAACTCAAGTTACATTGAAAAACCGCGTTGCGTTTTTGTTTTTTAAAAAATGCCTAAAAATGCTTATTTTTAGTGTAAAGCTATAAAACTCATTTTAAACTTTAATGTTTAAAGTTTAATGCATTACCCGTAAAGAAAATGTAAAGGTAAGTAATCATAATCAGAAAACGTTATTGCTTTAAAAACGGTAGCATTAGCAGTTAGCATTAACAGCCTGCAAAGACTCAAAAGAACAAGCTCTCTGTGCTGATGCTTCCTACCTTGATAAGTCAGGGACAGGGTAGGAAATATCCGTTTATTTGTGTGGGTGTGAGAGGGAGAAACACTTGTTAACATAAACGGATAGCATTAGCAGTGTGCAAAGACTCCTACACAAAAGATACATTGAAATGACTCTCCACTCTATGTTTAGACAGGACACAGCTTAAATACTACATAAACTGAAGTAACTTTAAAATTTGGGCTGGGAGGTTTAAACATTAAAATGGGAGGATCAACACACAGAAAAGGCAAGCTGCAGGAGACTTTTTCGGTGTATTATTGCCACCGCTGGGCTGGTGGCGGTAATACAGCTCGGTTCTCAAAAAAGGCGAGGATATTTGCAGTTTCCGCGGTATTGTGGGGATTTCCGCATAACACCAGTTTGATTCTTGAACAAAAATGCAAGTGTGACCGAATCCATGACTCCTAATTCATGTATAACCACATGCGATTGTGAACATTATTTCACCTCATAATGTATAAACATCCACATGCAGATTCACCATTTTAATATGCAGTTTAACTTTTATAGCCATGCTTCCTATTGTTTTAATCCTGTGGAGTTCACATTTAAAACGGAGTTAAAAATTCATCGGTTTGTACAGACTGACTACAAACTGCCATTGTAAAAAAGAGCTTATAATTAACTTCCAAGCATTTACAATTACAGTCACAGCCTGAACTGAAACCTGAACAACGCAAAGAAGGATCAAGCGGGTCTAGAAATGTTTACATTAGTTATGATTCATCGGTGCTGTGAACACAGTGGAATAAGCAATAATATTCAGACACCAGCTTTACATTTTATTGAGAAAACATCTGACAATAGGTTGAATTTGATTTATACTTTATTACCTTGTTGTGCATTTAATATCAGGTAATCTGAATGGAGGAGGATACAGCCCACTGTAGTGCACGACAGAGTACGTGGCAATCTTAAGGAAAATCACTGGAAATAAAATGTCTTCCTTCCACATGGAGATGTAAAAACATTTCATGGCATGCTTTGTCATGGTAATGGCCTTCTGAAGAAGTAAACGTTCAACTCAAAAGGCAAGAACCAGAGGGAAAACCTGCCAAGTGCTGGTCAGGGCGATGGCTCCCAGAGCTGGATAAGGTGACAAAAGCAACGTCAGCCAACAGTGGCACAAAATTCTCCTTCCACAGCAACCAGTATTAAAAGGCACTTGGCTGATGTTCACAAGGAATTCACTGGAGAGAGATGACTGATTTTGTTTCCCTCCAATGCAACCAAAATCCTCAGAAATAAAACTGTTCTGTAAGAGAAAAAAAGCAGAATGAGAACTAAATCTGTACTGACATGTCAGCTCTCATATCTACATTACTGTACATACAATACCTGCTATAGGGACTACAGATCATCGATTGGAATGATTTCTTCATTGATGAAAAACTCAATGGTCTCCTCCTCCCAGTCATCAACATTGCTGTCCAATTCATCGTCCACACCTGTCGATCACAAACCGTACGAAGGTGAGCCCTAACTTGACAAGTATAGGTTAATGCACACATGCTCATTCTTTGGTGGCAGCAGCCATGAGCTAGGTTTATATATTTATATATAACTTGTAATCTAAAGGTATTTGCTCTATTCGACAAATGAAGATGAGGTTTTACATGGGTTTGATGAGCTTATGTATCTCCACACATTTGGTTATAGGCCAAGCTAAAAGTAGGTCTTAAAAAGTTATGATATGCCAGCAGTCATGTTTGCATTTCGTAAGTTCCTATTTATCTTCTTGTTAACTTAACGTGGAGCAGAAACAAAGAAAATAGATAAGGAACAGTTTTGGGAGGGACTAAACATCGTTAAGGAACTACCTCCTCTGAGCTCAAGACGGAGAGATCTCTGCTCCTGGTAGATCTTCATGGCACTCTCACGGTACGTGCGGTACTCCTCCATCATTGTGCGCCTCTTGTCAACCAGTTCCTGCAAAGTACATGGACTTGAAGTCAGTGTGCAAGATCCTAATAACAGACAAACATTACAACCCCAATCCCAAAAACACTATTTACAAAGGCATACCTTTGAAGCCTTGGACTGGCTGAGTCGATCCTTCTGCTCAAAGATCTTTGAGTACTTCTTCAGGTCCTTCTTGATGGCCTGGTGTGATCACAGAAATAGCACAGCTGAGTACTTAATGGCTTAGGCGCTGAATTTATAACCGCAAACCGTTAACGTGTATTTTGACTCACCTTTATCTGCTCCTGAGAGAGGAGAGAGGGTGGTCGCGGCCTCCACAGCAGCTGGCAGAAGCGGTCCTTGTTGTTCTTCTGGAGCAGGCGACCCTGAAACGTCCAAAGCCAGTAGGCATTGTCCACCTGGGAAAACAAACATGAATCAGAGTTTAGAAAAAATGGTCTATTTCTCCTAATGGTTAACAAATGCACAGATTTAAAACCAACCTTGTGGCTCCACCAAGAGACTGATGTGACCACAAATCTGCCAGTGGGATCCCACTCAACATCAGAAGCCATGTAATGCTCAGCAATGTTCATCATGGTACAGTCAGAGGTATCCACAAATGCCAGAGCTCCATTCATACTGTTGCCAGTAAGCAGAATGCAGCAGGAGGTGAGGAAAAATGCACACACTGTACTACATTCTTAATGCCATTTTCAAAGTACAAAGTACAAACCTCCTTAATCCAGCCAAGACAAGGAACTGACCCTGAGGGCTCCAGAAGATGCTGTTAGCTTGCTGTTTATCAAACATTTCTGCAAACATAAAACAGGTTCAGGTTTCCTAATGTACTTAAACCAAAACTAATAATATACTCAAATTCAAAGCGAAAACAAACCATACTCACTGATCAAGTCAATTTTGCCATTGCTCTTGACATGATAAAAGGAAGCGTTGATCCTGGGGGACTCGCCATGAAGCACTGCAAACCTGCTTCCATTGGGTTCCCAGGCAAAAGCAATGATGCCCTCTAACACAGGTATAAAAAAAAAAAAATGAGGCCAGAACAGACATGAAAGACAAAGGAACACTATGAAGCTCTGCCTCTTTCCTCACCTTTCATCTCCACCACATCCACGGGAACCTGCTTTTCCCTCATCCTGAAGATTTCAAAGTTTGTTACAATTCCCTGAAGCAAAAGAAAAAAAAAGTTCAGATCTAAAGATCCTCCTTTCACACCAAACGTCATCAGCACAACAACTTCCTGAATTATTTACAATGGAAAGCCGACTACCTGTGTTCCCTTTGGAGTCCTGTCCACCTTTACACAAAGATAGTCTCCATTCTTCTGCCAGTGAAGCTTGCAATCCACCACATTGAACAGATTACGCACTCTGATCTCATTCCTGCTTGGAAGCTGCATGAGAGTCACCCTAGCTGGGATATCTTTATCCTCAGGCACCCAGAAAGCAATGATGTTATCACCAGGTGACCAGGAAAAATCCCTACAGGCATATTAAACAGAATGAGCATGGGCAAATAAAACCAGCAAACATAAGGTGAGCCAAAATCCATGGATCAAATTTACATTAAAACCAGTGTCCAGATGTGTTTTACCTGTAAATTCATCACTTATAATCAACAGTACTTACTTAATTCCATTTATCTTCAAACTCTTCTTATCCAAAAGACCCATTGACTACAAGAGAGGGGGTGGGAAATCATTAAAATAGGTAAAATCAGTTACAAATTAAAAAAAACAAAACAGAACACACTAAATATTTAGTTTAGGTATTTCAATAAAGTTGCTTTCCAAAAACAATAACAAAACTTACAGGTGTTTCATAGATGCTGAGGGTGTCCTGAGTCATTCTAGCAAAGAATTTCCCGTCTGGACTCCACCTTAAAATATAATCGAAAATTACAAAGTGCCCAAACCATACAAAGTAAATGAAACCACCAGACACCATTTAAGATTTGGTTCATTTATACTTACTTGAAAATTGGCCAGTGTGCAGAACTCTCACAATGGAAGCCTCTCTTCTTCTGACCAGTCAGAACATCCCAGATGATGATGGCCTGGGGGTCATCTTTTGTGTCCATGAGGGGACTAAATGTAACCACGTACCTGAAAGAAAATCCAGTTGAAAGAGACTGGAAAACTAAATACCCACTAGTGAAATTGTGTTTTTGCTGTATGTCCCTCAAATCACCATTTTAATAGTTGAGCTTAAGCAGTCATCAAGATCATTAGTGTGTAGTATTTACATATATGCCCTCAAATACTAAAGACCGTGATCAATGCATGAGCTCTACTATTAGACACTGCTACTCATTTCCATACATGTCCTTCAACAACTAAACCCCTTATTGCATATCCCAACATCATCTGGTTACCGAAGTTTGCTCTTACCTCTCACATGGGGAAAAGTCAATAAGTTGGACCCCTTGATGGCTGAACCTCTGAATTTGTTTGAACTTCTCACCACCCCACAGTGCGATGCCTCTCTGATGAAATGTGGCTAGATAGGTGCCTTTAGGAGACCAGCGCACATATGTCTCTGTCCACCGCTAACAAAGAGACACAAACATGTTAGAATCCCAAAAGACACAGTATATCATGAGGGAGAGAAAAAAAACCAAATTCTTCACCGCTCTCTCCTCGACTTCAATGGGCTCCTTAACATCATTGGAGAAAATGCCAGTTTTTTCACCAGAATCGTAGATCACACTGTACTGATCACGACAGTCAGGGTCCTCCAGCCAATGGCGCAGATTCCCCTGTAGATTCATCAGAAACAGCACAGAACATGCATGAGGACATCAGAGCACTCAGCTTTAAGCCTGGAACCCATACTGACAAACATATTCGACACCAGCTGTGCGGTTGCTCATGCTCACACGTTTACACACAAGTGATGCCAACTGATGTCTTGAGGTTCTGGAGGACTAATATTTACAGGCTGATTCAGCTTTGTTACAGTAGTTGCCATGTCAACGAGACATGGCACAGAAGGTAAACCAGAGGAACTAAGGACACCACTCACAGCCAAAAGACGGTCGCTCATAAATACAGTCAACATCCTCAAGAGGAGTGAACAAAATCTGTCCTCTATCCGAGGCTATCAGACCATGTTTTACATTGTTTATGTGAGAATAAGAAAGGTCGTTCTTGAAAAATGACACCCGTTTTCACAGGTATCCTACATCTGTGCCACTCTGCAAAGAGCTTAACAGTGTTAACCCCTTAAAGAGGACAAGAACCTATTTATAACGAAGCAAATGTATCTGTTACTACACGTGAACTTTACTGGCACCACACAGAATAAAAACTATTACATATTTATGCTGAAACAGCCACTGACAATTAATTTTATCAAATGTAAAAAGCTAGCGCAATAACCAGGGATAAAAGTAATCGACATCACTAGCATCTGTTTTCCTACTGAAAGACACTCACAAAATCTTTGAAGGGCTGTTTCTCAGGAGCTTCCCATTCATCGCTGATCGACATATACCTGGAGCATAAACAAAAAAAAAATTCTATTACATTTATCCAAACACCCAAGAAAAACGGTCCATTATAGGGATTAATTTAGCTGCACATACTTGTCAAAGTCAGTGAACAGGTTGACACGGAACGTATGCTGCTTGTCCAGTTTGTAGGCATCAGCATTCTTCACAGCTTCATGTGCATGACTTGGAGAGGAATACTCCAGAAAAATGTACCTAAACAGTGACCATACATTAGATACACACGCAAGATAAGTAGCATGGTATACAAACAAACCTACTTTCAGCGAAATTTTGAATTTACCCCTTGGTCTTGCCATCTGCTTCTGGGTAGAACTCATTAGTTATTTTGCCAAATTTGGAGAAGATCTTGTGGATGACGTTCTTCAGCTTCTCCAGACGGTCTGGACCCACTTGAGGAACGTTGTCCACCACAATGACCGAATCGATGCCATCAGCCTCTTGAGGTTTCTCCCGGAGAACATCTCCTAGTAGCTCTGCAGACAAGAGGACATGTGTAAATCAGACAGGAGGACAGGTTTTGACTAGAAACATTTGAATGAAGATAGATTTTAGTATTTTAAATCTTTGTTTCCAAAACACCTGATCCAACTAGAGTAATTGGGTCTTACTGAGATTAAACTGACGTGTCAGAAACAGGGACCAAAATGTGCAGGTTTGGGCAGGATAAAACAGACTGAAAATAAAAATGAATAAGAAACAATAAGAGCTTCTGAAATTCAGACTAGCATTCACTCCTTCAGATAACACTATGGCTGATTACCAGTACTTCATGCATGTAATAAGGCAAGTATTATTAGTATCACAAGTGGGTAATTTGCATTGTGTGTAATTCCAATACATATATACACACATATTTGAACACACACATACACATATATATACATGTTATAAACATGTGTGTGTGTGTGCGCATATATTTGTCTGATTGTACATACAGGTAAACACTGGAACGTCCTGGTGGCAGCAGATATTGACAACAGTAATGACAGTAACGATGCACCTCAAAAACTGCATCACTACACACAGTTACATTTTATTCAAAAAAAACTGCACTTTGCACCTGACATATTGCATACAAAAAAAGGAGATCGGAGTGCCTAAAACGCTTTCCGTGTTAATTTCAGAGTTAATTAACTAAGAGCACCAAGTAAAACGATTTCTCATGGGGCTAGAAAGAGGGCAGCTCTTTCTGGTTGTGGTAAATTTCCTCCGGGCTGGTTCACTGAGAGAGCTAGCTAGCCGTTAGCTTCATTGCTACCTAGCCGGATAGCTTTTGTCCTGGCTGGCTGGTGTGCACAGATAAAGGTATCAGACTCATAAACAGGGCCAGATATAAGTTATCAACAATGGCCTTATTTTTGGGCCAGGCAACACTGCTTGGACATATTTGAACACATAAGCATGGTTAAGTCTGTTACTATGGCCTAATGAGGTGAGGCCGGAGAAATGACTGCTGAAATGAGTTAGTTATAATTGTATGGTAAACCGGACGGTACATGATTAAAGGTATGAGACAGATCTGTTTAATGAGGCTGATCACGCAGTATGAACAGTTTTCAGATGGAGGTTGGTGTCTGGATGGTGGGCCTCACTGAAGCCGGCCGCTCTCTTAGAGCCCCCTACCCTGATCACTGATGTCATCTTCAAAATCCTCCGGATCGCTGAACGAAGGCTCCTCGCCTTCATCAAACTCGACACCTGCGTCCATGTCTTCTGTATCTCTCATTGAGAAGTCGGAGTGAGTAAATTAATGAGTCCCGTAGATGTTAATCCAGGGTTTTTCCTCTCAGGACCATGTGCGGAGCGGCCGGCGCGAACCACCCTGCGCGGAGAAAAGGAACAGACCATGTGCGACAGAACCCTCTCAAGACAAACGGCCTAGATTTACATCAGAATTACACAGCTTGTATGAATATACTAAACGCAACAAACACATTTAAATTATTTTACCAAAATAACTCATTAATCTTTCCTATACTTATTTCCCGTTAAGTATTTCTTTGCAAATCGTGAGCTAACTGACCCCCACTCTCTTTAGTGAATTTGGTTTTTCCCTCTAAAGGCCGTGAACGCTTGGCGTTGACTTACGATCTATATATCATGCACACGCACGGTTGTAGAGTGACACGTGATAAGAAGATCAGTGCTCTTTAATGGACTCGGGGCGCGCAGGGACGTGACGTTCGTGGTTTCAGACTGAATGTAAAAGCTGACATCTGATGTTCAAAAGTTGACGTCCATGGTTAATGAAGACCCTAATAATTGCAATGCTTTCATACTTCATTTCTGTGATGTTACATTCTGGTAGTAGACTTAAGTTAAGATTTCAATTCAGGGTTCAAAACCATCATCTAACTCAACTATCATGAAAACTGAGACAGTTGTGTCTGAACTCCTCCCTCTGCAACTGGAGCCTGGATCTACAGACAGGGAGATCTCAGTCAGTATCAGGAGCAACAGTGGTAACTTGTGGCCTAGTCAGGGCCTAATGTTTGGGGAGTTGCCCCTGCGATCAGAAGGTTGACGGTGTGAATTCCAGGACCCTTAAACAAGGTACTGGCCCCACTCACTGCTGCCTTAGTGTTGCATCACTGGCAACCCAGCAACGCTTAGTGAGTGGGTTAAATGCAGAGAAAGAGTTTCACACTGTGTGCTGTGGTGTGTTCTTGTGTGATTATAACCTCTCCAGTACCGCCACACCGAGCACAGCCCACCACAGCTGTCCAGCTATACACAGCTCAGACCACATCAAGCTTCCTGATGACACGACTGTGGTGGGTTAGATCAGTGGGAAAAATCAGATTGCCTATAAAGAGGAGGTGCAATGGCTGACATACTGGTGCAGAACCTTGTTTTGTCCATAACTTTGAATGTGGACAAAACAAAAGAGATGAATGCTGACTCCCAGAGAACACACTGTGATCACGTTCTGCTGAGCATAGATGCCTCCGCAGTGGAGATCATTCAGAGGAGAACCTGACTTGGACACCCCACAACAGCTCCATCACCAAGAAAGCCTTGCAGCATCTTTACTTCCTGCAAAGACCAAGGAGAGCTCTTCTTCACCACCATTTCTCACCATGTTCTAAAGAAGGGCCTGCAGAGATCATTCTCGTGGCCCAGTTCGGGAACTGTCTCCACCGAGGATAGTGAAGACAGCTGAAAAGATCATTGGTGTCTCTCTCCCCTCTGTCATGGACATCTATATCATACATTGCATCTGCAAAGTAACCAGCACTCTGTACGACCCTACACACTCATCTCACACCCCCTTTCCTCTTCAATCAGACAAAAGGTTCTATAACATATGGGCCTCCACTTTAGCTCACACGTGAATACACTCCTGAGCTGAATTATTTTTTTTCTCTCAACATATACACGGAAAATGATTCCATTATAAACAAAATTTACACCTCATGAACTCATTCATTATATAGGGTATATTTTTAATCCTGTTGCTTGAGGACTTTTGCACAGTTGCTAATAGCTAACCTGCTAATGCATTTTTACACATTTAATTACTGTTAGGGTACAGTGTCTGTCATAACACTATTCACTCACACCAGTACTGTTAATACATTTTGTCGTCAAAACTGTTTGTGGTCCAGGGGCCTGTTTCAGAAAGGAGGTTCAAACAACTCGGAGTTTAAACTTGAACTCTGAGTTGATTGACCCAGAAATTAA
>JBBPDB010000140.1:9068561-9088072 GCA_037974465.1 Brachypetersius altus
ACATACACACACCAAACACACACACAAACACACATACACACACACAACACATACACACACACACACACACACACACACACACACACACACACACACACACACACAAACACACACACACACTCCCCCGCCAAGATTCTGATGAGCCTGATTGTTTCATCAAATGCTGCTTTGAAACATCAGTCAAATCTAAAACAATGTCTGGTGCTGCAAAATATCTGCTGATACTAATATGATTCTAATATCATGCATCCCAAATAAAGAGCTCACAGTAAATGTAATTTAGTGCAACGTAGTGTACAAAAATGTAGAATATGTTGAATAAAATGTATTTATTCCTGTTTCTTAACACAGTGTATTGTGAAAAATACTGTTATATTTTTGGCACGCTGCCCAAACCCTAACATGTTAATTTTATAGGTTATACAATATAAGAGCCAAGTCAAACATTAGCAGCGAGTCTGTTGCATTATAAAAGCAGACTGATGAGACGTTCAAGCCATCGGGAGACAGCGGTCAGAACATTGTGTCAACAACGGCTCCTTCCAAGAATGAATAATGCCTTCTGTCCTAATGGGTGCTTACGGCTGATAATTCACTTTTGTTGCCCAATTTTCCAGAAAAGGCACTTTTGTCATAACAGAATGGAATGCAAAGAACAGCGAATACAGAAGCTTAAGAAGACGAACAGTTTTAGTGTTGAATCTTATTTCCTGGTGTGCGTGTTTTTGTTTGGGTGGTAGACACTGTGGCCTTGGTATTTCATTGGGCATTGTCTGTGAGTGCCAGCTGTGACCTGTTGTGTGTGTGTGTGTGTGTGTGTGAGTGTGTATGTGTGTGTGTGTGTGTGTTTTGGTGTCACACACCAGCCTTTAGCCTGGCCCATACTCCCAACAGGAAACAGCTGTGTGTGAAAACAGAGGATTAGCAGGACAGCGCCGCCCCTCCGTCACAGGCTGGAGACCCACACCCCGACCTCACACACACACACACACACACACACACACACACACACACACAATCACACACATACATGCATGCTCACAGGAGCACACACACACACATACACAATCAGGGCCTAGTGCAACATAGGCAGGAAATCGAGCAGATATCTGATAGCAGTAACTGTGGCTTTTATCAATCCCTCCTTAAAACATGCACACAGAATAAAAACATTCCTTCCTCTCTTGCAATAATATAAATCCAGCGCTGGTGAAGAAGGCTTAAACAGCAGTGCGCAAGGTCAAAGCCCTGCAGCACACTGAGCACAGAGCCAGTCTCAAAACGGCTCCTGTCCTCAGCATTTTGATTCAAACCTGAAAATCAATCAAATGGCCCAACAAGTTAAAAAAGTGCAGGTTTTTCCCTTTATCAGTTAAACAATATAGTTTCTGTGTCAGCAGGGATGGTTCGCAGAGTTCCCAGGGGTCCACTCTATAGGTCATGTTGTCAGTCCACAGACAGTAAGAGAGAGAGGGAGAGAGTGCAGCATGAGTGTCTCACACACACTACATTTCACACTCAATTACACAACAAACTACAACTGAAAGCCCCAACTGTCCCTCCAGCTAAACATACAGACGGCAGAGTAAAGTGCACCTCAAAAAATCGACAACAATATGTATAAGAAGTTTTTATTGTTTGGTCTTTCTCAGATTGAGCTGCTGAAGCAGCAGATGTGGAAAACAGGATCTTATTTATTAAGGCTAACTTATTAAGCATGTAAACCAAACAAGCTCACAGCTAGAAGAAGTACCAAGCCAACTCAACCACAAAAAGACCATTATCATTTACAGCATAACAATATGGCTGTTAACCTATTACTACTACTAATAATAATGATAATTATAATAATAACTGGGTATTACAATATCTTTTGCATGGTAAGTTTCAGCCACAAGATATCATTAATAAACCCTATGTACACCAGAAATGACCAAATCTACCAAACCACACAAAAAACAAAATTCATTTCTGAGCAACTAGCTTCTGAGCAAAGGAAGTGTGTCTATTTTCTATCGTTTAAGTTGTTGGTCTGGGATGCTACTGTGTTTACTTCATGTACTTGGGGACCTGGAGAAGCTGTCATGGTTATCAATTTATAGGTCCCCCAGCTTTAAGAGCTCATTTCTACAGAAACCCTTTTCTACCACCACCCTCGCCCTGTTAACCCAAGCCTAAGCAGAAGCCGCCCATAAATCAGCTCCAGCCCTCAGAGCTTTGTCGTTCCCATCAGTCATTTAGTCTCTTCTCATTCCACAGTCAAAGTATGGCAAAGGCTTGATTTTCTGCTTTCAAAGGCATGGTCACTAGTAAATAAGGTTAATCTTCTTCTTCTTGTGTAAACAATATACATGTACAAAATTTGCTTAATGAATACACATTTTATGTCCAATAAATGGCCCATGTATGTCACCAAAATATCTAATCTTTCTGTGCAAACTGGGACGTCCAGCTCTTGGGAAAGCTTTTTACAATCACAAGGCAGGTGCAGTTTGTCTCACCCCCACAGCTTGAGCAAAACTCTTCAAGCAATTTGGCAAGAAAGCCCTTATCTAGCTATCACAAAGTACATCCATGCCAGCATACTGTGCTCATTTTCAACAGAAAACTGGGTAAAAACTTTAAGTTTCCTTCTTAAGAAAGAATTGCGACATGAGAGCTTTATTAGTCAGACACACAGCAGGAATGTCAGCAACAGTACCTGCATATGAAGAGCTTGTTTCACTCAATCTTCTCCATTCACACCTCTGTGTGGTTCTGCTTGAGCTGCAAGCACCTAGTCTTGGAAAGTGGGATGTCAATCCACACCCCCACCCAGACAGTTCCCAGCAGAGTCAGCTCGTTTCTGAGCAACATTATCGTATTTTGATCATGTTTTTTTCATTTAAACTTCAAACTGAGTGTTCGATAGAAAGTTTAATGTCATACAAACATTTTAAATATTATACACAGTGTTCCTTGGGAGAAAATAAAATAAAATAAGAAAATTAAAAAAAAAAAACAAAAAAACGTATTATGTGATCCTTCACTTCTTTGGGTGAGAGCATGTTCGGACATTCTCCAAGTAAACAACACACAGATGACAAACTCAGTCAAATATGTTTTAAATCATTACACCCCTGGTCTTCAGCAGGCCTGATGCAAAGTGTTAGCAGCAGTAAAAAGTACTGCCAAGGGAGTTCCAACTTCTGGACACAAATCTCACTCCCCTCCTCCTCTTGAAAAAGAGTGCCGTATACGAAACAGTTCACTGCTTCCATCCCACCGGACCAGCCAGGGCCTGACAGCCTTGCAGTGAGTGTGGGAAAGAAAATGGCTGCAGACTAGCAGCCTCGGTCTACAGCATTAGCCAAGAGTACACAAGCCATGCCCATGTGTATTCTTGGTGTGAGTGAAGGGGAAGGATGATCGAGCACGCCCAAGAAGGGGGCTTGATTATAAAAGAGGAGGAGGAAGCCATAACCTATCCCTCCCCTGCAGTGATCCATATCGCTGTAGCTCATTCTGACCTCCTCCAAATAAACAGCACATGGAGGGCCTGAAACACGATCCAATTAAAAGTCCTCCCCCATGACCCCCTCGGCTCAGATACAGACCTTAATCACAGAGGCCGGCGGGAAAAGCTTCAAAACAACGTATTCAGAGCTCCAAAAATAAAACCAAACAGGGGGACATCATTACTGGGAAAATAGTAAATCCCAACAGCAAATCCACTTTATCTCAGTCTCAGTTTCAAACTGCATTCACACACACAGTAATTTGTGGTTTATACATCAAGGTTTGGGCATCTCAAGTCAAATGGCACATTCTAAAATATATATGAAAAAAAATGTCATATATAAAACTCTCATTACTTCATAACATTGGAAAAAATATATATTACAAAAATTTAGCTTAAAAAATGTATGACACATTATTTTATGTTTTTTTCAAATGCATTAAATTAATTAGATAATTAGAAACTGTCAAGAAAATTCCAAAAATGGCATGTTTACATTTTCCGTTGTTTGCCAAGAGGAGATTAGATGTCTTGCATATAACTATGTATTTTATACACATACAGTCATACACAAATGTTAAAACACACCACGCTATTGATTTGTTATTGATTTCTATAGGGCACAAACATCAATAAGGAAAATTTTTGCCACATTTTATTGTTTTCTTTTGCAGATTTAAACCCAAGACTTTAATTACCTTTTAAAATACTCTTTTTTATACTATACATTCTCTGTCATGTTGCTGATACAATTGCACAATCATATTTATTGCTGTTCTGCATTTTTGCACAAACTCTCTGCTGCTAGAATACAGTACCTGTCAAAATACTGTATTTATCCACACTGTAACTGTGGTCAGTTGCACTGAAGGTTGTCTTGCCTCATCTAATTGTATTGTTGCTGTTGTGTTCTCTTTATCTAGCTCTTTGTCCTGTCTGCACATGTGGTCTTGAGTTCCGTTCTGTTCTGCTCTTGTGTTACACCATGGTCCTGGAGGCATGTTGTTTCGTTTTTACTGTGTGTGTGTATGGTAGAAATGACAATAAAAACCTACTGGACTTGAGTTTGTTACATTCAGCAAAATAACAGTAACTGTGCATTACATTACTTTACTCAGAAAATCAACAAGACATATATTAGACCAGGGGTGTTTAAACATGTCCATATGACTGAATGTAACCAAAACAATTACATCCAGCAAGTTTGACTCCAACATAATAATTTGTTTCTGAAAATGTTTTGATATGTTTAATGTTGTTCAGTCACTGCACATGCCTTCACTGTTATTCAAAAAAGGTAGTACATTTATTTATATTTCATTTTGTTATCTTGATATAATTCTCATATTAGACCACAGCTGATGAAAATCTCTTTTCTGCTCATTAGGAAATGTCAGGACACCATTAGGAAACCACTTGAAAGAAAATTTTATAGACTATAACAGATCTTTTAAGAAAAATAATAGCTCTGCTGGCTGCAACTTCAAATGTCTTTAGAGTCCTTTCAAAATATCAAGTCTATCATTAAAATATGGCAGCAATTGCTTCACTAAAGCCCTTCTTTTGTGGTTTAGTACAGAGAGCAGCCTGGTTTCTCTTTCACGGCGACAACGCCTGCTTCATTTTGGACTAAATGTAAATAATCCTCACGCAAAACAAGCAGGACTTGATTTCCAGCTCCTTGGAGAGAGATTAATTGTTTGGCTTGGACACGAGAGAAGAAGTCCTAATAATCCCCCACATGGAGCTGTGGCACCTTTTCCACAACTTCCCAGCGCTGCAGGCCCATCCAACCGTGTTGATCTTGCTGTAACTGTAAACGCAGCTCTTTCATCTTTGCGGATAGCCTTATATTGTGTTTTTTCCAATAGCAGACCAGTAGAAGGAAAATAGATCAGTTTCAGAGAATATTACAAACATTTCAAAGACTTACACAATACTTGAAAAATGTAAACAATCACAAGAGCTATGGTACACAAGTCATGTGAGCCCTACACACCGGAGTACATGAGAACCATAGGTTAAAATTATAGCCAGTGTTAGAATTTTGCCTCAAATTAGTTAATTTAGTTGAAGTGGGTTTGTTGTCCAAATCTGGCTTCATTAATAATACAAGGCTTTCCCCCTAATTCCTGCTAAATTCCCCTAAAATTATATGAACTATAGATCATAAGCTAAGACAGATTTAGTGTCTGAGGAGCTCATCAGTTAATAACGGGAGATAGACTTGTTTATGTGCTTTCTGATGCTATTTGGATTAACTACAGGCTTCAAAATGACCTCTGTCACTTTTATTTATAGATAAATAATATGCTGCACAGTGTCAAAAACCACAAAAAAACAAAGTCTAGCTCCTAACATAAATAATTTAAGAGACAACATATGTTTTGGCTTATCCTAGACATTTAGGGAAATTGATCAAATTATTTAAGGGATTTTTAAAATGTGAATAAATCATGTGATTATTAAAAAGCTTGCCTGGAAAGTGTCTTTCCTTTCATTAATCACACTACTTCTAGCGTTTAGAAGTGGGTTATTCCAGAAAATTCCATTTCTGAGTTGGTCTCAGCATCTTTTTATCCACTATTTATGCAAAAAAATTTCAAGCAAGTCCTCAACAACAGAGGGTAACATTCATCTGCCTTCATCTATATGAAGACTGTGTATGGACACAGCAATGTACTCGGGAGATAATGATTAGTGCTCAAATCCATCATGTGACCAATGCAGATACTCAGCTCGGCTGGCAGGTTCCCACATTTCTTCAGCTGTTTTCCCAGAGGACTATCTCCTCTTCTATTGGCGAAGTGTAAGCCGGTTGGGAGGGAAAGTCTGGATGCTTTCCCCTGGGAGGCTGCAGGTCAGACAGGTGCAGGTCACATGGTCTAACTCCGGACCCACAGATGTGCCTGTCTTTCTGTCCTGTCCAGCTTTCTGTGTTCTCCTGTGACAGATCAGTCATGAAGGCCCCATCTGGATCCAACTCGCCACCCTCTGCTTCAGCTCTAAATATCTACGGTGCCAAACATTCAGACATACTGAGAAACTCCCCGGAAGGAATGTCTCCTGGTTTCTCTCCAAAGAGCCTAGTTTGGCACTGTGTATTGTGTCTTGTGTCTAAATGTACAATACACTAATTTGCAATACACAACACAAAACTAGTGTAGTGCCCTGTCTAAATGCACGGTGTGTATTCTGTTTCTTGGTCCTGTGAACTGTGTGGTCCAGTAAGTGCTTGGCTGGTCTTATATGCTGCATTGAGGCCTTCGACCCCAAGAAAACAAAGGTGCCAAAGGGTTAATTAGAGTGGTTTAATACAGAAACCACTTTGTTTCCAGGGAAACCACTCGTGTCTCCCTAGACAGTTCTTCCATAAATGAGATGTGTGAATGGGAAGAATAACGGATATTAGCACTATATAAAGTAGGGATGTATGAATTAAAAAAAAAAAACAGATTAAAATGTATGTTATCAATAAACTGGCTGCTTGGTATTTAGTAGTTGCACATCTGTATGATTCACAATACATATTGTAAGAAATATGCTTCAAATGTTTTTGAGTACAGCAGGCCTAGTAATATTAAACCCTATGTGGGAGGTGAACACAGCCTTGACATTCCTATAGAAGCTCTAGGAGAAATGATCTGTTATCTAGCAGTGGCACTCAGGGAACTTTAAAAGTGAACATTTCTGCATTAAATGCTAATGTATAATAAATATTCTCTTCAGCAATTTAAGTTCCCCTGCTCTACTTTCTCACAAAGAATGTTTGATTTTTTTTATTATTTAGCCTTTAAACACACATACACGTTACATGATTAACTTACAAAATAACCGGCAGATTCCTTGATTACTATAACAGTCAATCGTGCTAGCCCTACTGTAATTGTTCTATAACAAATCAATGCTTTTTCTAGAATGACACACTGAAGTTATACAAATACAACTGTCTAGCCTCCTTTTGCAACCATTATTTTTAAGAGTGTACTTGTAAGGATGAAAAAATCTCCTGAGCAGCAGTAAACATGCCAAAATAACCCACAGAAACACAATGAAAAATAATAATCTATTTCAGTGCCACCCTTTTAGCCAAATGTATGCCTGAGCCATTGAAGGGTTAACATGTCATACACAGACCAGATTGTGCTGGAGGAGACGTACACACCAGACAGCCTGATAACTAGCATACATGGAATGTCGGTGACGTGTCAGCATCTACTGTTGGTCAACAAAGTTCAGGACGGATTACACACTAACCACAGCCTTTCTGCTCCCCCCTAGCTATGCTGTCGCTTCATTCACCAGAAAAAAAAGTCTGAGGAGTGTGTGTCTGCGAAGACGAAATGAGGACGTCTACTGATTCAGACCGCCCTGTCCCCTTGGAGCACTGAAGGTGTCCCGTCCCACTTTTCTCTCTCCTACACGCTGCCCCTTCCAGACTCCCAACTCTATCTTATCCTCCTGCTTGACAGAGGGCCCTAAGGGACTTAAACCATAGACAGGCATGGAAACACACAGATGGCTAGAAGTGAGAGGGTAAGAGACAAAAAAGGGCAAATGAGACAAAAAAAAAACAGGAAAATGACAACATTAAATTAATCCTAATACACAGCTGCTCGTAAAACTGAGATTTTTCTCTTCCACTCAGCCACTCCCCAGGGCCAGAGATTGAGAAAACAACCCACTTGCCATCTATTTCACAAGGACTTGTAACTTAATATCAATTGCTAATCCTCTCGCTTCATCCCAGTCACTTTCTCGCGGACATGAAAGGAGCAGCCGAGTAAGGGCCGACAGGAATCATCAAGGTTAACTTGAAAAAGCCTCCTGCAGTCCATCACTCCTGAGTAATCCTCTCTAAATACATTGGGAAGGCTGAACATCGTCCTGTGAAAAGCTGACACAAACACACACGCGGTGGAGCTGAACAATACTTGGGCAAATAGTCACGGTGCGGATAATGCAGTCGTATTGTCATAATACAGCAATATTTGAAGCAAAATTTAATCAGATAAACAATTCCCAAAAGAAGTTTAGTAGCAAAGGAAAAGACACATTCAGAAGGGAGTGTCTCAATATTCTGTGTAGGGTTTGCTCAATATGAATTCAATATTACATATTTATATATATATACATTACATATGCATATATATACACATTGTGATTGTAATATAATTTTTAAGTATACTAAAAACTCAGTCAGTGTTGTTTGGTAATCTTGTAAATGCCTTGATTCATCAATACACCAAACAGGATGCTCAGAGCATTCAATAAAACATTCAGTGATTGTTTAGAGGCCCATTTACATGTTGTACATGTATGCAATATTGGTACAGCAAAAGGCCACTGTCATGACCCGGAGCTCGGCCAAGTGGAAGACTGTAATCTGTAATCAATAACAAAACTGGCAGCAAAGGTTCTGAGCCATAATACAGGTAAAATAATCAAAATAATTAAAAAACTACATTACAAAACATGATACATTATTGTATAAATGTGATAATTTATAATTTTAATAATGTTCTTAATCATGATATTGGGTTCATTAGAACAAAAAACTAAGCTCTGTCTCCTCATTTCAGATACAAATTTGACACATTCTGATGATGTGTAATGTATTTTCGTTGCCACAGTAGAACTACTTCTGTAGAATGCTTTGATGAAAATGAGCTTCATTTAACGCCACTCCCTCTTCACTCTCTCTTTTCATTTTTTGATTGGTGACGGTTCCATTTTATTTTACAGTACCAAACCCTGTAACTCACAAGCAATTAGTTTGAGGGGCTACACTCAGTTTGCATGATAAGCCACAGTCTAAGGAAATCATTATATTAGGGATGATTGTGCATGGATGCACATTGCAGTTGTTTTAAAAGCTCATTTTGCCCTGAGCCTTGTGTTTTAAGTTGGGTTTTAAGTTAATGGTTACTAAAATCTCACATCTGATCAGCTGCTGTTCATAACAAGCTTTCTATAATAGTTCTACTGTTTTAGTACTGAAGTCAACTGCAGTATAGTACTTCAGTACTGCTGATAACCACCATACTAGAAAATGTTTAGTGATGAAGTGTGTGACGGTTATGTTAAAATAATTGCAATTTTGCACTCCCTGAGACATGCTAAAACATTAGATCGGCTAATCAAAGGTTTTTGTAGGTCAGATTTGTAGGTTTAATCTGGGCTGCTATGTCGAGTAACTAGTGTACGGTCAAAAACCTCAAGACAGCACTTAGGATTCTGGTCAGCTGCAGACTAGCGTTGAGAAATAACCTTGACAGATTGCTCAAGCCTATAATCTTTAGTCAGAGAACGTCAGGGCTATGTGAGCGATTGTCAGGAGTTTCAGCAATGGCTCAGGAGTAGTTAGGCTAAGTCATGTTATAATGACCTAGATAGGAGCAGACAGACAGATAGGAGAGTGGAGGAGCGCTCCAAAACGTGTGTGGATTTATGGCTCATGACAGAGGCTGTCTAGAGATAGTAAATGACATCCGACAGAGCTGGGAGTCAAACAGGGCTGAAAGCTCTGGTGACACCTCTTATAGTCACATGCCATTCTGCCCCATCACTTCCACTGCTCGTCTAGGAGAGGAGAAAGTGCTGGTACAGAATGTGAAGCCCACATGCAACATGGCTAATAGAATAAAGGCAGTAAGAAACTGGAACAGACCGATACAGACGTTCTATGCCAATTCATACCAATAATTTAGAATTCCATGTATACAGTTCATTACTTTGACATTGATTCATTACTTTGATTTATTAGATCTAAGAATTAAAAGGGATAGACTTGAATATGTTAATATCACATGTTAATGTAATAGTACAGAGCAGTACATTTATATTTAGCTACTGTGATGAACTGCATCAAAATATGCAACCACTCACTTTCCTAAGTAATTAAAGACGATACTGGGACCGCTGGTGGCCTAGTGGTTAGGGTGTTGCCCCTGGAATCAGATAGGAGGTTGTGGGTTTGAATCCCAATACTAGTGTCATACCCCCTGATCAAAGTACCGTCCCCAGACACTGCTCCCCTTGGCGTCCCTCTTTGGTTGTAGACTCCTTTTTTTCTTATCATATCTTATGATGTTCGCATTTGTTCCTAAAAAAAGGTATGCTACAAATACTGTGAATATAGTATTAATGGGTCTGAAAATTGATTACTATTTTTAGTCCAACTATTCACCACATATACAGAAACATCTGAAACAAAGCATTTGTCCTTGAGGAAAGGAAACCACACAGACCATCTGGGTGGTGTTGAAAAAAGCAGTAGGCTAAATGGAAAAAAAGCAGAGCAAACCATTTTCTCCACAGTCCCGAAAGAACAGAACTGCAAAGCCAGCTTGGGACGCACTCTCTGGCAGTGAGATTGCCATCAGAACCTGCTCTTATTTATGGCAATGCTTTATTTGGAAAATACAGCATGTTACATAACAATGGGCTAAATATAGCATAATGTACAAGTCTGTTTGAATTTGCGTCCTCACCAGCCCATTTCAGGAAGCACTGTAATGCCCTGTAACTGCTTGAAAGAGATTTGAAAGCCTTCCCTTCAGCTGTATATTAAAGTTTGAGCTCCAATAATTTGTCGCTCTATTTACAGACTCAGAAATCCATCGTTCAAGTCAAAAGCCACAAAATAAAAGTTTCAATGTACATTAATTAAATCCTTTTGCTCAACATTAAAATGTCACTCTTGATTTTCTTAGCTGCATTAATTAAAGAAAAAAAGTCTCTGGACAAATCAACCTCTGATTAGGTCTAGTAATTAATTGTGATTCCTTACAACCTCTGCGTGACACTCAATCTGTGTTGCTTTTTCCTCTCTGTTTCTCACGCGCTGCAGTGGCCTGTAATTGCCCCTGTTCTGTAGGGTGAAAGCGTCTGACCGTCTTCCGGGGTGGAGTGTGTTCCCTTGGCCTTGTCTTGCCAGCGAGTTAGTGAAGCAACAATAGTCTATTTACAATGGCTTCAGTAACGACAGAGAAGTAGAGAACGTCTTCTCGCTACTTAAGACGGCCGGCGTGCTTATCACATGCATACATTCACACACATGCTCAGAGATGGATTTCCTTTAATTACAGAGTGTGTTAAAACCAGGCTGTTTTTGACTCAGGACACTCTGCTCCAGTGGTCAGTAATGCCACCACATCCTCCAGAGGGGAATCCAAACTAAGTTCAATATAAGCTTAGCATTGCATAGCAAGCATATTGACACAAGTGCGGCAGCTGATGGGCCAGCAGTCCACAATGCGGCACAGCTAAGACGATAGAGCACACAACGTCAACTATATGTGAGAAACAGAGATGTTCAAACCATGACAACCGTGAAAGGAAACATACACTGGAAGAGCAGCACAGTCTCATTACAGTAGGATCGTAGTTGAAGTGATTCTCTGGGGACTGCGTTTCAGCTGGCTGCAGGGCTATGAAAAGGTGGATCCCCAGAGGGCCATGCTGCAGCTCCTCTGGAATGCAAGCCCTGCTGCTTATCAGTCTGTTCCTTGGAGGAACGTTGATTTTCTACCGCGGGCCACCGCTTCCAGCCAGCTCTGCACACAAATACACCCTTCCTTTGGACATATTCTCTTTATTTATTTTGGACTTTGTACCTTACAACATCAAACATTTCAACCGGGCTCCGCCTTTGCTGAACAAAGGACTTGAGGCTGAATGAAATAGTCTGTTGCAGAGGTCTTCTAGTCTGGACATATGCAAACGCAGCTCAAGATTTCAATCCCTGTTAGCCCAACAAGTTCAGAATCAGAATCAGAAAACTTCATTGATTCCGGAGGTTGCTTATGTTATGACTGCACAGACACACAGAGAGAAAGAGACAAGAAGTAAAGTAAATCCAAGACAAAACACAGAAACAATTCTATATGAAATACTGTAGATAAATAACTTGCAAAACAAATGGTGGTATGTTGTTGAATGTAATAGAGATCAGTATGTAAGTACTATTGACATAAGCAATTTCATATGGTAAGACTATTGCACATAACGATAATGTTTTAGAACTCGATAAGAGATTAAGATTAGAATGCACACAATTTAAACAGAGGGAGGATTCTATAGGGTTCGATGATGGTAGGAATTAAGGATTTTCTGTGGTGTTCAGTGGGTGACTTTATGCTGGGCCAGGTTGGTCACTTTGTCAAAACTCCTGCCTTATAGGTAAAGGTGGGGAGATCGAAGACAAACGTAAATATGGTATTTTCTGAAGTTTTAGAGCATGCTATATTAGTTGATTGGTTTATTTGAGCACATTGACTCCACAAGACTGGCGAAGGTGTCCGGCACCAAGCAGTTTCGTTTCTCTGTGTACTGTGTGGCTGCAATGACAATACATCAACTTGTCTTGACTTGTCTTGAGCAGATCCTTTAAGTCCTGTAAGTTGGTAGGTGACCCTCTACAGATTGGACTAGTTTATACAGCACATGCCAAATATGCTCGATTGGGCTGAGATGTGGGGAATTTACATGCCAAGTAAAAACCTTGAACTTGCTGTTGTGTTCCTAAAAACATTCTTGAACAATGTTCGCAGTGTGGCTGAAAGAGGCCACTGACATACTGTTGCCCTGAAGAGACAATGGACTTCACCTATTGCTCTATGGTCACAAGATTATTGCAGGTGTTCTCAGTGGCGGACAGCTACAGTGGATTATATGTGTTCTGTTGATTTCTGTCTTAGCAAGCATTAGCTTTGTGGGAGTTACAATTTCAGCAGAGAATGTGCACTCATTTCCACTCAGAAAATAATATGTAATTTGACTTGGGGCACTCAAACATTTGAACTTGACTTTTATTATTCTGAAATACTCTGGGAATAAAATGAAGCCAAAAAGAATATAAAGAGAAGGGGGGGGGGGGGGTTAGAAGAATAAGAGGGAAAAGAAAAGTCAGACAAAGACTGAAAAAAGAGACAGTGGTGTTATGTTGCTTAATATTGATCATATAATAATAATTTAAATGGAAGAAAGAAAAGGGAGAGACAAAGAAAAAGAAAAAGAAAGAGACAGAGAAAAAAATGATAAGGAAGGAGACAGAGAAATAAGAGGACGAGACAAAGTCCTTAGTTTTGGCACCCAAACACTCCAAAAGCTGCTTCAACAGGCAGTGACATATTTTGGCAAAGCAGGAGATGGGAGAAGTTTAGACCATTTGTTTGATGGTTAGACAACTGAAACAAGTATTTATCTAATGGGTAATGGGAAGTGTACAAGCTTTCTGCTCATCCTCAGTTCTGAGGAATTTCAGATGCACCCCTGAGCCATCGATCTTCTCACCGGAATGTTGGATAAAGCACAGCGCTGGGGTGGTGCGGGTATCTATCTTGTGGAATTTGATTTCTTCCAGTGCTAGAGAGGCTGAGTAAAACTTCAAGAATGTCTCCAGTCACCTCGCCTCTCTGTGTACCTGAGTTAGCAGCCCTCCTGATGGAATGTTTGCGTAAGCTGAACGCTCTATTTAGACGGGGCAGTGGGACGAGCCTCTGACAAAACCATTCCACCGCTGACAGGCACAGAGTGAAGAGAGGCTAAGCCTTTTTGAATTGTCACTTTGGAGAGCCTCTCTGTTTGAGCTTAGTCCATACACACTCTTTGCAGACTCTGAAAAAAACAGTCAGTCCTCCTCTCTCTTTTTTTGGCTCTGTATCTCTTTCTCTCTCCCCTGTCATGGATGCTTTTACTGGCAAAGACCCAAAGTGTGTTTCTGCTTTACTCTACCGTTGAAACACGACTGGTGCTTAACCACACTTAGCAGGAAAACGGCTAAAATTCCACAAACATGTCTTGTCCTCTTAAAACATGCCTAATAAAGTGAAAATACACAGATGGTTTCCATTGTACTGGAACGAGACAATTGATACACACAGCATAGTGCTTGTAAGACACCTACACAAGCCAAAGTTCCAGCTAAAACTTTGCTATGTATGACTGTGTGTTAATAATAAAGCAGAGCTTCTAGTAGTATACGACACATTAAAATATTACTTGCTGCCAAACAGAAAAATACTGTAGGGAAGGACAGAAGAGACTAGGGCAATTAGGGCAAATAGGGCAGTCTGCTTAAAAGAATAAACTATTTCCTCTGTTCATTCAACCATTCAAACTGCTCCTGGAACAGTGATACAGGTTTATGCTGCCAGGAAGTATATAAATGGATTATTAGTCATGAAAGGCGGGAAATCCTGATGTACATGACCATAAATGTCAAGACTCGAAAGGAGCGCCTGAGGCATTTTGCTGCTGGTAAGAGTGGGGTGGGGGTCAGGGCAACTCCATCCTTAACAGTTTCCAACCTTTACATTGCTTTTGACTTTTTGTGTAATGTATCTCAGAAGAACTTTCACAATATTACATTACAGCGCGATTACATAATTTTCACACTGTGCAAAAGTCTCCCATGTAAGTTTTATATCAAATAGCACATGCCTAATACCCTGCTGGGGAATTAGTTTGATGCTGGATGTTAACACGAAAGGATTTCCTTTCAGAGTCTAGGGCAGGTTTCAATTAAAAGAGAAAGGCAGCTCCGGTCGAGATCATGTCCAGTTTTTTTGATCTCTGGAATCTCAGGCAGCAATTTTTCACCTCAGTGGTTAAAATCAAAACATCATGTCACTCTTGTCCCAGAATCTTACAGCAGATCCACCAACGAGCCTAGAAGGGTCTCGATATTGCCATGTGCTGTTGAAATTCATAGCATCTCTGACTCAGTATGGCTGGGTTTGGAGTCTACAAAAGCAAAAACTGAGTTGTTCGTTAGTCTGCACAATGGCTGCGGGCCAGTGTGGTTTTCTGGGGGTGGCCATGTCAACTTTCAGCAAAGCAGCATTACAGACTTCCTGTTCACAAACTCCCTCATGCCTTCAAGCAAAGCAGTGCTTGCGTCCAATCCCAATAAGACTAGAATGCCTTTTCTGCAAACTCCAGTCCTAATGATTTTGGCTGGTTAACTGAGAATGAATGAGGTCTGTTTGGAAGGGTTTTTCACATCTTAATGACAGTAATCAATTGTTCTAAAGCTGTTTTAATACTTGAATTGTGTCTAGTCTTTGGATTTCTTTCATAAATACCAATGGGAGGACACTGAATCCCTGATTCAGTGGCCAAGTGGAGTTATAAAGTCTTAATTAGAACTCAAACAGATAATTATAAATCATACAGCCACATTCTGCCTGAACTATACTCCCATCAGCTTGTAACACATGGTACACATTAGAAGAGTGCCTGATCAGTACACCTTAATGTATTGGCAGCAAATATCACAATTAGCGTACTTTGGTTATGTCTAAGCAGAAACGCTGTTCTTGTTTTCTCATGGCCTGTGCCAATGCTTTTTCCAATGGGGATTCTATGATAGACTACAGCTTAATTCTGTGTCTGCCAGGGATCCTACTTCAGCCTGCAGAAATCCTCTTAGGACCCAGAAGCAAAGGAGACACTGGAAGCAAGGCCAAGTCCCTGATGAAGAGCAAGAGAGGAGCTGTTTTTCCTCATTCAGAACATCTACAGTTTCTCACAGCTGGCAGGCCTGTTTAGAACACAACAGCAGTTTCTTTTGTATCTTCAACTTAGATTCTTCCCAAATTTTCACCCACCATCTAGTTCTCTTCCATCAAACAATTCTCTTGTCAATATTGTTCTAAACTACGCAACAAGAGCACAGACAATTACACTCCAGTGCACCCTCAGCACAGACTGCTGTGAAATCACTAGGCTGTAACTCTCCTATGCACGTGTACAGTGGCTACTGCATCCTTTGTTTTTCACTGCTAAGATATGTTTAATGATTTCTATTAGTATATTATATGAAATTATTCATAATGTATGAGTTCTGTCCCAATCTGTATACTGGAATGTCACTGATGATGCATTTCACTGTGTGTTGTACTTGTATGACTATGCATGTGACAAATAAAGAATCTTGAATCCTGAATGATGCGAAGTCCTTATAGTACTCCCACTAGTATGTTATATAACCACACATTAGTATGTTAGCTGAATGATGGCATTTGGGATGTTTCAATCACAGACTACAATGTTTCATATTAGACTTATGTATGACAGATATTTTTGTTAGGACTGATCTTAAAGCCACAGTAACATCAACAACAGTCTTCTTTTATGGGGCACTCTATGGTCATCCTGAAATGAATGTAAAACCACATAAACATCGTAAGTTGACATATAGGCTGCTTAATATTGAGAGGCATCCATCAGGATGCAGTGTCCATACAACCACAGCCTTGTTCTGAAAGAGTGGTGCAGGAAACATGAACAAAACATTAGGCCCTGGCTTTGGCTGCTGAAAGAGACATGAGCTTTGCAGTCCAACAGGCTGACTGACCGCTGTAACATCCTCCCACTCACTGCGCCCCGGACCGCTCCAATAACAAGAACTCCCTCACAAAGCAGAGGGGACAAAAGAGCCAGAGCAGGCAGCCTCTGACCCACCCCCTCCCAGCTGCATGGCAAGCCTTTCAGAGGCTCTGTGCATTAACGTAAGACACAGAGCTGATCTCAATGGCAAATACGTCATACGTTTATTACTAATTCACAATATGTACATAATTACTCAAACTGATGTGTTGACCATTTTGTACAGACACAAAGAACAGGAACGCAAAAGTCTGCTTTGTGCCCCAGGGACAAAATATAAAATGAACAAAAACCTTATAACCAATCCATCTCCTGGCAGTTTTATTAATTCAAGAAAGATAGATTATGAAGTCCTACACCCTTCTTTTTTCAAGCTTGATTTAAAGTTTGACAAAAAGCTAATGTGGCCTTAATGGGCTAGTAAATCAAAATTTCAAACTCTTCTATACCGCCTGCAAATTAAATGATAAAGCAGTACCGCACATCATTCTGAGAAGACGGTTGGAGTGTCTGAAGTAAGAGGCTCATCTTCTAACGCCAGCCCCTAATTCAATTCTGTCCAAGGCAGATTAAACACGAATTGTCTTATCTGATAAAAATGTTCTCGAGTAGCAATGCCTGTCTTGTTTGATTTGTGCATAGTGTGCCTGAGTGAGCTAATGTGATGGTGATGTTGTAGATGACGATGATGATGATGATCATCGTCATCATGATGGTGGTATGCATACTGAGAAAAAATATATGAAATGAATATAAATGAACAGCATTATGTAACTCCCTCTACAAACAATCATCAGTTTCTATATCCTGTCTTCAAAGCCAGACTGAGCAATTCTGCTGAATCCCTTCCTCCACTGGAAGCCTTTGATATGCACATGACCCAGGCTGAGGTCATCCAATGGTCATCTATGATCTCCCCACATGCTCCCTCCATCACAATGACTGTGATAGTAACACAGACCAACAGGTCACAATTATCAGAGATAATTTTATGTGGGTTTTGTAGTGTTTTTCATGCTGATTTCAAATCTGTCATTTATTGCATTGTGTTGGTAGTGTATAATAATCATATGCTGAGTATATAATCATATCATATTTTTGAAGAAACAGTGGTAGCTGACTGACACTGATCATTATATCTATACAAACTGGCAATCTAATATTGAAATAATACTTGATTGGTGTCTTTAATAAAAACCACATGCAAGTCTATTGCAAATCTAATATTACTCATAATTCACAAAGTTGATGTGACTGAAAAAAGCAGATCTGAAATCAGCATGAAAACTGGTTTAGAAATGTGTTTTGCGGTTTTTTGTGTAATCATTTTATATATTGCAGTCTGATACAAGAAGACAGCAGTCAGATACAACACAGAAGAGTCTGACACAGCTGGAACATTTTGAACAAGATACCGCCGAGGTTCAGGGGAAGTGGTCTGTCCTATCTGGGGTTTATCCTCATTGCCCTCTGTTCTGCTCAACTGACCTATTTCTGCAGTGGTAAATAATTCAGAATGATCTAGAGGTATTGTGGCAGGGGTGTGTTTGCCACTGCCTCTTCTGCCCGTGCCCAGACAGGGCAAATTAAAGATTGAAAAGGCCCTGAACTCATCAAAGTCAAATTTCCGCATGTGCTGTGAGTTATGGATAACATGAATAAATCAGGATTCTTACTGCTTTTTGTACGCCGTAGATTTAATTACAGACTCATGTGTGCATGTGTGTGGATTTAACAGTTGAACAACAGTTTTCTATCATTGCTTATTTATTGCATCCCTGCATCCCATTACCCTTCTCTTTAGGGTCGCACTACTACTGCTATTACTCCTGCATGTTTGAGTCTGAACTAATCAACATACTCATATGCTTGTATGCAGCATTTGTTAGTAACACTTGCCTCTACTATCAGCTCTTTATCAGCATATAAAATCAAAGAGAATTCTGCATGGATGTTTTGAGATCAGGAAGGATTCCTTTCTCTTCATGTGGAAAGTATTTTTTTTATGTTGAACTGTTCATAATGTGTTACCAAATTGCAAACAAGCTATAGCTCTTAAGTACGGTCCATCATGCAACTGCTCAGTTGCTGTATCAGGAGCTCTGGGGGCACAAATCCTTCTTCAAGTCTCATAATGAATTAAGTGACTGGGCCAACACACTATTGCTCTGAAATCCTAAAGCAGCTGTAACCCCTTAAAAGCTTGAGGCGCATAATTCAGTAACTACACAGCTAAAGTTACTTCAGTTATAGAAGTTCCTGGCTATTTAAGGGCTGAAATGCTTAATCAAGCCATTCACTGAAAACCTATTCATCTTAATGACACACTTTCAGGTACATACTCATGATTTCTAAGCTCTTTTTAAAATACCCTCACAATTAGATTTAACACGAAAGTGTGATATACTGTGTGTATTAGTCAGATGATAGGCCCAGTCAAACAAAGTGCATGTGATGATCAGGCAAGCAAGAAAAAAAGAAAGAAAAACAATGTGATCTTATTGTCACGACCGGGAGCACGAGCACCCGGCCATACGTCTCCTCTAAGGGATCGGGACGAACCAGGCAGACAGGGTTCCATGATGAGGTTTCAGGCTTTTATTAAAGAAAACAGAAC
>JBBPDB010000140.1:9094479-9132567 GCA_037974465.1 Brachypetersius altus
CTCTCACACACACACACACACACACACACACATACACACACACACACACATATACACACATATGCACAAATCATGCACTAAACCTGTGTTGTCTGAGTGACACGTTGGCTTCAGTTTGGTACATTCAGGATTACCAAGAGCTAAACCCACTAAAGAATCAAAGTGTTTTATAAACATTAGAAATGAATTAATAAAGTGATAAGAAGATGGTGTGTATTTTTAGCTATCAACAGGGGATCTCTTTGTTTTTTCTTCTCCTTTGATGAATTATAGTGCTCTGGATCACTCGCTACACGGCACGCAGTTCCAGACCAAAACACACACAGTATGTGATGTTTATGGAGTATGAAACAGAATAAAGAGTGGATTTGGGGGTTTTGGATTTGGTTTGTTTTTACTCACTTCTCTGAATAATCTTCTACAGTAAAGGAAGGAAAGTGATTGCTGTGAAATGTGTGGCGTGTCTAGAATACAGTCATGCAATCTAACCTTTGGGGTTTGAAAGATTGACTTTCTCTCAATCAGATGATGCTTTCAACACATAAATGATATCTTCCTTCTTTATTATAAACATTATTGAAAATGTCAGATAAATGTTTCAAATCTGAGACTCATCATTTTACTTTTTTTCTCACAAAGCGTATATTTTGTTTCCCACATTTTACTGAAGCAAAACAGGACTGAAAAGTAGATAAAGCAACATTTAAATATGTTCCTGCTTACATTTACATACCCAAGGCATTCTTATCTAGAGTGATGTTTAAAATGTGAATGCAGCATTGGGGAATTTGTGTCAAAGTAAAATGCGATCACTACAGTGGAAATGCATTTGTTTTTCCATTGTAGTGATTAATTTGGCACAAATTCCTCTCCACTGGGGCAAGGGGGAGCAGCCTTGCTCTAAAGAGAAAAGTCTACTTCTCAGAAACATCTTTTGAAATAGGAAAACAGATAAACTATGAACTATGAATAAATGAATATATTTAAACACTGAATAATGAAATAATAATAATACAATATTGCTATTTGGGCCTTTGTGTATAAGCACAACTTTTACAATCAAATATATTAAAGCACTACACTGTATCACCTCACACATTGGGGGGGTTCATATTTGGCATTTTGGCACATAACATCACACTGTCATCTGGAATAGGCCTCAGTGGGGGTGGGTGTAGGGTGATAAAACGCAGGCTGTGAGGGGATGATGAGACTGTTAAATAGCATCCTGTGCGTGCACTGTGGAGAGACATTTCCTCTCGCTTTGTAGCTGAAAATTCTAGCTCTGATAGCCCACAGAGACTGATCAGTGTGGAGCCACCCCAGACCGACCTTGACTAAGGCACTGGCAAACAAGGCCAGGGACCCTTTCCTTTTACCCAGGCTTAGAAACTCGCACAGTTTACGATTAAATAAAGGGACCTCCTCTGTTCCAGCCCATTATTCGCAGGCAGAGTGTTTACCTTAGCAAGGAAGACCTTGTTTAGTTCAACTTCGCTAACGGTGCCAGATAATATTGGCTGACTTTTTCTCACAAACAGGGCCATTCAGGAGGTTTTTTTTCTGACAGCTAGTAGCTGTTTACAGAGTGCAGTGTTGGCATGGTACAGACCACTCATGCACAGAAATAGACAGGACCACCGGCAGGCTGTAAACTTGCAGTGTTTTATTTGTAGTCATTTGGCCATTTAGGCAAAGCAGAGAAGCGAGTTCATTCAGGATTTGTTCAGTATACTCTGGCTCTGTTAAGTAGTTTTTTGTTTTGTTTTGTTTTCTTGTCAAGACGGAGACTGTCACTGAACTGGTCATGCAGTGTTGACACAGTTCCAATCCATGCACAAAATATACACTGTACATACACCAGACCAAATCTGTATAATATATTTGAACCCTTTGGGTGGAAAGACTCCACAACTGTGATGAGCTTGGATTGGTTCTTAGGGAGCAGAATCACATGTGATCGGAACATTAGAGAACAGAGAGTTCTGAATTATGACGTAACAATTGCCATCAGGGAATTCTGGGACATTCTGGAATGTTAGTATGGCATTCCAGAAGGACAGGGATAAAACACTCTCCAGGTCAACGGCATTGTTTTACAGATTTCACTCCTCAAAGGGTTAAAGCCATTATCACAATATTAACCTTTGCAGTCCTGATACTGCAGAAAAAAACATTAGGTGAATAAGGACACTGTCACACTTACATGAATAATAATAATAAAGTGATATTATTTGTTCAGTATGTTGGTATTTGTTTCTATATTTAGTATTCAGTTACATCATCTTCATGTCTTTAGACCTTGACATAATTCTACATACCTGTCCCTGAGGTTTATGTATTACTGTATTAGATGTTCAGTGATAGTGACAATCTGCGTTCTAGTCAACATCCACTACTAAAAAACAGGAAATAGTTTCTGGCAAAAAACTATTTCAGCTAAATCAGGCAAAAGCAGACTTTTTGTAATGAATAAATTGTAATGTTGTTAAACATAAATGTTGCATTGTCCACCAGGCAATCCCTAGTCCACATATGAAAATAAACTGAAAATAGCCCATTTTGAATTCATTGTTCTTGTGGTGATACAAAAACATATTTAAATATCTGCCTATTCAGCCTAGAGAAGACTGGCTCAATCCGTTGAAAAGATTAAATTGAGTGTTCTTTTGAAGGAGGCACAATACAAGGTGGCCAATCAGAGCAGAGACAGTTCACACAAATCAGTTTTATAGGCCCACTAACAAAAACAGCCTGGTTTAATGGAATGGTTTGCTGAAAAATTGCTACTGGGGTACTTTATGAATACAAATGAAGCGCTAAATGCAGTTTAAACAGGCTGGGAGACATTTTGGGAATGTATTTAGGGAAACAATTTAGCTGACTATAAACTGTTGGCAAACTCATTCTCATAGCTCCAGTGCGAGAAGAAAAATACACAGTTTTACCAAATAATTCCTTTAAATGTAAGGGGTAAATGTGTGTGTGTGCATGTGTGATGTGGAAAAAAACCCTCCTAAATATGCCCTCAAAATACTTTAACTTTCCTCCAAGGGAAACTCTTCTGAAGCAGGAATTCTGGACTGCAGCAGCCACAGATGCATCACATGCCAGCAGCCAATCAGCAAGGAGAATTAAATAACGCTTTCGGCCTCTAAATAACCTCCTGCCGCTGAGTACAGCGATATTTTACCATCCCAAGATGCACTTTCTTTGTGTTCTCTGGCCAAAACCAAAAATGTATATAGTTATATTTTATATGGAAATGCAGCTGAATTTACGTTAATATTTATGTTACAAAATTAGCAAATTATGTTTTTTGTTAATAATTTAGCACAAAAATGCATGAAATTTTGATATTGCCAAAAAACTGCAGAGGATATTTGCAGTTTCCGCTAATTTGTATTGTTTATATAATTCAACATTATAATACTATATATTTGTACAGTACATTTACACAGAAATCTACCTTTACCTTTAACTACCATTCCAAGCCACTCTCCACTGTGCTCTACTGCACTCACCTATCATGAAGGAGCTACGCTGAAAATAAACTGAGGTGATCTCAGCACTTCCTTTTTGTGCACCAGGCTGAGGACGAACGGAACTGTCTCCCAGGATTACGTCCACAAAGAGTGCTCAGTTTCAGCTCTCTGCTCCCCGGATCCTCCACGGGGGCTGGCAGGAGGGTTCTGATCACAATCAGCCTCGGTCCAACAAAGTGAAGCTTTCAGCTCAGCTTGACTTGGAGGCCCAAGTACAGTCACACTCCACTGAGGGGTCAGTTTTGAGACGCCCTATCTTAGTCAGGGTAATGCCAACAACAGAGACATCTCTGGCGCTGTAGGAATCAATGGGCTATCATATGATTTGATGTTTGGAAGTTCGGCTTATATAGAGAGCTGAAGCAACAAGTCGGGAGAAAAGAGATTTATTTTGTCCCAAAAATTAACGTGGCTAACAATAAAAGTCTGCTTGTGGATCCCATTACAATTATGTTAACTGGACCCCACAAGCCGTTTGTCATTATTAGAAAAATTAGCATTTCTGGGTGAAGTGCTCCTCTGAGGGAATAAAACACACATGAAGCAAAAAGGAGATGGAAAAGTGAAGCCTGCATATACACCCTGAGAAAATAACTTTTCCCCTCTCTTCCATATAAAGTAAAACCCCTCTGCACAGCCAAACCTCTGATTTGGCGGGACTGTTTTCTAACTAAAATGTGGGCAAAATAACAAAACAAAGGCTAGTTTCCCACCGAAGGAACCAGTAGCATGATCCACCAGAGCAGAGGTCAGAAGTATTGGAAAAGGTGTCTTAAATATGACAGTAGTAGCAAAGGTTATTCTTTGTTGTCATATAAAGTGCACAATGGAGAACTCAAAGCCTGAAAAATCACAACAGAACACAAACACTAGCAGTAAGAAAATTAACAGTTTGGAAAAGATGAGTCCATAGAGAGCCTCACATACTTGTTACTCTCCACAGCAGCACAGCGGAAATGTGGATAAACATAAAATCTTCCTCGAGGATTTTTTAAAAGGAAAATGTAAGACAAATGAATTAAGCAGTTCCTCAAAAGACACTTCCACAGATCTGAAAAGCAAAGCTCTGAATGTATCTGTAATAGGGAATCTTAAAATACCCAAAGCAAATACAAAAACATTTCAGTATTCCACATATTAGCAATGTAATTTAGACTCTGGACAGGCTGAGTGATTCTAAGTACTGACATTATTGATCATAATGATGAGAATCAATCCTCCAACAAAAAAATTGATACCAGATGAAACTGCAATTACACGACTATGCAGATGGTTTTTATTTTTGTATGACAGATAGAGAAGGAGAAGTAGGTCAACAATGGCAAATAATAAACACTGCACAGGGTCAAAACGATGTACAGTGTTGAAATTATATATACAACACATATATTTGATTAAATAATATGAAATAGAATAAATAAGCCATTGGTAGCCATGAACAAGCATTTATGAGCTCTGTTCTTTTTTGAGTTGACTTTGTAGAGCTGAATTAAATTCATTGGTTTTCTGGCATGGACCTGTGTTTTAAGCACAATATTTCAATAGGGCTGATGGCAGGAGATTCCAAAACCAGGTTTAATTTTTGTTTATGAGTCCTTGTCTCATTGGAACACCTAAATCATGGCTAATGGCTTGAGGCTATTTTATCATTATTCTGCACACTTTACACAAGTAAACAGATCCACTAGTAGAAAAACAGCCCTAGAACATGATGCTACCACCACCATGCTTAACAGTTGATACGGTGTTCTTGGGCTTGAAACATTTGGTCCTGGATTCCAATTAACTTAATTTATTTCATCTAACTATAAAACTTTACTCCAGAATGCTTTTTCTTTGTCCATTTTCACTGCTGAGATTTGAAGACATTTGAAGGTGCTGAAGCAGGGCAATGTGATCACAGCTCTAAAACTGAACTGATGATCTTGAATTGATGTGCTTGGAATTGGCTCCAAATGGTGTTCTCTTTCTCAGACTGCATGTTGGCACCAAGAAGCTGTAGTCAATCATGTTCACAATAAAAGAAAGTTAAGAGAGCATGTCACCAAGGTAAAAGTCATTTTGGAACTTTATCACCAAATAAATAATCTAAGGAGGTGTGTGCGTAGTTTTGACCCTGCATATATAGTTGTTTTCCTGCAACAAATTAAAATTTGTGCACCAAACTTGCATCTGTTCTTTTGTAATACAGATGTATAATGTCCAATCTTTCTGTCCCTGTAAGAAACTGTTGCAGAAATCTTTGAAAGCCCATTGTTGTCAAGACATGCCCATGTTAAGTTTGTGTAAACTGTACCCGTATCTACCTCTTCCAGTTCAAGAACAGACTTTTTTTTTATTTGCTGGGGTGAATTTTAGGTGTGATAATGTGTTTTTCTCTATTATGCAGCATATAGACTATTTCCCCAAAACCAAGAGGAGGAAAGTTTGATTCAAAACATATTTCAGCGATTTCCCATTCCCAGGTGTGAAAAGCAAAGAACAGGATTTATCAGGAGAGACAAGTGCTCAGAACGCAGACATGGAAGAACATGAAATGAATGTCAGATCATCGCTCTCCTCTGGATCACACGCTCTCTGTCGCCATGACAGGCAAGAGAGAACATCTGCTGTACTATCAGCAACTGAGACACCAGGAGACTCGTTGAAAAACACACAAACACACTCATCCGAGTGACAAGGGAACAGCAGCCGTAGGAGGGAGGGAGAGAAAGTGAGGAGAGAGAAAAGACAGTGAACAAAACCCAAGTACCTTTCAAGCACTAAGTTAATCTTTTACAGAAGATGTGTCTCTGTTTTTAAAAAATCCCTTTAGAAAACAGCAGGTGACCTTGATATTTTGTGTGAACATTTCGTGACGAACAGACCAACCGAAGTGATCCAAAACTGTACATTTACTAAGTACAGGATGTTTCTGCTATAAAGCTACCTTGTTGATGATGTGAGGACTGTTTTGATTGTGTCAAGATATTCCATCTGCTCTCTCCATTCAACGTAGGGGGGGACAGCAACAAATGTGAAAAAGTTATATCTGTAGCCTCCCTCTTGTTCTCCTCTATCTCACATTCGCCTACCCTTCAAAAAGGCACACCTTTTTCCCCCCCATTCCAGTTAATTAGAGCTGGTGAGTCAGCCTCTGTTGTTAAACACAAAAGCATCTAAAGCGGCAGACACTCGCTGGGAAATGACCCGGCAACAATAACCCGGCTTACGCTGTCAATCAGCTTGTGGGAGAGGCAGACAACTAAAACAAGCATCACTGTGACTAACGTGGCACACTTGAGTACAGAGATTAGGTTGATAAATGGGTGGAAACGTGCATCTATCACATGCCTGACTGCATCTACCTGACCCATCATCCCCTAATCAGCTCCTTTCAGGCAAGTCAGACAGCAGACAAGACAAAGAGAGAGAGAGAGAGAGAGAGAGAGAGAGAGAGAGAGAGAGAGAGAGAGAGTGAGTGAGAGAGAGTGAGTGAAAGACTGACTAAACTCTTGTGTTCTTGGAATTAGTTATTGATTTCTACACCATAGAGGTGTCTAGGAGACATTAAGAACCTTAATAGATGATTTAACGTATAATAGCTTAGTGCACAATTAATAAAATATAACATGATACCTTTACAATACGTAAGTTTTGTCTTTGCTGATTTTTAATACGCTTGAACTTTCCCATCCTGTGTGTAATTTATAATAATTATAATAGGATTATTTACATCGCCTGTCCCTGGGAAATGCTACTATTGAACACTCTCTCAAAAGATCCTTAAGATGGACACACTTGTGGGACTAATAAAGGTTTAAAGGTTTATCTTATCTTATCTTATCTTAAAACACACAATTTCAGTGACTCCTCAGCTAGACAGGCACATCTTTTAAAACACTGGCTGTGGCAGTGAACTTGTGACCCTAATCACATCTTCGGGATGCTGTCGGGCATAAAGCGGCTTCCTGAATTCTCATTTGCACCTTAGATCCTAATGCATTGCCTGTCTCTAATCACTGGTAGTCTGACCACGTAATGAATCTGGCTAGGCACTGTCATCACACCTGCCTCCCAGGCAAATCATGGCACCAGTAGCATCCAGAGCTGTATAACTGAGATCAGGGCAAAAAAAGTGAAAGGATGAGAGAGAGAAAGAGAAAGACGTGTGTCCTTTTCGAAGAAGAGTGTTTATTTAAAAAGTTGTGGAAGTTTGTTTGAAATAAAATACAGAAAGAGGGGAGAGGCACAATACTATTTGGGCTATACTAAAAAATAGTTATATTAATTAATAACAATAAACAAAAAATATAAATATTGATATTTTGACGTTATTTGGAAAAGAGAGAGAGAGACAGAGACAGAGAGAGAGAGAGACAGACAGACAAAAAGATTTCACAAAAAGGACAGAACTGACATGAAAGACGGTGCACTTTTGGGCACTTTTTTCCAAACTTTGTAAAGCTCACCTTAATGATATTCTCGAAAATGGTGTCTCTGAAGTCCAGCAAGGCTTTCTTGTCGAACTCCTTGCCGTGGATGATCCTCATCTGTTTGAGGAAAGTGGACTTTCCGCTCTCGCCCGCTCCCAGCAGGAGGATCTTCACCAGGCGGCGGACGGAGCGCCTCTCGCGCGCCAGCATGCTGTCGATCTCGCGACTCCTGCGCTTGGCCTCGCGCTCCTGGTTGGCATCGCGAGCCCGTGCGCCCTCCTTCCCGCTGTTCCTGTCCTGGGGGGTTTCGGCGGGCAGCAGGCAGCGGCTAAGGCTGCGCACCACGCCGGCCATTGCGTACTGCAGTCCGGACAGAAAAACGAGCGAGTCGCGCTACCAGGGGGCGGTGGTGGTGTAAGTCGCGGCTGACTCGCTCTCTTTTGTTCCCGCGGCTGCATAGACCGGACCGAGCCTGCGACCCGTGGGCTTACTGATCATCCGAGAAACGACAAAACACATCAGTTCTCACACACTCTCAGCAAACACACCCACAACCCGGCTCAGAACGCAAATATCACTCGGACAGGCATCTTTAAGCCATGAGAAAAAACGTAGAGAAGAAAAACGGCAAAATTCTTCATAAAAAGTTCCCAACCAACCGTTTTACATGACGTCCAGACAAGACCCGTTGTTCACAAAGAAAAATAACTTTCAGAGACCATTACCATCTCCTCTTCTTTTGTGACTGTCTCGGAAAAAAGTTGGGCTCCCAGGGCGTGAGAGCGCTTTTCTGTTTTCTCCAGCTCTCAAAGTTTGTTGGATAAGCCCCCCTCCTTCCTCTCTGTGTGGGCAGGGAGGAGGTTCAATCTACAGACCCACAGAGGGAGACAGAGGGCAGGAGGAGGGCCAGCTTTGACCTTCAAGATTTTAGACGAGGAGTGGGCAGACATGGTCGATAGCATAGGCTACGCTATATGGACAAAAGTATTGGGACTCTGTTTTTCAGGGTTTGGGCTAGACCCCGTAATTCCAGTGAAGGGAAATCTTAATGCTTCAGCATACCAAGACATTTTGGACAACACCAAATTTCCACCTTTGTGGTCACAGCTTTGTATTTCAGCATAACTATGCCCTGCTGCACAAAGCTAGCTCCGTAAAGACATGGTTGAATGAGTTTGTGGAAGAGCTTGACTTGCCCGCACATAACCCTCATCCCCATCCTACACATTTGGGATGAACTGGAACAGAGATTGTGAGCCGGGCCTTCTCGTCAAACATCAGTGTCTGTCCTCATAAATGATCTACAGAATGAATGGAAAACCTTCTGAGAAGAGTGGAAGCTATTACGGCTACAAAGGTGGGACCTACTCAATATTAAAGTCTATATTTAAATGCCATGTCATTAAAGTCCCTATTGGTGAAGCGTCCAAATACTTTTGTTCATTTTGCGTAAGTGGGCTACCCAAGTGGTCTCCAAAAACTGTGAGGATAATGGAAAACCATTATGAAGCTTTTTTATGATGTGGTTTTCTGGGCAGAACTGATCTTACTGATAAAATATAATGTATGTTCAAGTGACCTTGTACAGCTATATGTCAGCACCCCCCAATGCTAACAAAAACAAACAGCAAGCACTCAGACTATGCTTTCTACCCAGGCTTCATGCTCAATTTTTCTCAGTCACTCTGAAGAAATCAGGCTTGCCAATGGCCAAAGAAACCCTTTGAGACATAAATTATAATAGTGAAAGCATGATGTACTATATTTAAGTTCTGCCATTTTTCTTGAAGCTTTGACATTTCATAGTTATTTGTATCACATGCACCAATCTCTCAGGCCCTGTTCATACCTTGCATTAACGTGCGTCTTCCAATCACATGGCCAGAGTAAGTGTAAATTGTCCATTTGTCATACATGAACACATCACAGCACAGCACAAAATTGTTCTCTACATTTAATCCTTTCACATGAAGCGGCGAGTGGCCAGGAACACAGCGCCCGGATCAGTGTGTGGGGACAGTGCCTTGCTCAGGGGTACCTCTGTGGTAGCACGAGCAGTCCTGGGATTCAAACCCACAACCTTCTGATCGCAGGAGCAACTCCCCAACCACTCGGCCAGCAGCTGCCCTAAGAACAAATGTAAACTGGGAATAGTGCATCTTGGAGATGCCGTAATCACACAGATGCAGCAGGAGAATGACACAGTAAATGAAGGTCAGTTTTTGTTGATACATTTTTGTCAAGGGAGTTGGGGGAAGTCTTGAGTGCCTGGTTGGTATGTCATTAAAGGTAGTCATGATATCAACTGAATTCTATAATCCATGAACGGGGCACTTTTTCCATGGTGGCAAAGTAATATAGGATAAACATAGAAATATTGCAGATCTAGCGTTCTTTTCAAACTGAGTAACTCGCTGATCATTTGTAACACAACAGTGAAATTATGATAGGTTGAGATGCTTAGTCCTGCTGCTTAGTCCATGCCTGTAAGGTAAACGTTCCAGAGTTGGCTCCTGCTGGGCATCTCCAGGTTCGGTTATTACTGTGAAAAAAGTCTTTATCCAACCATTGTTTTCCTCCATATCCTCCAAAATGGGTGAAAACACTTGCTTTAATAGCACTTAGCTAAGCAGGAGCAAACTGGGTACAACCCATGGTACTTAAAATACCATGAAGCTTCATCAGTTTTTTATAAACCTCATCCCAGTGTGCGTTGTCTTGACAGTAGTTTATTGCTACATTACATTAATAATTTATGACATTCATGACATTTATTTATTGCTATTACATAAACAGTAAGAGTGCTGTTCTTTTCATCCCTGCAGTTTAGCCTAGCATGACTGGATATTTTGAATACCCACTGCTGCTGTCATATGTCAGAAACTAAAAGAATCAGTTTTGGGCATTAAATACTGTGTGAGCAGGCTGGTGGTTTTGTAAGTTTACAGACGGAGACAAACTGTGCCTGGCCTCCATAGAGAGTTTTCAGTTTTTCTCTGATTTTGTACAACAGTATATACACCATTTGTAGCTCACCAGAAGGGCCAGTGTGTACAAGACATGTTTTTCTGTCATAGGAGAAATAGGCTCCTAGTTTTATTCTAAAGGATCATTGCTTCCTAAGTCCTTTTACTAACACCACCACCACCCACTTAGTTGGAGAAAATGGTGATTTTCACCCCAAACCTAATTGTAAGAAGGTCTGGAAACAAATTAGAAAAGCTTGAGATCTCCTTTTGTAGTTGTAGATCGCTGATATATGTCTATGATGTGAAAAAGACCTGCAAAAGAAAATTAAATCTTTTTATGTAAATATTATTCAGAAAAGGTTCAGGTGAGATGAGTCAAAGCCAGACCAGTTAAAACATCCGTTAAAGCATCCGTGAAACAATGTTTTGATCAAAGAGAGAAAATCTAAGAGCTGTTTCTCAGAAGCCGAATTTCAGAAACTTTCGTTTCACACTAATTTCAGACAGGACTTGGCCATTTCTAGGAGAAATAAATGGAATGTAGAGGAGCTCTCATTTAGAAGAGCTCTTTCCTCTGGGAGTGAATGTAAGCATGAAAAATGATATTTGAAAGCCTTTGCGCCAGTATTAAACAAGCCTCATAAACTGATCGGTTAATGGAATGAAATAACTCCATATGGTCAGCCATTATAGGCTAGAACATTCACTCTGTGCACCCATGTGTGCATGACGCATGAAATGGAAGGAGAAGCCGTTTCTGTTCTACTGTTCTATAATTTGTGTTCTATAATATCTGCTGCAATATGTCCTTTTCATCTCTTTTCCGCATTAAAGACATCGCTGATTTCGAAATGAGAAAGATATTGGACATATATGTGTTTGTTTTTTCAAGAATGATCAGTACTTTAATCTTTCACATTTTAGACTTTGGACATCAAGAGATGTTTAAAGAAAACTCTAAATTAGAAGAGATGGTCCAGAGAGAACTACAACATTAATGTAGTTTAAAGCAAGCGTGATTCGGACAGTTCACAGTCCTAATGTGTGGAGTATAAAAGCTTAATGACTTGTCAACTATGTTATTCTTGTACTGTCAGAGCAAAAAGAAGGAAACGAATTTCAGAAACCAAACATTTAACACTAGATCATCTGCTTTTGGGTTTGGGGGATGACTGTCAGGTTGAATTTTGAATCTGTTCCTTTCAGGCTCAAATTTATCTACGAAAACAGACAGTGAAACTGTGTACAATTATACTGTGTGATTTTTACACATGCGTCTTTGGAAGGGTAGTAAGAAATCAACATAAATACAGAAGAGGGAGAAATAGGTTGGTGCTCAAAGCGAGTCTTTATTGGGCTGTGCTTTCAGTAGAGGGCAGTGTTATGCTGTGCGTGTGTCGCCGTGCAGCTCTCTCTCAAATCTCATTCTCATCATATTGATTTTTTATGACACGACCATTTGTTCTTCAACTCAGATCTATTCAAATAAACAACCAAGATGGCATTGTTCAATATATTAAACGAGAGAAAATGAAATGATTATGAAACTCTTTCAGTGCATCTGATCCTTTGCTAAAAGTGGAGTGGAGCACCGCTGGGTTTTTGGCATTTTCTCTGTAGTAGGCCTGTAAGCTCTGCATCACATTTCAAATGAACTCAAATCATAAGCAGTTACTGAAGCTTTTAATGCTCCCGAATTCTGTTTATCTGCAACACGCAGCAGAAAAAGACAACCCGCGAATGTACAAGACAGTACGGCCGACCCTACCCTCGAAAAATGTCATATAGATTCACATTAGCATATAAATAATACTTTTTTCCCCCTACATTTGCCTAGCAAAGAAATTATTAGGTAGCGTTTATAAGTGAGAAGACAAACACTTTCTGATTACCCGAGTTTTTAAGCTATTTATTGAGTAGATGTGTGTAGGGAAAAGTGTTTAATGGAAAAGCTTTCAAGTTGATTTTCAAGCAGGAGGTTAATTGGCGCAGGTTTTGGGGGGAGAAAGATGAAATCAGCATGCAGCCGAGAATGAGAATGAAGTGGCTTCCAGAGAACAGCGCAGCCATGATTACACATTTTGATCACCAAATCAACAACTCAGAACACAAATGGCCATTCTTCTTGCTGGCCGAGAGCGAAATTGCTCTCGTGAAGAGAGAGGGCTGACTGCAGCCTGCGGCCGGATGGCAAAAATCAACAATCTGAACAATGCTGCCAGTTCCTGCACACTCTAGGCTAATAGAAGACTGGAAAACGGAGGAGAGGATAATGCTTTGTTTCCAAACAACTCGTCCAGAACTTGGAACGACCATTCATAGACTTGTATTATTCTGATCACAGCGCCACTGGGTTCAATCGTGTCAAATCAGAGGTTCTGTCTCCATTGTGCAGGAACTTGCTGGTCGAAACAAGTACCAAATGCCAAAGACTAATTAATGTCTTAATTAGTCAGAATTTTTTCTTACATTTTCGGTTTCAGCTACAGAACTGGTTTCCTTTACATTGGGATGAGAGATATTCTGAGCAAATAAATTTGGCCCTGTAAAACAGTCCTTGTGTGTGAGAAGTAAGTGAAATAGAAACAAATTTGACTATTATACACTTTGCCACCCATTTTTCCTAATTATTTATGGACCTTAGCACCTTAGAAATGTATTCAGACGCAGAAACATTTCTTTGGCGAGGGATGTAAAACGGAAGCATTCAGAAAAACATCAATGTGCAATTCAAAGCTTTGTCCGACCTAATTAAGAGAGATAGGACTGAACAAAATCCAGCAGGCATGTGGTCTCCCTGGACCGTAGCTGAAAACACGGACTCTCGTTAAAAACATCAAATTACTCTGCAGCCACAATAAACAAACTTTTCATTCCCCTTAACAATTTGAGCCCAGCACACTAGGCTCCTGACATATAAAGCATGGCTTTATGAACAAGTCAAATCATTGAATCATTGTGAGAGCTGGAGAGTCAGGCTCACAACCCAGAGTGCTTAGTTATCTCTGAAGTAAAGTCATCAAACACTGCTTGTTCTGTTTCGACTGTGATCATACTAATATCAAGACAAGTGCGCTTTTGTCAGAGAAAAAAGAGCAAAAGAAGCGATAGAGAGCGGCGGGAAGGGTGGAGGGGGGGAGGTGGTATCAACACAGAGAGAAATGAATAAAACAGCTCCCTGATGAAACAGGACACATCGTCTGATATTAAAATTTCACCTATGCCTGAAGAACTCCACAAGCAGCTAAGTTCCTCCTATTTTTAATGACTCTTTCATCAGAGCAACCAAACTGGGAGATGTGAAGCAGACGAAGATTAAGACTTTTCCTCGCTGCCTCCACTCTGTTGAGCACGTTCCATTCCAAAGGTGCAGCTGACTCACAAATTTTCCATTTTTTTTTCTAATCAAAGCAATGATCTTGAAAATGTGTTTTCATCTTAGACACTAGCAAGGGACAGCACACATCGCGCCTGCGTGTGAAAAACGCGCTTAACCCTGATTTGGAAAACAATGAAAGCAGGTTGCATCTGTCTGTGAAGGCAGTGAGCCTCCAGATGAGTTGGCTCTGATTGCCCATGATGTGGGCAAGGAAGGAAGGTTGCTCAGAACTATCAGAGTGTTGCATGGGAGGCACAGATGGCGAGTGCTATTCTGATGCTGAAATCCTGATGTCTGTCACATACACACACGCCCGCACTCACTCACTCACTCCCTCACTCACACCTTCACTCACTCACTCACTCTGACGGAGTGTCTATGATGACATATCAGCTCCTACTCTCCTCACAGATTTGACTGACAGATTCAGACACTGTCGCATTCAACAGACCGGTGGGCCATCTGCCACTGAGACGCGACATCCCGACGACTGGCTGTAAGAAAAGCAATGAGGGATACACCTGTGTATTGCATTCCATAATAACAGTCAGTGAACTGTTTGTTGGGCTGACACCATGTGCCTAAATGTGCTCAGGTACTAATTTTGACTTTAAGCAGCACCCACTTCTGACAACTGTACACACCTAGCTCCACAGAAAGGCATTTTTATTAGAATGGGACGCCCTGGCGCAGCAATACAGGAGCCTTGAGTTACTATATCCAATATCAAGTGTTGCCTAGAGGTGTGTAAAACCTGTGGAACCGTGGAACTGCAATCTCTGGAATGATGGAGCATCATCAAATATGAGGAGGAGAATCCTCATTGTAATGGATAGCATTAGCAGAAAAGTAGAAGTCCATGTGACCACCTTCTTTTCAGAAGACACTGTATGAGCAGCTGTCTACAAACCCTTGGACAAATAGTGCAAGTTCACGTGAAAGGGTGCCACAGATCTAGGGTCGTATTTATGAAGCATCTAAAGTATACACTGATGTAAGATGCTTTCTCAACAGTGAAATTCTTTTCAGGGTTATATGAATAGTATAAGCCAACCCCTGTATTTCTGAACCAAGATATTAAATAAATATGAGCTTGTTTTTTTTTAGATTGAAAATTCAATTCACAGCTGTTCTATCTTAATTTGAGCCACTGTTCTATATTAAAATATTAGAGCTCAGCATTAAGGCTTGAAAAGTCAGCAAGTAATCTGTCACTTCAGAAGATCTTGATAAAACAAATCAAACGTGTAAGATCTTGGTTTGAAGTGAAGGTCTTGATGACCACTGTTATAATACTACTGTAATTATGTAATGCTCCAGATCAAATTTGATTGACACAGTATCATCAGCTTCAGTCATCCTCTACAGGTTTGCATGGTTCATACTACACAAGCTTACTCTTCACTCTTCCTTCCCTTGTATGGTCTGATCAGACAAACAGGCTAGAATAGTGCCGTGTATTTACAAGTAAAGTAAACAGGACTTTCCTCTTTGCAAAATGCAAAAATTCGAGAAGCAACGAGGGCTGATTTGTTTACTTTCTCGCCAGGCTTCAGGTGGGGGTGGAGGGTGGGGGGGGGCGCAAACAAACCATAACTCTCCTTAAGCATAACACTGAATTACCTTTAGTGGAAAACCAGATGTGTGTGCTGTGTGTATGTGCGTATGGTTTTAGTAAAAATCAGGAGATCCAGGAGTTTGCAGACTGACATTTCCATTAGCAGTGGAAACTTTGGGTTTACCGTAAGAGTTGTTGTCTGCAATGACGCTACTCTGAAAGGAACCGCCGCCACCACAGAAGACTCTAACCTGCGTATGGCTGCCACTAACCAACTGAAATTTCCACTCGTGAAACACTCTCTTCAGGATTTCTCTTCAATGTCGAACCCTCGGCGTAGTATTTCAGTTTTATTGTCAGCACAATGAAAGTGTGAGTTGTCTCATCCTCAGAAGAGTTGGCCTGACCCAGCGAGAGCTGAGTGCAAGTTGAAAGAGGCAGTGGATGTGTTCAGAATGTCTCACCCTCTCAGAGACAAAACTCATGAACTGCTGCAGCTGAATTACAGGAAACAGCATGGCTCTTTTGAAAGGTATTTAATGTGAAACACACAGCATGCTGCCTGAACTGCTACAATGTACATTCATGTTTGTTTTCGAACAATGTTTGGTTTCTCTTACAAATATCCAACACATCTGCTACAGGAAAAAAGATTTAAGGTTCTGTGCAATAAAAGTCTTATATTTAATCTAATCATATTGAACATATTATTTGAACATTACTGTACCAGAAAATAACCTGCTGACAATAAATATAGTTTGAGCACACATACATTCAGTTAAGTCAACAAAATACACAGGAATAAAAGTATCTTGTAATGATAATATACAGAGATTAATTGATGAAATGTCAAGATATTATACACATATTTAACCCTAAATATATATGTATATATTAGTGCTGGGCTGTTATGGGCGTTAACGTGTGTGTGTGTTTGTATCTATCCATCTTGGCCATTAACGCCAAGATTACAAACGGCGTTAAAAATTTTTAGCTATGCCCACCTCTAATATATATCTATATATGGATAGATACAAACACACACACACACACACACACACATATATATATATCCTTCAGATAATGACGCTAATGCAAGATCATTTTCATATCTGAGATAACATTTGCTTTCAGAGCCAATTATACCTCTGGTTGACAGTTGTCTGTTTTGCTACCGCCTCTTGACAGATTTTAAAGGAGTACAACCCCCGGAAAACATATCTTCACATACACTCTTCAAGATCACACACACTATAATACAGTCAATTTAATTCTGTATGCCTCCATCTTGCTTACTGTCTTAACTCGCACACATTTCACATTTGTAGTATCTGCAATTAGCATAGAGAAGTAGTGTGACCACATATCAGTTGTGCACACTACAGCTAAAGACACAATACACCCTGTTGTTAAATAATGTACTGCAGACTGGCAACATAATAAATATACTATCACAAAAAGTGCTCCACCAAGAATTATGCTTTATCATTTAAAAAAATACAATGATAAGGGCAACACATTCAATTTACAATTATCAACATTAATCTTTGTTTATGGTCACTCAGAATAATGAATAACTACAGCGAGGATTTGTGGGGGAACACAACGAACGGAATCCAACAAAGTGCAATGGACTGTGGTTTATTGGGTATTATGGATGGAGTGTGGCTAAACTAAAGGTTTATTGACGGTGGCAACACTTCTGGAAGACAAAGGACCTAAAAAAAGTCTCTGAATGTGAATGCCTCCACTTCTGCTCGTGACTGGTGTCACAAAGGGACAACATTCCTGAACCACATACCTGGTTACCTCAGGCTTAGTTCCTGTTCTCATGGCAGTGGTATGTGGGCACATTTCGGTCGTGCTGGAAACACTGACACTGAGAGTTTCAGTGTGAAATATGCCTACCGGGGCACTAAAAGCAGAGCGCATCTGTCCTCTCAGCTATGGTTACGTCCAGTCGCCTACAACATGTCCTGCTCCACCCAGATGGTTTTCTTCTGCTCTTCCATGATTTTGTCCTTGACGACCCTAAGAAGATCTTCCACTCCACTCCAGGAGTCGTGCTCCACAGTGGCATAAAGGCAAGGCAGAGCCTCCAGCTCCTTCTCCTTCGCACGGCACATCTTCAGGAACTCTTCTTCTGAGTCCACCTTCAGCGGCAGCCTCCTGCAGAGCGTCACAGTCCACAATCATTACACATACTGTATCTCAATAAGCCTAAATGAGACATCCAATAAAACAACTATGAATGGCATGATTACATGCTCAAGCATGGAACGCAAGCCTGCCCTAATTGAGATGTATGTGATGAGAGCAAATCTGATTAAGGGTGGGAAGGTGGCAGACTGCTTACTTTAATTTCTTGATGTTCCTCTCACAGATTTTGATGAATACAATGATCGGGTAGATTTCTCTCCTGAGCAAGTCTTTCACACAGCTCAGATCGGCTTCCAGGAGACAGTGTTTATTCTGCAACAGAACACAAAACAAGTTTCAGAACCAGCACTACATCCGCGATGCATTTTGAACTGCGTTCCAATAATAAATGAATTCTTAATGAGACAAATACACAGCTTTCAGGGGAAAAACAGCATGCCAGAGCCTTTTCATATGTTTATTTTCTTTGTGTTGCAACCCAAAACGGACACAAGGCACTTTGTTAATTCCTCCAGTGAGCTACATATGGGTTACGGTTCAATTGCACTCCTTCTTATCCCACGCTGTGGACTCTGCACTCACGCTTTGTTCTCTGCTGTTCTGGTTTTTGTGCGGCTCTCACAGGGGCTTGATTCTCGGTGGAAAATATTCACGTGTCCTGAACACATTAGCTAGTGGAGCATGAAAACAAAGCCTCTGACCACCTGACAAAACCCCAAAGAGCAAGCTGGCTCTGAGGGTGTCTGGTGCACGCTCTCTCTCTCTCTCTCTCTCTCTTCCCCTCTTCCTCCCTCTCTATGGACGCTAGAGACGGGCTCTGTGGAGAGCTGTCTTCACAGTCGCAAAAAAGCTATTTCTTACTTTAAGTCTACATTTCCTTGTCACTCCTCTGACTAAAGAGCAGGTCTCATTCATAGGCGTGGAGGATCAGAGTGGATCTCTTTGAATTGGGTGTCAGTGAGGAAGAGTAATTGTCGCCCAAGAGTGACAGGCCAGCAGTCTGAGAGAAATAGGGCATAGCTCTTACAGTGAGGTGCCACTTTCAAATGAGACACATCACTGCTGAGAGCCCAGCCAAAGTATAGAAATCTGACAATAAGCTTTAAAAAAGCAAAAAAACAAGAAAATGAAACACATAACGTGAAACTATCACTGAAATGCCATCAAACTGATTTGACAAAGTTCTTAGACTACCTTAAAGGCAACAGCTTCAATGTTTTCAGGGGTGATGCACTCATAGGTGTTGGCTTGCTTTTCTTTGAAGTAGATGATGGGCTCTATCTTCTGTTTCATGAGGAATTCATCTTTCGTCAGGATGTCTAAAATAATACATCATACATCAACAGGCTGATTCTGAAACAGTGCAATGTGAAAGTCAGAAAAATCCTAATGGCCTTCGTCATCCATTTTTAACTGTTCTTTTTGGTAGGTAACTGCTATTAATATATGTGATTAATGCTAAATACTTTCTTCTAGCCTCTCATAGCAATCCAGCTTAGACAGGCTACTGCCTATGCAATTTATAATTCCATTATTCTGTTTATCTATTCCATACAGTGCGGCTCGAAACTATTCGCTTATTTTTGACCATTTTACTCATTTTTTGTTGAAAATCTTTTTGCTGAGCTAAAATTATTCAAGTGTCACCACCACAACTGCCCCCAGAAACTTTTAATCTACATACTCCCGTTTATATTTGACCTTTATAGCACACATCTAGTTCTGCAACTGAACACGAAGGAGAATATCTCATCACTGTTGTAATAAATTCTTGTATCTTTGGAATTCTGAAGGGGCAACTTTGTGGGAGAAAGGAAACACATTTTTTTTCTGTATCTTTATGTGATAAGTGCAGGTATTCTTACACCATTTCTATTTGTCATGAACTGTTTATATAGTGTAAAGAGCAGCAGGCATCATCTATGGAAGCAATGATTTTGGATTTCGGATTTTCCATTTATTCCTCAGTATATTTATTATATACTTCTTCTATTATATACTTTTTAGACACTCAAGTAAATGAGGAAGCTGCATTTTCTGTTAAAATATCTCTGAGAACCACATCTTTCACAGTTTGGTACAACAGGCTGACCATAAAATTCTTGAATCTTGAATTCAATATCCGTAATTTCACCAGCAATTATTGGAGAAAAAATAACGAAGGACTTGAAGTTGCCTGGCGTATGTGATGTTACAATCTATTGCCCTTAAATCCCAAAAACTCAATGTTTCAATGTCTTTTATTCCTTTCTGTTTTTCTTCTAGTTCCAGATCTCATAAAGGAAGATCTACAAATGCTGCTTAATTTCATTCAGACATGCAACAATACCTCAGGCCTCAAGACAGCCAGCCTTCATCATTTACCTTCTTGTTTTAGTATGTTCTGTTGTTTTGTTCGGGTTTGGCCACCTGCTTTCCTCAGCAGTGAAGTGCTCTTGGTGCCGTTTTTAAAAGATTATGTTGCATGATTGGCTGTGAAAATCCCAAATCCTCAATGTACCATGTTCATATTTCAGTTTCCTACATTGTTCAGATAATAGCATGTGCGGTGTAGCTCATTGGGCAATGCTTATTGAATTCAATGCCCATTATGTGGTCCTAACTCTTCCTTAAATGGTGGTGTATAGATGCTCCTGGAGAACATTAACGGAGTAACGGAGTGTACAGAAACGGAAAAACCTTTTAGAATTCACTGTTAACGTGATAATAATGTGCCAACGTGCAGAGAACTGATATATTAATCGTATATATATATATATATATATATTTACCGCTACTTACCTGGTTTGCAGATGTTGAACTCCATGGCCCCCCCAAAGTTGAGAAATTTCTGAACGATGGTCTTGGCCAGAATGTTGGGGGAAAACAGAACAGGGCGTTTGCGTGGACAGTGGTGTGGCGTCACTGGACTGTACGGAACTAGGTTCAGATCGCTCTTGTTCAGGTCATTCTCCGATTCTGAGGTGTCTGAGACATTACCACAAATGCAAGTTATTCATATGATCATTCCCATGATTCATATTCACCTGACGATTCATTTTCAGATATTTATATTCACCATTCTGTGGAAGGCGTAATGAAATAAACATTAATTTAAACATGTATCACAGAATGAACCATTGCCTGTTTAGTATAAAGCTTAAAGCACCCAATTTTCATTGCTTGTTTTAATATTAGAGCTTTTGGGGGATGCTTGCATTCAGCCGAACAGTAACCTTCAACTCAAATGCAGAAACCCACGTTACAACTTGGCAGAAGTGCAAGAGTAAATTCTGTGCAGTCTATATGTCAAAAAGCTATTATATGAGCCATCAACCGTGGATAAGAATGACATGGTGCAGACAAGCCTCTCCATGCTTACCCTCAGGCTTCATGGTTTCAAAGCCAGCTCTGGGAAGAGATGACGTATTGCCTCCATTGACAATGCGGACGCGGTCATTGCTATCCATCCTCTTGTACTTGTTATCAGTCCTGCTGACAAACTGACACCAAGACAATTTCTTAATCTTAGCAACTGTCCATAGTCTTTTCCAGCCACTCTACTTTTATTTGTCTGGTCAGAGGGGCAATTACCTGGAGGATCTGGCAGATGAAAATACTCGCTCTGGAAAGACGCGGGCTGGACTTGGGGTCTGGTGACGGAGCAGGATCCTCAGGCTGCAAAGTGGTCTGAGGAGATAAATGAAAGAAAGCAAAACTCAGTCAATCTGTCTGTCATGGGTTTAGTGCTTGGCAGCACTTTGTTGTGCTGCCTTTGTACAAACTGCAAGCAAGCAAGGCTAGTTCCTGGAACCTCTGGTGGTTCTAGGGTGAACTAACCCGCATTCCCCGCTGACTCTCGGCCTCCTCTCGGCCTCCACGACACAGCAACTTCTGGATTTTCACCAGGAGGAGCTGCTGGGCCCTAGGGAGAAAGATGACTGTCAGTTCATACAGTAGCCTCCAGTCATATTCAGCAGACACACACACACACATACATTCCCTGAGGCTTATGCTCTTCGGCCGACACTAGACACAAAGACTTCTTTAAACAACAGTCAATAGTGGGAGAAGATACTATCTTTTTCACACTTCATAACCATAAAGCTTTGTTTCATATTTTTTATTCTTATGCCTAAGGAAGTAGGCCACACTAAGAAACTAACCTGCTATAGCTGGGGATGGTGCCTTTCTCCAGGTCCTTGTCAGTGAGGCTGTCAACCCGTGCACACAGCCATTCACACTTGCCCTGGTGCCTGGTGTCCAACACGTGGAGCACCTCATCACAGCGCACGTTCAGGGAGCAGCTGTCTGACTGGCCCGAAATGTTCAGGTTGACCCGGATGTAGAATGAGTCGCCAGACACCACTCTGCCTTCATCTATCTCTTTCTGCAGCCGCCTATAGCCTGAAAACAAGAGAAAAGTTCACCACACAGATCTCACAAAACAGCACCTGAAAGCAGTAGCCACTGCATCATTGCTGGTCCTGCTACTGAGGCTCCAATTAGACAAAGCAGCCCCAGGAACATTATGGTGCTGGATAAAATCTAAAAGAGTAAAACGGTGGACTTAAGTCCTTGACTCTGATTCAATGTTTGCATGCTTGTAAAAAGCAAGACAGTCAACAGGAAAACAAATCATAGTCCAGGCTTAACTTATGTATGAAATGGTATAGATATGCAGGGCTGCACCCAAACAGTTGACCAAAACAATAGCCGATAAAATGTTTTGGTCCATTTTTAAAACCTTTACACTCCATTCAGGAGCTGTTCCTTGCCTTTAAAAAGTTATTACTAAACTGTTAGAATATCCAAAGTCTGAGATCACCAAGTGCGTAAAGGATGACGGCATTAATATGACATGAAACTCAGTGAGCCAAGTCTCACCTGTCACTCAAACATGACAAATAAATGCTGGTTCGTGGTGAACGGTTTTTGGGGAATAACCCCGATCAACTAAAATACAAATGAGGGCTCGCTGGAAAGATCTACTGGACATCAATCGAACTGTGGAGTTTGAAGAGCCTGAGTGCTGAGTGCACCGCGGAAATCACACTTGGAGTGCGGGGGCTAACCCTGGTGTGGACTCCTGATCCGTGTAAAACTGGGGGTTTACTGTAATATATATATATATATATATATATATATTTTGATTAAATTAATATAATAAGTGTGCATCGACTGTTAAGTCAGGGCTCTCTGAAACAAGCGGAGAAATTATGTCAAATTGACATACGCACGCAAAAGAGGGAGTATATTATTACCCTCATTGCGGCATATCCTCAAAAAAACTCATTTATACGCATTTTGTATGAAAAACCAGTTTAAATTGTGTAAATGAAATGCATTAAAATGTTATGCAATTGTATTTAAATAGTATAGAAAAACAAATCAAATATTTAAAGCAGCCTTGAACCTTCACCCACTCTGACTCTCGGCAAAGATCTGAGAACACAATCTATTAATAAAGCAGTCAAACTCACCCTCAAAGTTACATCTGTAATGTAGCTGAACCTGCCCAGTGCATCTCTGCAGTGTCCAGTGAGCCTCTTCCTGAGTGCTGGTATCCAGGGGCACACTCTGTGTCTCCCCCCGGATGCAGCCTTTTAGCTGGACAGAACGAAAAAAGAGGTTTTTTAATTTCTGTGAAAATGAAATCAAACACAAAAATGGCTGTCATGGTAAACGTAATATACTGAATCACCATTAAGAGGTGGTGTCCCACTATAAGGCCAGCCTTCTCTGCAGAGGAGCCAGGACAGACGGACGACACAAATATCCCACTGTCATTGCCCCCGACAAGAGTAATGTCTGACAGGAGAGAGTCTCCAGGGAGAGAGAGTTCTTGCACTGGTCGCAAAGTACTGGAGCGCACACAAGAGGTGAGCGAGGGACGAAACGGTCTGGAATGAGGGTGAAAGACAGGATACATGAACAAGAAATGACATATGAGCACAGCAGCATCATGACTAATGCCAACAGAGCAATAGTGTGTTGTATATTCTGTTTCTATATTGTTCAGAGTAAAATCCAAGTTTGAAGTTAACCGGGTAATTTAGCACTGTCAACATCAGATCAGTTTCATAGAAAGAGAGATCAACATTCAGCAAAAGATTAAGCAAGAGACTGACTCTTACAGACAGATGTTGATTCAGTATGTGATAGGGTGGTAGAACCACAACAGAAGGAAGGGCCGGTAAAGGCAGTGTACCTCTCCAGAGAAAATTTCCTGAAAATGTTGTTCACTTGCTCCAGCTCATAAGAGTCTATGATCTCAGACTGATGGGAAGATGAGGAAGAATGGATAGATGGGTGGCCGTAAGAGACCGTGTCTGTTTCATCTACACCAGAGTGAGAAGGACAAAGGAATGAAGTAAATAATCTCAGCGATTAAAGTGATTTACAGTGATCCACAGTGACAGAAATGTAGTCTGTTTACCCATGTCCATGTTGTCTCCACTTTCGGAGCCTGTAGAGTCATAGCTGAAATGGAAAGGCAGGACAGCATTGTCTGACTGAACATTCACACTATGCCTTAATTCTATGTCGGAATTTGTAATTCAGCTCAGAAAAGCACAGAGCTGTTCTGTTGAATACCTTCTGGGCAAAAATTCAGGATCTCCTTCTTTTGTCCTTCTGAGAATGGATGACTTCTCTGGAGGCTCAGGAACTGTGGATATGATGCTGTCATTCCGGTAACGGTTCTGCAAACAAAAAATGCCCTTTAAATACGACAACAAAGCAAAACAAAGTACTAAGAACAAACTAAACAAGAGCATGCTGAGGAAGACATTTGCTGAACATTTCCAAGCATAGAATCAGAGTGACTTACACTAAAGGGTGAGTTCATCATCATAGAGGTAGCATCTGTGCTCACAGCATCTACCAGGTCCCCATTGGTATGCAGTGCAGCTGTAAAAAAAAAAGAAAGAAAGAAAGAAAGTTAAAGGAAGTCAGTGTGGTCTGTGCTTCTCTCACTTTGACATACAAGACTTTTAAAGTACTAAGCCAATCGTACCTTGGAAATCCAAAGATTTTGGTGGAGAGATAGGCGATTTCGCTCTTATCTGGGGAGGGTATGGGAACTGTGTCAAAAACACAAAATTCCGGTCCAGATAGAAGTCAAAAAATGACAAAATCAGTTAAATTCATGTTTTATCATGTCTTACCCCTTTAAGGTTTGGTCTGCGTTTAAGCCGGAAGACCTCTATGCCAGGGGTAGGAAGGAACATGTCTTCTACAGGCTCTTCCCCTGAGTCCTCAGACGGCACCTTCTTGGTTGGGTCTTGGTTTTCAAATGTATGTAATATAGCATGAGAAACATCTCGAGGCAAACTCTAAGAAGAACAAATAATATTGTGACATGATTTATGTATTCCTCCTACACCTTAAAACATACACGAAAAGCAGGATACACCATACGGTGGCACACAGAGACGGCATGACATTGTTTGCCTAGCTTTCAATGTGATTTATCTGGTAGATTTGCTAATATTAGCAGACCTCAAGTAAGGCAAACAAAGTATTGTGCTTTAAATAAACCAATGGTGAACTGCAATTATTACAGCTAGCCTTCAGTTCAGGCCCAAACTTCAAAAAATGAGAAAAAATCACACAAATCAACGCTAATTTCTTCTCACGGTATGTTAGCATTAAATTAATTATGTTAATGGTTTATTTTCTGAGTAAGGCCTTCAGTCCAGCTTAACTAATAGGAGAACTTATTTGGCTGAAGGTACGAAATTATTTTAAGCCTTTTGTTTCCAACCAAAACTAAAAAATGGAGTAAAAGGACTATTGCAATACTTGCAGAGCTTACATATAAAGAGCATGATGAGTCAGCTAAATAAACTAAAAATGACAGACATGTATTTTAGTAGTTCCCAGATATCATTAGGCCTTTCTGAAAATCTAGACATTTGTTGTGGATTCCCTTCTGATATAAAGTCACACCGACAGTTTTACAACAAAACTCTATTTAGTTTCCACACCTGGCTAATATCAAAGCCATGTTCCTTGGACAGACGCCTCAGTTTGCACTCCAAGGTGACTATTTTCGCTTCTTTACGCATGATCTCAATGTGCAGCTCATCACCCTTTTCCTCCAGCTCCCTTATCTGCTTACGGTACTTGTCTTTGTCAATCAGACACTGAGACACCTGATTCTGGGCTTCGTCTCTTGACTTAAATGCCTGTGACACACAACAACAAATTTCATAGTTAGATTTTTTTATGACTGGATACATATAAATGGCATTCTAAAAGGATCCAAATGGTATTATCGAATAGCTGTGTTCAACCTGGTCCCGTTCACGTTCCACCTCCTCTAGCTGGACCATGATGGTGTTCATACGATTCCTATACATCTCACAATCCTTCACCAGAGTGGAACACTTCAGCTCAAGGTCCTCCTTCTCCTCGAGGTACTGTGGATGAGAGCAAACATTTCTAATCTCAGTGACCCAGGGCACAGTGGAGGTCTGTGCAAATGAGATTAATATAATGCAGAGCACAGCAGCAGAGCTGCAGCACTGATGTCTTCCACCTTCAAGAAGAACTGCCGGGTCTCAAGTGGCTTCACACTTTAAACTTACACTTTTATCTTTTTTTTCTGGCTCCGAGTCAAGGAGAGAAAATGTGAGAAGAGCTCAGTGCTGTTTCAATCTAAGAGAAGTTCCTCACTTCACCCGAATTTTGACACTTTTCACATGCCTGCTCAAAACCACTGCTAATTACAGATGTAGCACATTGCAGAAAAAGCCACTTAAAACAACCAGTCTTCATCTGACTCTATCACCTCTTGTTCCAATGTGACAAGAAGAACAGGCTTTGGCTGATTCTACTTTTTCATTCCAGCCTACTTAAAAGGAACGACCTCTCTGACACATGAAGACAAGATTACATCCCATTCACGATGCTGTCACGATGCACAGGATATGACACAACGGCTACTGGAGCATCTAAAGTAGCTTTGAGGTTAAAGTGACCTAAATGAAGAAGGAACTAAACATAAAGAACAGAATTGAATGGATTAAAAAGTTGAGCCCAACCTTGTCCCTGAGTTCCTCAGCCTGCCGCACTTCTTCATGCAGGTTGTAAAGTCTGTTGACCAGCTCCTGACGATCCTCCAGGGCTTCCTGACGGTCATGTTCCAAAATGTCCCGTAGGGCCATGTCTGAGTCGGTCAGTGGCCCAGGCTGCACACACAAAGAAAATTGCAAAGTACAAACTTTCAGTCACAGATTTATGTCACAGGAAACATGTTCAGGACTAGCTCTACAGACTTCCATCACTGTTTTCACTCCCACACTGTTTCTTTATCTTTCCTTTCTACTTCAAAGTTTATAAAGTTTATAACAAAGGGTACTTCTCTATCTTCAAAAACCTCCTGAAGACTAATCTATTCAGAGAGCATCTCCTCTCCTGATGCACTATCTATCTTCTTGCTCTACTTCTACATTAAGATTTTAGCACTAGAACTCTCCTCTGGTTCTCAATATGTCCTGAAACGAAAGTGTTTCCTCGGTTTGTACGTTGCTTTGGATAACAGCGCCTGCTAAATCAATTTCATGTAATGTAAAGTAATGCAACCTGTATGATAGACTGCAGCTCCTGGAGTTTGAACTTCAAGACCTCATTTTCTCGCTCCAGCTCATAGATCTGCTCTTTACGAGGCCGGTTCTCGATGTCATTCTTTAGTTTTAGAGATTGCCTCCTCTCCATTTTACACTCCTCCTCCAATTTGTTCAGCTTGTGCTTCAGCTGGTCAATCTGAGGGGAAAATAGAAAGAAACCAGGCGATGCCAGCAGTGTTCTTAAACTCCGATGCAGTTGTGATCATTTCAGATTTATGAGAAATAGTCTAAATGTTAATATACAGAGGCATTGACTGTTAATTCTGTATTTTCAAGAGAAGATGCAGAATTTGAGTGTGTTCCATTCGTGCTCTCTGACCTCCAGCTGCAGATCTCGGCTTCTCATGACAGCCATGTTCTTTTCTTCACTGAGTTGAGCGTAACGCATTGCCAGCTGGTAGTTGTCGTCCTTCACTTTGATGAGTTCATCATTGCAGTTGTTGCGCTCCTCCTTCATCTTGTTGTAGCGTTCCTGAAAGGTGCGCAGCTCCTGGTTGGCAAGCCGGAGCTTCTTGTGCTCGTCCTCCAGTGTCCGGTTCTTGGCTATGATGTCCACTCTCTGAACATCTTTGGCCTTGGCCTGCTGCTGCAGCTTCATCACCTCATTCATGAGAAACTGAGTCAGACCTTCATGGCCCTCCTCCACTAACGATGAACATAACAGAAGGACAGCCAGAGTCATACACCACAGCTGTAATTTACAGTAAATTACAATACACAATAACATACCATTGCATTCAAAAACATACTGCAGTTATAGTCCATTATTTTAATTAGCTATGAATTCTGGAAGCTGATCTAATAATAGATTTCATTCTATAATTATCACAATAAGGTTCCGTGAAATACAATTATCCCAGAATTCCCTACAATATTTGCAAAATGAAAAAAAAAAAAAAATTTTCCTCAACGTTAACACAAAAGACTTTCATGACAAAAATAGTCTAATTTAAGTTTAAACACATCAGAAATAATAGACAAGTGAGAATCTAACTTGGCTTACTGAAGTAGGTAAGTATGCCTCTGTGGTGTTCTTGTTTTTATAATAGGGTTAGTAAAACAGCAGAGTTATAACAAACATCACTTGTAGTGGTAACTAGGCTGCCAGTACTTTATAAACTTTTTTTTTTACAGGAAAGCAAAACATAGTGACGGTAGGAAGTCAAGAATGTGAGCTTAGCACAAAAACATTACCCAAAGTTATAATTTAGTAATGATTCAAATGCTAGTAGGGGGTGCAGTTGCATTATATACTTGAAATTCTAAGAGTTCTCTACTAGTTATTCAATATACTGTTAGACTCGTTAGTGTTTTGACCAGCAGGTAATGTGATTGGATCTTCTCCTTGCAGTGACTTACCTACTATAGAAGAGCACCTGCGAGTGGGTTCCTTTCCCGTGACCATTTTGTACAGGTCAGGATAGTATAACTCCAGGCTCTCCAGAAACACCACATAGCCCCTCTCACCTTTGGTGTGGAGGATGTCCAACAGTCGACCTGAAAAAAATATGTCTTTGTGATTTAACTGGACTTTAAACAGGAAATTTCTGGATTTAAATTGGGTGTAAACAGTGTATTTAGAGCACATTCAGCTCTAAGTCATAGCACAAAATGAACACGGAAAATATGTCAGCATGTACAGAACTCATAGTCCCTCGCGGAAAGAAGTAAAGTCATTAGGGAGCTGTGCAAATGAATTTGGAGCTAAACAACTGTTGTGATGTGCTTTGTTGTGACAAACAAGACAGTACAAACTCAGAAAACTATCTTCTAACTCGCTCATGGCCAAACATAAGTTGAAAAATGATACAGAGGTTCAGGAAAGAGTCCATGAAAAAAAAAACAGTCGCAGCAGCAACTCATGGGATTAAAAGCCTCCATTCATCTTCATATTACACAACTGGAACAACAAAGTGAGAGATGTGGCGACTGAGTAACTGATTGATGGCACGATTTGCATGTAAATGTTTTCTGCACAGAATTTGCATTTTCATATTCCACAGTGTTTAGTCTTTCTGTCATTGCAGCCTAAAATGGGCGCACATGTGTTAGAGGACCCGTGTCCATAAATCGCACCCACAAACAAAGAGACATACTGGACAAAGAGGAGGATGTGAAACAACAGTCACACATTTATACTGAACTGAAACACAACACACATGCAAAAATAAATGTCTACACCTCCACACACAGTACCTGCACGGTTGGGCTTTGTCTCCAGCAGTAAGGAGTGCAGGACCTCGTCCTCGTCTTGTTCGTCAATGACCTTGCACTGCCTCAGATAAGAGGTCAGCTTGCAGGGGTTAATGTAGCGGCACAGAATGTACCGGTTTTTCTCCACATTGCCCCAAAGGGCCTCCTCGTCATCCAGGAAGTTTTCTGAGCTCCCGTTCTCCATGTCTGATAAGGCCTGTGTTAAAAACACATACTCTTAAGTCTCTGTTTGAACAACACGTTGTGCCACGCCAAGCTTGACACACATTTTTCATTTCGATCTATTTTATGTTCACATATCAAACAGATGACAGTTCCGTTAGGGCAGCCATGACATGAGAAATACATCTACACATCAATTTCCAAGGATACCATGACTGTCGTAAAGAATGACAAAGATCAAATGAACAGGTCACATGCACATATCATGATCGTCTTTATGTATATTCATGACGTGAACCTGGGGGTTTTTCGTATGCAAATAAAAAGAGTATGAATAAACTGCAAGCAGGGTTTCTTTACCAATCTATATTTAAATCATCTTACATTACATTTTGATTACATGTCTATAGCTCTTGTGTTTAAAGCACCAGTCTTTTTTTGCTTCTTCTTTTTTTTCAAAATGAATTCCTGAGCACAAATGAAACACAGTGGGTCCCATCAGATGGTGCGAGCAGTCTGCCTCAGTTCAGGGCCATAAAAATGCAAACAGGGTGTCGAGGGAAAGTGTGGCCCTGTGCCGCCACCATACCCTCCGAAACACGCCAAAGCACTATTATATACACACACAAAGTGTTCCTCCAGCAAAACTGTGTGGCTGGTAATTTGAATAGCCCCAGGCATGAGGTAAAACCTGCTCCGGCACACACAGGTAGTTCACCTTTATCAGCTGTAATGTCTTCATGGAAAATGTTTCACAATGGATGCTGAGATAGATGTCTTAGTGACTTCAGTCAGTTTGAAATCTGGGTAGAAATTCGCGGTAAACGTCTCAATACGCCAAAGTCAGCCATTTATGAAGTGAGAAAAAGAGCTGGGTAATATCATGCTGTTTGTGTGCTTCATGCTGAGAAAGTCGCCGAGCAGAAAACGTGTCAATATGAATGTACTGCGGGATTCTATTGTATATAAGTGCAGTGAAATCTGCAGATATCCTCGGGACGCGTATCACTATCACATTATATCACATTATAATCACAAGGCTCATTACTCATCTGCCGTGGGAGGAAAATGCTCAAATTCCACACGTTTGCTCAGACATCCATCAAAGCGTCATTTAATGCGGCAGTTGGAGCAGAGGTTCTAAGGCTGATGGCATTCTCTGTCAGAGGCAATCCATTAATGCATTACCTGCACAGAGGGGGCCGCATACCTGACGAGTTCATTCATCCACCACGAACGCCAGGAACCATGCTTTAGCATTATGCATCTTTGTTCATAACATGCCTCACAGTAATTAAATACATAATGCAGTCGTTAAAGCGCATTGCTGTAATGCACTGGTATGATTCACCATAGGTTGCCTCCCTTTCGCGTCTATTTTGTGCCCAGTAAGTGGCACCTCAGGTGAAGCCTGGTCACCTGTAGCTAAATAAGCCCTGCATTGTCTCCCTACTGCTCTGTATGGCTTTGCAAATGAAAGCTTATCTGATAGCATCCATATGCCCACACAGGCTTTTTGCATGTTTTCACTCATCATTGCCTCATTCGCTGCCATAAATCTTGATAAAGCCTATGAATCAGGTGAAGGCTGAGGAAACATTTAGCTTTCGCTTTTTCCTTCCATCTGCCAGACTCCAGCTGAATGAGTCAATGATGTGGGCCCTTATCTCCGTCAATTTGTCTTTTCACTGCTCTTCTCAGAGCAGGCCTTAACAGAGCAGGCTTATTCAAACATATCGATACTTGAGCCTATTTAGGTATTGTTTTTTTCCCCCAATTGACAATTCATTATAGTCATTATAAGCATTATAGTCATAAATTATATAAAATTTTATATTAAATATGTAATTATGTTGAATGTTTTTGTTTGAGTGTCATGTACAATTGCAAAGAATGCCAGGATAATACCAACAACTTCTCAAATTAAGTTAACTAATATACTTTTAACTATAGTGAATTAAACAACATGCAATTTTAGCCAATTGGCTAACTTTGGCAAACTTCAACAACAAAAATAACAATGCTGCTAACATTTCAAATACAACTGAAGCTCATTTAAACCACAAAGTTAAAGTAAAATCAAACAAAACAATCAGGTACACTCAATAAATACACTTTTCTTTCAATTTTACATTGTTCATAACAAATTTTGTTGAGATCTTTGAAACTTTTATCTTTATTTAAAAAAAACAGTGAGTGTAAGGTTATGATAACAATTATGAATTTGGATTCTTTGGGCAACAATTACCTTAAATAGTCTCACAACAAAGAACAAACAAAAATAGTCACTCATCAAGATACTATGATTCTTGTCTCAACATAAAGGGAGCTTACAGCAGCTGTGTTTATAATTCTTATAATTAAGCATTTTTAATTTAAACACTAAAGCATCTGTCAGTAGGGTAAGATACATTTACTTACTAAGAACTGAAGATTCAGTTTTCATGCAAAATAACGAGATTTAGGGACTAAGTCTACTTCTGACTCTTGGTAAGTCTCTTGGCAAAACTATATTACTGAAACTCAATATAATAATGAAGTGTAACATTTGAAATAAATGTTTTAAGACATTTAAAAAACGTGAGGAGCAAAACAAAGTATACCAAATAAATGTTGCTTTTTCAAACAATATAATCATTTGTATTTCATTTCCAATGTGTTTTATAGTTTTTGAGAATGCCTTTTTTTGCATTGAAATGTCCATTCCTGTTAACAAACACATCAGCTGTGAGCTTCTACAGTATTGGGATTGAAAGAGAGCAACGTGCATGTGTGCATGTGTGTGTGTGTGTGTGTGTGTGTGTGTGTGTGTGTGTGTGTGTGTGAGAGAGAGAGAGAGAGAGTGAGCTGGTTTAGGAACACGTCTGCATAAATTGTGACTACAGCAAAGGCAGTAGGTTTACATGCCCTCAAAACGACCATGTATGTCATGGCAGTATTGGCCTTTCAAGATACCTGCAATTGTTCTTTTTTCTGTGAAAGAATGATCATACAACATAGATCTCTATTGCAAAGACAATTGCAGTTTTGGTGCACAACCACAGGGTCAAAATTACACATGCAGGATTCAAATTATATATGCATGTACTTTGATTATTTATTTAGTGATACTGAAAGTTCCAGAATGGTCTCTTGGCTTTCTTTTATAGTGAACATTAGTGACCACATCTGTCAGCTTCTCAGTGCCTACACAAAAGGACTCATTTGACAGCACTTATTGTATTAACTAACATATATTACAATGAAAAAAACCACAGAGCTCAGTGTAAATCTGAAAAAGAGGACTGTGGACATTGAAAGGAACATTCTTTGGAGCCATTTCCAAGCACATTAAGATCTCTGGAAGCTGCTGAAATATCAGTGTCATTGTATATGTATCCAGGTATAAACTGCAAAGGGATATTTACACAAATACTATGTTTACTATATGTATAAAAACACACACAAAAAATGCAAATTTGATGAAGAAGTGTAGCGTCCAGTCAGTCATTCATTACAGAAAAAGAACAGCTGCAGAAATCACTGGAAGCTCAATACTGCCATGATCTGCATGTCAAATTATGAGTGTGTGTAAACTTTTGACCACAACCGTAGAACGTCATTCATTTGTAAATAATGATGGTGTCATAATGCCAAATGCTTTATGTTCATTATTCTAAATAATACATACTGGATAACTATATCTATACAATAAAGATGACATTTATATGATGCAATTATAAAGTGAAAATTTTATTTTAGATACATTTTAACCCCTCCCACACACACACACAGAAGAGTTCCAAAAAGATTTTAATCTTAGTTGAATGGTTCAAGGAAAACCCTTTAATTCATAAAGAAGCTTTATATTACATGGAGGTTCATTAATAAAATGGAAAAGTGTTCTTTACATTTCTGATTTAAAATAGAACCATTCATTGGAAAACTCTATAGGGCACCCTGGTTCTTCTGCTATGGGGTGGCTCTAAAAAAATGTCTTTGTGCACTTGGCTGCTCTGGGCCGTCCCCATCAGAGTCCCTGCATATTGAGAAGATGAGTGTGTATGTGGTGTAAAACCACTGGAAATGTCTTCACTCAGTCCTTCAGCGGAGGTAACCCCAGGACACAGGAGAAGTCAAGAAGACACATGAGGTCAAATTCGAGGGTGTTGAAATCCAGGCATTTAGAGATGGCACACCCAAATATCTAGCACAGCAGAGGGAGGATCCTGCTCCTCTCTGTTCTGGTTTGGGGATGACTGGAAAAAATCAATGGGGTTTTCCCCTTAGACAGCGGGCTGTCAACAGATTAAGTACAATGCCATTGTCAGTGATCCCCACAAGATCCTCTGTGTCTGTTGTATGGGACGTGACTCAGCCAACTCATTCATAGTGTGTACTCACATGCAACTCTCTCACACTCATATTTGTACAGACACACAAACGCTCTGGCTTTGTCTACACCCCCATCTTACAACCCTGACCAAGTTTCCTCTGTGCTTATTTTGGTGTGGATGACTAATAGAGCTTCTTCACTTCCTCATTTCAGTGACAGATGTTTAGTCTTGCCTCTTCAAGTGAGAAGCTCAAAGCAGCAAAAGCGGAGGTGAAATCTCAAGCGCTTTGTGTACATTAAAAAAACAATTTTGCAGAACTGCAATACTGAGAAGCAGATTTTGGCTCACAGACAACAAATACAGACAAGTCATTTCATGGACACTCCTAACAAACAAATACTAACAAAGCCTGCCTTGGTTTAAACTTGTGTGAAAAGAGAAGCCTGCTGTAAAAAACAGTTTTGTTCCCTCTCCACCTCGCTCTCTCTTTCAGCAATGTGAAGGAGTCACACCTACAGGGTTGATCCTCTTTCACTACAGTTTCCTCTTTGTCTCTCCCCCCGGGACTGGGCCTGAAACTGTTTCGCACTCATGTTGGAGCGCAAGATCAGACTGAGAGAGCGGAAGTCCTCACCACGCGCTCCCGCCACCCTATCTGATTTTAGAACAACCACCAACCAACAGTGCGTCTTCAGCCAATAGGCTGCAGTTCTGCTCCTCGAACCTACCAGTTCAGAGGAACTGTGGTGAGGTGTTTTGTGTGAAAGTGAAACACGATGTGAAGCAGCTCAGTGGGCTTCCGACCAAGCCCTTACTACAGCTAGTCTTTCAGCTCTCAGAGCCAGTGATGCTGACAACCTTTTCAGCTGCCTTAGGAAAGTGCAGATACAGTGATAAGGGCTAAAAATAGCCTCAAACAAACTAAAACCTCCAATGGCGCAAGTGGTCACTGCATGTCATGCTACACCAAAATATATTCTGCAAGGGAGTGAAGCAGGTGATTAATAAGGATCACTGCCGGTAGAACATCAGGAGGGTGTTAGTAACAATTCTTAATAAAAGAATGTAATTAGTCAGTCTATCAGAACCTTTGGTACCGCATGTGTTGATGGAACTGTCCATGCCAGAGCACTGCTGCATTATCCATAATGAATACACTGCCTTTATAATAGCGGACTTGCTCAGTATGCTGGTCCAAAAAACTCAAACCAAATTGCTTTTCTTTGAAAATGCATTAGTAATTACGCATCCTGAAGACGGGCCAAGTATAGCATGTATATGTGGCAGTTCTATGCAACTGAAGAGTAGTACTGGTCTATCTGTGTGTAATTAAGTTCTATTTCTGCATGTCCTAATTACTCTTTGAAAGACCCGCAAACCCACTCATGATGTATTTAGTAATTATAAAGCATTTGTTGATCCATACATTAAACTGAAAAGGTCAGTTCCGACTGATAATGTTTTCTTAGAGAATCTACAACATGATATGCTTTGCATCCCTGCATACATAATGTAAGGTCACATTAAAAATGTGCATGCTAACCCTTTAAAATCATGTTTACTCATAGATCAAAATGAACAATAGCACCCCAGATCCAAGAACAGGCCTTTTGGAACATGTAGTGAATGCATGGACATATGTTCACCTCCACAATTGGGACAAATGCAATTGTAAGGTTTTAAAAGTTTAAAACACATGATCATTTGCTACAGAAGCTGCAGTGTCATGGACAGGTGTTAATTAGTGATACAGACCTATCTTAGAACTTTTTAAAGAACTGAATCTGATTTACTATCTCTAAGATAAGTTTAGAGTTTACAGTTATGTTTAAAGCTGCTGAGAATGCAAAAAAATGCCTCTAAAATGTTTAAGTTCTAAATGACTGGGGCAACAATGGGAGTGTGTGTTAACAGTTCCCAATTGACTTTCACTGATGGATGTGCTTCTAATGACAAATAGGCATTTCAGGCATTTCAGGGAGGGCTCTGATTAAAGCTAAGGATTTTAGCATTAGAGGGTCAGATTGTTGACAGATATGCAAAACTCTGCCAGAATGATCCACAATAAATCCATTGTTTTGAGGTGAGCAGGAAAATTCCAAATGTGATGGAATCACTGGGAAACCGACACCAAAAATTCTTCCATATAAACAGGTTCATCTTTAGAGAGTAACAGCAAGCAAATAAAGGTACCTGCTGGTGTCCATTCATGTCAAAGCAAAAAGTAATCTCGACTTTCCTTGTTATTTAAGGCACTCAGAGAAACACTTTGACCGTTAATTCTTAGGTCTAAATACCAGCTGTCAAAATCGGAACATTTCTCAAACTACATGGCCTTTTCTGGGTCATCCCTAAGTGTGAATCCACGAACATTAATCTTCATTAGTCCTGCTTTCCTTGCAACATATAAAAGGCAATGCAAGAACAAAATGCTACATCTCTCATTTGTTAAGCCTAACAGAAAGAGAAACAGAATTACACTTGTTCTTTTACTGGACTGTGAAAGACACAGCACCATGTTATTAAAATGCAAACGATTGCTAGTTTTTCACGTTGAAATCATGTATACAATCTCATGTCCTGGACCAATGCATGTGTATATACAAATACACGATAGCATCTGTATATATACAGACTGTCAACTTGAAGCATGTGTTAGAGCAGAGCTGCGGCCCTCTGGGATTTAAATCTGAGATTACAGGTGTTACTGAATATTTACAACAAAACACAGCATGTTTCTAGGTTATTCACTGATGCCGAACAAAATAGTCTAATAAAAGCCACCATCGTTAGAGCAACTGACCCGCAAGCTCTCAAAATAAGACTGAGTGAGAGTTACTGAAAGGTGCTAATTGTTGCAACAGTAGAAGATTCCTTTGGGTGTTGGCAAGAAAGACTGTTTATGTCTTTGTTAGTCTGCATCACAAAACAAGCAATGGAGAACAACAAAAAAGAGAACAAACTTCCTGGCAGTTCATGGAGCTGATATTTTGAATTAAATCCAACTCTAGTTGCATAATCTGTCCCCTGCCAGAACAGTAACCTAGATGGTGGTGGTGAAGATGGTGACAGGGGGAGTGAGGCATCTCATAACAGACAAGCAGACGTGGCGTTCAAAATTGAATTTGTGCTCTAATGTGCTCGGGAGTTCTTGAGTTTCTGAGGAGCTGCAGGACATGCTGTTCAATTTGTTAAACAAAGTTGAGGTCCAAAAGCTTACAGAATTGGGCAACTGTTCTGTATTCACAGAGGATCCTTGTCTGACACACTACTGGCTATTCAAATGACATTTCCATTAACCCACTGTGCTCTCACATTTAGAGAGCCTTACAGAAGTGCACTCCATGTGCGCATAAGGCTGTATGTGTGGGGTAGCGTGTGGGTGTAGGTGCCAGTCAATTGCCATTGGCTATTGCTGTGAGTGCTGTTGCAGTAAACACCATGCCCCAACCAGAGCACTGTTCCATCAAGGGCATGGAAGAAACTTCATTGATGTATTAGTAAATATAAGCGTTTTCAAAATTTCAAGGCGAAGAAGCACAAATACGCACACAGTGAACTGATTATACAGATGGATTTTCACATTTCACGTGGAACTGTTGATGGCCAGTCCGAATTATCCATGACTATTTTCATCTAGTTTTAGTCAATGAAAACTGATGACATTTACATTTATGGAATTTATCAGACGCTTTTATCCAAAGCGACTTCCATTCCGTAACTACAGGGGACAGTCTCCCTGGAGCAACTTGGGGT
>JBBPDB010000140.1:9132667-9165838 GCA_037974465.1 Brachypetersius altus
TATCCAAAGCGACTTCCATTCTCTAACTACAGGGGACAGTCTCCCTGGAGCAACTTGGGGTTAAGGGTCTTGCTCAGACCCAAACAAAACAAATCTTGATATTTTTTACTGCTTATCATTTTTTTTTGGATGTTAACTTTGGTCGCAGAAACACGAATGATCACACACTGAAAAAATATCTTTCAACATTTCGCATAGGTGACTAAGACTTTTGCACGGCACTGTATATATAAATATCTCCATCCTATGCATTCGTGTGAAATTGTCACCATGAACAAACTAAACGCAATGCTACAAAATGACCGTATGCCAAGCTATTTATCATTATTTGCATTTTGCATGAGAATCTGCCATCTTTCAGAGAGAATTCTGATGTCAAGAAGAAGATATTTTCTTGATGACCCAAGTTCCTCCCATGTTCCCAAATTATTTTCTTGGGTCAGATGTAACATTATGGTTATCCCTCATTTAAACCTGACTAGTCAGACTGCAGCGTCTGCATATAAACACTTCAACTGAGTGACAGTGGGCAGAGTGAATATTAATAAAAACCACTACAGTTCATAGGAAATGTGAGCGTGTTCATGAAACCACTACAGCTCTCCACAGCCTCAAATATACTTTACAAAGAAGTACCAGGAAGTGGACACAAATAATTTATTCTTAGTTGTCGGGTGGTGGGGGGGAGTTGTCATGTATGGCAGCATGACTTTGCTGTGGAGGACTAAAATGTAATGGCATTCATGCAACCTCAGCATGTGACCAACATTTAAAGCCAAAATGACTCAAATACGTATCCAAATATGATGTGTCCTTGTGTATGTTTGTCCCTCCACCAACCAAAACAGCAAAACTACTCAACCTATTTCATATTGCCAGAAGGCTCGCCGCGAGGCCAGCCCTCTGAGCTCCCTCTGAGCATGGAATGAGACATAGGCAGTGGATCCATGCAGACTTGTGGGTTTTATTGAAATAATAAAATAACGGAAACAAAAACGGGCGCAATGGCCCCCAGGAATCAGAGTCATGGAGAAACAGACACAGGCAGGGTAATTGAGGTGATGGAGACATGAGGGACAACTGAAACACACAGACTATAAATACAGGACCAAATCACAGGACAGAACTCAGGGCAGGTGAAAACAAAGGACACGTGACACAAGCACAAACCTAGAACATGTCAAAATAAAAGCCCCAAAACCCAACAAAGACCCAGAGAACAGACAGAACACAACAAGCACAAAAAGGAAACAGAAAGCATTGGCCCTAGCTGCCACTGACCATGACACATATTCTCTATTATGTACATTTATAACAGGGATGCAGTGATATGGGTTGATATCCGATTTGTATATGTCTGCCAGTGGAGAAGCCATAATATAAACATTTAGAAGCAGGTGAAATTGGGACCAAATCAACCTGGATCAGTACATAAATAAATTCAATTTAATTAGTTGCCTGAATAAACCTTGTACTTCCATTTTTTGCATTACTTAAAAACTGCAGCTGACATTTATACTAATAGAATTATTGATATTAATAGACTAATATAAATTAGAATAAAATCTTTAACTGACATAAACCTATATTGAAACTTAACAATATATTGCCCTTTTGCAATGACACATCTTTGAAGACTAGAGGTTGGTTATGAAGGCAACAATTTGTCAGTAGATGGTTGCAAATGTTGTAATATGAATCAGATGTACACATTTAGCACAGCAGCCCACCATCAACTAATCACTCTTCTCCTTTAGGACCAAATTAAACAAATCCATGTCTGTGATATTTTTAAGCAATTATCTGCCAACACAGATATGGCTCTGATCTCACATGCATCCCACTTAATAACAAGACAAAAGATTGATAAGTGGCACCCAGATGGTGGTCCATAGGTTATTAAGATTCTTTCCATAGCTGTTCTCTAAAAGAACAAGATGCATTTAGTATGTAAAAAAAAAAATTTTTTATGTTTAGAACACTGCACCCACACTGTAAATTTAATAAATAATAAATTGCCTTGAATTACTGAAGTAGAGTTACTTAATAAAACTATGCTTGTTTTAAGCTTAAGTCAATCAAACTTGCTTAAATTTTATTAAGCAACGTTACTTCACTGATTGAAGGCATTGAGTTTGCATGAAATCTGCAGTGAAGAACCGTAACAAGCACAAACACACCACTGTGTGCCTATAAAACGTGTAACATTTTCCCAGCTCAACTAACTAACAATGGCAAAACTGTTGAACCAATTTAACCTGGTCAAAAACCAAAGCACGGCTAATAATGTTAGGGTGACGTGCAGAAGCTTTTCACATCAGCTCCTTCCAACATATAACACATATAACATTTTAGGAATCATTTAGGACATTATTCGGTTAACATTATTATTCTTTTGTTGATATCATTAATTTAAATTAATGCACTGCACCAAATGAACTAGTTTGTTGTTGATCCCAGTCTGGACTCTTCTCTTTTGTGATTCCACTCTGGTGTAATGAGTTGCCTAAGCAAACAAGACCAGCAGAATGTCCTTGCGTTCATTTTACATTAAAAAAAAATATTACTCCTCTGGTTCTCACACTGTTCTGAAACTTGAACGTTTCTTCATATTGTAAGTCGCTTTGGACAAAAACATCTGTTAAATGAATGTAATGTATTGTAGTGAAAGGTGAACGTGAGATTTTACTGGGGCACAGAACATTAAAACTGGGGCACGTCCCCCCAGTGAAAGGGGTCTAGTCCCTGAGTCACTGCGTACTTTACTCCTCATCACGTCCACAAGCTGCCTCTCTCTTTCTTAGACAGGCTCAGGTTAAGGAATCCTCTGAGGCAGGAACCCTTTCACTGAGCCCCTTACTGGACTACAAAAGCTTAATTCATTTGATCCCAACCTTGGGATTGGTATCAGTGTCCTGTTTTTTTCTACTTCATTTTTCTCTAGTTGGTCTGAGATGGCAAGCCCCTGCCTTCTCTCAGTGAGGAAGCTTCAGATAGACAGATGGAGAACTCAGCAGTGTGCAGCGGAGTGTGCAGACACCCCAGCTTTTTCACACCTTTCACCTCTGCCAGCAAACACATCTCTACTTTATCAGTTCCCAGAAAAAGTCCCCTTCAGTTAAGAAATCAGTTAAGAACAAGAAGCCCACAGTAAACCCCTTTTCATTACTTTCTTGAAGTTCTTGAAGTCTTTTGTTGTCCCGAATCTATCGCACCCCACAATTAAAAGCGGGTCGAGCAAGTGCTTCAGCCGGACAGACAGACAGACCGACAGACACAATGCCCTGCCTTAAAAAATTTATAAAGTCTCTTACTGTTGAGGACACCACCGAGAGGTTTGCCAGCTCTGCTAGGGCTTCACATCTCGTGTTTCGATCTACATCGCGGGTACGCAGTCTTTCTGCAGGGTTTGACTTCATTACAAAAGTCTGACAGACGTTCTACTGAGAAAAACCAAACAATTTATTTACCTGTAGGTGATCAGTGGTTGGAGTTCAGCGCCGTCCACACATTCCTAGTAGCGAAAGCGAGTGTTAAAAGAGGCTAAAATCTCGGCATGGGAGCTCCGGCGGCGACAAAAAGTTGCACCTGACGGAGAAACACAAGTCTGGCCGAGAGTCAGGAGTGGGCGGACTTTCAGAAGAATGCAGCCGAGCTGCCTCTTCACAGAGCACGGAGAGGAACTGGAGTCAAAACACACTGCAAATATCTCCTTTACACTGTTAACACAGCGTTAAGAATAATAGTCCTACTAATAATGTAACAACAACAACAACAACAACAACAACAACAACAATAATAATGAAGATGATACTACTACTGCTACTAATGCTACTACTACTACTACAAATTATAATAATAAGAAAAAAATAATAATGATTATACTACTATTACTACTACTACTACCACTATTATTATTAATAATAATAATAATAATAATAATAATAAGAAGAAGAAGAAGAAGAAGAAGAAGAATACAGTTGTTACTATTATATTATTATAACACTCCTTTCCACTCATTTATGAATGGTTTTATTATCTCTGTTCCAGCACTTTAGTTGATATCATACACTGCGGTGTATGTGTGTGGACAAATAAATTGCATATTATCTACACCAGTGGTTTCCAGTCCTAGTAGTGGAGCACCTCTCACTCTGTGGGTTTCAGATCTGTCCCGGTCAGAGAATGTAACTGGCCAGGCTTGGGTTGAAGTGGATGTAGGCGACTACTGAACTCCTGTAATGCTGTTTCTCTCTCCTAAACACATTAAACACACACAAGTACACACTTAAACTGCCAATGATCCCACATTCCCAACTCTCATAACAAACTCTAACTTTACTTTATTTATATACTGTTACATGTGTTTTATTTTGGTGCTTTTGGGGTAAATTTTTGCACAATAATGTTCATTAGGGTCAGCTGAACTGTATTTTTCTCACCTGTAATATTAAGTTGTTTACTTTTTTCCTTTCTGCCTTCTGTGTATTCCTGTCTGCTCTTGTGTAGTCATGTTTCATGGTCTTGAAGGAACGTTGTTTTGTTTCACTTGAAATGACAATAATCTTGACTTGTTTTGAAACTCCTCTGGGTAGGGGTGCCTGTGGGAACTGCTGAGATTCTGGGAACTTTCCCGAATTCCTATTTGTTTCCTTATTTCAGGAGAAAGTTCCTGATCTGCATTGGCATAGTTCAGTACTTGTGAGGGCAAGTCAATTCAGGGTGGCAGTTCAGACATCAAGGAATTGATCCCTGTGCCATTTTAACTGAGGTACCTGCCTTTTTTCATGAGGAATGCTCAGAGCCTTTTAATTATTTGCAGAACATTTTTCGGATAAGCCCCAGTGTGTTATTAATTACTTGATAAAGGTCTTATTAGCATAATTGGAGGAAACATTGTATTGCTGGACTAATTCCATCTTTACAGAGACCTTTTCAGGCATCGGCACACAACTTTGATTGCAGCGTACCCTCGGCCTTACATGAAAATGGATAAATAACTATTGGGATTTATTCACAATCAAGACTCATTTTGCAATCACACTTGTAAATTGTCTTGATTTTTTTGGGAATTATCATAAAATACATTTCTGTAAGTTGGCATGAGGAGAGAAAGCTCTCTGCTGACCTGCTGGAGATGAGAATGATTTGAATAGATTTGTAATGAGGGGTAATATTTGTTTGTTGCACTCCTTCATTAAGTTGATGTACTGATTCAACAATGGCATCAGATCCAGAAATAAGATCATTCGGATAACTGTAGCTGTTGCTTTTTAGGGTCTTTTTTATCTGCTTGCTCTGAGCTAGCTCATCTACTGTGAGCTCATAAACTAGACTCATATGCAAATCTAAATTCAATGTCTATTTGTTTATTTCCATGGTTACGCATATGAACCTATTATAAAGAGGCAAGAGTGGTGCTAAAAGAGCAGAGACATTGTGTTCAGCCTTTTAGATCATTCAGCTATCTAGTGATGGTAAATCAAGACAACTGGACTTCTTTTATTTTGGAATACATTTAATTTATTACAAGATTATACCGCAAGTGCAATAGACTCCTGACTCTTAGATATCATGTACTGTGTTTTTCCTTTCTAAGGTTTTTGAAATGAATGACTATGGACCATGAGCATGGATCTAACCTGTTTCAAACACGTACTTTAACATATTTCAACATACCCTGAGCAAATTTCCAAATATCTGATTTTAGAGACAGAAATGATTAATGGTCATGTCACAACCCATGATGCACGATCCACCACGCTGTGCAGCTGCAGCTATAAACAGATGGTTGTTATTGCTAACAAGGGGCATAGACGGGGCCCTCAAAGATCTTTTCTTGGTGTCACCTACAGTTCTCAACATACCAGCGTATGACTAAACAGAGCTGCACAATGACACATATCTTCTTACAGGAAGTCAGATTACTAGCCAAAGTTAAAAAGAGGGCCCTCCAGTGGAGGAACACAGTATGGGTCATGAAGAGTCAGGGTTCAGTTAATGATCTGGAGCCCTCATTCAGGGTGTGAGGTCTGTTATACCTGCCGCAGTTCAAATACAGCTTTTAGTCTTGGTTCTACTAAGAGATGAGCACACTGGAGAATGTGTGGTTCTTGTTTTATGTCATGTATTTTGACCTTAGCCTGCACTTCAAGTCAGTCAAGTAAGTTTTATTCTCATTTGAAGTGATCATTCTGTCACGAAATTCAACCTCTGCATTTAACCCATTCATCAAGTGAAGCAGGGGGCAGCTACGAATACAGCGCCCGGGGAGCAGTGCGTGGGGACGGTACCTTGCTCAGGGTACCTCAGCTGCGAACCTGGACTTTCCAATCACAGGGCGAACGCCCTAACCACTAGGCTACGAGCTGCCCCATTTCAGCCAAAATCACACAGTACACAGTGAAACAAAACAATGTGCCTCCAGGATAATGGTGCAACACAAGAACAGAAGACCACCAGTGCAGACAGGACAGAAGAGAGTGCAAGAAAAACACAAGAGCAACAAGAGCAACTGGACAAGACAACATTTAGTACAATTGACTATAGCTACAGTACTAGACTGAATGAATACAGTTTATGACAGATACTGTATTCTATTAACAGAGGGTTATATGTGCAAAAATGCAGAACAGAGGTAGACAGCAATAAAAAAGAACTGTGCAAATACAGCAGCAGCAGGACAGAGAACGTGCAGTGCAATAAAACTCGTCTATGGGACCCGGACTTGGCTTTCTATTTCCCATAGTAATTTAGGAGTACCGTCTTGTAATGCTGTCACTTTTAATTATATTACCAATTACAAATATATTACCAAGCTCACATAAGCCAGAATGATTTGGATAATTGATTAAGCAATCATTGTTTTAATATTCAGAAATTCTGTTTGTATTGAGTAATCATTGTTTTTAGTTCAGTAATCAGGCTTTGGGGATTTTTTGATTAAAAACAACAACAACAAAAGCACTGAGGTGTTTAATGACAACTACATAAAACACATCAAGGCAAAAATGCTGTTACTGTTGTTTACTGTAAGACAGTCCAGTAAGAAAAAATAATGCAGACTGACAACTGGTTTATTGAGAAGGTACATTGGAATGTGCTTTTAACCTTATAAAACTTAGCACAAACCTTTTAAAAACACATTTGAATGTGTTTGTAACCTTATAATACTGAACACTAACCTTTTAAAAACCTCAGTCAATTTAGCTTCTTGCAATCTGCCCTTAGACTGCTTTGGATGAGTGTGTGAAGCTCTCTGAGTGCTTTCTTCAGACTGTTTTGTGCCACTATTTACAAAAAGCACGATGCTGTCGCTTCTGTTCGATGTATGTCAATAGTTTCTCAGCAAGTGTGTGCGCACATTCAGATCACCAGGGGCCTACTTTTGATTGCATTCATCAGCGCTACAATAAAAAGTGATGGAAATGTGAAGTATACTCCTATTCATGCTTGGTTAATTTGTCACACACACACACACACACACATGATAAAATCTTAGATTTTTTCCCCAGGTTTGTAAGATCACATTCTTGACTTATCAAACACGTGAAGCGGCACTGACAAAGCGGAGGAGTAGATATTGCACAAGGACTTAAGGGTCAATTCCATTCTTGTTTTAAATCAATGCATTATATCAGTCACAGTGTCCAGGAAATAAGGGTGTTGAGATGCAAAACAGGAGCAGAAAAGAATAGAGAGAGAATGAAAGAAACAAAGAGCAAGAAGGACAAACTGCTCCTTGTGTACAGAAAAATGCCAATGACTTGTAGTCTCTCGACATGTCAGCATGTTAAATGACACGTGCTGTAAGGCTGTGTCTGCTGGAACACCAGCTGCTGTGAAAGTCCTTGAGAAATCAGAGGTAGGAGAGGCAGGGGAGACTTCTGGTAATCCGCCAGCTTCCCATGCAAGAAAGCTGCTCCTGGCCTTGTTAGCCTGTGGCACCACATGAGAGAGAGAGAGAGACAGAGAGACAGAAAAAGAAAGAAAGAGACAGAGAGACAGAAAAAGAAAGAAAGAGACAGAGATATAGACACAGAGAGAGAGAGACAGAGACAGAGACAGAGAGATTTCAATGAATGCAGCATGGCAGAAACAAGCAAAGTCGTCCTCCAGCAAGCAGCTGTCCGTCGACTCTCTCTTTTGGCACTAACATCAGCTCGGATAGCCCTGCGGCCGAAGCTCATTTTAATTTCAGATTGGACCAGAGTCCACCCGCCTCCAATTGGACAAGGCAGGCTGTGGCTCCATAAACACAGATGGAAGGCTTGCAGCAGCCCACTCCCTTGTCCTTTATCCGCAGCATCATGTACAACATATCATCACACAAACACCCTTTGATTCTGAAAAACTGTGTCACTGCCTTCCAGCATGCATCCATGCTGCCATTGTCATTCATTTTTTGTGATCTATATCCTTATAATACACCAGTGAATATGCAGAAACTCAGATGCTTTGAACTAATTGTCAGAACAGAGATCATTTACTCACACAGTAAAAACAAGGGGTTAGGAGAGGTTGGAAAATGTGTACAGCCATTTTTGGTACATAAAACTACAGAGAAGAGAATGAAAACACAATAAAATGTAAGACAATTACCCTTTTAGGCAGAAAAGGACATTTTAGTCAGATTGATGTGTGATATGTTACAGTAACAGTTTGTCATTACCGCCGGTAGCATGTCAAGGAAAAGTTCTAAAAAACAAGTTTGGGTGCAATGGCAATAAAGCTGATTTTGAGGAAAATGTCTGCTGTTTTGCGATCTTTGTGTAACTAATAAAGGGAGAGAATTCTCCTATGTTAAAAATAGTGTCCTCTTCCAGAGTAGTAATTAGTATATAACCTTTCCTTAAAGATAAGGAAAGAGACTTTGTGTCCATTGTTAACCTGGGCTCCATTGCTTTATAAAGTGACATCATCGAACAATTCAAAACACTTAGATTCATGAATACAGTAACCCCTCACTTTTACGCGGATCAGCAGTCGCGGATTCAGTCTAATGCGGATTTTTTCTGAAAACCAAACTGATAATAGTATATATGTGTGTGTGTGTGTGTGTGTGTGTGTGTGTGTGTGTGTGTATAATTTATATAATTTATTCATTTTGTAACATAAATATGAACGTACATTCAGCTACATTTCCATATAAAATAGAACTGTATAAATATAGAAAGTGCATCTTGAAATGGTAAAATACCGCTGACGTGGTTTATTTCTTTTTGTTGCTGATTGGGAGCATACCACGCTAGCTGTATTTAGAGGCGGGATGTTTGAAATTAGCCACAGAAATGTATGTAGTGTGCAGGCACAAGCTTGCTGCAGCATGACAGCTCCGAATGAGTGCTCTGTGTCTTGCCTTCAACATTTTCCCCCAATTTTCAACAGTAATCTCAGTTTATTTAGTATTAGTAAGCTGTGCCCTGTCTAAACATGTGGGTAGAGAGAGTTTTGCCAACATTTCTTTGGTGTATGAGCCTTTGTTTTGGCTCGTCGCACAATGCTAATGCTAACCCAGTTTTAAGCTATTTCTCCGTGATCAATAAAGTTATCTGATTCTGATGATTTATTTCTCCTTGCTGCTGCCGTTTGAATCATCGGTGGCAGCTTCAGACCAGAATCTCCCCTGTGGATCATCTGTGTTTCTCTTGTTTTCATTTTGTCCTTCTTGAAGCCCTGTATTGTTTTTACTGTGAAGTAAATTAAGGTGTATACAGGTTTACCTTTACATTTTTGTTAAGGGTAATGAAACTAATGCGTTTAAAATGAAACTAAAGTGTTCTGGGAGCATATTTGCGGGCATATTTAGGGTTCACACAAAAAAAGGCACTTTTAGGCATTTTTATTTTTACCAAAACACAACAACGTGGTTTTTCACTATAGGCAGGTGCTCTTGGAACATAACCCCTGCAAAAAGCAGGGGTGGGGGGTGGGGTACTGTATATTAATTGATAAAACTGTTTCAACGGCCAAATAAAATTTGCCACAAAGATGAATAAGTCACAGAATGGACAAAAGTGCACAACACAAGAGACTGATCATGTTTCATTACAAAAGTTCTCAATTCAAAATTCTTATCAAAACAGACATGATAAGAAATATCCAACAAGAGACTATATATTTGGTCATGTGGGGGGGGGGGATAAGCTCAGAACACATGAAATTGAAAAATTACATTGAGTTATGACTCTCTCTTCTATCATCGAACCAAGGGAAATTGAGAAGGAAAAAGGGAATATGCAGAAATAAATTGGAAAGTTCAGAGGAATGAAAATTGTGCAAAACACATGAATATAGTCACAGCAAAAAGTTTCACAAAAGTAACAATAAACAAAGAACTTTGGCTGAGGTGACCGGAGCTAAATGTAAGACTAGATGTGGAGGTGAGCGCGTGCACTGAAATAGGACACGATATCTACAGAAGCAGAATTTAGGATACAAAGTCTCTGGCAAGTAAGTTAATGTTTAAATCAATAACACAGAGACTACAGCGTATGTATACCATGATCTTGTGCAAGAAATGTTGATGGAGTGGGTATACTGAATATCTATCAAGCTGAAGAGGTTCCACTTTCTGCTAAATGGCATTTACAGTTTGAGTGCCAGGGGGCTTGAGGTGGTGTAAATAAACCAAGTATCAGGATTTTGTTTCACCAGAATACACTCCTAAACTGGTCTTTAACTGGTAAAGAACAATCTAATTCTTTAAAGATAAAGATAAGATAAATATAAAGATAAATATTTATTGTCATTATCACTTTTTCTAGGAACAACGAAATTTAGGACTCAGTGGACTCAGTGTGAGGCATATATTTAGGACATGAACAAAATAAGACATAGTTAAACTAAAAGGTTCCGAAAGGGCAGGGGCTCCCAAACCTAGGCAATGTGACTGACACGTTATGCATATTTTAGCATACCTGTTCCAGCTTTTTAACTAATTTAGTTACCTAGACACAAAATGTGCAGAGCATGAGGATCAGGAACTCTGCTTTAGAGAGTTTTCTTGAGGAGTTTTAAAGGTGCAGTTTGAAGTTGAGACATAGGTCAAAGTGTAAGTTATATGAGGATTAAAATTCAGTATTGAAGAGTTTACTGTCATGTGCACAAGGAACAGACAGTACAATAAACACACAGCACACGGTACAATGAAATTCTTACTCTGCACTTCTTGCCACTCATCAAAGTAGCTGTACAAACCATTTGAATGAAGGAAGACTGAAATACTACTGATGTAGGCAAAAAATAAGAGAGAGAGAGAGGAGGAACATGAATTTAAATCTGTACAAAAAAGCTGCATCTGTTCAGTTGTTCTGTTCAGTTCTGTTGAGAGTCTTCTAGTACCCTGAAACACTTGACAAAACCTTGCATTTTGGAGATGCTCTGACCCACTCATCTAGACATCACAATCTGGCCCTTGTCAGAGTGACTCAGATTCTTATGCTTGCCCATTTTCTCAACAAAAATACATTAACTTCAAGAACTGACTGTTCTCTTGCTACACACTACATCACAATCCTTGTGCCTGAAACAAGATAATCAGCCACAACATAAATGACAGGTGAAGTGACTAACATTGAATATCACATTACAATGGCTCCATAAAAATGGATATGATATTTTAGGCAGCAAGTGAACAGTCAGTTCTTGAGGATGATGTGTTTGAAGCAGGAAAAATAGAAAAGCTACTGAAGCACAAATCGCTGTAAAAAGTTAATAGAGGCTATGATGAACACACAGTGCTGCCTCTTGCTGCAGATTGAGCTGCATTACTGCATGACAGGTCAGAGTGCCCATGCTGTCCCATGGTCACCTCTGACACACACACTTTATGCCTGCACCTGGCAAAGGGATTGCACCTGGATGCACTATGGAAAGAAGGCAAACAATGTGAGGGCCATGGCCTCTGGGCAATGTTCTGCTGCGAAAGTTGTGTTCCTGGCATTGACACAGACCACCTGTCTAAACACTGTTGGAGATCAAGTACACCCCTTCATGGCAGCGGTATTCCCTAATGGCAGGGACCTCTTTTAGCAAGAAAATACACCCGTCAAAAATTGTTTAGGAACAGTTTAAGCTCAGTTAAAGTGGGGGACTGATCACTCATAATTCTTGTTTTCTTTTTTCAATGTTTGATTTAATGTTTGGTGTAAGCTGTTTATATAATCAGTGAACAGAAAAGCAGTTCCCTCAAATTCAATGTTTTTTAAAAGTTGTATGTCAAATAATCTATAGCCTAAATGAGAAACTAAGAACTTTAAAAACTTATTAGGAATGTGATAACATCTTTTGTTTTTTTGAAAATTACTCTCTTACGATTGTTTGTCTTAAGATCATTCTTAAGTTGCTCTAGGTAAGCGTTTGTGAGTCTGACCTCAGGTCGTTAGCAGTACACTGCCATGCCTGGCTCTGCACTTCATCTCTCTAGACAGACAAACATTATTCAAAAGCAGCTCTATAACCGCGGTGCTGTCTGCAAACATAATGACGGTGTCAGAGTTATAGGTGGGTGCTCAGCTGAAGGTGAAGTGCAAGTGGTGAACTCGGCACACAGTCTTGTACTACTTCAGTGCTGAGGATTAGAGTGGAGGAGTGGCTGCTGAGCCTGACAGCCTGTGGGATTAGTGGAGGAGGGGGGGTAATGTTCACTAGCCAGCACTAGTCCCTCAAAGCCTGTAATGATTATAGGGTAAGTGTGACATTCAGTTGTCATTCGGGCTTCGCACTGCTGTTGTTTCAGTGCTGAAACAAGTAATGCTGCCTCAAGGCACAGAGGGACAAGAGCCTGAGGCAGGGAGAGGTTAAAAATGTTTGTGAAAACCTCTGCCAGGCGGTCAGTACAAGCTTTTAGCAGGTATTTAGGGACACTGCATGATTCATACCCGCATTAGATTATCAATACTGGGCTCATTGCTTGCACTGACACTATTTAAAGCGCAACTCACTTCGTTGGGGTGGAGTGCATGTTTGCAGGTTTTGGTTACAGGTTTCCTGTTCATACGCGCAAATAAGAAAGGTGCCTTTAGCAGATGCAGGTCTGTGGTTTCTGATTAGGGAATACTGATACGCTATTATGTATCGTGACATTATCTATTCTGTGGTTCATGTAGATCAGAACTAGGAAATGGAAAGCCTGTTAGAGTTCCCCTGCTTAGAGGTGATACTCCACCCTAGAGGTCATTAGTTTCACACCTTTGTGGACCTCTACCTATAACAACGTACGAAACATAAAGTACTATAGTACATTACTACCAAAATAAAGTATGACCAAAAAAATCTAGACTATGACTACATTAATACAGCACTAATAGATTATCTACAGAGCCTTTAAACTCTTTGGTGAAACTACGAATTATCAACAGCAGTAGGGTTAGGGTTGGGTTAGGATTGGATTTACATTTTTGGTTTAAGGTTAAGGTTAGGTTTTGGATTGAGGTTAGATTTAATACATTCTGTAATCTTCAAATTCAGGTTCAGTTGGATTTAATATACACTTAGTTGGATGACCGTTAAAAGAAGAACTGAACATCTGCAAAGCATCTATAGAAAGAGTAAAAATGTATTTATAATCATACTTAAATAACTCGATTGAGTTCAGGTATAGCTATTATTATTAGTATTACTGTTATTAATATTAGGAAGCTACATAGATCGTCAATGGGTTTTTGCTCAAATTGACAGTCTTTTGTGATGGTGATGTTAAAACTACTGTTTTCCAGATTCACTGTATTCAGCAATGTATTCAGTTAGCTAACTAACAATGTTTGGAATATAATATGTATAACATGGAATGTGTATAGTAAAAGTAATTCTTGTTGAACAATGTAAAATTGGTTAGTTTACATATTCAGGAAGTCTGGAAAAGAGAAAAATACACCTGTAATGTGAGAGTGGCCTCCACCTGAACAGATGCCTAATCAGCAAGCATCAGATCGAGTAGAAGTAAAAGGTATTATATTCCTGTTTAAAGGTGTGCCCTGGTTGACCAGTGCCCCCTTTTAAATGATCTTATTTCATTCCCCTCCCCCTGGGAACACAATAACCACACTTTTGATATAATCAGGGCAAAGGTTTCTGAATGGATTAGTCATAATATCTGGATCTCTGATTAAGTAAGGCATCCCACTCGGAGACACATTATAGTCTTGTTCCCAATCAAGACTGCAGGCCCTAAACAGTCACTTCCCCTCCAAAAAGACTCAATTAAGTCTCTAAAATCAATTCCACCCCCCATGTGCCATCTCCACTGTATCAATTTTCTTCCCATTTCATTTTCCCCATCTTTCGGAATACAGCAGCCACATTCATCAGCTTCTGTACACAATAGTATTCCGGACTCGCCCTCCATTTCCATGGCCAACCACTGTGCCAAAATGAGCAATGAACTCGAAAACAGCAACAAATGGTCTTGTTATTGACTGCAGTGGAGAGCCTGTGTTTGTCCTCCTGTGCATAAACGGCAAGTCTGGCATGTGTGAAAAGCTGCCCTCTCAAAAGAAAGAGCGCAGCTTAACCATTTCAGACTGGCCAATGATTCTGTCGCATTGAAATTCTGCAAGGCTGTGGTTTGCGCAGAACTGCTACCGTAACCTTGGTCTAACCATCCTCAAACCTTTACATTTCCTGGATCTGCTGAAAATGGAAAACATCCTCCATCTGAAATTTGTTGCGTCCCTCAGTCCATCAGCTTCATAAAATTTCCAAAGCTTTACAGCCGCTCTTAGATTTAACAGTGCAGTCTGACATCACTGCAATAATTAACTGCCTTTAATATGTGCTCAAAGTCCATAAATGAAAGTTCATTAGAAGAGTCGTTCGTTTTTAAGAGTTATATCTACTCCAACAGAATGCCTCTTAGTCAAAGTGGCCACTCTTAAACGTCCACTGACATTTAGTTCATGAGACCACAGTGAGAGAAGGTCGTGTCCTTCACTCCTGTAATATAATCGGAGGTACTTAAATGGCCAACCTGTCCTCATCCTTCATTACAATAATCTACTCATAGCACCAAAGAGAAATGCAAAGGACGGCCCAATTCACTCTTATCAAATTAGTTAAGTGCAATTGATTTATCTAATAAAGCCCGAAGGGAATATGCAGCTTAACACAACCTTTATCCTTGGCTAGACTGAATAAAGATGAATCCTCATTGAATCCAGTGTCACTTTTTATTTACTTCTGTCTGTATAATCATTGCTGCTTTACTTTTGGTGTCTAGACAAAACCTCAATAGGCTGTCATTGAAATTCATATGTGTGTAATACTTAAAAGGCAATTTTCAGACATTTTTCTGCATAATAATAAAGTCTTTGAGATATAAACGATCTGAAAATGGCTCACTGAGGAAAGACTTTAAAGTGATTGAGAAACCAGGGGTCACAATGTCTTCAACACAAATCTAGCTTTTAAATTTCATTTATTTAATTAATACTGTTTATATGTCAAAAGTTAAATATAGAAAAAATACATGTTTTCTACATGATGCGCTACATAAATGAATTTTAAATAGGCCAAAACCTTCAGACAGAATAAGCATAATCTTAAGCATAATCATAATCTTTTCACAATAATCATTCTGTTAAGTAGCTTTAGGAGGCATTAAACTCCTTGATTGTCTGGTTCCTATCGCTATCCTTGTGAGCACTTCTGAGTCAGTAAGTTTCTCTAAAAGGGGGCATTTCACGTCAAAAAACTCTGAATGACTTTGTTCGCAGCCATTGAATAATGCAGAAAAAAATTTCAAATGTGGAATCCTTCGAATAGGGCAAATATGGTGAATGTGGGTGAAAGGAGGATCTTATGGAAAGCGGAAACTGAGAGACAGAGGGGTATAAAGACATCTGCAAAGAAAGCCAACAACCAGTAATAATTAGGAGTCCCATCACTTTTTTTATGACACACACCTGCAAAATGGTGCTGTAATACTGACATTAGTTATACGCTCCTGAACCTTAAAAGAAGAAAGCATTTGTACTTTGACATCTCATGTGTCAGAAAAGAGAAAAAAAATCTCAATGGTACACCATTATATTCCGAATAAAGAATCTCATTTCCAAGCTGTTCATGGATGGGTCTCAAAGGCTCAGCAGTCTGAGTATGACTCAGTGGCTGGAGTAGTGAAGCTGGAACAAGCTTGAATAAATTGGACCAGCTGAAAAGCAGCACAGAAAGCTTAGAACGTGCCTTACACTGTTTTCCACTGGTGAACAAGAGTGCTTCTTTTAAATACCCACCAGTGACAAATAACCCAAGACTACTATGCAGCAGAAACTAGGCTACGGGCTTTCATCTTTCATCTTTAACAAGATGCCAAAAAAGGAACACCTAAACAAAACAGAGTCAAAAGATGCCAAAGAAAAGCCAACACAGAGCTGGTAACTAATAGCTGTGACCTCTGGAACTTTACCTCAGAAGCATTATACACAAACTTCAGATTGCTGAATAGCTGCAGATTGTCTTACGACTAAACTACTGCTGGAATAATAGCATAGACTCACACGGATTGTTCATTCAATCATATCTTCACTCGACGGTAACAATAAACACAAACGTGAATCGGCTTTCTGGCAATGCTGGCATTCATTCACTCTAATTCAAAAGCTAAAAAAGCTGTTTTACTGTAAACACCCCGTTGCAGGACTGAATAACACAATGGAGACCGGTCAAAGCGTTAGAGCTTGGTTACAAGAAGGCCATTTAACATGTTGAATCAGTAAACAACTTTGTAAGTCCTTTACAGCTTTCCTGAAATTATTGCATTGTTTGAAAAAGAATAGCAATGACTTTCTTGAGATATGATCTTATTACAAATAATTAAATCTATATTATACGTTACCCAATTACTGACACACATTTTGGTAGCGTATGTTGTGTCATTTTCAAAGTCATTTCATAAAGAATTCAACAGATGGCTCAAATACACAGTCATGTTAAATGAGACCAATCATAATCACTCACTCACTGCTCACGCGACTGTGCGTGGAAACGAGCCAGCCAGTGAATCAAATCAATTTCATGCTATTGTGAACACTGAGGTAATACCAAATTTGCACTTTTGGTTGGAGGCTTGTGCCAAATTTTAATCATATGTAGTTTCACTCAACATTGACCATACAGTTTTCTGTTATGTAAGTTTTCGGTTTTCGAATGTTTTCTTTTTTGAGAAGGTAAATATGTACCATTGTCTTTAACTACTCACTTTTCACTTCACTTGAACATGCAAGGGTCGAGAACTTCTATGTGAATGATGGGCTCGATGTGGGAATAAATTGTGTGAAATAAATAATATAATTTTTAGTTCGTTTATTTGTATTTTTTAAGAATTTGTGGAGTAAATGCTTTATGCATAATACAGCTTTGTGTAGGGGCTGCAGAATTGAGGGGGGAAATGCTAAGGTGGGGGTGACAGCGACCACCCTTAATTGTGTTGGTAAGCTGTTGAGTCACAGCAAGCCTCCAAAATCTGGTTTAAATTTTGAACTGTACAACACCTCAGTACAAAATCTCTGGTGATTGCATCATTCTTACTCAAACCATTTTGTTCAGCTCTTGCACCTTATGAATGGGATAGAAATGTTATATTACAGGATAAAAGCAACTGATCAGAACAACTTTATTCTGACTCTTCCCTCTAATTACACAAACCAAACCAGATTGTGTCAGTTAAAGGCTCCCCACAGCAAAAAAAAAATGACTGGACTGTGGAGGCCAAGATCTTCAAATATAATTTTTAACATATTTTTCATGTGTGATGTGTAAACTTCTATTATTATTTGCTTTAAAAACCTTTTTGATGGGTTTTAGATTTATTAGAGCATGTTGTTTTCTTTGTAAGAAATTCAGAAAGTCTTTATCGAAGAACTGTACAACAAATCAATCTTAGATGGCACTAATACAATGTATAAATGACTAAACGCACTGCCATCACTGTCTATGGATGTTCTGTCAAAAAATCCCACTTTATTTTACTCTTCTAACTCACTCTGTCAAACATTTTGATTCAATTTAATGCTGAGCACTTTGTGAATCAAAGTATTCCACCTTTTCCTTGGTCTTTCTCTCCCTCCAATTTCTCCCCCACATTCTCTGCCCTAGCCAAGCTTCCTTCTATTATTGTCCAAACAATGCACTAAACACACAGCCTTTTTACAAAGGTCTTGTTACAAATAGGACGCTTATGCAAATTATGCAGCTCAATTCATGTAATCGGGTCTGGTTTGTTGAACCGTAATGATTTTAATTTGTACACAATGAAAGCTGTGCCAGATGTACAGAACTGGGTATTGTGTTTGCCAAACTGCAGTGGAAAATGTGCCAATTGGTTTTTGCAGATTTGGTGCAGGGACCGAACCATGAGTCACATGATTTTGGTAATGGTGCCTGAAGGTCAGTTTTTCTGCATATAAACAACAGAGAAAAAAAATTAAAATGTGGCCTGTGGGCCGCTTAAAGCGAGTGTCGGCTTTTAGGTGGGAAAAAAATGTAGACAAAGCAAAGCATGTTCCAGACCTCAGACCTTATACAAAATTCAGTGGTTGCAGCGAAAAACACTGATCTGCGCTGCTGTGACTAGACCTTTAATTTCACCTTGGGAAGTGATATCTCTACCGTAACAAAGCTATCAGCAGCACACACTGAACTCTGCAGGGGTTCCCGCGGTTCATTTCTCTCCGTTTCCAAAGGCATCCTCTGACCTGCATCACCAGGACTTTCAGCACCACAAGGTGAGCTCTGTCACTTTGTCTCTTCCTCGTTCTCTTGCAGCCTGGAGTGGAACCAAATGGGGCTGCGGCTTTCAGATTTCTCAGAGGGGGTGTGTGTGTGTGTGTGTAAATAAATAAATAAATAAAGGAGAATACTTTAGGAGAAAACAACCTCGTTCCTGGCACAAGAAACTGTTTCAACAGCCAAACTGTGGATCATCTTCTTCCCAGGAATGCAATTACAAATGCTGTATCTGCATTTGCACATTTGAATCAAAGTGAATATGTTATGATTAGACAAGACTAATTAGATGACTTCTCCTGAGTTAAGGGAGTAAACTTTTCAGAACTGCATTGATTTTGTTAGGGCCTTGACCTACAAATCAGTGCTCAAGCTAATGCTTGTCATAAACATGTTTAAACATGTTAAGTAGCCCCCTGTAAAAATCCCCTTAAACACTTGAATCTGTTCCACCGCTAGGTGAGGTTTAATTACAAACATCTCAGCTCAGTGTCTGGTAATTAATTCCGAGTAAACAGTCTTGGACAGTTCGCTCAATTAAAGCTGAAGCCCGCAGTTGGGGGAAAGCTGGGCGACATTCGAGACACAATTTAACTTGCGTAAACTCTTAGGAATGAGATTGCTGTCACAGTAAAGCAGATCCACTGATTTCCACATCAGTCACCCCAGCCAGAGAAGGTGACAGCAGCTCATCCTTGTTTCTTGCATGCGAATTCCATATGACAGTTATGCGTCCACCTGCCAGATGTGACCCTTTTATATCACTCCTCTGACGCACTCGGTGACCGTAAAACCTGGCCCCTTCATGTCATAAACAACAACAGCTCGCTCGTATTACAGCCTGAATCTTAACCATCAAAAGCTGATTTCCATTTTAAAAGCCAATCCTAAGTCTGCTTTGATTTACACAGTGAATGTAACTTCCCAGGGCTGAGGGGACTGAGGCATGGACACTGTAAAAACAGACACGCGACAGGAGCTGCCACATGGCTGCTTGTCACGATTTCAGGGCAAACGCTATTCGCAGGCATTCTTCCCCCTGACTTAATTACAGTTTGAAGAGCCTCGTCTGATAAGTTCTAATCCCCGGGACAGCCGAGTGAAACGTGTGCCTGATAAATTTGATCAGAGGTAAATGAAACCGCCAGGGTGACTTCCGAACGTCCCTACGGCGGCGACAAAGAGGGTCACTCGTGTGCATGCGCTTCACTCAGAGTGCAAGTGCACAGGGACATCTGGTAAACAACCGACTTCACTGGATGCGTTTCAGATGGAGCATATGGACTTTTTTGATTTAGAGACTAATGTAGTGCATAAAAATTGTCTCAAAACATACCAGGCACTCCTCGGTTCACAAAGTTTATGGAAACAAAATTTAAGTTCATCGTTTTTGTGAGGTCATAAGAATCAATGAATTTACAAATGCCCACCTAGTGAGCCTGCAGCAGCCTGGTCAGTGTTGCTGTAATGTCAGTGTTGACATTTTAACGCGTGTTCCAGCACTCCAGGACATAAACGTTTAATTATATCGTGTGCTTCAGTCAGTTACAGTTCTGTCAGCATACACAGCATATACAGCCAACATTGAAAGACACTGTGACTAAAAACTACCTGTCTAATACTGGGTAAGTCCTGCACATGCTGTCAAAATACATCTGATCCATTAAGGCACAGACTCCAGGAGACCTCTGAAGGTGCGCTGTGGTAACAGGCAAATAGTTATTACCAGCAGATCCTTTATGTCCTGTAAGTTATGAGGTGAGCCTCTAGTTAGAGACTAGTTTGTCCAGCACATTCCATAGGTGCTCGATCGCATTGAGATGCAGGGAATTTGGAAGCCAAATCAGTATCCAACTCTCTGTCATGATCATAAAACCAGTCCTGAAAATTTCCATTGTGATGTAAGGGTGTATGTGGTCTGCAACAGTATTTAATTAGGTGACTGTGGTAAAGTAACAACCACATGAATGCCAGAACTCCCAGAGCATCACACTACTTCACCAACTTGTGTTTTTCCCACAATGCTCCCTGATGCCATCTGCTCAACTGTATGAGGATTTTTCAAACAGGACTACAAATAATATGCATATAACAAGGCATACTCACATAAATGCATACAAAGGCATTCATTAACAGACATCACAAACCTGTCTTTAGTGTCATATCAAAACTGTGAAACTCTATTTCACCAGTAGAAATGGTATACATTGGTTTTACATACATCAAGGTTGAGAATGTACAAAGACAAACCAGTATTATAAAACAGGTGACACACTCTCTTGACCACCCAGATACAAAAACACAATGTGATTCATCAGACAAGGCCACCATCTTCCGTTGCTGCATAGTTATGATGCACACATGGGCTTTGTATGTGCTTTCAGTAACGGGTAGGGCTTAGGGTTGACACTTTGACCAGTGCGCAGTGACACATCCTCATATGCGCTGTGTCCTGACACCTTTTAATTATAAATATCATTAGCTTTGTCATTGCTACTGAAATTGCTGCTATATCTCTTCTATGGTTCGAACCAGATGGGCTTGTCTTCATTTCCCATGTGCATCATTGAGCTTTAGGTGACCATTACCCTATTTCACTAGTTGTCCCTCCTTGTACCAGTTTTGGTAGGTACTGACCACTGCATACTAGAAACACCACCAAGACCTGCTGTTTTGGAGGTGCTCTGGACGTTTATCTCAACCCTTTACAGGTGCCACTGAAACAAATTAATCAGTTGTATGCTTTTCATCTGTCAATTTTAATGTGGCTGATCTCTAAATATTTAAGTCAAACCAGTTATTTGTCTCATTTTTGGCGTAAAGAGTTCAATAAAGTGTATTTTAACCGCATGGCTCTGAGTGTGGTTTGCATCTCAACACACTGTATTCAGAATAGCTTTCTATTGGTGAAACACTGAACCCACCTACTCCGACAGGTCCTCGTCTGTATCTCTAAGGTTGTTGCAGCATGGCTCAAATGAAGACCGCAGGACCACAAGCATGTTAGTTGGGTCCTACAGTATACCTATTGCCAGCTAAAGCAGAAGCAAATCTGGTCGTGCTCAGGATCAAAGCACAGCAGCCCAGTAGAGCACATGCTCTAGTATGGCACCATTCACTCTCTGCCCTGTCCTTTGGTGCAGTTTCTCTGATGTGCCAAAGAGGGCACTGTGGGGCTATGCACCAAACCAGCACACCCAGAAACAGTGGATCGGTTTTGTGCAGCCTGTAGGGAGAATACATTTTGCACAAATTAGTTTAACATAATTAGATTAAACTTATACAATAGAGTTTTCAGGTTGCTATATACATTAAGACCATGTTTTTTCCTGGAATAATTCATTTTTCAAGTATGACATTATGAATAAAGAACCCACAGATAATGATGAGTGTTCTGTAAGCTTCATTAGTCTGCACGTAGCCGGTGAGATACGTATGTGACCCTCTGCCCATGTAACGTATTCCACAATCTGCTGTATTCACACCCACGTGTTCAGCCTTTGATGAGACAGACAATGCACCCACTTGTTCGCACTTCAGTGGTTATGCGGTGTCACTTAAGTTTTATCAAAATGTGGAAAACTTTCATAATGTCAAAGACAGGTCACTCAAATTCACCCCCCCCACTACCACTCTAATACAAAGACCAAATAATATGCTAGGCAGAGCGCATAAGCCGTGCGTGCTGGGGCTGATGGTTCTGTTGTACCGAGTCCAGATTGGGCTGTAGCTCTCAGCAGTGGCTTCCTGCTCTGCCTGAAAGACGGATCCTCTGCATCTGCTTGGTTTTCTTTTTTTTTTTATGAACCGCATTCTGTGTTGGCAAGGCGACAGGCAGTCAAGCCCTCTAATGAGTAATAGGGGCTGTTTATCAGAGCTCCAGATGAATGCAGAATGCAGATAGCCGAGCTTCAGCTTTGCAAACAGGATTGTAAATAATATGCATATACCAATGCACACTTACATGAATGCATACAAAGCTATTCATTTATAGATCGCAGAAACATGTCTTCAGTGTCACATCAAAACCTTCAAAGTGAATGTTTCACCAGTAGAAATGGTCCAAATTGGCTTTACATACATCACGGTTAATTATGTTTTTTTCTCTTTTTTTCTATCAACAGGAAAAACTTACTACAAAACAAGGTAACATTTTGTTACGTGCTATAAACGCGCCAGGGCAGATGTTGTATTCTGACAGGACAACTCGGGTCCATTTAAATAAGTGTTATGTCTCCATCACTGGTATGTCATGACAGATGCCACAGTGTTTGATGTAATTAGAATTTATATCACATGCTAATTTGTATCATCAGTTGTGACGATTTTCCAATTAATATGTATTAACATTGTTAAGTTCCATAGCCAGGTTTAGCTAAAGTGTTCTGCAAAACATCTGGCATGTGCTTGTAACAGAAACTTTTCAAAAATGTCCCACCATCTCTCACTTCCTCCGAGAAAATGAAGATGAACACTGTTCAGTCCTTCTCTGCTGCCTCTCCATCATGATCAAGTGCATCCATGTGTTGATACGCATTCAACAGTTGGCACTCTTAAGTAAAGTGGTGCTCTCTTTTCATCAGAATTCATTTTTCAAGCCATTTACAAAGTGCTGCAAATCATTTATCATCATAAAAGAGGCCACGGGCACCTCAGCTGTTCTCTTTTTGAAGTATTCATTGCCAGCTGGACGACACTAAGGTTTAGAGTGCAGGGCATGACTTCTGAACCCAACCACCATTATCTCATTTCCTGTATATCCCCCTGCACGGTGACAACAGAGATCTACATGGCTGATGTCTGCTTTTCATCTGATTGTGCTACCATCACAGTGTCGTTGGCACTCCTGTTCAGACAAGGAGAGAAAAAATTATTTATTGGCCACCGTCAGGGTGAGGTAGCCTAGCCAGTCTCCAGACGCAGCACTGCTCATAGAGATATATCCATGGACATGGTCAGAAGGGACAGCCTGTGAGAGGCTTAAGGGCTGTGGACAGCAGCACGGGGCATGGATTCAATAAGCCTCCACAGCAAAACCTCAATGCTGCAAAAGGCATGTTCATGCAATGATGCTTGTAAACACCGAAACATTCAGTTTTAAGAGCATTACACGGCCAAGAACACACTGGAAAGTGATTTACTTGATGTGTACACATAGAAGTGTGGAATAAACATGTTTTTAGGGATCCCTTTCAACTTCACCCACTGAACTGACACGGGTTCTTGAATGCACTGCAACGTTCCCATTCATATTCTCAAGGAAGCCATCAGAAGAGACCATAAGGCAACTTCGGTACTGCCATTAACACACAGTAATCATGTCTGCTGTTTGCCATCCATCATGAGCCACTTTGATTATGCAGAATATCAGAGCCAGATAAATCACGCAGCTCTGTACAGCAAGCTGATGAATTACCCAGACATGCTCCGCAGCCTGATCAAATAGATCTTCACGTGTCAGTCCTCGGCAGATATTGCAGACTCAGGTAAACAGCTGGAGCTCTGTTTAGCCTGCTGAGTTTCATCAGCATTAATGGTTGGAACAAGTTTGTTTTGGGAATGTTGTGTGGGGAATTCTAAGTCAGGGACTGCACCCTGTCCTGGACTTTTCAATGGAGATTTTCAACTTAGAAGGAAAATAGTCAGTCACTGACTATTCTTAATCCTCGTCTGGGAAACTGGCCATATATGCCCAAAAGTTTGCCTGCTCATCTATTTCTTTATAAATGAAGGGTATTAAAAGGGAGTTAGTGCCCTTTCACTGCAGCAACAGCGTTTACTCTTCTGGCTAAGCTTTGCAAAATATGTTTCAGCATTGCTGTGAGGATTTGGTTGCATTCAGTCACAAAAGCATTAGTGAGGATAATGAGAGCACATATTGGATCACAGATACCGCTCCAAATCAGGCTAAATCTATTGGATGAAGCTTAATCACTCTTCCACTGCTTCATATACCCCTCAAGTCCTTGGCATTGAGCATGGTGGCCTTTAGGTTATGTTTTGCTCACTGGCTGCATCTTAATGATTCTATACTATTGACAATGCTTTCTGTGGAGAAAGCAGCGTGTTTGCAATTGAACACATGAGTCAGCAATGCATGCACCTTAAAGCAGCGATAACTCATTAGATTCAAGCCTAAAATGTTTTGTTACTTTTGCAATTTTGTACTTGCACAATGATGCTTTCACATGTGCCTTTTTATCACATGGTTTGGGCATGCTAGCACCCAAAAACTAAAATGAACTATTACTTAATAAACGATAAGCAATCTTGTGCAAGTTTTTCAGTTTTTCATATATACTAAATATGTAATTTGTGAACTGAACAATGAACAATGTGATTACAAACCGGTTATACTCTATCCGCCAGATCAGATGCAACTGAACAGATGCTATTGTGTAATTAACATTTCCATTCTTAAGACACAAATATATACAGATGGGTAACAAGATCATGTACTTCAGTCCAAACTGTCAAAAAGTATATACCGCGTACTTACGGACAGTGACCCATGTTGTAAGAAATCTATTCTTTTCATGTAACGTTGCAGTGGAATGCCCAGAGGTTAAAACATTATATATTTATGATACAAATGATTAAATGTCGAAAAGGGAAACATTCTTTTCCAGAACATCATAGGAAAGTGTTGAATGTGCTTATCCTGAATAATTCATATAGACAGAATATATATTACAAATTAATGCACAACATCCTTTTCATACTTCAGAACAATGAACATTTAAGGAACTAGACCTTTTTATTTCATGCTAGAGAGACGTAGAAATACATTTCTGTGTAAAACGAGACATGCATTACCACGAAAATTATATAAACCGTACTGAACTGCATCCTTTATAGCTTTATATATCCTGTTTGGTGAACTGCTGTTACAGTCTTTACTCACTAAAGGAGGTTCAAATAAGCTGTTAGTGTTTGCCCTGTGTCCATGTACAGTTTTCCCTGCCATGGACACAATTTGACAACACTGGCCGAATGAGAAACCTCAAATGTCAATTCCTCTTTATCTATGTTTCTAAGCCTCACCCCAGCGATGGCCGATACGTTAGTTATGCCCCCTCTGCTGGGTCCATTGAGCCTGAAGCTGGGTAGATGAGAACCATCTGCAAGTAAGTTGGACTTCTACGAGGGTCCTTTTTTTTATTTCCCGCCCGTTATTCGACACAAACCTGCCTCCTGCTCGAGGATTGGTCAGTAGTTTATAGTCAGACGCATACGCCTACCTTTTAGCCAATCGAGACACAGAGAGCGGGATACTTTCAGCCAATAATAGCGCTGGTGGGCGGGGTTTTCCGGAATACGGGTGGGTGAGAATAACAACACCAGAGAACCTGCTGGATTCGAGTTTAAGCGCGCGACTAGGGCGCTCGCTCACTTTTGCGTAGTCTCACCGGACCAACCCACGCGTGCTGCTGGGTCGTGTTAAAATCCACGGTGGGTCTTTCTGCGTGGCGCGGGGTCTTCTGTATAACGTGGAAATATCTGTGGAAATTCTTCAGAAACTACGGTTGGGGTTGGGGTGGGGGTGTCTGCGTTGTGGTTCTTATGGCAACGGTCTCGCAAGTCTCGTCCAGGACTGAGCGGGCGGCCGGCGCGTGAGCACCCTCCCCCTCCTTCCGTGGAAAAAAGAAGGAGCGTGTGAACTGCGTGACCCGCGTATCGCGGTAGAGAGGTAAGGCGACAAACTTATGTTGTCTCAGAGGCGGGGAGTCCAGCAACGTGTTGAAAGAGGCTACGCGTCCCCAGGAACCAGGAGAAAAAAACTGCAGACGACCCGGTGGAGCTGTAGAGAGGAGAGAGACGCGTCTGAGAAACACTGAATAATCTGAATCATCATTCTCTTTTAGGACTGGATTTAAGAGGACTTGAGGATAAACGGGACTGTGCAACTTTTCCATCCAGCAAATACCCATATAAACTATCCAAGACTGGCAGGGACGGAATTGTCATCGAGGAGAAAATGGGAAAACTGGACTGACTGTCTGTCCGGTCATCTACGTGCAGTGTGTGTAAGAACGGAGCGCGCGCACACACACACATACACGCGCGCGCAGGTAAACAGTGCCCAATAAGAGCCCCAGGGCTTTAGTGCAGCAGTGGGTCCTATAATAAAACCCAGTTTTGCGAGGAAACCGACCGAACGTCAAACCAGGCACCTGTGAGAAGAAGTGGACAGAAGAAAGGAGCCCCGGGTTTGTTGTTGCTCCCTCATGTATGCAGGAGCTCCAGGGTGGCAGTCTGGAGCGAGTTGGCTTTAGCGGGAGTTTTGCTGAATTGCCGGGCACATGGAGTGAGTGAGTGAGTCAGGAGGAGGAGGAGGACAGAGCCACGAGCATCGGACACACAGTTCAGACTTGAGGGTGATGGGAATGAGCCAGAGTCTTGAAGCACCGGGAGGACGCGCGGAGCGGCCGGGGGGGCACCAGGGGCGGCGCGTGGAGCAAACGTGGACCACCAAAGACACAGAACGTCGCCTGCTTACCCACAAACACACGCCGCCTTATGGGCTCGAGAACATGGTTTCAAGAAGATCCCCCCCGAGAAGCAGCGGAGGGAGAAAGTTTGCCTTCTACGCTTGGAGTTGGTGGGCGTTCTTTTGGCTCCACGTGCACGTGTCCTCAGCTGTGGTCCAAGGTAAGAAAAACCATTCGGAGTAAAATGAAAAGGGTGGGTGAGAGGTGGGAAATGGGGAGTTGGCCTGTTTACCTGATGCTCATCAACATGCGTGGGAGAGAAAGTGAAACCAGCGCCTCCCTTCTGGACCCTGTGACAAATGGGCTGGAGCGGAATGTCAGTGTTGTCGAGGTTTGACCCCCTCGCTTGATTTTAATAATAATGGCGATGTGGAGTGTCTGTCTGAGGGGCCTCAGAGCTTTTGGACGTGAACAAAAAAGACAGAGTCATTAGGTCAGACTGGCAGCGCGGCACTGATGGCTCGGCCTGGCCACAGATGGCAGCGTCTGCTTTGCACGTCCTCTCTGTTGCTGCCTATTTCAGTTCAGGGATGTGGCTCCAACACTGCCAGTCCCCAGGTCTTCAGTCCACTGCTCATTTGTGTCCAACTGGACCTGGACGAATGCAGAAGGTGTTGATTCCACACAGGACTGTAGGCGCCGTTTGGAAAGTTTGGTGGTTACTTGGAGAAGGGAGGGGGAAGTTTCCTCTCACATAATAGAGCACTGATCCAAAATAAATGATCATGGCTAATTAAAGTGGAGGCATTTATTTGCTGAGTCGTCCACTCGTTAATTTCCGTCCCTCTGTTGTCAGTGGAAAATGGACACCTTTCCCCTAGCAGCCGAGGTCCGCTCCCGTACTGCACTCAAAAGCCTTCCATTTGGATTTGCTCCCAAGTTTGCATCAGAATCGCGTTTGCTGGGTTTGTGTGACAGAGAAAGGCATGATATGATAATCTGCAAATAAGCCATGTGTAGAAATGAGCAGCCATGCATAATTATTGATGGCAGGCTCCTTTATTCCTCTGTCAAGTGATTTTATTGAACATAATCAAAACAGCATGGCTCATTAAATGGATTTTTATAATTCCCCCAATATTGCACAGATTAGAGTCATTTTCGCCTGGTAATCAAAGGGATAAACGATCAAAAATAAGCTACTTGAATTTGCATGAGTAGAAAGGCACATCCACCCTCCAGCTATCTCCACCCACCATATATGTATTTTTGTCACTTGAGTTGTGACATTTGCATTTCTGAAGACAAGAGAAAATTAGTGTCAGTGATTATCCTTTTAAGGAGATTCGTGCACTCAAACAGGCAGCCTTCATTTTAAGCTCTAAACACATGTGGGCAAGGGCTTGGGGATGTCACACTTAACATAGGCTGTAATTATAGATGCAGTTTACCATGATTTAACTGTACATGATGCAAAGCCAACTCTGGTTTGATAAACTGTTGCCTCATTATGCAAAAAAACAATGGATAAATGCCGAACTGCATTTGTTCTTATGTCTGCTCGAGTGTTGTTGAGGTATAAACGCTTACAGCAAAATGGCATTTATACAGCATCAGTGTTCTTAAGACACTTTTTTATGCGGTAGCAGGAACGACTGGGGAATCCCACACTATAGTTTTTTAAAGCGATTATCCAGTTTTAATGATGTTGCCAACACACAATTATGAACTAGCCTAGAGAAAAGGTCCATGTTTTGAAGCAAGCTAGTATAACCCAGAGCTTTAAAACTACAAAAAAGAAGAGTGTTGAGATAACTGGATATTCAGGGTCAGGTTAAAAGCTTTGAGCATTGCTTTGAAACTTTGAAACCTTGTGTCCATGTACAGTAGATATCATATCCTGAATTTTCTTGTATCCTTTTTTTTCTACTGAGGTGCACAAAGTTTCAAAATTGTCATGTACATTTTTTACATGAAAACCCATCCATATCCCTAAATTAAACATGCTGTTTTTGTTCTTGTGTTGTAAACACTAATGTATGTAAATGACTTGTTGATATGTAAATTGCTGTTTTGATTCAAAATGCAGTTCAGAGTGAAATATTCCTTCTAACTTAAAAGGGAGTGGATATGGCTGAACTGCTGCAGGTTGAGTAGGCAGATGTATGTAAATGAGTTGATTCTTGTGACATTTGAAGAACACTGAATTCAAAACTGCATCTTTTCCATATGTGGCTGGATTGGAATGGGGAATAAGTGGCAACATTTGAAACTTTAACAGTGTTTATGTATTACATCAAAGTCATTTATCACTAAGAAGTAATAAATAAAAGTGCATTTCTATATGCCTTTTGAAGGAATAAACAAGTTGGAATGGCATTTTCCCATGTTGCTCTTGCTATCACATGAAAGTAGGTTAGGAAACAAACATTTAGTGTACTAGCTGATTGTTTTATGACCCATAGAAGGGGGTAGATAACATTTTCGGCCATATCAGTTTCCTGTTCATGTTTTTTGTTATGTTATCTTAGCATGATTAGCAGTGCGCTGAAATAACAACCCATCTTTTGTGTGAGTCCATCGTAAATGTTGGTCAAAACACTAAAGTTTACACGTGTCTCAGCACTGATTACTGATTAACTTGGAACACTTGGGGCAAGAGTTTGAGGTCTATTCTAAAATGATGTTGATGTGTCTTCAGCTAGCTTAAAGCAAATCAGCCATAATAGGTTAATGGCCTTGCATTTTTAAACTGCTCTTATAGGGTGGTATTGATGCTAAGCTAGACTATATATATGGCTTCATTTTATACTGTATTATACTACTAAAGGTCCAACAAAGTTTTTGTACAAGCAGTGTCAGCTCATTCCCCACTCTTGTGTCAAGGTCTTTTGATATTTGGAGAGCTCCCAGCACAGTTCTGGGAATGGGCTAGCTGGTATTGATCTGATCTGAGGAGCCAGCAGTGTTATCAGAGCTTGCATACTGGGATTCGCTTGGCATTTTAACCTTTCCCTTTCGTTCAATGTGGGAATAAAAAGCACAATGTTATACAAAGCAGTCTCTTTAGATCTCTGGCTCCATGAAGCTGTTTGCCAGTGGAATATAGTAGCGTCCAATTCATGAGTTCAAGCTGTGAGCTCATGCAGGTTGTGTGCCAAGAGGGCATAGGCTTGCCTTAGTGGCAGGATGTGACAAATGGGGATAAATGTAGTCATGTGGAGAAAGTGATTTTTTTTCCAAAAATCCTTGAATTTCGTCTGGACACAGCGCTACTAGTGTTCGGTTTTGTGGTAGAGACAGACCACGGCAGTCACAGAGTGGGTCAGAGTATAATCTGGACAAATCACTAATGTCTGACACCTGTGCCTTTAATAATACTACTACTACTAATAATAATAATGATAATAATAATAATACTGTTTGTGCCTATTTCTCAGGTAAGTATAGTCTTGTTCTTGTTGAAATACTATTCCTTGCTCTTCATCTGCTGTCTGTGCAAGCACACAGAGCCACGCCACTCATTCCTGACTGTAAACCTTTGCATTTAATTGCCTCACCATCTGTGCAATCAGTTTACTGAAGGCACTACTGGTTTCTTTTTTTCACTCTCAATCTTTCTTTTTTTTTCAGTTGGCTCTTGTATATCGGAAACATTTGCCTCTGCCCACGTCGGGGGATTTAAACATTGGTGTCACTGTAATTGTGAGGAAAACCGGGCAAATTCAACAGCACAACCACATGTAATTTCTTGATTGCCATTGTTTTGACCATTGATTTGTAGTGGGGTGTTCAAGCGGGAGGCTTTATAACCGTAACTGATTGATTTGTGTGGACTTAGAATGCATGTGCAACTATTGAATTTCGCGAGCCCTGTGTTGCAGCCTAATCGAAGTGAAGGGTGTCACATAATTCATGCCAGCCAGCGTTGAAATATGGTTTCCTATCTGCGAAATTAAAATGATGAGTATGACTCTTCAGAGCGAGGAGTGATGCCTAAGCAGGCTAATGTGAGATTCTGTTTTTTCTTCCCATATCTTTCCTGCATGTCTTAAAATGAAGTTTAGTTGTGTTATTTCAGAGAAGGTTAATAAAATTATGAATTGTTTTCCCTTGGGTGAAGACAGAAATAGTTAATTAATTTATTTTTATTTGTTTTTGCAGAACTTTGATTGAATTTTCAGTTAATTATGGAGTGAGGTAATTGCTACGTCCAGGAATGACTTTTGCCTTGCCTTTAGAGTGTTGGTGCAAGACTTTGAGATTTTGAAACTGACCAGTTGATCAGATGGAGAAAAAAGAGCTCTGCAAATAGTTTTGCAGTAACCCTGGGGCACTGATGAGATAATGCAAATCAAAGCATATCAACTCTTGAAGGCTTCATTTCCCTTTACAGAATGGGAGATAATAGGGTGCAACCTCTAGCTGTCATCAGGGAAAGTACAAGCAAAGCCTTTTTGACATTAAAATGTTAGATGTTTCATATCATGATGAGAAATTAGCACCTCACTGCACCAAATAAAGAACAACATTGTCTTTAACAGATTAGAAATTGTCTTTGTAATAGACTGTGATTTATACATGCAATTAGAAGTCAGCAAATGAGGGGCTACATGTACAGTGTTATAATTTACTATGCCATTTGGCATCTAACCTATAAATTAACATATGAATTAAGTTTCTTATGTCATGCCTTTCTACAGTAGGAAAATATATTAAATACAGTAGTAGTATGGATCCATCATAGGTCCACACGACTGCAGTAGCTGTGCCCTAAAAGGCCAAAGAAGGAAAAGAAAATCAAATATTTAAGCTCTTTACACCCTGACGGACTTTTTCTATATGCTAATAATACTCACTCGATGCATTAATTTCCAGTTTTCAGTCCTTATCTCTGATTCTCTCTTTCTCGCTTCCTCCCTCTGTCTGTCTCCCTGTCTCTATTTTCTCTCTCTCTCTCTCTCTCTCTCTCTCTCTCACCTGTCATCATCAGGAAGGGCAAGCAAAGGCTGCACTAGATCTAGGCAATGAAAATAAAAATATTGACAAATATTATGAAATGCCTTGATAACAGTATATATGAAGATAATTCTGAGATGAAACACCATAGTTTACAGCTGGCATGAGTTAGGTGAATAAGATATTAAATTTGTAAACGTATCATGTCTTGTTCGCATGGTGACATCTGGTGTTTATGATTTAATTAGAGCAGAAATACTGTTAACAGCATCCACATACCAACCATGATAAAATAAATGAAAAGTTGATATCAGAAATGTGCTTAACTTCCACATTTTAAGACTGGACCCACTTCTGCCAAGGCATTAGAGGTCAAATTTTTACATCACATGCCCTACAGCACGGTCAGGTGTTTCAGTGCACTTGGAGACGAGTGTTAACCTTTTTGTTTAGCCTTGCAAAGTGACATTATGCATATCTAACTCCATCAAGGAGTGACCCACACTGTTTAAACCCTCACTTGGAAAGTCTGGCCTGTCTGTTGCTGTGTTCATGGAATTTTGGTCATGGTCTGAACACACCGCTCCACAGAAATGCTTGGAACATATATTCTGGGTTCAGTTGAAATGCATAAACCAGCGCCACATGTAAAAAATCCTCTCAGCTGCTAGGAATATGGTCAGTAGGGACTTGGGCTGTTCTGCAGTATAACCAGGTATTGAGCTGAGAAAGATATCAGTAATGCACTTTGATATCCAAATAGTCTGACATGTTGCTTTTTATTTTGTTTCCAATTTCACATTTGCCATGTAGCTATCACAGCCCTGCCCACTCCCCAATGAAATGCTATTTCTGGATTGTCTTGTTGATCATAGATCGCCTCGGTCCATAGTAGTCCCAAAGTGAAATATGAACAGAATAGTTTGTAACATTCAATGTGACAGTTATTCTTGCTTTTATAAGAAAGACCACCCTTTGTTGTTGAAGTTGAAGTTGAAGTTGAAGTTTATTGTCATATGTACAAAGTACAGTGTACAGAGCACAATGAAATTCTTAC
>JBBPDB010000140.1:9180811-9191740 GCA_037974465.1 Brachypetersius altus
AAGTTCATACAAACACACACACGCACACACACACACACACACACACACACACACATATATATATATTACACAGAACAGTCTATCCGTTTAAAACCACAAGCCTAATATTGTCACAGACCCTCATAGACCCAGTCATCCCCATCTCCATCTTCCATTGCTCCAACGTTAAGTTTTGATGCTCATGTGCACATTGTAGTCACTTTCAGCAATAGACTGGGGTCAGCATTGGCACTCCGGCCTGTCTGTGACTATGCACTTGGTGTTTTGACTCCTTTCCATCATTAACCATCTCAGCAATGTGTGCTACAGTAGTTCTTCAGTGGAACTAGACAAGCCTTCACTCCCCACGTGCGTCTCTAAGGCTTGGATGCCCATGACCCTGTTGCCAGTGCACTGATTGTGTAGATACTAATCTCTACATACAATTAACAACCCAAGTCCTGCTGTTTTATAGAGGCTTTTACCCAGTCATCTAGACATCACAATCACGCATGTGCATTTTTCTTGCTTCAACTTGACCTAACTGTTCACTTGCTGCCAAATATGTCTCACCATTGACAGGTGCCATTGTAACAAGATAATTATTCACTTCACCTGTGTGTAATGTTGTGGTTGATCAGTGTATACTAGAATTTCACAAGTGAAAATGCTGTTTGTGAGGTTAATGCGCAGGTTTCCATCTAATTAGGGTTATTTTCGTCTGTTTACTAAAGCACAGTGTTCTTGTTTGTGGGTGGGCTAAACTCCAGTTAGTTACCTTAGAAATAAAGCACTAGTGAAACACTGTTTTACATGCTATAGCTCTCTTATATGAATTATATTCCTAAAGGCAAGCTTATAAGACTCAAAATGTTACAGTTCATGTAAAACCAACTGAAATTGGCTTTACATTTAAATACTCCAGCTTTAGATAAAAAACGTATTACCCAAAATTCATTATGTACGTATGTATGTATTATGGTGTCAGTACCAAGTTATTACATGTACCAGGATCAGTAATATGGATAAATGTAACATTTATACCAAATGGAGTAAATTAATGTTAGGATAGTGACCCAACATCTAAGTATGGAGTAGAAGATATACCTCATCAGACAGTCGATTTAAAATACTGCTCAAGTCGAAACATGTGTCTAATGCTAATAATTTTAAAGGAAATATCTGCCAGCATATATCATTAACTATACCTAATAATTTACATTGTTGGTTCAGTAGCTTGATTCACCCAAACACCACAGAAAATCACCTGGAGCATCTGAGGGTGGTTGTAATGCTCATAGCTTATTTAGATAAAGTAGCCAGTACCAGTAATATGCTACCGTAATTAGGGCTGGGCGATATGGCTGAAAGCTGTGTCACGATATTGGTCGATATTGATAATTATTGATATTTTATGACCTATTTAAAATAAGGAACAGGAGAAAAATATATTACATTTAAACATTTTTATTTTAAACTTAACCTGATCATAATCCCTTCATTACTATGTTTAAACAAAAATATAAACTTCAGCAATGTGAAATATAGAGTCTCTTATATTGTTTTTTTCAGCACAAACCAGGCAATGATGAACATATTTGTTTTTTACTTTGACCAACTACATAAACATAACAGGGCAAAAATTATCTTTTTAATTTTTACTGTTTTTAAAATTACTGTCAAACACACAAATACAGAGATCAATTTACAAACATTAGCCAAATAAACATTATTCAACATACAACACAAGTGCGCCACAGGACGCCCAGTGACCCCCAGGACCCCCTGGTATTAGATGCGCAGAGCTGGTGCGCACTGGCCAGCTGCTGGAAAAGGCTGAAAACACACACAAACACTCACCAAATTACACTCAGGTCACATATTTTATATCAAATTACAAACAAGTATATGAAAATTGTTATATTTGATTTTAGGAGTAAAAAAACACTTATATTTCTCCAGTGCACACTGAGTCACCTCTGTGCTCGCAGAGTAAACACCAACCTATCCTCCCCTTCTCTCTCTCCCTCGCCCCTCTCCCCCTCTGCTAGCGGTAATTTTTCCATGTTTTTTAAATTCTTATAACTTTACTTGTACGTGACACAGGAAGTCCAGACAAGGCTCAGGATGACGTCTGAAGCTTTGTGATTCACAAAAAAACGGCAGAACTTCCATAAAAGGAGTTGTTTTGCTGTACTACAACCAATTATGACAGCTGCGTTTCCGGCACTGATCCAAACTAGCAACCAAACTAGCTTCGCAACATCTGTTTTCTTCCGACGAAGAATAAAAAATATCAACCGTTTTATCAAACACATTTTTATTGAGATCGATCATGTGTCTATCGCAATACATATCGTTATCATTTTATCGCCCAGCCCTAGCCGTAATATGCTAATTATTACCAAACTATATATTGCGAAGCCCCAGCATTAGCCTTAGTTTAACTACCTTTGAGAGGATGCCACTTACAACGTAATTTAGACAAAGACCCTTAATTCCGCATGCAGAAAAGTGATCCTGAACAACAAAAGCACTTAAATGGTGACAATTTTGCTATCGCTGTGGGCGTGCAAAACAGACAGAGTGTACGTTAAAGTTACTGAGGTGGAAGCAGTGAAGCATAGCTCTTATACATATGAAGACACTTTGACTGGCACATAAATTGTTTTTTTCATACTGGAGCTGACATGAGCTGTTATGAATATACAATCGGAATAACATTATATGTGGCAATTATGACTCATGACAAATATTACCTCTGTATAAACATCCTAGAAAACAAATTATGTGCTCTGTTCTATCACAAGCACTAAGAGAAGTCAGATAGTCTTTGCGACAGACTGACTGCAGTGAGCTCAAAGTCCACGTTGTCGTTCACCAGCGCGCTGATGACACGTCGGGCAGAATTGTTGCATCAGTACCCAGTGGCGCTTGCGTGGCAGGTTTGATCAAGCTTAACCTGCTGATTATCGCATTTTGCTTGACTTGTAATTATTGCAGTGCCTGTAGTTACTTTCAAATATGGGAATTTAGGCATTTGTGACCGTCCAGGCCCACTCTAAGGCTCTGCCGCATCCTACTTATATAAATATTTCCATGTTGTCAGTTAAAATATGGCTCTCAGCCTTTTTCCTATTCTGCCTGAGAACCTCACCAGCGCACTGCTGTTTGGCAGTGTTTCTGCCAATCAGTGCAAACCCAGATGGCAGTAAAAACGTCACTTCATTTCATCTGTTTGTCGACTTTCTGCCTGTCAGCGGCACCCCGGAACGCAACACAAGTCATCTATCCAGAGCTTTGCTTTTTTCCATTCTGCTCCCGAGTTTTTTTTTTTTTTATCGAAAGGAAAATGTGCGCAGCATTTCTCCACCTCTCTTTTCAGAAGCCAGCCTAATGCCTGTGCCCTTTTGTTTAGGTATTCCATGTGCAGAAGCTTCTGAAGGATCAATGCGTTTCTCCCTTTGTCCCATCTGAGACGAGTATATAGAAGCGTCTGACAACGTAATGGCTGAAGATCAACTGTTCTCCTATAACTTTTGAAAAATATCCATCTGCGAATGCATAATCAGAGCAGAGCGAAAAATAACCTGAGAAATCCTTTGCGCCATTTGAAAAGTCTTTCATCTAACTGAAGCTTTGATGCGCTCCAAGTCCAACTGCTAGCAGTCTTTTCAGGCTCTTTTTTTCTTCATGACTCCTAAATCTTTATGTGTCTGCGTGGCAAGGAGCAGAGCAGACACAATTAGTTTTCCATTTATATTGTAATATATCTCCCTGAGAGACATGCTTAATGTTTGGGACCTGCACGCCACTGTCCGTGCTGCAATACGGTTCCAAAAGGCCAGCCGTTAAATAGAGCTGTAAGGTAGGAATCTAAAGACCAGACACTTTCAATATCCACATGCACTTTGTCTTAAGAGTGCCGTCCTCCTCTTCTTTCCAGAGAGACAGATCCCTTTGATAGAACAGCTGTAGATAATAACCTCGCCGTCTGTGAGCCAGCTTTTCTTTGGGCTGGGCTGGGAAAAGGGCCTGGGCAGAACTGACAGAGATACGGCTTAGGATTTATAAGGCAAGCAGATAGGATGGGTATGCATCTCTCCTCAGACAGAAGAATCATTAGTGCTGGAACATTAAGCGCTGGTGTTTTTGTCTCTAAATTAGTTTCTGATGCAGCGCACTCTGTTATCTGCCACCGGTGTGCCTTTGAATGTACGCTCTGTGCTCAGCGCTGCAGATTGGTGTTCCTCTGAGCAGCGGGGCATCTGCTTTTAATTCCTCTCTGTTCAATGCCCTATCTGACCTGCTCTAGGGAGCATCAGGATTAAGATAAGTCGCCCCCCCCTCATTGTTCTCACACGCATGGAGCTTAATTCTCATTAACTTGTCCTCGCAATCTCAAGTCACCTGTAAGCTTTATTTTAGTCAGTTGTGAAGCACATGAATGATGTGGAGTCAGGGTCGCTCACTCTGATATGAATACTATGCACATATAATACATGGAAGCGGATTCACTTAGTGTTACTTTCCTGTCCGTGTACATAACCTCTGGGACTTGTGATTAATTTACACCTCTGTGTGGTGCAGTTGGCTTTAGCCTAATTAAATTATGCTTTTGAAAGGGAAACTTGCTCCATAGATTATGTTACAGTATTAAACATTCTTCTCTGTTGGACAGAGTGTGGTAGTGTGCTGTAAGAAAATGAATTTAAAGGTTGGTGACATTTTTGCTTTGCGTTCGGGTGATTAAGCCTTTCCCAGGTGTGCAGGATAAGTCAAAGATGTAATCATACGTTAAGAGCTCTTGGGCTCTGCGGGCTTATAGGGATTCCCTCTTTTTTCATATTTAACGTTGAGGCTATACTTCTGCAGACAGTGGTTACTGCCATGATTGCTACTAACCACACTTGAAGCAGCCGTTAATTTGCGAATTCTGTTTAAAGTAGGTGTGCCAGTGGCAGCTGGTGGCCAGATGTATGCAGCATTTAAAGAGATATTCTTCCCAAAGCAGATGATGAAACACTGTTGCATTCTCTTCTGGTTAGCTTAGCTTCGACACTAACAGATTTGGCATCGAACAAAAGATGTTGACGAATGTTGTTCAGATAATGAAAGTCAAAACTGTTTTGGAAAAGTTTATGACCTAAATATAACAACAATAACTAGGATCGTATTCATCCAACCACGCTGTACTCTGGTCTAACTGAGCTCTAGGGTTTTATCCATGTCTTGTGATTTTCTAAAGCTGTAAACCACAAGATGCACACTTTACTGTGGTTTTCCCACAACACAAATCAAAGTAAAATGACTGCAGCATACAGCCTTTAGTGGCTTACTGCTTTCATTAAGCATCACAAAAATGGCACATTAGTATTTGTTTGATGTGTTCTGTGTTCTGTATATCAAGTATGTGTGTGAATGCCTTGATGCTATTTTAAAAGATAAATGATCTGTTCTGTAGTTACTAGGCAGATACTTAAAGATGGATGTGATAGTAGTCTAAGATATCAAATAGACTAATATACTTATTTTATCTAAAGCCTGAGCACAGTCACACTCCACAGTACAAATTTGCAAGTTACCCCTTTTCACTGAAAGACTGAAGCGAGGTGCCAATAAATAATGAAATGACAAACAACATTAAAACAAAATACGTATTCGTTCATTCTTTTAACTCTTGTTTTGATGGTTGACTAATTTTCAGGTGAAGAAGCAGAGTGCATCCTCAGTCACTCATTTAGTCACTGCACTGCTGAGAGACATGGCAACAGAGATGAAGAGACACAAGTTAGTTAGCTCTGTTTAGCTGATACCTGCATGACATTAACAACTGTAAATATATGCATATTTTGCATAAATGTGTCAGGTCATCAATTGAATGGGAAAGATATAGATTTAGAGGATGACAGGTCTCTCTCTGCATGTAATGTTTTACAGGTTACAGCCAGAGTTGGCATCCTCCTTCTCAGCAGACACAAAAATCTTATGCCTTATGGCAGCTGCACTGGCACTTTAAAGCATAAGTGTACAGCTTGAGGCTGGGAAAAATGTGAAGTAGCCTGAGCCTTCATCTAACTTTAAGCATAATGTACTTTATCTCAAACTGCATCACACATGCAGCATTTTAGATTAAATGTTTGAGAAGTTCACATGTTCAGGTTTTTTTGGAATCAAGGTGAAGTTATCCGACACTAAAAAGCCAGTCATTATCTGGATTTATTATCACTCAGACAGATCTGAGCTTTCATTGTGGACTATAGAACGGAAACTATGGATTGCCTGCCTGACTCAACATGGTCTTAGCTCAGTCAAATCTAAATAATTGGCAAACAGTCGGCTTTAACATCAGAGGTGTGAACTGACATACATTTATGCTTAGTCACAATGAACTGCCTAGTTGTGGGTAAGGCATTCATTGTAGCAAGCTCCAAACAGTGTTGGAGTATTTACCAAAAATAGAGTAGCCATGGCTTCAGGCCAGGTCTGAAGTGGAATGGAAATGTGATCCACTGAGATAGGCTTGTCTTACCAAAGCCAAACTTTTAGTCCAGTCAAATGCTGGAGTCACTGTGACCTGCTTTGCTCTTTAGGAATCGCCTGCAATTAGATCTGGATGGTGAAGTCAATGTGAAAGCATTGATTGTCCTACACCATGAGAAAACTGCCCAGGAATAACAATCAAATACAGACTGTTGCCCCTGTGCAACAGGTTCAGACAGTTTTATTTAAGATTCTGTTTAAACGCAATCCAAGTAGCTGTTCTACTATGCAAGCAGTCAGGTTAACACTACTTTGAGGGCCTGTGTCACATTCATATCACTTTCAGTGACAGTCTGTTAAAGTAAAAATAGTCTGACTCTTGTCAGCTCATTAAACCAGCACATTGCCCCCATCTGAATTATGAAGTCTGGCTTGAACATTACTGAACATATTACAATAACTGGAATATTGTAAAGCTTTTTAGGTTTGCCATTGAAAATGAAGGGAGATGCCAGTTCAACAGATACTATGTTTAAAAATGTGGCTATTCCTTTCAGTCTATTTGAGTTGATTTACTGCTGGATTCAAATGAAAATATATGCAAAATTATGTTATTTTATTCATTTGTAGGAGTAAGGCCAATTTTAAAGACAGATAAAAAAATCTTTTTTAAGAAATGACCCTTTTTGAGTGACAGTTTTCACAGTAAGGCAGGCAGATTTGCCCGTATTAAATTAGAGCTGCCCATATAGAATATTTATTTGAGTAAGTGTGCTAAACCTCCACTGCATGTGGCCATGGCTGATAACGCTGCTTTTTCTAATAAAGACCCCCTGCTTATGTGGACGTTTCCTCAGGTGTTCTCCACAGGAGCTCCTCCACACATGTCCTCAGCCTGAACCTTAAACCCCCAGAGCCACACGCCTTAACCTTTCCTCCCAGCTAAGGGAATATACACACACACACACACACACAAGCAGTCACACACACGCACACACATACACACACACACACACACACACACACACACACTGTGTAGCAGAGGAGTCGTATTTCAAACTGAAGCTTTGAATTTTTAACCAGTGTCTGCTCCAGTGCCTCTCGGACTGTTCTATGAAGTGGTGACGTGGTGGTGACACTGGAGCAGAGCTGTGTGGTTACGTACAGCAGATCAAAGCTGTCTAATGATGGGGGGATGTGTTGATGCTTGCTGAATAGCCCTTTTATGTGCACTAACATTGGTATTCAGTCAGAGACTGGGTCACCATTCAACTGCTTGAGTCCAAAGGTGGGGCGTGCACCTGGCACCAACCGATTTGGTGTTGCATTACATGCGTTGCTAGGAGGCCTTAGCGAATGAGGACAAAAAGAACAGACTAAATAACAGTGTCGCACGTTCACTGTGTCTTTGGACAGCCTAAGAAAGTCTGTAATGAGAACGGCTTATGCCGTGCTGGCTATTGTGAATGGTGATTGTGACCGGACTCTCTAGGCACCTGGCTTGTCTGGACAGAATGTTTTTAACTTTCAGAGTGTGGTCTCCATAAAGATGTTGTATTGCTTTAGCTCTTTTTTTTTTTTTGTTGAAAATTCCATTCAGTTAATGATAGATTAAATGAGGTGGGAAATTCCATTTTTAATGGCTTCTAAAGGTCACCCATGGTCTTATCATCATTAAAATAGAAAAATGAAGCCTTTTCGTTCTTTGGAAATCCAACAAAACATGTGAGTTATAGGAGGGAGTTTGGGGATTCTTATTACTTTTCCTCTGTGTGTGTATGTATTGGTGGGGGGGGAGGCAGGAGGTCAGGGTGTTTTTCTGAAAAGCTGCTGCATGCATTATTTGAGCAGATTTTACTTTGAATTGGGCAATTTGACTTTTCCAGTCACCCAGCAAGACTTTGCAGTAGTCATCATCTCACTGAATAGATGACCGCATTGTGTTTTCTCTTTATATCCATCTAAGATGTGCACCCTTTAAGCAAGATCCTTGTAGGCAGTGATTGAAATTCGTGACCTTGATATTTGCTGTTGGACCCCAAGCTCGGAAGGTAATGACTTTGAAATTGTCTGCCATCCCTGAAACTTTGAATGGTCTTATTTCTGACACAGCTCAAATGTCTGCGAATCAGAAATGTCAAAGCGCATGAGGCCTTTTGTTGTCGTGGTTGGAGGAATACTTTGAGCAATGATGTCAGTAATAAACTGATGTGCACCATGAGCGCAGAGGAGATTTTGCACTTTTCTTGCTTTCCAGCTGTGTAATAGCAGTATTCACACAGAGACATGAATGTCATTATTAATTTCACCGTGACATTTTGCATATCGTTTTAAGAAAAGTGTTGGCACCGTTTATGCCACCATTATGAACTGACAAAGTGAGGAGAAGGGGGAGGGGGCATCAGTGAAAATAACAAAGCTAGAGTGCGTATGATGTCAATGAGCAACAGCAGATTTAATAGATGTTTCATGGGAGTGCTTTCTTTGTTTGAAGCCAGGCTGGAAATACTTGCAGTTTTAACAGGACATTTATAAGAATCATTTTTATGTCAGCAGATGCACAGTGGGGTGGAAGGAGAGCAAAAGTTCAGTTGTGCTGCTGATGCACTGAGGCTTATTACTCTTGCAGAAGTCTCACATGTTCTCAGCACTGTGCTACATGTAATGCAACAACCAGTGTTTAAGGCATGAGAAACTCGGCGTCTCCACAATTCTTGCTCTGCGTGCACTTCGTGTTTTGATGGCACTTAGTCCCACACAGAGGGCTCTGTTTTCCTGTCAGTTCATGCACATTCGCCATGTACAGTAATCCCCTGCTTTTTGCGGGGGTTACATTCCAAGAGCACCTGCGTATAGTGAAAAACCTTGTTGTGTTTTGGTAAAAAATACCTAGAAATACCTATTTTTTTTATAGTGTAAACCCTAAATATGCCCCCAAATATGATCCCAGAACACTTTAATGTCAGTTTAATGTATTATCCTTAAAGATAATTTAAAGGTAAACCCGTATACCCATCTTGGAAGGCCACGGGACAAAAATAATTGGGACAAAGCGGCAAGGTGAACGTGTCCCCTTGTGTGAAAACATCCAGAAAAAATATATTTATTGCCACAAAAAAGCAAAAAAAAAGGCAGCGGGTATTTGCAGTTTCGCGTTGTTGGGAGGATTTTGTTTTTACAAATTCTGCGTGTGACTGAAGTCGAGACTCCTGATCTGCGGAAAACTGGGGGATTACTGTACTTAAATTTTTGTCCACCAGGCTTGTATTGCATGCAGTTCACACAGTAGTGTACATGTATATACTGTATTGTTACTAACACAAAACTGTAATACAGTGATATACTGCACTTCACCAAAAGGAATTTAATTTGCCTGACTTTGTATCACATGAATAAAATTTGTTATATTAATAGACGTACACAGAAAAAATGCATTTGTGGTTAGATGCGTATGATGTTAATTATGTCTAGCCAACTGATACTTTTAACCCTGGAGGTTTAAAGCGTGCTTTTTTCCCAGTGTTTCTCAGAGCAAGTGAACCAAATGTGACTGTATTGGTCATTTGCATTGCTGTTTGATATTTGCGTGAGTGCTCCTACACTGCTGTGAATGTAGAGATCTTAAAGCAGTGTTTAGACTATTGAGTGCTTATTATTATCTACAAAAAGGACGCACTCCACTTTAAAGCCTACCAGCGACTAAAATATTCTAGAACATATATATCATGGCGAGTGTGAGAGAGAACGCATTAACACACTGTTCTACAAGAAAAACGTCTTTCATTTTCAACTTTTACAGCTTTGAACAGACGTTTGCAACACAGAAAGTATTGCACCCCCAATCGGCACGCCTCAGTACTGCGCCCATCTCACCAAGATCTCTCAAGGTCACCCTCATGATACTCCAGCAGCTAACACTCTGGAGGAGGGTGACTGGCGAGACTGGCTCAACCACACAACATACACACAGGAACACATGTTAATTCACTAACTCTACTTGACAAACCTCTGCTCCCCCTCTAAAACTCACAAAAACACATATAGCTGGGCCAACCATGCTGCAAAGGCTCATGGGAGCCAGTCCTGCCGTGCCCCCTCGTTCTCTGCAGGGTTTATGTTAGGGCGTGGTGCCTAGCAACCCAGCACGAGAGTAGGAGGGGGCGTGGCGGACGAGGCCTGGACGTCACAAAAGCACAAAAAATGCATGTATAAACAGCTGATCCACGTAAAACTGAGGGATTACTGTATCTCTATACCTCTATGTAACCAATAGCACAAACAACTGTTATATGTTTTATTCATTTATTGAACAAAGGAACAAACATTAAATGTATTTAGGAATAAAAGTATGTCAACCTCCAGAACTCACATTAGCCATCTTATGGCGCATTTACATTTACATTTATCAGACGCTTTTATCCAAAGCGACTTCCATTCCCTAACTACAGGGGACAGTCTCCCTGGAGC
>JBBPDB010000140.1:9191840-9212337 GCA_037974465.1 Brachypetersius altus
GTGTGTCTCTGTGTGTGTGTGTGTGTGTGTGTGTGTGTCTCTGTGTGTGTGTGTCTCTGTGTGTGTGTCTCTCTGTGTGTGTGTCTCTGTGTGTCTCTGTGTGTGTCTGTGTGTGTGTGTGTGTGTCTCTGTGTGTGTGTTTGTGTCTGTGTGTGTGTGTGTGTCTCTGTGTGCCCCCCCCCCTTTTTGTGTCTGTGGACGCTGGTGATTGTGAACCTTTTTGAGTTTTTCCTTTCCCAGCTAATAATACTCGTCCCCTCGGAGCCGCAGTCTGTGTGTGTTTCTGTTTTGGTGGGAAAAGTCTTGTTTATCACCATAAATGGTCGCCTGGACATAAATAAATAAAATAACTTAGATTGAACAGCCGGTCTCCGTCTTCTCCTGCACAGTCTGGCGTTATTTAGGCTTCATTCTCTTTTTAAACTGGAGCGCTCAGACAAGCTCCTGATCTCATTATAATAAATAAGACAAAAAATGTTTTACATCTTTACAGAGCGCCACTGACCCCAGACCAGCCCGTCAGGCCAGTCTGGATCATCTCCGTTACTTCAGAGTTGGAGCTACAAGACAAATGTTGATATTAATGTCGACTAAGTCAATTTTCACCCAAATATTTTACTATAAACACAAAGCAAATCTCCTTTGGACCCTCAAACCACCTCCAGCTCCTCATTAAGGTGATCGGACTAGTGGGCGTGGTTTAGGACACAGTATGACTTACTGTGAGCTGTAAAAATGCTCTCTAATGTTAATATGGTCCATTTACATTTACGGCATTTATCTGACGCTTTTATCCAAAGCGGCTTCCATTCCCTAACTACAGGGGACAGTCTCCCTGGAGCAACTTAGGGTTAAGGGTCTTGCTCAGGGACCCAGTGGTGGTAGGATTCGAAAGTGTGACCTCTTGGTCCGGAGGCAAGTATCCTACCCACTGAGCTACCGCCTTCCGTTCACACAAGGAAGGATTAGCATAAGCAGGCCCATTATATGTGTGTATATATATACACCTCAGGCCAAAAGATGTAGAGTGGTTTGTGTTTTCGTGTGAATGGGCTGCCAGAATTTGCATTGTAGGAATCTGCAGAGAAATACTGTCTTAACAGGATGCAAATGTCTGTTTGAGAATCAGTAGGCCCGTCCCACAGGTCGTGATGTTGTCATAGTTACTTCATGGCTCACTTAATTCTTTTGGTTTCATAAATCAAGCTTGGTTTTGTGATCCATTTACCCTGTCGTCAGTGCCCTTAAAAACAAAGGACATGCTTTAACTTTCTTTACATCCATATCAAGAAAAATGACACATCAGAAACCAATGAAAAAGAAACCAACAGTGGTTCTCCTGTGGCTTGAATCTTTGTGGTTCCACTTGGCACAATATTCTATGAGCATAAAATATTTAAAACAAAGAAATGTTATGTAAAATGTAACACTGACCATGCTAAGGCCTTTGAACAAAAAAAGTATTCAGACGTCTCACAGGTGGATCTGAGCTGTCCATCAGAGACACCCACACAGATTTGCTTCATACCTTCATTAAAGCAGAAATGAAACAGTAGAATATTCCAAAAATTCATGTAAATAGAGATTCTTAAAAGATTCTGCTTTTTATTCAGATTGATCATTGTTTCATAAAGTGTCTGACAGTATCATTTATAATGAAAAACATTGTGTTAGAAAAGTAATTCAAAATCAAGGGATTTTCACAAATGGTCTTAGACATCTGGCCACCACTATATTAAAATAGAGAAGAATCTGGGCTTTTCTGTCTCTCACAGTCTCTATGCAGTTATCCTGATTGGCATGAGGTAGTTTGGACCATGGATAAGCTCCTTCCTTTGTCCTGGTGCCTTAGACATGGATGACTTAAACTATGTGAAACTGATTCAATAGCCTTGATTTCCCTGGGGACACCTACAGTAACCTTATGCACCGAGTCTTTAAAACTCTGCTCCCCCAACTGGGCGGAACATTTTAACATCTATTGGAAAAATCAGGCTTAATCGCCACTATTTTAGGAAGGCTTTCAGATGTAGAGATTTCAGACGCCCCATTTCTGACACTCTAATTCTTGGTAAAGAGCCTGTTCCTGCTCCTCTCATTGCATGAATTTGTTTATCTATGATCATTTCTTTTGGAAAATTACACAACTGTGATATGACTTTAACATTCTCTCGGATCTGCTCGTGTTTTGAAAGAAGATATGGTGTAAAGTTTTTTGGAGAAGAATAGCTGTGTTGGAGCAGGATGTTGCATGAATTTTTTACCATTATCCCCTAAGAGCCACAGCTCCTCTAATTGCTGTACGCTATGAAGCATGGCTTCAAGCTCCCCAGATCACTGTGAAGTCTGAACTCACACTGAAACATTTAACATGCCGGTCAGACTACTGTCAGAATCGTCCGTTCAGAAGTAGCTTTTGGCTTTTTAATCTGAGGTATCAAATCTGCACAAATTTTCTGGGCCAAGAAAGTCTCATAATGCTTGGCTTATGCCTCCACTGCCCCGTGAATACAAATGGCTCCGTCTTCAGAACTTTAGATGCGAAAGTTACCTTCCCTGCTCCTCACCCACGCTCTAAATGTCATTGATATATATTGCTGCTTTTCCTGGCTCTCTTCTGAGCGAATACAGATATTCTTAGTGAGGCCCATAAACAAAGCCCTCCCATTGTAGCGAGTATTGGATTGCTCGTTATTTATCTGTATGTATTTCGATTTGTTGTAAATTTACGTCTTGGCTAATGAAATGCGGAGGTGAGTTCTCATTCATTTTTAATTGTGCCGCTATAAAACGGAATGGCTGTCTTAGTGCTTTGCAGTGGCTGGCCAGGTGACCTTCCTTCTGATTGGCTGCAGTAGTGGCTCTCACAACTCAGTGTGAAGCTCAGTGCATGTTGTCTAACCCTACACAAGGTGAGTTAGAGCCGTCTCTTGGCTGATTTTTTGTTTTGATTTGAGAGCTGAAATGCAGGTTACGAGCATTTGTGCTTGCAATTATTACTTTCGAAGGACAGTGCTGAGATGAAGCAGATGATGTGCATTGAATTAAAGAAATAAATGAGAAAATCATGAGCAAGGTCTGTGTTGACTTGGCCAATCAAAATATTTCCTAAACAGCAGACATCTGTCCATGAAAATATGGAGAAGCTGACGGTGTGGTTGATGGAGAAGCAGCTTGCAGGAGCTCCCTTAACAGAGGTGATAATCTGCTCGAAGATTTGAGCTGTTTACGCCGAGATGTTTAAAGCCAGTCGGGGCTGGTTTGAGAATTTTAAAAAGATGACCAGCAAATGCTGTACATTATATTTAATAAAAACAGTCTATTGCAGTACAGTGTATTGTATTGTGTTTTATGCAATATTCGTTGTATAAAAACAAAATGTTGAAAATGTATTGAGCCACCCCTCATTTCATTATATTTTGCTTTATATTAAATTCTATCCACATAGCATTCGATATCACCGGTATACTATTCACTGGCCTGGTCATCTGTAATCATTTGCTCCTGTTTCTCACACACGGTGCATATAGAAAAGCATAGACTTCAGAATCTTTACATTTTGTTGCTTTGCAGTCTGAAATGAAGACAAAAACCAATTTTCCAGCTGTATTCACTCAATTTAACTTAGAACATCCAAGTGAAATATATGATAGCAACAGGCAATCACTGGGATGGATAAAGGATCACCCCTCTGTCAGTACTCTGTGGCTCCACCTGAGTCTGTTGACTCTGTTGGGATTCTTCACTACCAACTTTGCGCATCTGAGCGATATTTCTCCACTCACTTCTTTACAGAACTGTTGAAGTTTAGTCAGACTTGATGGTGACCTTTAGTAGACTGCGATCTTAGTAGATAGCTTCAGTAGATAGCTTTCTGGAAGAGGGAAGCAAGTTTTCCTTAAGAAAGTGACAATTTTCCCGTCTATCCTGACAAGTGCCCCAGCCCCTGCTGCAGGGAAACACCCCCACCTCGGTGCTTCACTGTAGGTATGGGGTTCTTTGGATGGTGAGCTGTATCGGATTCCACCAGATATTCTGTTTGGTGTTGAGGCCAAATAGTTGATACCTTTAACCACTTGGCCTCAGAAACTTCAAGGTGTGTTTTGGCAAAGCTCAGTGAAGACACAGTATGGCTTTTCTTGTAGAGTGGCTTTTTTGTTGTAACCCTCCCATAAAAGCCATAGTGCACTTGTGATATTGTTATCACATGCACTCAGTGACTGCTCTTTGCCCTAAATTGCAGTAACTGCTTTAATGTTGCTAACAGTTTTCTCTTAGCACTTCAGTCCAGTCCAGAGAGGGTCCTGTAGACTTTACTGTCCTACTAGGGATTGATAAAGCCTTTGACTTTTTTGGATCCATTGTGCCTGTCTGAAACTTCTTCCTTGAGATCTTTTGACAGTAGCTTGCCAGCAGTAGTTGATTGTTTGCTTTCAGTTGTAATAACAAGCACTGGAATGCTCCAGGAATAGCTTAGCTGTTTTTATGTGCAATAGAGGAGGTGAGTAGCTGCACCTGATTGAATTTGCAAGTACAGTAAACCCACGCTTAATCACGGTTCAGGAGACTTAAGTCTCTCGTGGATTTTTTCTGAGAACCAAACTAATAATTGTTCGTTGAAATCTCCACACCACATCTATATTCAGAGACGGGAGGTTTGAGAATGTTATTTATTTCTCCTTGCTGCTGCCCTTTGACGCAGCTGCAGTCCCTGTTTTCCTTTTTGTAGGGTCTCGAGTGTTTTTGTTTTGTTCTTCTTAAAGCCCTGTATTTTTTATCACCGTACTGTACCACTACAGTCTATACAGGGGTATCTGTATTTTACATTCTAGCACTGCAGGAGTTCAGTGTAAACTATACAGTACAGATACGGGTTTACCTTTACATTTTATTTATGGATAAAGTAAGAAGTGGTTTTCAAAAAGAAATTAGAGTGTTTTGGGAGCATTTTTTTAAAACCACATCACATATTCACAGTTTTTCACTACACGACGGTGCTCACATATTCTGTATTTGTTAGGAGAGAATTAATGCTTCATCCGTCTCAGTAACTTTGTTTTTTTAGACAAGATCAGATAAACCTTTATTAGTCCCACAAATGAGCAAAAATGTATAAAATACCATATCAACTGTACAGTATAAAATGTGCACTATACAATCTAGAAATATAAATATGGACCTCTGTGTTATAAGATATATACATATACATATATTTATATATTTAATTTAGTTTACATGTCGTTTACATACACATATATGTATTTATTGCTATAATATATTTCACTTGGATGTTATAAGTTGCATTAGACACAGCTGAAAAAATGGTTTATTGTGTTTCATATTTTGAAGGGGGAAATTCTTTCTGTAGCCACACACACACACACACATACACACACACACTCAGCAGTGTGAAGTGCTGACATTCAGTTCCACATGTGTTACCCTATGAAAGGTGTCTTTCATCCAGGTTATTGTCGGGCAGTATCAAACCAAGATATAATGCAAACCATTGAGCATGGCACCGATAAAGGCTAATGGTGTTTCAAAGGCAAAAAAAATCAGTCAATGGCAGAACCTTTATAAGTGAATGCCTTGTGTGCATGCATCTGTTAAATCCCTCTTTCCCACACCTGCACAAGGTTAGTAGGGCTTCAGTGTTGGCATAGCACCACTGCTTCTTGGCTCTGGGTAAAGAGATTCACATAATAAGACAGTTAAAGCCTGAGATAGGCAGTGGCCACCAGATGGTGCGTACACTGACAGACCTTGGAATACTTGCACAAGCAAAGCTAGTAGAAACAAACCATCCTTTTCGCATGTATTGAAGAGCATAGGTAGGTAAACTGCAGTGGTTACATATGATAAATGTGAGATTGACCTGCATAAATATCACCGTCGACAAGTAAACATTTTCTTATATGTGAACAACATTACAAAGCACAGGACATCAATTAAGACTGTTCATAGCTCTGAAAGATGGTGCTTTGGTGGTGAGGGATGAGCAACTAGATGCTAATCTCTTGAACACTGTCAGCAGCTTCTATTAAGAGTATTGTTCTCCCTCTAATGAGAGCAATTACAGTTGATTGAATCACGGCTGTTAGCACACATAACATGTCCACAGGCAGGTAGATTATGCATTCTAGGGTTTTCACTGTTTAGGCCTAACAGATGGACTCCGGACTCTTACGTCCCTCAGGAGCTGTTGTTGCTGGGGTGTTTTTGATTTTCAAGTGCCTCATGTAATTTTCATACAATTATCAAAATGATTAAGCAGTAGTCATTAACAGGATCAGAAATTAATACAATCTTTTTGGCTGCATCCATTACCAGTGGCAATTTGTGGCGCAGATAGAGCACTAATTTTTCTTTATCGCTGATGCATTGTTGGATCTGCTATCTCAACGCCTATACAAAAAAAACATGAACCGTTAGAATGGAAATAATGGCAAAGGAGCTAATTTTCATTTGCAAGTGATTCATTCAGAAATCAAGGCAGGCGTTCATTCCTTGTAATCTTTCTAATCTGCATTTTGAGAGAAAAAACCCAGAGAAGTGGCCTGGCACTCTAATCAGGTTTGTCCTATTGCCTCAGAGGGAAAAGGGAGTGTTGTGGGACACATTCTGATCTTGATTTCACAGCACTTACCTTTTCTACTGTTTACTGTGTGCTATGCAAGTTCACACTCTTAGACCATGTGTCTGACAAATAGCAGGCAATGCAGCTGATATAGCTTTTCATGTCATTCCATCTCTCTATGCAGGGAGACAATCCGACTGGAGATGGCTGAACTAATCAATTCATTCTTTGAAGTCTTGATGTGTGTGTGTGTGTGTGTGCGTGCGTGCAAAGAGCTCTGCAAAAATCTTGTGGTATTAAAATCCAATATATTTGTGCTCTCTGAGCCATTTCACAAAAAGCCTTTCCTTCTAAATCATCAGATGAGTTTTTTATCTCCTGTGACATACATTATTTTAAATGCCGCTTAACAGGATTTTTGTTGTGCCATTTTCTGTTTTTGAGCAATTCGGGGTTCTTAGGAGAAGCATATCTTTCTCTATCTTTCAGGTGTGACGTGCCAATAGAACAGGCTAAAGTCGCCCAACGCTTGTCTGATTGTAAATCATAATTACATAGATTAGTCTATGCAGAACATTGTCTCTGTTATAAATCTGACTTAAAATAGCCTCTGTTTCAACATTTTGTAGAAAATTGCTTTAAATATGAAACAACTCCTCACTCAGTGACTCCTGTGACACTGATGTTTCATGTTGTTCTCAAGGTTATTTCCCAAGCTTTATTTCTGAGCCACAGTGATTTACACCCCTGTAGAATACTTTAGCGAGCGGATGGACATCCTTCATAAACAGTGCTCTCTCTTGATCATTGAGCTTGTATGTTCTTCCCAGTGTTGTTGTTGGTTCTGTCTCACAAGAATAGCACAGTGAGTAGGTGGTCAGTTTGTGTGATTAGCTGAAGACTAAACATGCTGAATGTTAATTTCAGATGTAATATTGAGAACATATTGCAGCCAATCTTGGTCACATATTGTGCCGAGAGCTCCCACGTCCATACACCTGATCCTGAGTATTCTTGCAGTGAGGCTGGCCTGTATTGTCCGAACATTAAAGATTCACCAGGTCCTCAGAATACTTAGAATTCAACGTACATGCTCTGGTTACTGGTCACTTTTTTGCAGTTGTCAGAACTAAAAACAAAAAAAGATTTCTATGACATCCTAACCAAAGAGGCATAGCTGTTTCCCTATAGTTGGCCTGCTGACTGTACTGTATAGAGTTTGAGTTTGAGGCCTTGGGAAGTATAGAGGTGCCGCAGGCACAACATGTTATAACACAGTTCCCTAGTAGCCCTGAAGCAGAAAGCAGCGGCCAGTTGCTTCTTCAGTATGAGAAAGTGCCCCTCTGACTTTTTCCCTGTGTAATTCTTTACTTCGGAGCTGCCGCTGTCAACCCAGGGCTGACCGGGTCTTACTATAGCTGCAAGAAAAAGACAGTGTTTGATAAATCTGCTGCTGCACTCTAACACTGGCCTCTTCGATGGGTTGTTAAAGGCTGATGTGTCACCTCCTCCTTTACTGTTAGTGTTTGTCGACAGGCCATCATCACAACTGTCCAGGGCAAAGTAATTTGGAGGAAATGAAAGTGCTGCGTTGGTCATTAACGGCAGGATTCGCAGTTCACAGCCTTCTTATGTGTGAATTAGGACGTTAGGTCGCCAGAGACCTTTGTCATGTTCACTGCTGGTTCCGGCACAAGCTGTGGCATGACAGCAGTTTATTTCAGTGTCAAGACTTCGAGGAGGGTTGAAAGTGGTGGGCAGGATCAGGGTGGTGCTCTGTCAGCACCAAAGAGCAGATTGATTGCTTACTTTGTCAAACTTTGTGGAAATGTGTGTGACATTGAACGGATGAATCAGTTTTACCCTGTGCGAATCGGTGTCAGGTTTCAGATCAAAGCAAAGCATATCAAGAGCCTAATAACTCCAGCGGATGAAACGTCTCGACTGATTGTTATGGCTGTTGCCTGTATTGTTTTTGTCCGTATGAGACACAACACTTCCTTGTGTAGTTGGAATTAATATATTATTAATGTTTTAAATAAGGATGCACCGATTGCAATTTTCTTGGCCGATTCTGATTACCGATTTTTTTGTAAGTGTGATCGGCCGATACCGATTTTTCCGATACGGTTTTCTTCCCCAGATAACAGAAAATTAGAGCTGCTGCATGTAGTCGACAACGACACAAAAAAATTGGTTTCAACTTTTTTAATGTAACGTGGTAGTTACTTTCCCCGTTTACTGGTTACTTTTATAATAGTGGCATATGATAGTGGCAGCTCTACAGCAAATACAAACAAACATCTAATTTTCTTTAATTTAAAGCTTTTTTTTAAATACATTTTCTTTACAAATTTAAATAAATAAAATGTAATACATAAACAAATAAATAAACCCAACAAAAAAAAGATCGGCTTGAAATCGGCAATACGTGTGAGTGATCGGCCGATCACCGATCAGGCCAAAAATCGGCTGTTTCCGATCACTGGCCGATCAATCCGTGCATCACTAGTATTAAACCTTAGCGCTCTTCATTCCGCATGACAAGTTTTACTCATGTTGTCAATAACCCATAAATTCCTGTAACGTATTTCCAAACGAATCAGAGAGGTTTTCTGAACTAGCCAACAGAAGGTGAAATAATAAGATTGTTTATTATTACAATAAGTGCATGGTACATAGTGATGTAATCAAAATCTAGAAATAATTTTGTGGGTAAGCTAATGTCACTACATTATGAAGGAATATGGGAAATGGAAAAATTGTATTTTAAATGAAATGATGATATGGTCATTACAAACATAGTCATTTCATAGAATTTTTTTTTTTTACATTGATCTCTTTATCCCTTAGAAGCAAACAGGAAGTTTTTGTTACTTTAACTATAAAATGATAAGCAAATGATCTCTGTTCTGATTAACTGTCCCCTGTTGTGCCAGAAATACGGAATGAGTGGAGCTAAACTGCTGTAGGCTAAGTTGGTGACATATGTAAATGCACAGCTTTTCAAGACATCACAAAAATAATTTATTCAAAACAAATTGCAAACAAGAAATGTTTTTGTCACTTAGCACTGTATGTACTGATGAGTGAACAGTACATTTTGAAATATAGTGTTAGCATACTACTAGAATAGAATAAGTATTTTCTGGAATACCAAAACCCGCACATTCCCATATCTTCTGATGTCACACACACACACGCATGCACGCACACACAAAAATGTAAACACCTGCATACAATATGACACACAAGCTGACTGAGAGTTATTAACTGACATGCATATTCAGCATCCAGGGGAAGAATATGGATGTGGAGGCTGCAGTAAATCGATAACTATTCACATAAGTGTCGGGGGCTACGCCATACATTTCAAATCAGATTAATTGTCTGGTGGGATGGCGTCCAGTTTTCAGGAAAGACATTGTGTCAAGGTTGATGGATAGAATGTTTCTGCTCTCCTTCACAATTAACTCATATTCCAGGGTATTTAAATCACATTCGGGAACCAATAAAGCAGCACTCTCGATTAGGCTGCATTGGGAGCTTATTGCCTTCCTGTGTGTGTTGAGGTGCTGAGGCTAGCATATACTGCTACAACCTGGCTGTGCTGGAAGAACCTCCACTTTAGGCAGAAAATAGCATTGCTCTTTTCTGTTGTCAACAAAACATTTCCTTAATGAAGTTTAAAAAGACATTCTGTATGGACAAAGTTCTGTTGTTGGATTATTGAGTTAATTAAGTTCACCTGTGATTTGATTATTTCATCGTCAGTTGTTAAGTGCTGCAAATAGGTTTGACATGTGTTCGTATGTAACTCGCACATTATGACAATTATTCTATTCCAAGCCTCATATCAGCACGATCCATTCCACAGCTGCATTATCTCCAGAAAAAATAATCAATTTGCTTTCGTATGGAAGGTTTTGACTGAGGCATGCTTTGTTTTTAAGGCTAATAATTTTCAGTGAGTTCTAACTAGCACAGCAGCTACACAAGGGGGCTTCTTGAACTTTGGTCAGATATTGCTACTAATTGCTGTTATTGCTGAGCTAAACCCAAGGTCATACTACCATCCGGGTATAATACAGTCTGATTGATCAAGAACAGCTTGACTTTCATTCTGTGATTAAAGTCTCCAGCTGCTGGCGCGACTCCGGGAACACCGACCCTCGCCCCACCACCCACTGACTCACCCCCCACCGCTGCGCCACCATCCTCCACTATCTCACAGCACTAGACACAGGAACAGAGCTCATAGAGCAGCATGCTCTGCCGTACCCAGACTGCTTCCACCAGCATTTGCATTATGCAGAAGCGGAATGTGTTGAGACAGTGCTGAGCTGGACTAATTGTGTTATTGCTGCATGGTGCAGTCGAGGCCTTGGACAAAGCCCATTCACATGGACAGTGTAGCACCACAAGTCATTAGCCTCGCTGCGAAACCTTATGTTTGTCAGCTGGAAAAAGTTACATTGCTTAAGAGTAGGCTTGCACAATATAGGCTTGAGCCTTGAATAGTGAAATTCAGTGAGGTGTTTTGCTGGAACTGAGCTGATTCATTGAAGGAATGTTGTGGACTTTCATGAGTGCCATACATATCTTTTTATTTGACATTTTCTGAAATGCTTAATGCCAAACATTTGCTTCTCTGAAATCTCACTATCGTGTCTCTATCTAAATGAACAGTTGTAGCATTTGTAAGACTGAATCTTTCCATAACCCGAAACTACTGCAGTCTTGTCACTGTAATTGTCTCTGTCAGATGCAACCTATTGAGGATGTTACTGCCGCCAGAAGAGAATAATGCCGGAGTAATATAAAACACTGGGAAAGCCTAATGATGTGCCTAAGGTGGCCGTTATGGTAGTTAAGAGAATGGTTTGCAATTATCACACAGAGACAGGATCTACCGGGCTTAGTCTCTGCAAAAAAAATGCTACAAGCTTGTAAATCCATACGTAGTGGGTCACAGAGACCACCGCACAAATTGGTGTGTGAGTATATATATATATATATATATTCGGTGCTTGGTGCCTACTGCTTTCCAAATGCATCACTCAGACAGTTTTCTTTTTCTCACTCATAGTCACTGGATTGAGTTCATCTCTAACAAACAGCTGGGCTTCTCAGAGACCAAAACTATACCTGGGCTTGGTAGACAGAATCATAGAGAGCTCAGAAACAGCTCCATTATGTGCTCACAACACTAAAGCTGTATGCTTTATGTCTTTTGAGGGACGTGGTACTTGGTCGTCTTGGCAAAACACTTCTGCTTGAAGCTTTGATTGAAGAGAAGTTCCATGAATCAGAATGAAATAAATACTTCCCCATTCGTGCTGGGTGCTGTATACATGCAAAAAAGAATCACTTTGAATCTGCTCGGATTCATATTCATATTCACATGTCCCTATTTCTACCTGCGCTGTGCTTTCTAATATTTAGGGACTATTATGTAGTACTGTTGGGATGAGACAACTGGTAGTTAAACAACATATAAACTGTAATGGAATCTTTATATTCAGGATAAGAAATATCAGCTAAAAAGTCCCTCAAATATTTTCGTGCCTTGAGAGAGATGCGCTGCGGCTGAAATGAGGCATAAACTGGAATGCCACTTGAACAGAAGTTCCGTATTCTTCAGCCCTTTCAAGGATCCTAATGGACCCTTATCACCAGCACTTATAGTATCGCCTTGCCGAGTTCATTCACTGACAGCCCATTGTTGAGGAAACTTGCTCAGACTAGAAGATCTATGCTCATTTAAAGCCAGGTTAATTTCCCATTACACAACTTCACAGGGCTCCAAATTGTCATGAGGGGTGACTCAATGAGCAGGTAAAACTGAACCACGCTGAAATTCTACTGGTGGGGTTAATTTGATTCTCTCTCTTGTCAAGAGCTTACAGGACACTCCAAACTAGGTTCTCATCTTTTCCATCTTTAAAGTTACTTCCAATTTGAGATTCGTCTGCACTGTTGGATTTCAATTTCTGACCCAGTGGAGCTGAAAGGCAGGGAGGTGAATCATCCACCTCTTTCTCCAGCCTACACCCTCCCCTCCCCACCTCACTCCCCAAACACCCACAACCTCTGGCTTAATCCAGGACCTGGATTCGAAGCAGCCTGCCTCCCTACTCATTGTCCTACTGCGTCCACATACAGCTGCACAAGTGATGATTACACCAGGTCTGTTGGAAACGTGTGGCCTGAGCCCTGCTCAAAGGCTCTGTGACTTTGTACAACGGCCTTGTGGAATCAGCCTCAGAACCTTCCATGATGGTAAGAAGCTAAAAGTATGGGTGCTTTTTTGGTTGTCCTTAGAAAGGAAGTATCTCACACCTAACAGAGCAACTACTCCTTGAAAGTGTACCAGATATGATTCTCAAAGTTATCAACTTAACTGGACCTCTATCAGATCTCCTCAGCACTGGGCCTTAAATCTTATCTCGCTGTTCTTCTCCACTCTCAGACTTGCCTCATCTTTGGCACAAGGTAATTACATCATATTGTCCATGGAAGGTATATTATTAAGTTATTAATAAATTATTAATGTACTTGCTGCACAGTGCAAACATCTAATTATAACAACATGGATTTTGAAAAACAGCATGGCTAGGCGGCAACAAAGCTCCCTGTACCTTTAATTTCATTATACTGTAATTCATTCATTAGCAAACAACTTTTAGATCTTGAAATATTTGTGTGCATTAAATATAGTGATTCATTCATCCATGACCACATTAAAGCCATTTGAGTCAGTCATCCAATGTTTCTAACATTTCTAAACATTAAAGAACATATTATTTTAGTTGGTTTTTTTTTTTTTTTACTTTTTAAAGCCTTATTCATATTTGTGTTCAATGCACAGCTAAGAAGTAAAAAGCTATAAACAATAAGCAACACATGTTCTTGTTTCTTCACTCATCATGCTCTCAGTATGCATCCTTTCAACATACTCCTTTGTCTTTTAATAGGCCATCGCGGCTGAGTGCTAAAATGCTGAATGCCTACGGAGACATAGTATAATTAGCATAAATTAGCTGTTATGTATCACACATCAAAATAAAATATGATACAGAGCAAGCACAATGTATCATAAACATTATGATGATGACACTGACCCTTAAACGTACCTTCGTGCAGACTTCTTACAACTGCTTATTCTTTGCAGGCTCTCTGTAGGCTGGCTCTGGTCTTACCAGAGAATTTGTAGTGAGGAGAACTGCCACTCAATAATGTCTTCTGGGTTGATTAGATGCTAAGGGGCACTCCTGTGAGAGTACAAAATGAATGCTCAGTGTTCACCAACCAATCAGCACTCAGCAGAAGTAATGCTTGTGCCCACAGACTAAAACCTGTTTGCTGAAGAAAAATGGAAAGCACTGGTAAATTTGAATTGATTTTTAAAACGTATTACATTTTTCTGCTTTCCAAATGTAATGGACGTTCCATCATAAAGGACTAGAAACATTTTTAAGGTTTCATTGTCTAGCTCCATTCACCCATATTCATTTAGGATGTGCACACAGATGCCCTCTGTCATTTTGCAGCCATGATTTTGGTAGAATTGGAGTAGTAGGACATGGCCAGGCTCCTCATAATCAGGTTCTGATGGAACCTCAACAAAGAAAAATTATTCCCAAGTCTATTAACAATATCACTGCAAAACAGTAGATGGCAATGATAACAGTGGCAGCCACTCTTCTCTAGCAGCTCTAAATACGTGACTGGTTTAGTGTGCATAGATCCCTCTGAAAAACCCTCCAGAAATGCTGGCAGGAATCTCCTGTGGGCTGATTCTAATTGCATGTCTGGTCTTCGTAAAATTTCACTGCTCATCTCGTGCTTCTCATAAAAAATATATGACATTCTGCGTACTGTCTGTCATGAGAGCCGTCAGTTCAAACGAAATAGCCAATTTTCTCATTCCTTCAAGATCTAACGTCATGTAAACTTTGAATATTGCATAATATTGCATTTTTTACTTGCCTAAACACTCACAGGAAAATAACTTATCTGTTGTGTTCCTTAGGCAACATAGAACAATTTTATCCCTGGGCCTAAACCAGGAAAAGCTATAACTTAATCTGCAGCGGGAAAATGGATATTAATTCTTATATATGATAGGAACCTTAACATCCCCAGCTCAGGCGTTTTCAAACGTAGACAATCTTTAGCTCCTATATTATATTGTAGTCATTGAGGATTAGTAACTTTAGTGATAGACGGTGCAGTGAAAGGAGATACTGCGTGTTATGAGAAGGGTGCTTTTGTATTTGAAATCTTCCTTTGTTGTCATTGTGTGAAAACCTGGTCAGGGTGTTTATTGAGGGAGGGATTAACAAAAAGCAAATACCCCAATTATTTAATCCGTCTTTTAACCTGCTGTCGTTTGCTGATCGATTTTAATTATTCTTGTATTGCATATCCTTAAAGTCCTCCAAGCATTCTGTGTTATTATATTCAGCGTATCAAAGTTCCCCCCTCTCTGATTAGTGATTTCTCAGAGAGGCTAAAGATATTAACCGCTTCAACTTTAAATAATAGCATTGTTCTTAGCTATATTCATTTTCAGAATGCATTCAAAAATGGAAATCCCTATTTAGCCACACTGGAAATTGATTTTGCATAGTTTCTGAACATCAGATTAGATTTAAATTAATTAATGTCAAATGAGTCATTTGGTCAAGTATTGATGTGCGCTGAATGTGTGTATTAGGCTTTTGTTTTGTTCCAAATGTGCAATTAGCTTTTTTTGCCCCCTCTCTCTTGAGTTCCAGTCGAGAGGCGTTTTTCACACTCTGAGAGCTCCCATCTTTTGCTTATTTGAACCTATAATGATGTTTGTTATAAGGTACATTTGCCCCATCGACAGAATTGATGAACAGTTTAAAGCCTAACCGATGTGTACCGTTGAAAAGCCTTGAATAGACAATGCTGTCAAGGAGCACTGATGTTACAAGAGTAAAGAGTCCATTCTATTGCTATGTAGCACTTGCGGAATCTTAGTCATCATTTCTGGATCTGTGAACCAAGCTTGTGAAGTGATTTGCATTATTTACATAATTAGATGTTGTTTTTGTTGTGGTTGCGGGTGTTTATTCACCGACACTGTCCTTTTCCACTGAAGTCTCCTGTCTTTTCCAATTAGCACGCCCAGCTGACTAGAGGAGACTTGCAAATTTGGCTGCAAATGAGAGGACTTTTATTTTTTGGGCTGTCAAAGCAATCAGTTTAGCTTTTTTTATTGGCGGGATATTGGAATAGTCACTATGGCACCTCTGTGATCCTTGCTATGCCAGTCAGTTAGCTAGGTTTGTTTTCCTGTTTGAACTGAATGCATTTTCTTTAGGGCATTCTGTTAAAAATCTATTGACTCAGCTGATGTTTCACAGCCTGCTAGCACTGAAGGGAAAGACAAATACACCTATAGATGAAGCAGACGGTCTTCATGTATGTACATGAATAGCTTGAAGGCCACGTTTGTTTGAAAATGTCCATCATCCATTTGTTTTCTTCTTCCATTTCCTGTTCATCTTAGTGTGATATCAAGTTGGTTTGGACGTCAGTTTTAACTTACCAAACATTATTAAATAAATCTAATTTAGTATAATGTACAAATCAGGCTCGACTATACAGTAACTGTGCAAAATCAGAGATTACCATTACTTGTATTAAATTTCAAGTTAAAGGAATAAGTACAGGTTTAATTATTTTTTTTAGGAAAAAACAGAAAACATTTGAAATGATACAGAAGCTAGTTTATATCACATCTTCCAATATGTACAGTTAAACATGTTCTTTTGTTATTTAACATACTTCCAGTTCATATATTCGCTGAGCTAATTGTATGTATGAACACAGAGGCAGAGACTGTTGTTAAAGTGAACACAATATGTGCAATGTGGCTGAATTTAATGTTCAGTTTACTGAGACTGCAGCTTATCATGTAAACTGCATGTAGCTCCTTCGAGCAGGGTTTAAACAACAGTGAGATAATAGTCCTCAGCCAGCTTAAGACAGAAAAGGAAAGTTCAGTGATGTTGAAAAATGTAGAAACTTCTGCAGAAACAAAACATTGTAAGTTTGGGTAAGAAAACCAGTTTGTAAAACAAGAACACATACTGCATGTGAATTGCATCTGCATCACGTCATATGCGGTGTGCCTTCTCACACGCGTGCATGTGATGAGTTTAGAAAGTGTTATCCCGGTAGACATGCCTTCTGTCTCAGCAACACCGTTTTTTACACCTGGTTTGAGAAAATCAAAGCAAAACCGGTTGCCATTTTTGCAAACCGTGACCACGTAATATGCAGCCTTTCCTCAAATGCATATGCATGAGAGAGTAATGTTGTCAAAAAAATCTATTCTCAGGTACTAATTGATACTAAAATTTAGTATCAAGTTTTATATCAATTAGCACTGGTGTCGATACTTAAATGCCAGTTTTGCATCTCCGGTTCACGGAAATCGGCGGCAGCCCCTCCCCGGCTATCTGGAGGACCCAGTGTTTACATGACTGCCGGTTCGGGACTCTTTTTTTCCCCATAGAGAAGACACACGCACCTTTAAATGTAGCTCGGCCGGGGGAACAACCTAGCGCCACGAAATTTTACATGGACTCTCAGGCCCCCCAGGCTTATCGAATGTAGCTGGTGACGAAACTCTCCTCCCCGCAGAACTGGTGCGTCAGTCCTCTGAGCACAGAGGGACCTCCCCGCGGAGCGAACTCCAAGTCTCGCCAAACTTGACAAGCTGGTAGATCTCCATGAGACCATTCTAACAAGCCCTTGTTTGCCCCCCTAGCCCATGGGGATCCCAACGGAGAGTTATTAGCCTAGAATTAGCCCTTACCCCATTGTTCTCTACAGAGGGTGGGGAAAAAGCTTGTGCGCCTTTAAATGCACTGCAAAGTTCTGAGCCAAGTTTGCATTTTGCGAAATTTTACAGGGACACTCAGCTCTCCTCCACAGAGAACTAGTATCAAAAATAGTATTGAGTATTGAATACCATTTTTAGTATCTGTATCGAGTTTGAAATGTTTGTATTGGGACAATGCGATGAGAGATCAGTGCATCTTTTTGTTAAGGCTTATGCACTAGTTTTGTACATAGCTTGCAGGTAGAGACCGTCCAATTTGCTCCTGATGAGTATAAAACAACTTCCATAATGTCTTTTGATTTTGTACTTAAACGTGACCATTACTTATTAATATGGCAAGATTCACAATATTGGGTTCATAATACAAAATTCTGTTGATTGGTGCTTGTTTTATGCAAATGTTGATGTTCAAACAATGCAGTTTTATTAGATCATTTATGGAATGCTCATTCTCCGTGATGCATGTGGTTGTATTCCTGCATCGCCTTTCAATGTATTTTACCTTTTAATAAAAAGCAAACTTTTCGTAGCATTGTGGGTTAATTTTGACCCTCAATCATGGTCAATTCCTCTGACAAAATCCAGAAATGTATGTATTTATTTATTTATTTATTACTAATGTACATGTCCTAAGGAGTCTAGCTTTTGCTCTTGATGTGAATCTTCAGAGGCAGGCACCACTAGTATAGTAAACAATGACGTCTATCGTGATGTCTCTGTGCAGACTTCTCTCTTGCTTTCTTGTATCCACTTTTATCTATTCCTGGCGATGCTTGGTGGTCTTGCCCTCAGCTCCCTAAAATGAGATTTTGGTAGCTAGCACGAACGCCAGGTGAATAAACATGGCTTGATAGACATCAAAAGGCACAGGAGTGTGCGGCTAGAGGTTAAATCTCTCATCTGCTTTTCATCATTCTCTTCAAAGAGAGAATATTTTTCTGGCTAAAAGCCGCTGGTGAGGAGACCTCAGTTGCTGAAACACCTGCGACTTCTCGCAGAGCCTTCCACTATCCCACATTCTTCAGGTACTCTTGCTGACCAGAACAGGCTAAGGTACATACGTATCTATACCATGTCCACTCTTACAGTAAAGATATGAACTAATAATGCAGTGTTGTGCTTTGCATAAGAAAGGGAACAACAGATGATTTTTACTGACCAGCATTTTATGCAGAAGTTGATGCATGCATGGTTTTGCGGATGCAATGCAGTTTTGAAAGGCATTGTTTTCATTTCAGCACTCCATACTAATCCTGAGATGGAATATGCTCTGTTATCAGAGTGGCAGGGATTCCAGAGAGGTCTGTGTTCAATGAAAACCATACCCTTTCCCCTAAGTTTATCTGAGGATGCTCCATGTGGTTCAGTAGATTACAGCGGCATTCGAATGCCAAGCAGAGCATGCTGTAAGGGTTTAGGCTGGATGGCGTATATTGATTTGTGCAGGTTTTATGTAAGGCCAGATGAAGTGCTGAAGTCAAATGTTGCTCTGCATTTTTTTAGAGACAAAGCAGTGACACATCGTCATGACAGGATGTGTCTGAACACTCACACTCACACTTTCATGGTGCCGTTAATTACTTTAATGTCCTGGTTCCACTTGTATGCTAATAAAATAGCACAGCAGTGGGAGCAGTGTGTGTGTGTGTGTGTGTGTGTTTTATGGTAGATTCTGAGATCATACATATCGTATATAATATATGACATAACTGGATACACCAAAACATATAATACAGTGTTTATCTCCATGTCTGTCTTTTGCTTAAAGGGTATTTCTTTAAATAGATGTATCCTGTGACACAGAATTGAACATGTAAGTTGCCTAGGAAGACACACTGACCATTACCATATTTGGTTGGAGGCTATCCTTGTACAGAGTAGCCCAAGCTAAAGAACTAGACCTCAGGTTTCATTACTATAGGAGTTTGCCCCCAAGATTATAAGGGCGAGACCTTAATAGCCTCACAGTGTGGGTCCAAAGGCAGGCAGTGGTGGTTTGCTTGTTATGCTGCCTGATTTGGCAAAATAAAGATTTCCTATATAATTTTCTGTTGTATAGGCTAGTTGGAAGCCCGAAAAGAAGCAAACCTTTTCGCCTTGACAGAGTGTGTGTATGTGTGTGTTAGTACTACTGGTGACACTTCATGGCATGGTGCTGTGCTGGAGGAGAAAATAAGACAGCAGTGCTAAGCATTAATCGGTCCTCATGTCTGTTAGAAGTTTCCAAAAGGAGCTCTCTAATTGTGTTAACCTGTTTGTAATTTTAGCCATATGGTCCTACATAGGCATAACTAACTACCAAATAAAGAACAGCATTGGTTATTGCGACAGGGATTTTTGGACTGGAGTAAACTAGAAGACGCCAGCAGCAAATGATCTCTTAAACCAGATTGTTTTGCCAGAACCTCCTTACCACAGCTCTGGCACTCACAAACCAAAATCTCTTTATTTTGGCATGATTGGCTACCGGTGATCAAGGTCCCTAGCTAGTATTTTAAAAGCATCCAGGAGAAAAATAAATGACTACAAAAATGGCTTTAATAATAATAAAAACAATTAAACCTGCAAAACAAAGCAGGAAAAGTTATGTTTTGTAAACAAACTAGTGATGCTCCGATTGATCAGTCACCGATCATGATCGGCCGATATTGGCTAAAAATAGCTTGATCGGCGAACCCCAACAGCGGCGATCAAAAAAGCCGATCACTTGACGTAAATTACTCGCGCAACTTTTTCACACGTGCATACACGGCGCACAGGTAAACAACAGCAGAGCTGAGCTTACCAGTGGCAACATGAGTTCTCCTGTCTGGAAGTTTTTCAAAGTGTCTGCAAGCTATGATGACTTTCACCTTGATATTTTAGTGCGGATTTACTTTCTCTCTGTCTGTCTCAGTCTCTCTCTCTCTCTCTGTTTCTCTCTCTGTCGCTCTCTCTCTCGCGCGCGCGCTCTCTCTGTGCCTCTCTCTCTTGTTCGTGACTTTTCCGGATCGCGCCCGTTTTAAACCTGTTTTTCTCTCTCTCTGTGTCTG
>JBBPDB010000140.1:9212437-9227813 GCA_037974465.1 Brachypetersius altus
TTATAGATAAAAGATTCCCATTCCCCTGCCATTCTGTGATCGGCAATCGGCAGATCATGATCTTGGTGATCGGTAATTGTTGATCGGCCCCAAAAATGCTGATCGGAGCATCTCTAAAACAAACCTTTACAAAATATTACTTCTCCCTTTACAAAAATGTGAAACTGAGCCTGGGAGAGCAGACTGCTAATAGAAAAGCTCACTTTCTCTCTCTGCCTCTCTCTCTCTCTCTCGCTTACCCGCTACTGTGACTTATCTCAGAGCTCTCAGGCAAAGTGTGTAAGTAAATAAACTAAATTAAGTTTTTTTCTGCATAGTTTGTTGGCGGGTTGGACTTCAGCTTTCCCTGTCTGAACCTCCCATCCTCCTATGCTATACTATAGCAAATGCTAACAATGTTTGGATGATTTGCCAAATTCCTAATTGCATTTCTCACCGACACTTACCATCAAACTCACTCTCGGATGGACACAAGTTTGTGTCCATAATCAAAATATCTGTGGTGGGGGATGTTTACATTGGCATAATTACACCACTGTCAATCACTGAAATGCACACACTGTCCTGATAAGGTAGAGAAATTGAGTTTTTCCATCATTTTCACTCCATTTGCATTACTTTTTAGTAGGGAAACAGCAACATTTTGGCCTCTGAAAATTGTTAGCACTGTCAGGTTTTGGCAAAATTAGGAAACATTGATAAAAATATGCAAAAACGTAAGTACCATGTCTGCAATAAGTTATCAAATTCTAACCTCTAACAAATCATTTGAACAATGCTGATGAAATGGAATGAGAAACTGTGAATAAAAAATGCTGTTTGTTCCCTTCGTTCTCCAGCTCTGGAAAGTGCAGACGGGTTCAAACAAAGCAGCAAATAAACAGTGAAACACACAAACACAGTCTGCTGCAGCTGAGACCTATGATCTTAGCAGCCTTTAGCTTACATGCTTTTTTAACATGGAACAATTTAATGAAAATCTTTTGTGGAATTCGCAAGTGAAATAATTCAATACTGAATAACATCTTTTGGTAATACATCTCTTGTTTTGAAAGTTGTCGGTTCAGCATGTGTGTTTGTTTGATCCTGCTGGGGTTCAGGATTATTTCTTGTGTGCTAACAGCACCCCTGCTGGATAAACTTGACTACATCATTACTACATACAGAACAAATATACCTGGCCAAGGAACACTGAATGAAAACACCCTCCTTCACTGTAGTTATATTTGACTAGCTCCTGATTATTCGTCCCATTACATTATCTGCTGCCCCTTTTTTTGTTGAACTCAGCCTGTGTGTAGCTGTTTTGGAGTACTTCTAATTCATTCAGCTAAAAGGTGTATTTTAAAATGATTCATTTGTGTGCTGTTTGCCATCACCTGTGGTCTCTTTCTCCACCTTTCCAGTTTCTCCACTCCAGTACTTTTTGCATGCTGTGAATGTGTGCAAAATAACCTTATACCCTGTATAAGGATATATAAAGTGCACAAGCTGTTAAAAACTGGAACAGAATCACTGGAACAAAGGCACATTTCATAATTAAAACACTAAAGTGTTTCCACCAAGTTTATACACAGCCACAAAATGCAGCCATTTAGTGTGCATTAGCAAGGGATTAGCATTGGAAGGCAAGGAAATTCACAGTGCCAATGAGGATAGAGAGTATAGAAAAAAAATGCCATAGTCTTGGTTTGGATTGAAAAACAACGCCTTCCAGAGTGAGCCAGATTTGCGTTATAGAAATTGTTCCGTTTCGAATCCCGAGACCCTACAGAGGATACTGAGGACAGCTGGGAAGATCATCCGAGTCTCTCTCCTGTCATAGACATATACACCACACACTGCATCCGCAAAAGCTCCAACATTGTGTGTGACCCCACACACTCCTCAGACACCTCCTGCTCTCTCCTCCTGTCAGGCAAAAGGTTCTATAGCATACCGGCCTCCGCTGCCAGAACAGGAAACAGATTCTTCCCTCAGGCCGTCAGACTCCTCAATACAAACTGAATCATAACTGTACCCACACACACACACACACACACACACACACCTCTCTGAACTGAAAGTCTTCCTTCTCCTAGCACAGAGCCTGCACACATGGAACTGTTCTGACTGAAACAAACAACTTATGCCTCAACCGCCACAGTAAATTCCCCTGTATGTATTATATACTGCAATTTTTTGTCCTGCCATTATTATAAACAGTGGGCTACTGGAAGTTCTCACAGCTTGTTCTGCACGAATCCTTTTTATGAATATATAAATATTTAAAAAGATCATTCATAAAAAGGATTGTTGACCGGTGATTGGACAAGTTTGTACATCTATTCAAGAGTTCACATGTGGCATAATAAGTGCATAATAAGTATTGTTTGTGCATCTCTGACATCTTTCTTTGTGTTGTTTCATTTTCCCTGATTTCAACAAATACAAATGATCTAAAACAGTCTAAAACTGCTGTTCGGTCTCCTACACGCTCACTGTTCGCTGTGCTTTTGCTCAGTGCGTCTCTGCTGCTTGGCCGCTTTCTGGCCCCCCCAGGCCTGTGCGGCTTTTTCCCAACCACCTGTGGGCAGAAACTGTCCTGAAAGTACTACAGGGTTCACAAGGGTTGCTTTTTCCATTTGTTTCTAAGACCTAAAATGAAATAAATGTTGGGATTTTTGGTGTCTGTGGGCATGTTTAAGATACCAGTAGTGGTTATTAAATGACAACAACTTACATTTAAAAAAAAAATTTAAATTACAATAACTTTGGTTCTGTGTCACTGTGTCAACTTTTGGTTCCGGCATGAATCTAAGGATGAACCCGGTAACCAGAATTAAAAGCCAGGCAACCCGTGTCATTCATGCCATGAAAAGATATTAGTGAAACACAACACAAATCCATTGACAGCATACTCGCAGTAGTCCTGATTGCCTTGTACCATTGCAGGGTTCTGCACATTGACCTTTGGTAAGCCCCTGAAGTACAAACACTGACAAGACTAAAGTTTATCATATGGACCCCAAGCCTTTGCATGATAGGCGCTTACATTTCTATTTGTGAATGACATATGATTGATCTCTGCAATGACATTCCAATGTACTATAACCACTGTGTATAATTGGAACATCAGAGACAATAAGCTAGTGTTTTCTTTTGTGTGTGACAGAAAGAGCACATGTGTGTAAAGTGTGGACTAGTCTCAAATGAAGATGTGATAACGATGAAAATGTGGTAAAGTGCTGCTTAACAATGACTATAGAGTGCTGAATTTACCAAAAATATATTCAAATGAGTGTTTTCACAGTGCGAATGAGTGAGGATTGTGTGCGCTGGTGTGTGTGTGTGTAGAGAAAGTGTGGAATATTTGACAAATATGTGAGTCCCTTGCACTGACCGAGCTGTAGCTGTGTGTGAAAAGGTGGTCAATCCATTCTGATTCCCACAGACGAGGGAAAAGGAAATGCCAGCTGCACAAGGTCATCATAGCCTTCCACATTGTAAACTAATCACAGAGACGTCTAAATAAACAGGGCTGTCATTCGAAGGTGACTGCACAGATACCTGACCAAGAGAAACTCATGAACTCATAGATCTTGAGGTTTTAGTAGTCAGTAAGAAAACATGGCATTTGGTACATACCTGACAGGACATCCTCGTCTATATGGCTGTAAAAAAAATCTTGTCTTTACTGCAGAGATACAGAAGCATTGGCTGGAGAACAGCATGTCAGTGTCTCTTTTCTCAAACCAGAGCTCAACAGTAGTGTAAGGGAACGTGACAGAAGATGACTCAGAATTCAGAAGCAACTGATCCTGCCATTGTCAATATTATACATTGCATCATTTATAGATCCCAGCTGCAAAAAAATCACCTTGTATTATCACTTATGGAAGTAATAATACCAGCTGAAGTTCATGTTCAGTGCAGCTGATGTACTTGTGGGAATCTTCTATAGCAGTGGTCCCCAAACCCCGGGCTGCGGACCGGTACCACATGACCCACGGCCCGGTACCGGTCCGCTGCACAGAAAAAAAACATGGATGTTACCCGTGTCATGTTGTCGGCTCGTTGTTATGAAAATGCTGTTAATAAAGCTGCGAGTACACAATGGATTTACGTTTATTATTATATTTTAAAGATACCCCGTTATTATATTTTTTAAATACCCTCATTTTTATGTGTATTATTTATTTGTATAAATACGGATATTTATCTGCCACTCCTTAAAGGCCGGGCCGTGAAAATAACTTCTGATATTAAACCGGTCCGTGACGAAATAAAGGTCGGGGACCACTGCTCTACAGGATACAAAAAAATACAAATGAGCAACTTCACTTTTAGACAACTGGGTCTGTTTTTACAGACTACCTCAGGAGAAGGAGAGCTGATCTAGAATCAGTTTGCGACAGTGACCATCATAAATACAGTGCAGACTGATCCTACCTCAGCCCTCGTCATGACTGCTTTGTGAATACCAAACACCAAATGTTGTCTTAAATGGCTGTCACTAGTAACATTAGCCTCATAACTCAGACTGGAAACTTGTGTAAATTGGTTTTTCCAACTGTTTTTAACCAGACGATGCTCTCTTTGTAATGAAAAATGCAGTCAGTCGCTTGAAACTTTCATTTAAGACAGATCGAAAGTGTTTAGTTACTTTTTGGCCTTTGTTTTTGGAGAAAGATACACAATTTTTGAACCCATGTTGCTTAGCACTGGATTTATATTGTTGAAAACAAAGAGCAAAGATTGAGGTACACTTAAACCTTTCAAATAAGACAGATTTAAAGTGTTTGTGTAGCTTTTCTGTTACCTTTTAATCTGTTCTAGACCAACCCCCCTTGCAGCTGTGTGTGAAAAGTGAAAGCACAAATTTGGTCACTTGTCATTCTCCACAGCCCTCCAAACCTTAAATAAAGACCTTTTTTTCTCTTCCCTAAACCATCACTTTAGGCCAATGGAACAAACATGCTTCCAAGAAAAAGAGCATAGCTATTGGATGTGTAGTTCAAAAAGACTGCAGATAGAGACTGTCTGGAATTTCTCTCGTTATCACACCTCATTTCACCTTCAAACGGTGAGGATCTTTCCCGGTGCAGCAAACTTTCCAACAACGTTTTGCATGTGCACAGTCTCTCAGAGACGTCACCTTTGTTGAAGCTATTGATCTCTTCTCTCATTATCGCCCCGGTGACTGAAATAGCAGCGTGCACCTGTTCCTCGTTCGCAGCTGAGAGGAGATTCTGCTTGTTTGACTTTGCTGTTGAGTTTGTAGGCAGTGGCTGTTACTTCAGTGTAAAAACATTTGTATCTGACTGTTGATGATACCCTCGCGTGGGCCTCTGGGCTAAATGACATTAACTCTATATTTGCTGTATACAGCATGTTCTTAAAGATGCTCAGAAAAAAAAACAGACTCTGCCACACAGCAGAGCTTCTTAAAATGGTTCTTGGCTTTGGCATAAACTTAAGTAAAAGCTTAGATTGATACAGAGCCTCTACATCATGTGGGGGTTTATTAAACTACGGCAATGGGCTGCAATAATGACATCAAATACATCAATAATGTTAGCAGTGAAAAATAGTTGGCAATGCATCTCATTAATGAGTTGGCTTGACAGTGCTAATGCTTCCTATTTAACATTTCATCTCTTCATCAAAAGAAAATACTGAAAACACCACTTTAACAATTTCTAAAAATATAATTTCCTGTAGATTGCAGTTCAAATCAAGCTCACCATCAGCAGCAGGATTATTTAGTGATGTAGGCACCACTGCATCCACCGCAGAAGCTCAGCACTATGCATAAACAAAATACTAGTCAAAATTCAAGACAAAGATACACATATTGTGTAGATCCCCACCAAAACAGTTGAGCAGTGCATTTCACAAGACTTATGAATGTGGGCTGTGGCATCTGGCGCTAAGATGTTAGCAGAGGATCCTCTCAGTTGAGAGGTGGCGCCTCCATAGATCAGACAGTTTGGAGGCCAGGTCAACACCTTGAACTCTTTATGTTCCTCAATCCATCATTGAACAATTTTAGTTTATAAGAGTGCATTATCCCGCTGAAAGAGATAATTGACCTTAAAAAATGCTGTTATCATGAAGGGCTGTACTGTCTGCAACAATATTTGAGTAAAGGATCTGTGGCAAAATAACTTAGACATGAATCTCAGGACTTAATGTTTCCCACCAGAACATTTCACAGTGCCTCACACTGCCTGTCTTCTTCCCACAATGCACCCTGGTGCCATGTCTTCCCCATGTAAATGACACTCACGCACCAGCCGTCCACATGATGAAAAACAAAACTTGATTCATTCGAGCAGGCAACCTTCTTCCATTGCTCTGTTTAGGTCTGATGCTCACATGCCCGTTGCAGGAACTTTTGGCTGTGGACGGGGGTCAGCCTTGGCACTTTGATATGCAGCAAGCTGTGATGCTCTGTGTGTTCTGACACCTCTCTATCATAGCCAGCATGACATTTTTCAACAAACTGTGCTACGGTAGTCCTTCTGTGACGTCTGAACAGATGGGCTAGCCTTCACTCATCATGCACACTGATGCTCCTGATGCCGATACACCATGGATGCAGTTTTCCTGCTTCCAGCAACCCAACATCAAGAACCGAATGTTCACTTGCTGCCTAAAATATCCCAGCCTTTGACAGGTGTCATTGTAAGATAATCAGCGTTAATCACTTCACCTCTCAGTGGTTTTAATACTATGGATGATTAGTGTAGAGCATCTTTTCAGGTGTTCTGCTTTAATTTAGTGGAAGAAAGGTAAATGATGTTGGGACGAGGGGAAGAGTAACCTGGTTGTCTAACTGCACCGCTAAATTGTGTTATTTTGTTGCCATGGTTACGCTTTGAAAGTGCAATTTTTCCTCTGTGTTCTGGCTGTTGTCTGTGTTCCTGTGTGAAGGCATTGTTTGAGATGGCTGATAGCCAAGCTTCTGTGTGATCAGTAATATCAGATTTGATTATGGTGTTACCAGCCACACAGAAACTAATTAATTTAGCTTTGCTTATCAGTACATGAAAAACCTTTTTGTTCTTTTATTGTTTTTGCACCTTTCACATGGACAAAAGCGCCATGTTTTTAAGCAGTGAAAAATGAAGATGCTGCTTTGCCCTGGATAAAAGTTATTTTCTCTTTTTGTGAAAGTGGTTTTCTGATAATGTAGGTGTTTCATGTTTGGAAGAGTATTATGCAAAAGAAGAAGCTGTGGTAGGTTAATTGATAAATTGATTATAGAAAAGATTGTTTGTTTACACGCGTGCACCCACTCTCATCTGCAACAATGGCTCTATAAAGAGGTATAAATGACACTGCTTCAAAGAATCCCTTTTGACATCTTTAGTTACAGAAGTGCTGGACGTAGTGTTCTTAAAGAGATGGCAGGGCTCTTTTCTGTGCTGTGCGTGTTGTCAATAAGCAAATCAAAATGTCCTTGCGCTGGTGTGCAGGTACTTAAGCAGACAAGGCTGTGCTAATTCAAGGCTGATGAGACTGTCTGTGTGCATGGGCTGACTGACAGGTGATGGGCATAACTAGTAGAGAGCAGCCAACTTTTATGCAGTACTTAAGCGGCTGTGCAGGAATAAGGTTAATTACCCACCTCTGAAAATGCGCTGTTTTCTATAGCAATTAAGATTGCTTCAATCACAGCAGCCTTAATTGAGTATAGTTGCTAGTTTTAAAGAGATATAATTATCTGTGATTCACTGAGCATTAGGGGTAAATTCAGCCGGCTTCAATTTAGACTACTGGTGGACGTCTGGTGTATCTCCCAGATGATGCGCTCGCTATAGCCTCCTAATGCACCGTTAGCGTCATTGTGAATATTATTAGCTGATGTCTGGGAAATGTATTGTATGTTGCTTGTTTCATTGTCAGCCAATTTTCATTATCTCTGGGACACATTATCGGCTTTTAACCCTTAGAAACAACAGAAAATAGAACTCAATGAAACAGAACTAGACATTTGGTTGGAAGGCCAGCTATTTCTGTACTTACAGCCTTGCTTCGAAGAAAGAAAAAACATTCTGCAAAACATTTTTTGCCACGTTTCTATCATTGTGTGACATTGATAGAAAATTAGAAGTGCACACTTAAAAACTGAGTAAATCAAAAATCAAATATAAATTACACTTTGTAACAAAGAGTTAAGATATAACATTTAAACGTAATAGTTTTGTAAAATGTTGTACAAATATCATTATACTTCTAGGTTGTTTTAATGAAATGATAGTTGTACAAAGTAGACAAAGATGATTCAGTGGTGCCTAAAATTCTATAAAAACTATGAATAAAATAATTTTATTCAGTGTTTTTGCTCATTGAACTCCACTCGGTCCAATTACACAAGACTAATTATGCTGTCATCATTGAAACATATAACTGTTTGTTGTTTTTTTTTTAACAAAACCGAAATATGCTCAGGAAGGCGTATTGTGACTTCGTTTGACGTAATTTATCACCCAGCCAGGAAGCAAGACAAATGAAAAAAAAAACAACCCAATATTTAAAGACATGGATTTGACATTTAACTGGACCTCCAGTTAAATGTTAAGCTTCCAAGAACCTTTTATTTCTCCTGAGATGAAGAGGGCTTGATCAGACAGCTTTTGTAGGTTTTTACATATTTTGTTGTTTTCACTGTGTCTATATTTTTTCACAGTATATGCACTGTGTGGTTTTCTCATAAAGGCATATAAATAGTATATTATAATAATACAATATTGTATAATAAAAATTATGTTTTGAATCACCATCATCTTGCTTTTCATTTGAACATCCCTCATTATCCCACAATAGGAACAAAGGGCTTGGTGCTAAAAGGATGATGCTACTTGATGCTACTTGTAACGTTGTTCAAAGATGAGGTACCAAGATGTTTATAATAGATGAAAGAGAATATTAACCAGTGGCATATTCAAGTTTTAAGACATTAATCACCTTGAATAACAACAGATGGTAAAATAAAAAGTAAGTAAGTTTATTTATAAAGTGCTTTTCACAGACAGGGAAGTCACAAAGAACTGTACATAAAAATGATAATAATAGTAATCATACAAATAAATTAATATTTAGTATTAACTGCTAGATGACAAAATATGTCAAGTGTCCTATTTTAATACTTACAAAGCTCAGAAAGGATGTATATTAAATGATCTTTCAGATAAAATTTCACATTTAAATATCACTTTCTCGCTTACCATATTATGTTCCACTAGTGCAGATGGGAGAAAGGTTTTGCACTGTCCTTTGGCAAAGATGACTGAGTGTAACTCCAGGATTCTTCCTAAATACACTATTAGGAGTTGTGCATGAGCACAACTTCACATGTTTCTCTTAAATCTAACTTTAGATAGGATTTCCTATAATTCCAACACGTATGTTGAATGTAATATGAGCTTAGGTGCTACAATCTGTGTATTTTGGACTTGTGACAAGATAGTGGCCTACTGGTAATTAATGCCAAAAATAGTTGGCTTCATCAAATAGTTTTTAAACCCAGAAAGCATTCTGCTGGATGACATGACAAATGTGCCAAATATGCCAAGTGTCCTATTTTTATGATAAAATGTTGTTGTTCTTCTCTAGTACAATGAGTTCTTTGTAGTAGTATGTTGCTGACACAGATTTCTTAAGAGTTGCCCTAGGAGAAATGTATTATGTTGTAAGGAGCCTTCCTTGTTTTATTGGACAGTTGTTTAAGAAAGGTGCACTTCCAGTGACATGTTTAGGCACCAGGCAGCACTCTATTGCAATAACTGATAATATTAGACTCTTAAGCATTCTTCTACTTTTTAATTGCCTGGCGAGCATCGCTACCCATCCTCTAAATTGAGCAAGAACCAAGCTGGTGGTCGGGTGTTCTGGAATTTTACAGATCTGAGGTTATGTCATCTGTCATTTCTGCAAAGGAAAGCAATGCTTCTCCATTTAAAGTTTAAACTACAATCATTGGCAAAGCACAATGCAACGAATAGGTGAACCGACCGAACTCCGTTCCAAGAAGGCTGGTTAACTCTCAAGAGCATTTAGGCAAACGATTTTTTTGAAGCCCATTTTTTGGATTGCCATTTGATGTAGCCTTGTCCCCACAGCGTTGAGGTGAGGATAGAATTTCTTATAATTAAAAACTTATCTGTTGACCATGCTGTTATTCAATTAATGCAGTGAAGAATTGGAAAGTCAAATGACTCCAGGTGTGAAGATACTGTGTACGTACTCATTTCAAGTTGAAATGAATATGTAGATGCAGATATGACTTGCACTGCTTGTGCAAGAAGCTGCAAATGCCTGAGGAAAGGGAAGGAGTTCTGAAGCTGCACTGAAAGGCAGTTCTCCGAATTAGCTTGAACTATTTATCCGTGTAGGGAACGGGAGACAAGGGAATAGTAAAATTGAATCTTAGAGAAAACCAGTAGATCAAAGTCAAAACCAAACCAGGAAGATTGTCTTTTTTTTTCCAAAACAGAGAGAGAGCGAGAATGAGTGAGCAAGAGAAAGGAATCAGAGAGCCGGAGAAAGAAAGCGAGAGAGAGAAAATAAAAGAGCAAAAGAAAGAAAGCGAGAGTGCATGGGAGGAAGAGCATAGAAGAGAGCAGGGAGAGAGAAAGACAGAATGAGAAGGTGAAAGGAACTCCACTGAGATGTCCAAACTCTTTTTTCCCCATTTCACATTATTCCTGCATCCACATTCCTGTAATGTTTCATCTCATCTATATATCCTTCACAAACCCTCGACATGCTACCCTTTTGTATTACAGCCTCTTCTGTTTCTTTGCAGTGTGTCGAGACATAAGGAGTTGATTAGTGCTGTAGATATCAGCTCATTTGAATGGTTTATTCACTTCAATAAAATCCCAGGACTCTTTGTAGTGCTTTGAGCACCAGACGAACAAAGTGTGGGAGTTGAAAAAGGAAACACTGTGTTCTGGTGCATTGTGGCAGGATTAACCAGGCTTGTAATAGTGCAGATACGCCAGTTCTCTTTATGTCAGTGCTTTGAAAAGCCAATCAGTATGGGTAGCTTACGTCACTGGCAAGTCTTCTGTGTTTTTCTCTTTTTTTGTGCCCGAAAACCTTATGCAGTTCCATGGTTTAGCCACAAAGATTTAGCCACAAAACCACAGTTTGTCAGTTCAATACCTATCAGAATCAGAATCAAACCTCTTTTTTATGATTCTTGAGGAAATTGCTTGTGTTATGACTACACAGAGACATAGAGACACAGATAACATATAACATATAAAGTCTAAATACATCCAATATGAATACACTATACCATATAAATTCTAAAGATAAGTGACTTACAGTTAAAGTAGTTACTAATAACACAAATGTAGGTTAGGAGTGTGTTACTACATACAGCAGAGATTCATTGTATTGACATAAGCAGTAATTTTTCACATGGTGGTCTATTGCACAAATGATTTAGCACCTGATAAGAACATTGCACAATATGATACTGCACATGGTAAGACTATTGCACAGAATAAGATATTGTACATGATGGTAATGTTTTAGTCAAAGTCAAAGTGAATTTTATTGTCATTTCACCGTATACAAGTAAAACGAAATGGCGAGAGCTCTGGATCTGCAGTATATATACAAATTAGGGCTGTAATGGTACATGTATTTGTACCGAATCGTCACGGTACATGGGTCACGGTTCGGTACATGTTGTCTTTCGAAGAATACACGGTACGACAGAGAAGATGTGATTGAAGTAATACAGAATAACAGAGGGACCAAAAAGCGCAAGTAAATAAATGAAAACAAGCCTCATTCTGTAGAACTTTTTGTTGCTTAACTTTATCGTGAACCGCTGTATCGTGAACCGTACCGAACCGTGATCCCAAAACCGAGGTATGTACTGAACCGTGACATCTGTGTACACCCCTAACACAAATACTTAGAAGAAATAAAAAATTTAGAAATAATATAGACAGACAAGACAAAACATTGTGCAAGACAAACAGTGCAATCAGACAGTATACAGTAATCTATGAATTTATGGTATGTGCAATTGGGTAAGCTATATTAATAAACTATACAGCACCCGATAAGAACATGTGCACAATATTGCACATGGTAGACTGTTGCACATCACAGCAAGATAATAATGCACATAGTGATGCACATAATGATAGTGATTTAAACCTGATAAGAAATTGTTCAACAAAGTAGCATCAGGTTATTGCACAGATTATTGTGTAAATGTGCAACAGAGGGAGGAGTTATAGAGTCTGAATATGTTTGGGCATTTCTATTGATCTGTCCATACCCAAAAATGTGTTCTCTCATTTCTCTTGCCAGGTTGGTCAAGCTTGGCTATTCAGCATAGTAGTAAAACCAGTTTATACTACAGTGTGTTGTAATTAGCTGAAACTAGGAAGGCTGGAAAATACCTATGTCAAATTTGCCACTGCACTGATATTACCTAGATAACACAAGGGAAAAATAAACAAATCTTATCTTTGTCCATGTTTTCATGTCAGCATCGACCTTTCGCATGCAAACAAATGTTTTATTGTTTGAGACACTGTAATAATACACTCTAAATTTAGGTATTTTATAAAAAGGCGAGTAATGTGCTACAGTCTTTCATTAGTTTTTCTAATTTTTGCCAGCATTTTGTAACACATCATAGCAGTTGTTATGAAGTAGGATGTCAAATCGTAGTGACAAATCATTGCAAGACCCTTAACATGGTATTAACATGGTATTGAAACCACCTATAACTGGTACTTAACCAGTTTGCCACTGGTCAACAACAAAATATTAGTAATATGCCAGAAGAACTGTACTGCTATCAGTATATATGCACTGTTAATGCAGTCTAACATATCTGGCATTTCCAAATGGCTGATACTAGATCAGACCAGTTGGAGAGATGGGAGCAACATCACGAGTAAACATTTGTTAACAGACATTTGTAGCAAACAATCCTTCCTCGTTAGCCTATTATATTATAATAATAATAATAATAATAATAATAATAATAATAAAATATCAGTTTGATGACATTGTTTTTTGCACTAAATTACAGAGTAGTATCAATAAATATTGATATCAATAAGTAGTATTAGTATCAATATCCATATCAGTAAAATCCTAACAATACCTAGGACAGATGAAGTTATAGAAATGCAGCTTTTGATCTGTCCTGGTTGAACACATTTGTTGCAGACAAACATCATGTCTACAAGAAGCAATTTGTTTTATAGCATACGCTTTAATACACCTTCACATGCTCACAACCTCAGGTTTCACACGTGGAACGCACTGGCCACTAAATCTGACATTTACAATTCAAAATAAAAATGATATATTGCAATTACTTTTTTTAATATTTATTTTTTTCTATATTGCACCTTTATGTTCTTTCATTCTTTGCCTCAACCACAGAATTAAGAGGAACATCTAAAAATGACTAAAAGGAAAATAATGGTCCTGCTATTTTCAATAATAATAGCAGTAGTGGTGGTGATAGTAGTGTTTTTGTAAGTAGAGCAGTTAATGCTTCTGGGTACATTGTTAGTGATGTTCCTAGACAAATCGTCAAATGTACTTACAGAGATGACAATAATAGCAACAGTTCTTCTTCCTGCACTTTATAGATGGTCAAACAGTAATCATGTGCAAGTCCAAGCTACATTGTTGTTGAAAAAGAGGTAGAGCAAAGTAGGTAAAAATTGCCCACCATGGACAGGATAGGTCAACTGTGCAATATTCAATCACACATAAACACAGCACATGGCTTTGTTCACATTCACTGTATTTTCATTAGTCTGAAAGTGGGTAGAGGGAATGGGAACTGGCTGAAAAATGATCCGAGGCATAATAGTGTGTGAGGCACTGTGCTGCATGATGGGGGTGAGAATGAGAATCCTCAGTGGATAGGAGGCAGATGGAGCAGCTCCTCGTCAGATGGAACTCTGAGACACTGGAATCCCTAAAGATCCTCCAGTCGGCCGGCAGTATATGTCTGGGCGGGCAGCTACGACACTGTCTCTTAATCGATCTTGTACCACAGGCTGTGACCTTGTCCCAGACGCTACCTGATAAGAGGGGACATTCCCTACCATCTGCCACACACTCCTGCCTCTCTTTAGGGAATGCTGTCTCTGAGTGTGTATCCTCAGATTACCCTCTCAGACCACAAATCCACGATAACATCACGTCAGCTTCCCTGACAACTTTATTACTCCAATGTAAGTAATGCAGCCCTGTAACAGGGTTTTTTGATTTATACAGTGGATTTTTCGTATCACACCACTTGCTGGTATGGTGGCGTTCCATCAGAATCTGTACCTTGCAAGGTTACATTTACAGAGTTTTCCAGACAGTATGGGTGTGCTCACTTTCTACCCTGCAATTTTCCCTGAGAAATGCTCAGTTGTCAAAGACTGCATCTGATAAGTAAGGTCTGGGAGGAACATTCTCCTATATCATCTTTTTGCAGTTTTTTCTCACAAATACAACCGCGTTTGAGGGCTGGCTAGAAACAAATGCAGTGTAGTAGTTTTCCTGTGTTCCTCTGATTCTGTACCTGTGAGAGGCTTGCATAAAGGGAGTCTTCCAGTGTTTTGGTCCATAATGCGGTCAGTGGAAGGACACGCTGGACCTGGAATGATTGCACGTCTCATTTTCATTTCATACCGTTGGTGTTCAGCAAGGGAAAAAAGCCGAGATCAGGCTTGGCAAGATTGGCTTGAAATATTCGCCTTACTTGGGGTGCCGATGCCTGGGGATCGCGTTGAAAGAAAGAATCAATATACCCACCATGTTTTACGGACCGCATGTCAGCCAAATAACAAAGTGGGATATAAAAAGCCCGGCATGGAACCAGTTCACTCACAGTCACATACGTGCATCCTCGCTGCAGGACGAGCTGCTGAGCAGTGTCACCGGATGGCTGGGCCATGGATAAAATGTTCTCCTTTTTCTAGAGCTTCATGTTCAATGGAATTAAAAAGGACTGTTTTCCATTCCTCCTGTGGAGCAGGGTGAAGCTGTAGAACATACAAACAGACAGCTGTGCACATACAGGGGTTCACTTGCTTCTCTAGTTTAGATGTGGAGCAGCACTGCGTGTGGGTTTGGACCATAGCGTGTGCGCGCATGTGCATTTGTGGGCGCATGCTGACAGACAAGCCAGGAAGAGTTCACACTAAGTTTATTATGTTGGGAGTGCAGTGTTTTCCAGCCCATCTATGTAGGGCTGGGCGATTTGGCCTAAAATCAAAATTGAACATTTTAACTCGATTACGATTAATGAACGATTCTTTTATTTATTTATTTTTTTGCCCTCATAGTTCACTGACAAGTTTTGTACAGTAAATATGCTCACATATTACAAGTG
>JBBPDB010000140.1:9236737-9247183 GCA_037974465.1 Brachypetersius altus
ACAGCGCCCGGGGAGCAGTGTGTGGGGACGGTACCTTGCTCAGGGTACCTCAGTGGTGCCTAGTGGTCTTGGGGATCAAACCTGGACTTTCTGGTCGCAGGGCGGATGCCTTAACCACTAGGCCACCCAACTGCCCCGGTGACAGTTGTGTCAGTTGTGGTGACAACAAAAATGGACAAGGGTAAAAGTGTGATAGCTAGTTGTCGAGTATGTGGTGGTTAGTACCATAAATGGTCCAAGGAAAGACAATCAGGTATCAGCAATAGTCTCCTGGGCACCCAGTGGCTTATCAGAGCTTGTGAGGAGTGAATAGTCTGGTCTGATCCCCCACAAGAGAGCCTCTGTAGCACAAATTGCAGAAACAGTTCATGCTGACTATGATTAAAACATAGATTAACGCTATTTATCACAGCTTACTGTATAAGGGTACACGGACCGGTCATAATACCTTTGCTGACCTGTCCTCCTCCGAAAGCTCCTACAGTGAGTTAGAACTGGACCAGTGGTGACCTGGTTTGACAAAATGTTTTCATTTACGTCATGTCAGTGGCCTAGAGTGTCCACATTGGTTAACTGGAGATGAGATGGCAGCAGGATGCACTACAGGAAGAAGGCAATGTGACGGAGGCAGTGTTATACTCTGGGAATACTGTCTGGAAAATTAAACATTAGAGACCAAGTACACCCCTTCACGAAAACAATAATGACAGAGGCCTCCTTTGGCAGGATAATGCATCCTGCCCTGTTGCAAAAATTCTTCAGGAATGGTTTTAAGAACATCAAGGTGCCCATAGACAGGAATAAGGGGTAGATAATGGATGGATGGATGGAAGGTGCCCATAGATTCTAGAGTGCTCAGTCCAATCAAGTATTCCTGGGAGATGTTGGACAAACTAATCAGATTCAGGAAAACCCTAATTGGCAACTTACTAGACTGAGATTTTGTTTTCGATGGATGTGAACAGGCTCACTTTACTCCAGCCATGCGCTCTTTCCATGAGCTTCTTTCTGTGACCTTCTGTTTTTGCATGAGAAAGAGTCAAATGAGCTATCAGAGAAGAACGCAGCTGAGAGCAGATAAAGCAAAGAGGAAAAAGCAGTCAGGAAATGGCTTAAGTCAACACTATGTCCTGTCTTCTTCTGGTATGATCGTATCACTGCTTTGGGCAAGTGTGTAAAAAAAACGACTCTCCCGGGTATTAAGCTGTGTTCTCTGTGATGTTTCTCTCTCTGCAATTTTTCCATGAGCTGCCAAGAGAACCCTTCAGTGCTGGAGTGAAAGGCAGGGATCTGATGTAGTAATTAATGAGGCTGGAGAGAAGGGTCGTGCAGTCTGCCTCCTTCTAACTTCAGTGTCGTGGGGGGCACCCCATGGGGAGAACAGTGGTAATACAGTATTCAATTAAGAGCTTCGGTGTGCTCTGACAGAAAGCCAGCAGGGGCTGACATAGCACTAACCAGACACTTACACACTGCAGAGCTGGAGCCAAAATAATGGGCAGCATGGAGAAGCTGCTGATGAAGGAATTGACCGGCAGAATATGGAACTGACCCGAGGTTGATTCCAATTTCACCTTCCAGTGCCCGGAGAAAATTAAATACACATAATAGCTTGCATTGAAGGACTGAGATTAATTTATTTGAACAGTCAGATTCTTACCTTTCAGTTCCATTTTATTCAGCCTGACATACTTGACCCATGGTCACTCTTGGTCTCTGTATACTTTCCAAAACATTCTATTAGATGCTATTAAGCAGAGATGTCTTGGTTTATGACCCATAGGAGCATTTTGCCATGACCTTGTTGAAGGCCCTCAAGTCTTCTCATGGTATGCTAAAGCCATTGTTATGTTTTGCTCATCTCCAGGGTGAACATGGCATCCTCATCCTCTCTGTGATAAATGAAACCCTTTCCACCATTTGCAGTGATTGCAAACATATGGCTCTCGAAGGGCTTGCCTCCTCTTGATAGGGTTGATGCATTCCTCAGTTTATTAGCACACTTGTCACCCAGTCAGGGTCTACCCTGGTCACCTCTTGTCCTCTCATTGCCACCTGATTATCAAACAGTGCAAGTGCTTTATTATTGCCTTCTCTAAGGACACTGCTCCAACTTGATGAGCCCTGGGCTGGACTTGGCAGCTGTGTGTCTGGCAGCCTGCTGGCCCTTAATGTCAGTCATGCGGAGGTGACAGCTCGGCTCATCCGTCACACAGGTGGCTTCTTCTGCCCAGCCTGACACAGAGGCACTCTCATTTCCAGCAGGAGATTCAAGCACCCCCTCTGATCATATTCAAATGGACACCTTCTCGTGAAGGAGAGCCGAGAGGTATGACCCCTCGAAGGTTTTTTCAAGCTGTCTGCCAGTGCTGTCTTGTCACAGACAGGAAGAGTTGACTGCTTTTTAAAAAGAAAGCATCAGGTCTCAAGCTCTGTTTTTCCCACTGCAGGCTGATGTTGGCGTGACCTTGCTGGCCGTGTTGTGTCTTCATTTACATGGATCAAGACAGCTTTGAAACATGCCTAGGAACGACAGCAAATTATTTTCTGGCTGCTGAGAATAAAATTAAGAAAGTAGGCATGCTAAGCTGGTGTAATCTGTATGGGGTTTGTTCTCCTAATAATTAATTGTGAAATCACCTAGGCTGCTGCAGTCATGCAAAAATGGGCAGTTTGAAAAGAGTACCATGGAAACCATTGGAAAATTCACGGGTCAGGTTTTATGTTTACCGAGCACAAAAGGTCTGGTCTCTTTTATGTGCGCAAAGTGACGTTCATAACAGATGATTCACCACAAAATTATTGCTATTTTTGAGATTGCTAATTAGACGAGATTGGTGTGTTAGTCTCTCAATCAATTACACCCATGGCTGGAAACACCAGTCTTTTTTTTAATCAGAAAAATGTAGTATACTGAGATACAATAGCCATCCTCATGTAACATTGCTAGGGACCATTTCTGCATGGCTGTCCTGACAGATAGACAGGCACTTGACTGACAGCAGACGGTGAGTTCAGCCAGGATTTAGAATTCACAGAACAGTAATAGAAACATTTATCTTTTTTCCATTAAAGGTGCACAAAACATGAAGGAAACAAGAGTAATTATGCACATCAGCTATATTTGAGTCATACCATGCAAAGGCATTTGCACATTTGCAGCAAAAGGCTGCCAGCCGGTCCTTATGGTTGGCTGGCATGGCAACGGCGGTGTGATCATGGTAATTGTAGGGTTCTGTCATTTTGTCTTTTCTCACCTTTATCAGAGAATGAAATACATGATTGGGGTTTATAGGCCAAATCAATCAAGTAATCAGTCTTTAACTGACAGAAGTGTGACTAATCTAGCCTATCACTTTCTCTGCCTGTATGAATATGATTATGGTGGGGGGGGGATTCCTATGATGAAGGCAAATTGCTTTTCAAACATATCCATAACAGCTTATTTTGAGCTGTCGGCCATAAAAATCTTATCCATTCATTCCATTATTCCGTGCAGTCCCACGTCTCTGGCTCCCGAAATTGCAGGTCATGTTTAATACCTGACAGTGCACATATCCAGCTCCCCATTTTAGCTGAATGGAATAATGAGAGGAATCGTCCCAGGCAAGATTATTACCCTTCTTCAATCTCAATAAGAAAAGATCCCGCCCGATATTGGGCCCATTTCTCTTGTGCTGTAATGGAATTCATATAGGCTATTTATCACAGGATCAGTTTATTAGACAGATATTAGCATTGTTGTTGGCTTACATATTGAACATGAGCGTACTATCACCTCAGACTGGATTCTGCTTACACATTGTGGGAGCACAATTCATTCAGCATTGACTGAGGTGGAGAAGCAAGACTGCTATCTGAGATTATAATATTGCTGTCTTTTCATACTCTTACCAAATTGAGTCTCTCGCTCTCTCTTTCTCTCTCCACGGTTTATAACTTCAGCTGTCCTTTGTTCATGTAGAATAGCCAGTTCAAATTTTTAAAGTTACAAAAATCCCTGATCTTCACACTTTATGGTCAGATTAACACCAACAGACAGCTACACCAATTATAGAATTGCCTTGTTTTTGTTGATGTCAGTCGACGAACGACAGCTAATGTGTTTTGGTGCATTGAACGCGCACTAGTATATGCTTTCACTAACCGAATACAAATGTTTTTACATTGCACATTGTCTTTGAGCCACGGAAATGACAGAAGCAGATTCAATCATGCCCCTGCAGCCACTGTAACATGCAGTGACTTGTTCAGCAGAAAGGCGCTACTGTACGTGTGGCTTCAGTGCCTTCACATTCTCTCGCCAGATAAAACAAGTGGATATGGTTTGTTTGTCTCATACTTACTCTGGGGTCTGGCCGCTGCAGCAGGGGATAGCTTTGCCTCATATTTGTCATGGCCGGCTGAGAGCCAGAGCATATTGCAGGTATAACTCAGGCCCTTCCTTAGACAGATTGTTTCCCCCTCGCATGACCGTGAGTTATTGCAAAGGACCACATTTCTGTCAACAGGCACAGCTTGGGGACCAACCAATCATAATCTAATCTTCTGAATGGGTTCACTGTTGTGGGTGATTGAAATTGTTTATTGTGCGTGGCACAACATTTCAACTCCTGATTAAAAGAAAATATACACATGGCCTTCTATTGACCTGTGGATTTTTCGGGCCATTTGAACCAAAGGGCAGTACAGATAAGATGTGCCTGGAAATCTAGTAACTGGATTATTTTGTGTCTCACGTTCTCTTAACTGTTTGCCCTGCAAAAAATGTCTATAATTTAATGTGAATATGTGTACATTCTTAAGTTTTTGTTAAATCAACTGAAATGAAGTGTGTAATGAAAAAGAAAAGTTTGTGATGTTTGTAAACTTGAATTAGGCCTCAGGAGATACACACATATATGTGTAATATACCATATTAGTAAGAGGTCTTAGGTACCTAAGTAAAAAATTATCTGTAGTAAATGTGTTTTTGCATGGCAAACACTAGATAAAGTTGGAGATTTAAAAAACATTGGTGTAAATAAATCTAACAGGAATTTCCAGAGTCTCCTTGATCAATTCCACCACTTATACCAAATTAGACAATTTCCTCTGGGATCAGTTTTTAGGCAAGTTTCCTGATTCTGATTCTGAACACACCTGATTTAACTGAAGGAAGGACTGATTGAACCAAACAAGGTATGGGTATAACTACAGTTAACACCATGAGTAGACGTTTGGAAATAATTAAACAAAATCATTCACTTACACAAAATCTTTACTCATTATATTAACGTACGTTGTGTTTATTCTGATGAACCCAATAATATCAATTATAAGAAATAACGTAATAATCTATGAAAGGCCCCACGGTGACACAGTGGGTAGCACTGTTGCCTCACACCTCCAGGGTTGGGGGTTCAAATCCGGGTCCTGGCCTCCAAGGTCTTCGGTTTCTCCCACAGTCCAAAGACATTTGTGTCAGGTGAATTGGGGATTCTAAATTGACCGTAGGGGGTTGTGTGTGTGTGTGTGTGTGTGTGTGTGTGTGTGTGTGTGTGTGTGTGCGCGCGCCTCCCACTCAGGGTGTGTGCCCGTAAGGATTAAGCGGTGAATGAATGAATGTTGCTATCATATATTTTACTTGGATTTCAAGTTGAATTGAGTAAATACAGCTGGAAGATGTGTTTTGTGTGTGTGTGTGCATATGTTTTCGTTTCAGGCTGCAAAGCAATGAAATGAGAATTTTATGAAGGAAGTTATTCTTTTCTATACCTATTATATAAATGCATAGTTCTATAACTATTATGTTGGTGTGCCATGAAGTCCACATTATCTGCTTGTCAATTCAATGCGTGCAGAAGCACCATGTTTATATTAAAAGGACCACATAGTGAATAAATGTGTGCATTTCAAAAGTGGCACTGGAATAAAACAGTTTAGTTTGAACTGTTTCCCCATGTGACAAAATAGCATAGCTTCTCTCCTCATTTGCGTGAGCTATATGGCTTGAGAAATAAATTCCGTTACAGTATATCTGTGATTCTGCATATTAGCTCATACATGAGCTGCTGTTCTGGTGTTATTTCAGAGGCTGCTTTTCTTCTTCTTTTTTTAAGCCTCGGGTTATTTGCACGAATTGTCCCTAGGGGAAGACTTTGATGTGCCTCAGAAATAGCGTTTAGCCCAAGGCATACTTGCTGTGATTCCTTATTAAGGCCTACAGGGCTTGTGTGTGTGTTTTGCCACAATCACATTTATCTGTTCACAATAATGACAAGAGCTACTTCCATTTAGTATCACTTGAGATCTCAAGCTCCACAATTCAACTCTACAAGAACAAATCTACAGTATTCATCTCTCTGTATCCAGAGCCTTGGATAAGGTTCGATAGAAAAATATAAATAAATAAAACGCTCACATGGTTCCAAAAGTACCATACAACAGGGAGCTTCCTTTCAGAAGCTATAGTGTCTCAACTGCCCAGTTTGCTTGAGAGCAATAGTGTCTTTTTCAATAGGTAGCAACATTGATTAGGAGGCAGGCCACACTTGAATTCAATGTGAACTCCTTATCAATCAACAACAGACAAAAAATAAGCTTACTGTAGCTTAAAGTAAGATAAACCACAAGCAAGCACTGAGCAGTACTGACCTTGGGTGATCTTGGTCAGAAAAGAGTTTTGCAGTTGCGCTAATGTAGGCTTTCTTTAGAATGAGATTTCTTTAGGGCTGTTTTCACCAGTACAAGGTCGAAGTGAACTGTATAGTAGAAATGAACATACCAACATTATGACCGGAAAGAGTACATGGGTGTGAGGAGAAAGTCTTTTCAATCTTATTTAATCCGTTTTCCATGACAAGAAGCTTTCCTATTTTAAACAAGTGGATGAATTGTTTTTGCTACTCTTAAAGTAAAACTTCAGTTTGTGCCAGAGCTACTTTGATGTATAACTGCTGAATGCACCTGATCGGTCTAATAAAGCATAATTGCAACTTATTGGTTAGACAACTTACGTGAGCTCTCTTTCGTAGCAGGGGATGCATTGCATGAGACAGATTATAAAAAGTGAAATTCATCCCACATGCCAACCTCATACCAGTCCAAACTTTGGTGTTAATAGTTTGAGCCTGACCAGTAGACCTGCTTCTTCTAGCTTGCTGAAACACACATGGTGCTGAAGCACCCCTGGTCCCTCCATTACTGACAATAATTCAATATTTCCTCCAGATGAAATTCTCCCCAAGGTGAGAGCATTGTCCTGAGCCTTGGCCTCATTTCACATGCAGCTCCATCACTGCCAGCCTGGAATTGTCATGAAAGATGACAGCTCTCTCTAAGCAGAGCAGAATATGGAGCCTTTTCTTACTTTTACAGACTGCAGTCAGAGCATCACAACTGACTGTTCTCAGAGGAATAAGGTCATTTAAGTTTGGCAAAAGAAGAATGTGTTTATATATATTTGTGTGTGTGCGTGTGTGTCTGTGTGTGTTTGTCTTCCTGGGCACCCTTTTAGCCATATTTGATGAAGGCAGAGATTGTTGGTTAACTACTCCTCCATGTTTGCTGCAGACTAAATCTGTTACATTACACTTGACAGCAGGCTAAGAGATGAAACACTTCTAATGTGTCATGGGTTACAGATTTTTTTGGTTTGCTTGTGAAAGATCTTATGTAACCTACATTTCTTATGATAGGACAGAGTTTTGTGTTCAGTGGGCAAAGGCAAGCCAGCTGTCACCTTGGGCTATAGATTACTGGTCATTAGAGCCCAAAATGCAGGGCTAAAGGTTAGCAGCGTTTGATTCTTCACTCATAGCACCTCTCCGGTGAGATGACCAACTGGCACATGAAGGTGGCCCTCGCGGTTGGAGGGGATGGTTTCACACACAGACGCAGAGCTGCCAACTGTTCTTCTTCACACACCTGTCCCTGCCCTTGGTCCACGGCAGGCTATGCAAGGTCAAGAACTGAATGAAGGTTTCTTCTAAAACTGCTCACTCTTTGTTCTGTAATGTTGCAGTGGCTCAGCTGGTGACGATTTCTCTGCTGGTCTCTGTACCTTGGGAGGTCAGTTGAGGTCCGTGGCATGAATATCTCCTTTTTCTTAGAAAGGGATGGTGGGATGTATATGTTGAACATGTTATGTGGTGTGAGTCAGTCTCCAAACCCCTCTGGAGCCTCATTCCTATATCCACTTGTGAAGGACAAGTGGATATAAATTGTATACAGTGTTTACACAAGCTTTTTCCACCGCAGTGCGCTGGATTAAGAGTCTGTGGCTATGAAGAGTCGTCTCGGAAGAGAGTGGGTTTATTTCAATAAGAGGTAAGGGCTAGGAAACCGTCCCCAGGGCTTCAGAGCATAGCACTGATGAATCGTTGCAATGTCTGCTAAATAAAAATGCATTTATGTTTTTTTGTTTATCCTAACTCAGTTGATGGAAGGAAGAAAAAAAAATATTGTGACCTTATGTGACTGCAGAATTAATTATTTGAATACATTTTTGCATAACTGTTTGAGAGAGGGATGATAAAGAAGAGAGTGGTAGCTGAAATCCATAAGGAAGAGAATGAAAACATTAGCCTTTGGCAATATGCATTAATCTGCAGAATTAATTGGAGTGAGCACAGAAAAAAATCCTCAAATCAAGAGCTTGTGCCTTTGAATCTGGGCTTGATACTGGAGCAGACTAATGCATGTCCTGTTTAAAATACAGCCCATAGCTACACACACACACACACACACACACCTCATGGGTACTAACCCTGTGCTTCCTTGTTTTCTGAAACATTTCATGTCTAGTAACTTGCAGTATGCTGGTGCCATAACTTGTGAGACCAGGCTGTAGGCAGAAAGCGACAGGGCAGGTCACCACACGAAAAAAAAAAAAAGATTCGGCACATTCTGTGATCTGTGGTGTTTTCTTGGGAACTGTGACAAACGCATGTGTCCCAGGTCCAAGAAGTGCCGCAATAACTCTTCACTGAAGGTAAGGCAGGCAGCCATTGATTGAATTGAGTCAGTAATTCTGTCATGCCAGCATGAGTAATTCTGCTTTTTTTTCCAAAGGCCCTGAAAGAGTCGGTGAGGTGCAGTGTTTTAGTGCTAGGGGTTGGAGGCAGCATTACTTAAGGGAGCACTCCAACTGCAAAGATAAAGTGCTGCAACAAAAGACCCAGTGAAATTAGCTGGATCATTAAGGAGACGCAGATAATGACCCCTTCGTTTCTGTATTTAATTTCACTGCTGCAAAAGAGAGGCACTGAATGCTTATCAGTTCCCCTTTTTAGCTGTTCGTTTTCTTCCATTTTGAGTCTGTTCTTTCCGCCCTTGATGCAAATCCTCTTCAACTGTTTCTTGGTTAACACTTCCATATGAGCCCTGTTAATGGTTTGATATATCTGAGAAATGTTGTATGAGTGTGCAGGTTGCACAACACTAAGCTAGTACGCTTTTCAAATCTGCCACCCATCGGTATTTGTAACCTCCTGCATCTAGTTTCTGCTGTGTGTTATGTCTCCTTCTTTATTCGCTGCATGGTTTGGTTTAATTGACAGGTTTGGTTTTTAAGAGCTCTCTCGCTTTGTGTCACAGAAGCTAATGGGAATTTCGAACCGCTGGTCAGAGTGCGATCACTTTATTATTAGGTAATCCTATCATTCAGTAGTCATTAAAATAAATCCCTCCTCTAGTTCTTGCTCCAACACTTGAATTGTTGCAGCCATTCAGCTTTTGCCTCTTTGTGTCAAAAAATTATGCCACAATTATAGCTATTTGTGGCAAAGTAGGGAAGTGTTAGTTTGGGAGAAGTGAATAGGGGGGCTGAAATCGGCCTGTATAGTAGAGGCTCTTTTGTTCCCAGTTATCCATGTCTGATAGTAATGAATTAATTCATACACAGGCAGTCCTTCAGCATACCCTTTAGAACAATTAGTAGCAGTGTTTTCTTCACTCTCACTGTAATGTACTTCAGAGATTCTAGGCATTTAATTAATGTAGTGCGAACAAACAGAATTGTTTTCTGTGCTGCTCTGGTCTGAAGTCACCGCCGGAAGAGTGAGAAGTGAGAACTGTGCAGCTCTCTGAAGCAGCATCCATAACCCACTGGGCTGCTGGCAGCTTGATCTCTTGTGTCATTGCAGACCAACTCCAGGGTGAGACAGCTGTGCTTATGCCTATCAGGAAATTGAGAATCCCACCGCGCCTCCCGACTTTGCTTCCTTCTCCCATTCTGACAGCTTCCATGTTCAGCTCCCTGTGTGGAGAGCAGCGCAAACACCACAGATCAATTACAAACGGGCAACAGTCTTTGCTTCCCACTGTATTTCAATGAGACTCCCTCAGCAATGACTTGTACCTAGCAGCCAGGCTTGCCTTTTACCTGCGGCTTTCGATTGCTACAAGCTCTGTGAGAGGAACACTTGTACTGATTGGTTATGCATAAGGGCACTTTGGATTATG
>JBBPDB010000140.1:9262399-9275317 GCA_037974465.1 Brachypetersius altus
TCTGGTGATTCGTTCACAGCCACTTTTGTTTTTCTCCGTTACTGAGCCAGCGCGAGTCCTGCCGGATTCCTGCCTGTATCTGCTTCCTTTGTTGTATCTGTTTTTGGCTAGAAACCACATCTATCAACCCTGAGTCGGAGTTCCCCCCTTTTTGTGAGAAACCATTTTAAAGGTGCTTTGTATGCTCAGTCCGGCGTCCAGCCCTCTTTCTCATACACACACGGGCGTGACACCTTATCATAAGATATTATGTAGTGATATTAGAAAGATATATTCAGTGAACTCAACACCAACTAGGGTTACTTCTAAAAACTTTCAGTTTGACCTGACCCTAAACCTAATATGCATTATAATCTACTTAGTCTACTCTTCCCCTCCATTTCTCAATGGAGTTGTCACATGTAAAATAGGTGGTCTTACAACTCTAACAATTCAGAGATTCACCTAAGAATAGAGACAACATTGTGTTTTTTTACATGAAGTGATAGAAAACATGGTAGCAGACAAAAAGTGATTCCATATGCATATACATTTTATTATGTCATTCATAGACATGCACACATGGCAACTACTCTGGGGACCGATTTCACATGTTAAAGGGGTTAGGAGAAATGCTGGGTAAGATGGGGTTGTTCTTTATTAGTTGCTGAGCTGTAAAAATAAATAAACCAATAAAATAAAAAACCTAAAAACTTTAAGAGGGTAGCTGAAAAATATCAGCATTTGTAGAATAAAATTTCTTTCACTGGCTATTAGAGATTACATAACTTTGTCTGTTATCCAGTGTAATATATGTTATTGTCCTGCAGCGCTGTGCTGTAGTATTGTCATGCTCTCTTGACATTTTCTGTTCTGCTGAAATACAGCCAGGCAATTAAGTACATCCCCCATAATGAACTTGGCCAGAGCCAAAGAAGAAAGATTTCTCTCATCGCCACAGGTGTGTGAAGTAATAAGATCAGAAGGGGAACTCTTAAATGTTGCAGAAACATATTTCTAGCTCTAAAATTAGACGTTTTCCTGGGCTTTGTTGAAGCCCTGAGGGGTCCTGCCAATTTGTTGGAAAAGTATTTTATCCAGTGATAGAAAACCATCCTTGGTCATTTCCTTTGGATGTGTCCTGTGTAGTGGCCACTGATTTCTAATGTAACAATAAAAACAGACCCCATACTTATTTCACCATCATTTGTATGCGGCCAGAAGGAACTAGTATATAGCACAAATTGATCTGTCTGAGATGTGAGGGCAGCACTGCATGGATGTGTTTTTTTTTTTTTTTTTCTGATTGAAGTCAGTTACCCGGTGCCCTGCTGTTCTGGCACTAAGAGGTCTCTTTTTAAAGTCAAAGCTTTGTGCAATTCTTGTGAGGCGAGGGTGGAAAATCCTTGGCTGGGGGGTTTGAAGGTTGTTGTCAGTTGTCTTTAGCTCAGTGAAGTGTGGTCCTTGCAGCATTTGTGTCTGGAAACTGGCTCCTTTTTGATTATGCATCGATTACACAGTGTGTAGACACAGCAGGTCCCACCCCTTCCCCCCTCCACGTAAACACACACACAGACAAACACACCGCGTTGGTGGTCAGTCTAAATTGGAAAAGCCGATGAACTGATGATCCGGACTGTTGGCTGCAGGTGGAAGGCTGTGTTGGAGTGTGGCTCCCCCAGGGTCCTGGAACATTAATGGGGGTGGGGGACAGATGCTTCTTTGGTTTCCTAATCATGCCCTCCTCTTTCATCTCTCCCTTACAGGTGACGTGGCCCCTTACTTCAAAACAGAGCCGGGGCCTCCAGAAACACACCTGGAAGGGAACCGTCTGGTCATGACCTGTCTGGCAGAGGGCAGCTGGCCTCTGGAGTTCAAATGGATGTACAACAGCACAGACATCACTGCCTTCTCCCCAGAGTACAAGTAAGAGCCTGACTTTATTTTCAGCCTCCTCAGCAAGAGAGGTCTCACTTTGACAACTGCTTAGAGATTAGGAAAAAAGTGGGTAACGTTTATCAAAGGGAACTAATTCATTTTGCCTTCCAGTTCATTGCTTTCTTACACAGTGACTTGTTGTATGTATTCGCTCTAATCAGAAATACATGCTACCATGGGTGGCTGATGTGGTTATTATATCTCACACCAGTCTCTTTTATAAACCACATGACTAGTCTTCTTGCAGGTTTATTTGCAATTTACTGGCCAATTTATCTGCTTTTGTATAAAAAGAAATACGTATAACTGAAAGCTTCATGTTTCCGGCAGTTATTTAATGCCTTGTGTTTGGGGTGAAAATGAGAGCAAAAGAAATTAAAATGAAAAAGAAATTAACTTTTCCTGCGTTGATTACTTAAGTTTATGCAATTGCACGCTTAATCATTCATACAGTTTTCAATTCCACTTCTTGCTCTCTATCTCACTTCCATTTTTGGAGAATAATGCAGCCTCAGCTTTGCTCTCTAAAGTCAGCTCGTGAATTGTGCTAGCACTGAGTACTTTCTCAGACGTACAGATTGGTAACACTGCTGAGGGATTGGCCTAGTGAGCTCCCTTTGTCTTTATGTAATAGCCTGCTGCTGGAGATGGCATTTTGCAGTTGGATGACACTTTCGAATGCTTTACCTTGGAGTGCAGTCCACTTGATTCATGGTTTGCACTGATTTGCATTGCACTTCTTTTTTTTCTTTTTTTTTTTTTACATCGCCATACCAACCATTTGTATAAAGAAGGAACGATTTGTCTGTCTGTAGAATTCATTCTTATAATTGGCATTGCTTTTCCAATTATCTTCCATCATCGGCACTGGAGCAGCACTGGGGTGACTATTGACTCTCCCTGGGGAACGATGTTCCCTAAGAGATGAACCCGCAGTGGCGCTTTTTAAGATACAAGCTGATCTGTGTGAGGATGGAGACACGGCACATTAGCCGCATTTGGAAATATGGGCACGTTTTAATACATTGTTTCTACGGGCGCTAACATCCAGGGAAGTGGGCATTTGGCACAGGGCTGATATTCGTCATCGCAGGCGCGAACTGGTTGGGAGTCTAATGGCATTTTAATGATTTGCTTGCTCTAATGCACAGGTTGGCAAAAAAGCCTGGCCTCGGTTGCAAGAGTAAACCTTTTAACCTGGTCCTTCTAAGTGAGAACGCGCTTAGATTTAAAATCTCCTGCAAGCATCTAAATGCACCAGCAAATATCAAATTGCTATAGCACCGTGGTCATGTAAAGTAAAAGTCATCTAGTGATGGATGTAATAAAATGTAGCTGCAAAAGGTAGTTATATGTCTCTCCCTCTCTCTCTCTTACAGGTACATTATACCGTCCCTCCAGCACTCAGACATGGGGACATACCAGTGTGTGGTGAGGAACAGAATGGGCGCTCTGCTGCAAAGAAGAGCAGAAATACAAGTGGCATGTGAGTTTGTGTGATTAAAAATTTTTGAATTACTTTCAGTCCCAGGGACTTACTGCACAACATATTTCTGTTTTGCATGCTTACACAACCGCTGGCAAAATGATGGAATCACCATGCTCAACAAGGCATTAGATTGCGTAGCAAATAAACAAATCCCTGATATGACACAAAGCAATTTTGGTTTATGGGTGCACCTTCTGGCTTTGTGAAATATACCTCAATCAGTCTAATTGATCAGTCTTGGAGTGGGAATGACTGAATGAGAGTGATTTCCTGTGTTGAATGACACATCTGCACTGGCTAAGGATGTTGTACCTTTTTTCTGGTTATGTTCCAATAAAACATATAATAATGACTACCTGACGTAAACAATCAAATTTCCCCGTCATTAATGGAGTCAGCAAAAGATAAGATTCAGTGTACATAAAAATTATAGACAGGTTTGGTGACAAAATCATTTTTCAGCATGATGATGCATCTTTTAAAAGCCTATTAAAGTGTTTCTTCAGGAAAGGCACCTTAACAATCTGTCTGGACCTTGATCCTGGGGAAATGTTTTGGTGATTTTTAAAAATTGTTTTTTAAAAAATGACTCCATCCTGCTAACGAGATCTGTTAATTGACATTCAAGAAAGTTGGAACCAGCTTGATATCCATGCCACAGGATCCATGCCTCAGAGAATTCAGGCTCTTGGAGGAGAAACAAAGTACTAATTGTGACTTTTTTTGTTGTTTCATTTCATAATTCTGAAACAAAGTCTGCAACTGAAATGATCCTTTTTTCGAGGTATGTTTCACAAAGCTAGAATGTTCAGTCATTAAAATAATGTTTTCTGTCATTTTATATTTGTTTATTATTATCCAAATGTGGTGATTCCATCATTTTTGCCAGGGGGGTTACACTTGATACAGCTCATGAAGTGCTTCGTAATTGTTATCCAGCTGGAAAAACATAATAAAGAGCAGTGAATACTTGGGCTGTAACAATTCACCAAACCCATGATTTGGTTCATATCATGATTTTTGACCCACATATTTACCACAGAATTACAAATCAATATACACTTCGACACCTTTGCATTCAATCTGTACAGAAGACCCCCAGGAATCGCCACAGGCTGGTCGCAGAACCGATTCTTCATTGTCCAAAACTAAAAAACACGCTCTTCCCAGCTGGCCAAACTCGCTCAAAACACAACAAAACTCTTATAGACAAAATCCCAGCAGTTTCATCATAACCAGCCAGCTTATAGACACTTATAAAGCGAAGTGTCATAATTGCCTTTTACTTACATTCAAAAAAATTCAGCTTGTAGACGAGTGCCTCTGGAAAGATTTGCGGGAGGGCTCGTTTGAATCGTAACAACCTCTACTATTACTGACTGAAATTGACATGAAAATACACCAATCATGGTGTAAAAAGATTTATTAGGAGGCGTACTGTCCACGGGTCAGCACCCTTAGCTGGTGAAAGCTAACCGATGTGGTAGCCTTGGATCGGTTTCATATTGCATATCTATATAGCCCTAGTGCATAGGCATACATTGAGGTAGTGGCAGTGGTGATCCTACACTCTGTGGGGAATATGTGGTGTGTATAGAAAATATTGTCATTAAGTGGGTGCATTCAAGTGTAGATATGAGTGACCATCAGGGACCCTTTTTCCAAATTGGGAGGTTGCAAGCATTTACCTGGTTTGTCATTCCTGACAGTACAATCCCAGTTAGCGTAAAACACTGACACCTATCTAAGCACAATTCACATCTGACATCCAGTCGTGTGGACAACTATAAGTACAGATATGATCACTCAGACCACTTTTGGAGACAGCCTGGGCCACATTCGTTTAGAAGTGTGTGCTCAAACTTGTCTTGAGACACAGTAAAGACTGCCTACTCAACTAACATCCTCTGTCTAAGTGAAAGTACAAACTCATTTGTGGCATTTTCTTTTTTCTGTATTGTTTTTATTTCATTTCAGCAGACACAATACGTGAATTGCTGCCTTTCAACAGTTAAAAACAATGACACACTAGAAACATTTGTCCATGGTGACCAGGCAAAACCTTTAGCGTTAATGACAAAAAAGAAAAATAGAAAGGTTTACAAATCTCGCCTTGATCACCCACAACAAAATGAACACACCCAATTCCCCTGTTGACAGAACAGAGCCCCTCCTTTTAGATCATGCTGTAGTGCCTCATTCCTTCGTTCGGCTGACATTTAAAAGACCCCATTTACGTATTTTCATTGGCCAATCCTGCTTTTTCTGTGCCATTATCTCAGCTATGCTCAGCAAGTCTCTCCATCTCCCCCACTGCTTCCTGTTTGCATTTTCAGCTCTGAAATGAACCATTTTAAACACTTTGAAACGATGTGCGAAATGCATTGCTTTTCCCCAGAATTATGTCAGAGAATTCAAAGCACAATGCTCTACTTTTTTTTTTCTTTTCTTTTCTTTCTGTGCTGTGATGCAATCTTGTAGTGCAGCGTGACATGAATACACACCTTTGTTTGGTTGCACACCTCTGTGGTTTATAGAGCCCTTGTGGTCCAAGTAAGCTTAAAGGGACTTGTTTTGGGTACAGTCTTCTTTCTTGTTTGGCTACAGTGCTGATATTTTCCCCACAGATATGGGGGACTTTGTGGAGACTGACCAGCGGAAAACAGTGACCCAGGGCCGGGCGGCCATCCTGAACTCCCCGGCCGTCAGCTGTTTCCCCAGGCCTCAAGTGACGTGGTACAGAGACGGCTACAAAATCATTCCCAGCAGCAGAGTGTAAGTAGATCTACGCTGCCCTGCTCATTGACTTTTACCCTCAAAAATAGTGCTGTTTCTCCAGTCATTCATACACACCTTATGTCACTTACATCTTGCACTGAATGTGTAAATCTACGCCTTCACAGGAATACTATTCAGTTACAATTTTGTAAGGAACAAGTCAGAGCTTTATGAATCTTTTTTTTTTGTTACAGTTCACAATTACACAGATGTGACTATAGGGACTATTTAAACAGTAGAATGTTTTTTACCCATGTGACAGTTTTTGCATATCTCCGGTTACATGTTACAAGTTATTAATAGTAAGTGTTATAATAGTTTATGATTGATTTATATAACTATCACACATTGGTCCTCAGTATCACAGCAGACTACCAGTATTGTATTAAAATAATTTAATATCATATATTGCATTTAGAGATGTTGGTTTATATTTAGCAGAAGAAATGGATGGAAAAGGAAATAAGGTCACAAGATTCTGGTGACCTGAGATCAGTATTCAATGGTTATGACACGCCACAGAGCTGAGCATCTGAGCTACTGTGCAGCTGAGAAAGTTCCCAAAGGGCACAGACTGAACCTCACTGCTTCTTTTCTGGTGCGTTATGGTAGGAATCCCCTCTCAAACTCCCTAGCAGGCTGTTGCCTCTCCTAGCAGAAAAAAAACAAGCGAGCCTGAGACGTTAAAGGCGTTGAATCTTTGGGTATGTGTATGTGTGTGTGCGTACATGTGTGTGTGTATTTGCTCTTCTCGTTGTCAGAGAAGGAGAAGTGCAATTAATGCCTGTTCCTGTCCGTTCTTTAATCTAACTACGGTAGTTCTTCATTGCCTTTTTCTAATTAGCAGCCTGCCCAGGCAGAGACAGGCACGCTTGATCCGCTCTCCCATTATCGCTCAAGTGTCTTTTTCATTCCACCTCATTCCTGCAGCACCCCAAATCACAGGCCCGTGCTCTACCCAGCCATATCTAATGACTCAACCCCTTCATTTCAGTCCTACAAAGGTGGCTCTGTTTGAGGAGAAAAAGGATTTGATTCCATCGGAGGGCATAATTGAAAAGTGATTAGGATTTGGAAATTTGGAAAAGCACTCTGGCTGGTAATGATCCGCTTTCCTTTCATTCCTCTGTGAGCTTCCTTCACCAGCTTTCTGCTTAAAGTTCACACTGATTATAGAGAGTGAGTTCCACACACTTCAGTCAAAGTTTCTTTCGCAGACTGCTGCCTTGAAGTTGGATGCAGAGTCACCCTGGTGTGTGTGTGTGTATGCTTATGTCTGTTATCCTGAGGTAGAGTTGGGATCTCTTTAGTCCAACACAGTAGAGGAGGATGAGGAACAGTGCTTCAGTAAGCCATATCCCAGCCCTATATGTATGCTTACAGTGTCCTGGCACCTCGCCATGTCCATAATTGGACCAGAGCTCTCCTGCCAGTGCTTGACACAATATTGCATCAGGACGAAAAGCAGGCTCGGTGCTCCAGCAAATGAATATGCCTCTGCCAGGCGAGGTTAGCAGTCACGCGTATGCAGTTCTGTGGAAAGCGGAAAAAGTAGCGCTAATGTGTTCACATGCCCGTGACTTTTTTTTTATTTACCTGTGGAACCTTGGCAGCAGTCCCAGAAGACGACAGCCGTCTGCCCCCCAGTTGGACTCCAGGGACACAGGCCCATGCCTGGCTCCGGACACACATCTCCCAGTGAAATGGCACTGGAGTAATATAGGGAAATCATATTCCTGGCCAAGCCCATTAGCATGTTCCTGGATGTGATGTCATGTTCTTAATTGTTCTGTGGCAGCAGCAGAAGCAGTGCAATCAGCTTAGCCGTTTAAACTGGCACTACTTGTAGATGGGCAGAATCCCCTGGAAAGGGTTTTAGAAAATAGGGGCGTACTTCATAAGCAATTGACTCACATGGTGATTAACTTAACTGGCCTTGCAGGATCAAAGTTTATCTGTGTGGGACAATTTAAAGCCCAGAATCAATATCCATACGGTGCAACATGTGGCAACACAAATCTCTTTATGAGTCTCATAAGATATTTACGTTTTGGAATCGAGTCCTGCTGCTCTGCAAAGGAGGCAAATGTCCTCTGCACAACAGCAGGGCATGAGTAACTGATGTTACGGTGCTTGTTTAGAAATGACCTTGTCTGGCAGTGTGGTGCTTTCCCATTAAATCTAGAAAAACAATGTTGGTTTCTGTTCTTTCCTTTAGGTGTAAATACTTTGAAAACAATACATATTATATATTCATTCAGAAATAGTGGCTGGGGATTTGAGGCTCTTCTCATATAGCTGAGATTTAATTATTAAAAGGGAATTAACTAATCACCCAGAGGGGTGAATGACTGAATGAGAATGATATTCAGTCTTAAACTACAAATTTACCAGGACTGGAGCTCCCCACACTATAGTTTTACTGGTCTGCAGTTTCATACTATTTTAGTAATAACAGTATTAGTGGTGTTATACTGTTTGTTTTACCAGTCTATATTTTTGGATGATTAATTTATTATAATATATTTATAATATAATTTACTTTATCATTAACTTAGTTATAAAACGAGTCCTATAAAATAGCCATGATCCAGCCTATATTTAATTGAATGCAGTAATTATGAACTATTTAGCAAGCAGTTGGTATGGGGAGGTACACAGACAAGAGGAGATTTAGAGACCACTGGTGTAAAGAAAATTATAGAATGTACATATGTATGTATACTGGGAACGTATGCAAATGTGAAGATAATATATTTCTCCCTTGCTATGTGGTCTTTTTTGGCCCTTAGTACAAAAAACAAAAAAGTGTTCTCAACTCTGAAGCCCTAAAATCATCTATTGATGCTAATCATTTCAAGTGTGGATTTGAAAGTCTTATGTTGTTTTGTTGACATTGACAATATTTTCATTTCCAGCACATTTCTTTTTGACACTTCAGAAGGTGGACCCTGCAGCATCTTGCTAGTTTTCATTCTCAAAGTGCTATGCCGGTATACAATTCATTATTTCAACTAAAAGGGAACCGATGCCCATAGCAGTTCATCTCACTAACATTAAAGGTTCCCTCCCTGGCATCTATAACCATCCTTCACTAAAGCACTGTGTTGGACTTGGGGGTAGAAACCCTTCATGGGTTTTTTTCATCTTTATTGCTAAAATGTACCCTGCATCTCCTTTTCAGAATTATGCTGTCTGCTTGTAAGATAATGTAGCTCATTGAGATGGAAGCTGTGGTCAGCAAACGCATCAATAAAACGTGCTCGAGGCAGCAGATCTCATTCTGTTGCTGCTCCCTGTATTTTAATTCCGAATGTCTGCTGCTCTGGTGATGCGGATATTTGTGTTCTGACTATAGATGTCCTGATTAAACCCTGGTAGTTGCTGCCTTCCAGTGTATTCATCACTTAATGCCATTATACCAAATGAGTAATTGAAGAGCCACTAATGACATTCGAAAGGATATTTATATCCCTACCAGACAGAGGAGAAATGTTTCTGTGATCATTTTGCCAAATGTTTTCTTTTTTCTTCTGTTCACCACTTCTGTTCCTGGTCCTTGGAAAGGAAAGTGGCCTTTTGGTCTGTTAATGTAGCGTGAAATAAGTGGCGGTGTGGATCGTCAGCAAGACTGGCCTGTATGGCTCCAGCTGATTCCAATCAGTCCTCCATGCTGAGGAATCATTGTGCTGCAGTCCATACGACGCACAGCTCTTTGAAAACCCACCGCGGTGAGCTTACAGCCTCCTTCTGCTCTTTTTTACCCCTCTCCTCCTCTTGTTGATGTATAAGATGAACTGTTAAAAGCCATGAAATGTCCAGAGGTTGAATGCCAATGTATGTTGAGATGGTGAAGTGTTATGCTTTGAGAGTCACTATTCTCGTTCCACCTTGGCTTCCCCTTTAGAGTGCATGAAATTTTCATGATGCTGATAATTACCCACCAGCGCGAAGTGCTTTTCTGGTTCCCATCGCAGATCAAAGTAGCTGGTTGGGGAAAGAGATATTGGGTCTATGTCTCATTGCTTTGTCCTTGCATCCTCCTCTACCTTACTGAATTTTTCATCTTTCATTATTAGATATCTTTGATGTCTCTACCCGTAATGGGCTGTTGAGCCACCAAGTGTATAGAGCCCACCAGAAAGGCATTGAGAGGCAACATCAGTCAAACACAACGACTGAAGCCCCTAACAGGGAATGGATTACTTCCCTGTTAAATGCAGCAGCTAACATTGCCACGTTTATGTGTGGAGCCATGATTGACAACAATAGTGCAGCTGTCAGGTGCCTGAGAATGTTGCTAGTTCCCTCAAGTGAATCACGGACCCTTTTTGTAGAGAAGCTTATCAGAACCTCCAGCCAGGAAGCCATGAACTAGGAATGTATGGCTCCATAGAGGTTTAGAGAGGTAGGTGTGTGCGTATCTGTGTGTGTCTGTGTGTGTCTTTATGTGTGTCACAGAGAGAGAGAGAGAGAGAGAGAGAGAGAATAGGCCCTAAATAAAGCACAACAAGAATAGAGCCATCCAGATGAGGAACTGCAGGATGTCAGTATTTGCTCAAACACTGCAGACCAAGCTGCATAAAACACAGAAGCTGTCAGATAGTGATTTGGTAGAGGCATTTTGTGAGTGCAGTTCTTCTTAAGTGAATCTTCTTTCCTAACAACACCTGAATACTGAGTGCTTATAAAAGCAGGAGTTTGGAGAAAAATCAAATATATACACATTTGAGTCTTAGTTGAAATATAGCCCATCAGTCAAGTCATGTGTGGTGTTCAAATGATTCTTGTTTAGTTTTGCACGGCAGATTTTAGGTTCATATAGGCAACGATGAAAGGCTTTCACCTGTTAGCATCTGGCAAAGTATACACTTCCCACAACACACACTCCCCTCAAGCCTTGTCAAAGTGTTGGGTCATCTCAAATAGACTTGTTTATGTGTTTTCTGACATACAGTGGCATAGATGGGGTGGCTGGAGGCTTACTGAGTATTATTTGTGCCCTTGGGCAAGCCGCTCTGACCCCAACTGCCCTTAGGCAAAGCTGTTCTGTTGGTGACACTGTGCTGAATCCACAGCATATTTAGGCAGCAAAATGACCAGTTTACGTCATAATCCAATCAGTGTTGTATCACTGACTGTTATCTTAAGGCACTAATTTTTATGTGCCTATCATTACCTAAGAAAAGAAAATGTGCTACTAGTAGTTAGTCTATAGCAAAATATTTCACGTCCTTCACATTACATTTTGCTTCTTTCGTACATGGCTCATTCAAAAATGAACTGATTGCCCTATCTTCTAAATCATAGTTGCAATAGGCAAAAAAACAGCAACAGATTATTTGCACTAAACTCAAAAACACATTTTTCTCTGGTTGTAACTGCTAGAACAATTATGCAAAAGCAAAAACACACATGACAGTCCAAATCCTGTTTGCTTCTACATGGAGATTGCATTTCTATTCTAATGATTTCTCTTCTAATGATAAAGCAAAAATAACTGAGTTAGTTCTTGTGGTATTTTATGTTTGGTAATTTAATTTGTTATTACACAGCAACATTGTAACAGAGCAGCGATCAGCCCTCTCTGACATGCAGTGCCCTGAAGCCTTCTCACCACATGTGAAGCAGTAATAACCATGTGCATGCTGTCAGCATTTGAAAAACCTCCGTCTAAACACATTAAACAGGTTTAAAAATGCACACCCTGGTGAGGCTTTTTCGAAAGCTCACTTTTCATGGGCTGGGAGACCAACATGCTGAGTAAAAAATGTGTGTTTTTAAAAAATATCTGTGTGTATGAGCAAACGCCCTGCAGTACATGAAATTGCAGCTTACGCCTTCAGCCAGCAGTGTTTTTTTTTCCTGTTCTGCTAACTTGAAACAGTGAAAAAGGCAATAGGCTACTCTTTTTAACTTGACTACAGGATTACCTCAGATTTGGCAGTTAGTTACATTTACTGGTTGTGCCGTTATACCAGGTGAGCTTTGTTTAACACATTTTATGGAAATAAACTTTTTAGATGATATTGTTAAGAGTTTGGATTTGTATTGAATCAGAATCAAAATCAGGAGAAATTACGAATGCTATTTATGCACAAAGACACAAAGACAAGAACGAAATAAAATATACCGCAAGTGAAATAAAATTTAAGTTAAACTGTCCAGAAGTACTCAGAAAATGCTTAGCACTAATACACTATACTAAGTACAAAAATACTGTGGTCAGTACATGGATATAAATAGACAGATAAACAAAACTACTGCTGAAGTTTACTAATTAACACAGTAGTTTGGAGTTGCACTCAATACCAAATCTGTTATTACACTAAATAGTGACATAAATATTACTGATATCGCACATGACACAAGTATATTGCCCTTGATAAGACAGTTTCACATGATTAGTGTCATACGTGACCTATGTAGTGATATTGCACATGATAAGACTTTTGCACATAATAAAGATAATACATAAATTGCACATAATGATAATGATTCAGCTAGTGCTGGGCCGTTAACGGCATTGACGCGAGACCCTTATTGTGCGATAAAAAAAATATCGCCATTAATCTCCTCACAAAGTTGTGTTGGGAACTGGGTCTATACTACGCAAGCTATGATGACTTTCATCTTGATATTTTAGCACGGCTTTACTCTCTGTCTGTCTGTCTGTCTGTCTGTCTGTCTGTCTCTCTCTCTCTCTCTCTCTCTCTCTCTCTCTCTCTCTCTCT
>JBBPDB010000140.1:9289120-9317394 GCA_037974465.1 Brachypetersius altus
TGAATAATATTTACAGATGGATGTACAGTAGTATGAACATAATATACATGATATACAGTATGAACAGTATGAATATGCGAAGTATGAGCACAGTATGGATATATGAACATATATAGTTGTATTAACTATAAACAGGAATTACAAGTGGATGAAAACTTTTAATACTAGACTCCGAGCTTTGGGCCTACAGCTAGAGTGCAGATAGAGAAAGCTGTTTCTTTGTGTCTACTTTGAAGTCACTTGCTGCTAAAATGCTGCCTTCCTCTCTCTCCGCTTCATGATAATTCCGTTTGCGTCTGGTCACAGCCGAGGCATCAGATGGATGCCATGAGCATCCCGGCTGCGATAAACTGTGCCCTTATTGGCAGCAGCACCGGCTGTGCACGGCTTGGCTTGGCGAAGCACAAACTCCTTAATGGTGTTTGGAGGCAGGAAGAGGAGGCAATGTTCTCGCGCCCGCTCTCTCTGACCGGCCCCTTCCACTCTCCTCATTAATTGCGCAAGCTTCCCTGTCCTCGGAGAAGAAGAGCTGCCACCGTCGTGCATATTCATCCCAGTTTAAGACTTGCGAGAGTGTCCATGCCCGCTAAACATCTCTGGGTGTTTACAAAGGGAGCAAAAACAGCCTTCCTATGAATTAATTATGATCTTGACAGGGGGTTCTGTGTTATGTTGCATTTATGTGGTATCATGCACTCAGAGGAAAGTGTAGCTTTTACCAGGAACCTTGCGTATGGCGCAGGTTTAATTGGCGCCTGAACATTTAAATCTCTGCTGAAATATTCGAGCATTGCAAAAGATGAGTGTCAAAGCCCCTGTGGGCTTCCTTTCCATATTTCAAATGTTATTGAGCCATTTCAACGAGAGATCTTTATATGAAGTTTTACAGCAGTGCAGAAATATGGATGTCTGTAAATCCTCTCTATGTTGTAATTTCGTTTTCTTTATTATTAAGCAAAGATTTTGAGATGAGCCTGTGGTTTTCGTATTAAAATGAACTGGTGTAAAATAAATGAATATGTAAATGAACAAGTGCTTTCCTCCAAGGCCTCCTTGCCTCCAAAGGCCAATTTACACTTAATACAATACATGCGTTTGCCTTGCCTAATGCCATTAATCAGCAGGGCCACAACTCTCAGTGGTTATTAGGCAGTACTGATTGGGTTATGTTTCTCATGTTTTTTTCATACACACACTCCCCTCGCTTGGTTCCACTCTGTAAAAGATTGTGTGCAGTTCAACACTGCTTTGAGACAGAACTGATGTATTTGCCTGGGCCACTTTGCTTTAGGTGTGCAAAGTCACCAACTCTTCCCACAATCTGACTTTAGGGTATTGATCCATATCTAAAGGCAGACAGAGATGTGTTGCATAGAAACGCTAGCCCGTCTAGCATATTGCAACAGCTTAGTGGGGCTGCATCTGCAGCTGTGAGAAATGTGCCCAGCAACAGAAAAGGATACACTAACCTTTCTTTTGTGTTCGAAAGATATTGATAGAAAGTTTAGTTTCTCTGTGAGAAAACTCCAGCTCCAGTCTGCACTGTTTGTCCAGCTCCAGTAAAGACACGGTGCTGCGTCAGCTCACAGTACGACAGCACTTTGTCTCTTTTGTAATGTGATCATTTCATTCGACATGAATTTCATTTCACGTTTCTTGACAACAAGCAAATTGAATTATACAATACATGATGTGGGTCTGTAAGGACCATTCATCATGTACTGCTGCTTGGCTAAACATGGACATTATAACAGTATTATGGCTCACAAAATGTCATTATATGCATGTAATTTGAACATTCCGTTCCGTTCCCCTGTTTAGCCGTTTGTAAGCAACAAGGTTCCATGTTTTTCAGGGTCTTTTTTAGGGGCCTATTCTTATGGCATAAATCAAATGGAATCTCCTTGAAGCATAGCAACATCAACCAAATTGTACTCCTACCTTTTTTCAGTCGGCTACCTTTTGTAGTGTAGATTCAATCAGCTTCTGAAAAGCAGGACTTGCCAAGGAAATGAATATGTCTATTTATCAGGTTTTGAAAAAGCTACGTAAAAGTTAACTTCTGACCAAAAGTTATCTTTTCTTGGGCTATTGACATATTTTCTTTATCCTCTCTCTGTTTCAGAGACATTTCTTAAAGTCCTGAAAATGTATTTTTTTCATATCTATTTGTTTTGTAACTGTAGCTCTACATTTGTCATATTTCTGTGTTTTTATGTTAAGTAATTATTTGTTTGCTCTACATTTTAAGGCACAGATTCTACTGAATTGATCTTATTGGGGAAAAAACCAAGCTTAAATGGGGCAAAAGAAAATACCATAGCACATTTTATTTTTCCAATAAGAAACAAGAAAGGGTCTTCCCATTTTCATACAACAGTGCCTTTTTAATTAGAATGTCTTTGATTTGTGTCAAAGGCAACCAGAAAAGCAGAATCCCTCTTTTGTATAACCTCCTACAGGCTCATCTATTCAGAGAGCATCTCCTGTCCTGATGCACTACTTCTTGCACTACTCCCTACAAGATTTTAGCGCTTAGAACTCTCCTCTGGTTCCCACCCTGTCCTTAGTGTTTCCTTCAATTTTAAGCTGCTTTGGATAAAAGCATCTGCCAAATGAATGAAATGTTTGAATGAAAAACATATTCATGGTTTCTTCACCCTTTGGTAGGATTAGAATTGCTTGGCTGCAAAAAGCACTCTGCCAGATCTGTCCTCTACAAAAGCAAGTGTGTCATTTTGCACTAGAACACGACAGTGCTACAGCCATGTGGACTGGAGCCAGTTGTACTATGGTTTTTAATGGGTTTCAATGGGAGAGACAGATTGTTAGAGGGTAGTGTCAGAGCATTGATCTGATCCTTGCCGGCCATCCACAACAAATGTGCTCCAAAAAACAGAGAACAGTGCCCACGTCTGGCGAGTGAACAAAGCCACCAGTTTTTGCCCAAAACCCAGCACCCCAGAGTACCAGTAGGCTCTCAGCTCTGCACAACGTCTACTTCATGGGCATTAGAGATAGTAATGGGCCAGTTAGAACGCAGACAAGGCTGGAGAGGAGGCTCTTTAGAGAAATGCCCTTTTGACATTGCACACATTAAGACGTGTCTTTGAGGGGTGGTCCAGTAGAGGTGGCATAATTGCCACTGGGGAACAGTAATTACCCAAAGTAAAGACAGCATTTGTGCTGATATGCCTGAACATGAGTCTTGTGAGAGATCTCTGCTTTGAGGGGAGAGAGGCGCTCAGCCTCTCTCATCTTGAGTGGATTATTCCTCTCTTTGAAACAAGGATACATTTGAGGAATAAGGACACATTTCAAGTGGCTTCAAGATGGATTCCACCAATAACGAGAGGTCTCAGCGGAGTGACTGTGTTTGGAGTTGCTTGGAATATCAAGTTATCTCAGGTCATTTGTATTGCTGCAAATTAAGTTAAGCTCTGTTTTCTTCAGAGTATGCACTTTTGAAAAGTTACTTGCAGCTATTTCTCAAACTTCAGACTGAAGTTTATACTTTAGAGGCACTGAAATATGCAAGTATTTCAGTACTCTGTTATATTTCAGCACTCAGTTGCTTCATGTTGGTTTTCGTTGCTTTTTATTTTGGAAGGTCTCGTATCTTCTCTGATTTCTCAAATGACACCAGATCACTACAACAGTAAGATGCCGAAGCGTCTAAGGTGCGTTCCATGGGTTCATTAAAATTCATGAAAATGAATTCTCTGCTCTCCAAGAGTGTGCCGTTATATTATCTGTCATTACACATGATACCAAGAACCTAATTAACTACCATGCAAGTACGTAGCCTCATTTTTGCAATGTCAGGTAGTGTAAAGAAATTATTTTCCAATTTAATTTAAGAGGGAAGCTGGGAATACTGTGAGATTGAGGTTATATTTTGCCTTGTGTTTGCTTTCTTCCTCAAAAGTTTTCTTCTTCCCTTGCTTCTTTCTTCTTCTTCTTCTTCTTCTTCTTCTTCTTCTTCTTCTTCTTCTTCTTCTTCTTCTTCTTCTTCTTCTTCACCCCATCCTTTCTCCTTTCAAGGCACACAGATGGAAAATCAGAAGGTTAAATTATTATAGAGCAAATCATTTTAATCAGGCCTTGGAAGTGTTCCATAATGAATTGCAGGGAAAGTCTTTGAAATGTCAGATAGCACTTGAAGCCCCCAGAGCAGACGGGCGAGCTCCATCCGGACTCACACACAGGCGGCTGGGTTACTTAAGGAGCAGGCTGGGACCTGCCAGCAACCTGGTTGCCTGGCAACCCCATTAATTCCCGCAACGAGAACAATGTGCATTGGGTGTCTCTGGGAAAATGAGGTTTTACAAAAAATATATTGTATTACAGAAGAACACCTGTTTCTTTGTTGGAAACAAGAAAACACACCACAATTATGTGGAAATTGGAAGAGTATCTTTAATGTATCACTAATAAGCCTTTGATTTTTTTGTTTTTCCTTCCTAATTGGTCTAGCATTGGAAGGGATGCAAGGACATGTTCAAAGACTGTGTATTTATCTTAATCTATTATTGTAATAGCTGTAAATGTTTTGTCATTTTCTTAAAAGGTACAAATATGTTTTTGTTGCATTCTGAGAAGTTTAAAAACACGTACTGTTGCACGGTATCTGTGATGTTACAGTGTGTGTGAGGAAGAGGAGCCGGCGTGTGTACCCTATCTCTGTCATCCGCTGAAAATAGGTGAAAACATAGCAAATAGGTGCAGATATATGAACCATCTCCCTTGTGTTCAACATGAACGACGTTTATAAACGCCTGATCCGAAAGGGAAAATGGATCAGCTGACAAGAGACAGGGCAGTACATGTGATGAAAGACAGAGACAATACCACAATGTTGCTATTTGTTCTTCAAATGATACATATATGACTTATAATGCAGTTTATATGGGACATTATATATATGTAACTATGTTTCTGATTGAAATATCTTGAAGTAAAACAATGACTTCTTTGAGACACATATCCATAACGGCTTCCACACCTTATATAACCTATAACATTCAACTATGCTGAAATAAAAAGTAGATATGATAAGTGTTTCTTAAGAAAAATCTATCACTGACATTCTTTAGCATTGATGGCATATAAGGCTCTCACACAGTTTTGATCATGATCTGTATTTGAATATTCAGCTACTGAAATTGTGTGAAATATAGCAAGAGAGCCAGTCAGCATGGTCAGGACTCAGCCAGCGCCCAGAAAAGTAAGAGTGGCATGTGCAGCCCAAAGGCCGAGCTCTCCAAAACCATACTCATCAAAGAGAATTGTGTACAATGTCTTTTCTTCTGATGTAAACCATCACAACAACATAGCCTTCACATTTCTGATGCTGGTCTCTAGCGAGCAGCCACTGCCCAACGCAAGCCCCGATACAACAAAGACGCTGGTCTGTCTTTGTTGTGCTGTCACTCTTGCCTGCACCCGTGACTGGTTGAAGCATCTCCAGTGCTTGGAGTCATAACTGTCACCAACACAGCGAGTTTACAGTGGTAGTGAGGACTTCTAAACTTCCGCCCAAAGGATTGAGCACTCCCCAGACCTACAAAACATCTGCTGAAACTTTTCCCATTTCGGCCACGTTGGCGTACATCCCAATTTACTGCTTTGTGCATTCTGACTGACAGTCTAGGTTTTCTGTTGGATGGATTGTCAGACAGGCTGTCATTTCTTTCAGAAAAAAAATACGCCATGTCTGCTCTCCAAGTGAATTTGTAAAAATTCCCCCAATGTCCACCACCATTGCCAATTCCAGACTATAACAATGTGCTTCAGGTTTTATAGAACTGGGAAATGGCTCAATGTGTGAATGAAGGGTGGTACGAGAAACCGCATGTGTGACAGCTCCATGCACCCTGTAGGCATTAGCCGGTCATTGTGTTAAAAGAAAACAATAAAACAGAGAGAACAGTACCCATGGTGCCAACCATCACTGTTACTGTACCATGCAGCACCTAGGTCATGTTTCCTTGTTTCTCCATAAGCACATGTTTCTCAGCTCATTCTAAACCCATGGTGTATTCATTTAATTTGAGTTATTTTTCACTTTTAGCTCATTGAACTAAGCTCAGAAATTCTGTCTCAGTCAACTTTGAATTCTAAAAATTGGATTCTAAAAGAGAAATTGTGTTTATTGCAAATGTATTGTAATGTTACAGTCAGTGTTGTTTTGTGAAAAGGCATCCTTTTATTATGCCATGTATCACGGTTCGGTCAGTGGTCAGTAGAGGCCACTGCTTTTCTGTTGTTTTTTGGTTCTGTTTTTGTTCATGTTTTTGGGGTTTTTATTTTGTCTTTCTGTTCTGTTCATGTATCACGTGTTTTGGATATCACCTGCTTTGTGTTCGTACACTGATTACGCCCTGTATTTAAGTTCTTTCACTCTGTCCATCGCCTCATTTAGTCGCTTCCTTTATGCCCTGTCTGTATCCTGATTCCTAGTTATCCTGTTCGTGTATCTTGCGGCCCTTGTGCCAGGTTTTGTTTCCTTATTTTGTTGTTCTGTAAATAAAGTTAAGCTACAGCATGGATCCCTGGTTTCTTGACTGGTCCGTGCCCCGAGGTAGCTCACGACAGTGGACTAACCCCACTGTCGTGACACCATGTTTTTTTTTTACATCGTTTGAGAGCAAAATAAATTTAAAAATGTCATACCTGAATCCGATGATTGTAAATTGATTGTAAATTCACTGCATTGCATAACAAACCATATAATTACATATTTAATATGTACCTGTTGGATTGCTGTAGAAATAATAATAATAGTGAAGTTAAGTTGCTTTTGGCTGTGATTATTACTGCACCAAGGTAGCCATCACTTTAATCCAGAAGTCAGACCCAAGCGCCCAGACTGTCCCTGTTTCTTAAGAAGAGGTCTTCTGATGTGGGGAAGGCGAGAGAGAAGTTGGGCCCATGAGGGCAGAGCTCTGTTTGTTTAACTCCCATTGTTGCACTGGACTCTGAAGTGTTTTCTAGCCCCCCAGCCAGGAGCTACTCACTGCAGCTAATAAAAAGAGTCGGCTGGTACTGCCTTTTTATTTCGTTTTTCACTGGGGAGGAAGAAACGCATGTTTCTTCTTTTTTTAAGTCACTTTTCTGGAGCTCAGACTCCAGCCTTCCGTGGTCCTCTACTCGAAGTAGGAAGATGCACAGAAAAAAGCCCCGTTTGATGTGACTTGAAAGTTGTATATGGGCGAGGTACACTCATTCACTTTGTCGAAATGTATTTTAATCAAGTCTTTTTTTACTCTGGAGATCTGTGGAAGAGAATGCCATTTCAATGAGAGCTTTTCCCCTGTAACATTAATAACTCTCAATATAAAAAAAATGTAAAAAAAAAATCTTCCAACTTTTCTCATCCTCAGCTTCACTTTCTTCACTCTTTTATATTTGATTGTGTACACCAGTGTATGGACCTGAGTTTTTTTAACATCAGTTTTGAACGCAGCAGAGAATCCCTGGCCTGTACCGCTGGAGTTATGAGAGTACAGTGACAATGGTAGGCTTTCATTATGGACACATGTACTACACACGTGATGGCTGATTTAGTGTCTGCATTGCTTCGGGAGAGCCTAAAAATGAAAAGACAGTTTTTTTGCTGTGATCTGCAAGCACGTTCATATGAAAGATGCTAAAGTGTTGGATTGGCTCTCTCGTGAATTACCAGGAAAAGTAATGCAGAGGCTTGCAACCAGAATTGTCTCTCTCTTTCGGAACATCAAGGACCAAACAGTGAGTTGTTTCTCTCTTCTCCCCACCCTGTCCCTTGACAGCGAGAACACTAACTAGGCCAAAGTATCACATGAAAACTCGCTGCGTTTGCATTGGTACAGTCTACCGATTTGGTCTGTTGAGGTTAATAGACCCACCCTGGCCTTGAGCGCCTGAAATCAGCCCATGTGATCTTGTAGGTGCCCATGCACGTATCTGCTCTTAGATTCGTATGGATTATTAAGCGTGTTTCTCTGAGCCTCGGGAGGGGCATGGCATCAGGGTTATCTGTGCTTGTACATCGCCGGCCATAAAATCTCGAGCACATTCATCACAGAGAGGGAGCTGTAGCAGAACGCTGCTCCTAATAGATATTAAGAGAGTGGGCTCTGAAAAGCATCTCAGGAGCAGCCTGAATGTGGGCTGGATTGGGAGACTTTGGGCTGACACTGCATTCGCGCCATTGATCATCTCCGCTCTGGCTCGACACCCTGCTGTTGGTGTTAGAGTTGGAGAGTGCCGCATATTACGATGCTAGAGAGCAAGCTGGCCCTGGTCTAGAGGGGAAGGGAGAGGAGCATAGTGAGTGACTGGCAGTGGCCTGGCACCTCCTCCTATTTGGCTCTGTATGCCATAACATTCTCTATGAATTGTTGCTGGAGGGCAGAGTTTTTTCAAGCCTGCCACTTGGAGGTTCTTGCCATCATTAACCTTCCTTTGTAACAGTTTTTTCAGTTAACTTTCAAGTTTTGTTGACCTTGCCTTTACTTCCCGACTGTTTTTAGACCCCATTGTTGTATGTACCAAAACAGTAATAATACTTCAAAAATAAACTGTGTTTTTTTTTAATCCCTCCAGTGCTTTTCTTTCTCTTTTCCTAATTAAAACCCAGTAGACAAAAAAGATTTGAAGGCTTTAGGCTCCCGAATGGTGCAACCATCTAAACATTGGCGCTGTCAAGTTGGAAGCTTGGCCAGAGAGAGAATAACTGGCCTCGCTCTCTATCTCCCTCATCACTGGCATTATGCTAAGAAATGCAAGTGCCTGTGAACAATGACAGATTTAGCAGTTAGCGGTTTCCTCCAAATGCATTGAGCTGCCTAGTGTTATTAAATGTATTTATAAGTTTAGTAGTAGCCTAGCAGGTAAAACACTTAGCCTGTGAACCTGATGACCATGAAATTGCAGGTTCAAACCTCCACTTTCTACCATTGTGTCCTCAGTTTCTTCAAGGGGACTGTCCATGTAACTAATGATCGTAAGTCACTCTGGATAAGAGTGTCAGCCAAATGCCCCTTTATTAAAACATGAGTTAAGAAATAAGAGCAATATAGCAATCATGTTTAAATGTTTATGCTTACCAAGTATTAGGACAGTGTCTGGAATGTTAAAAAAAGTCAAAGGATCTCCATGGCTGCAAATGAAACACAGCAAGTCATGCAGGCCACAGGTGGTTGGAGAGAGAATGTGAGATGGGCTGATTGTAGAAGCAGGTAGAGTGGAAAGGACAGGGGACATGGTTAAGGATTTTTGATCTGGGCCAAAGACCTTGGAGAACATTATGGATGGTCTGTGCTCTCAGATCAGAAGTGCTGAGAGATGCAATGGTTGCTTGAAGCACCTGTGTGTGTGTGTATGTGTGTGTGTGTGTGTGTCTGTCTGTCTGTCTGTCTGTCTGTCTGTGCATTTGTATTTCAGTGTTCTGGGCGTCCATGTAAAAAGAAAAAGTTGTGGAAATTATTTTGTCCACTTTGACCATTTAATGGTCTGACCCTGAGGCTAATGGGAAGAGCAGGCATAGTGTCACTGCCTATACCCACCTGTCCCTCAGGACACTTTTGTATAGAGCTCTTAGAGTCTCCTGCCTTTGATGCTAATGCATGTGTTCTCAAACACAAGAGCCTCTCTCTGCGTCTCTGTGTTGCTCTCTCTCTCTCACTCTCTCTCTCCCCACCCCACACCCAAACACATGGCTGTGTTCACTTTGTACTGTAGACTCCAGCCATTTCCTTCTGAATGGAGAAGTGTCTGTCTCCACCCCATACTTTGATCTGTTGTTCAACCCCACCATCAGCAGGAGGACCACAGTACAGACGGCTGCCACCCTTCTGACACATTCCTGGGTGGTACGGCTCAGCCTAGACTCTTATCTCTCCTCCCAAGGTCTCAATGTAGTTTCTGTCTCTGCTCAGATGTGGCTGGCAAGAGTTTTTCCCTGGGCCTAAAAGCATCATAAATCAAAATGTAACGACAGACAAATCCACACAGCTGGGTTCTTAGTAGAAGAGGGAGCACAATATGAGTAGCTGACATTTTAATTACTTTGTCATACATCTCAGACCAGTAAGCCTATTTTGAGAGTGTAATTTATGGTAGTAAATGAAACCAAATATTATCTGAACTAGCTTTCTGAAAGCAGGTACCCGCCGTGTTGATTAATGTAATATCTCTCTAGCGGTTGTCCTGTGCCCAAGAGAATTATGCTGTGGACCTCACAGCAACGCTCATGTTAGTCGAGTATTACAGAGGGGCTTCATAATGCATGATGCCTGCGAATGGCTCTGCTCACCATAATGAACTGCATACAAATAAGCCTGAAACATCAGGTAAACTGCATAAATAATACTCCTCCAGAGAGCAGGAGAGAGGAGGAGAAAATGCATTGAAATGATGGCAGTGCACTTCACACAAAAAAAAAAGAAAAAGAAGTCCTCTTCAATGTAGGATATTATAATAAAGGACCTATCACAGCAAATTCACCTTTCCATTTTTATTCTTGAGTCATAGAATCGTTAGAGCTTCTCGCCCCTCTTGGAAATGGCCGTGACGAAGACAACAGCTGGGTGCCCATGATGTAGGCTGGCAGAGGGGACGCTCTTTTTACAAATTGAAGCGGCCATGTTGTTTGAATATTTAGATTACCTGGGCTCTCCAGCACCTTTCCTAAGTGGATTAACATTTCACATGGCTCACAAGCTGCATGTGTAATAAGTTGTGGGCTGATATCAAAGAGGCGCGTGGCCCTTGGGGATACAAAACAAGGCTGCCCATTATCTCTCCTACTGCGCTTTGTTTACCGAGCCTCTGGCAGGGGCCATTCATCTGGAGAATTGTAATGGAATCCAAACTAGCTAGACTAATCATAAAATCACTTTATACGCCACTCGTATCGATTCCTCTCACTGCAAAAAGAGAAGAAGCCAGGTAAATGCTACTCTTCCATCCTGTGTGCGTGTGCGTGTGTTTTCCCGTGGCAGCCTTCAGACTGTTGCACACAACCACCTATTACAGCCTAAAGTCACCATGAAGGCAAACTGTTTATGTAGTCATCAATTTGAGAGGCTGCGTGGCACTGGCCTAGCCATTTTCAGACTTGTGCATATTTATTAATTAAGACTCCATCAAGGCGGGTCGCTCTGACCTTTCAAATCTGCCGCTGGCATCTGCGAGAGGGATGTGTGTTTCTCCCAGGTGCAAAGGCCAGCAGGGCTCCATAGTCAGGTGTCAGGGTGCAACCAGCAGAGCTTCTCCTAATTAGTTGTTCCATATAATCAATATCAGTTATTACAATTATATGCCCTTCTTAATGGATAGTTTTTCAAACAATGAAGAAAACTCTTAAGAAAATAAAAGACTTTGTCTAATACAGGAAATATTTATTCCCGACCCATAATATTAAACAGCTATGGGGGCTCCTGAGAATTGCACTCACCTAAAAATCAACCCTATCATCAGGACTTCACAATAACAGACAATACAGTTGTTGACAGCAGATTTAGAAACAGAGCAGTATGATTATTTAACCAAACATTTTTAATTTATAGTTGATAAAATTACTGACAGTAGTTTATCATACCGACCTTCTCATACACTTCCAGCCAACCAGTATCCACACTTTATGGACCTTAAAAAATGATGAGCACTAAGCAAATCTTAAGGCCAGTCCAATTGTCCACTTGATCCACTTGGCTGGGCCTGTTTTGCTGGGCCTGCTGAAAGGATATCGGCAATTTGATTGTCTTTTGTAGAAGATCCATCTCAAAAATGTAGAATGACTGCAGCGCTTGTTCCAGCATGTAGACATGAGTGCGCTACAGGTCCCACACTAGCTTCAGAAACTAATCATAAGTTTCAAAGCGTCCCCCAAGTCGTGCTCTGCCTCCCAAGTGCCGCCTCTGTGTCGATTGTGCTTCGGCAGAGAGAGCACTCTGAAGCTGCATTGACGTGTAATTGAGGATGTCATCAATTAATCAAAAAAGAGGCACAGAGAAGGACTGTGCATGGAGGGTGGGGGCTTAGTGAGAGGAAGTAAAAGAGATATGAGTACCTCACTCTCTTTCATCTGCAGAAACAAAGGCGAAACGCTTCCGTTCAGGCTGCATAAAGTGGTGGGGAATCAAAGCTGCAGGCACTCTGTAGCACAAACTTGGTTTGAGATGGTAATTTCACCTTGAAAAGAGTCAGAAAAAGACCTACAACACAATACCAAGTACAGACCTGATGAGCAAAAGTCATTAGTTTCCCAGCACCAGATGGCTGAGTGTGAAAGCTGGGGAAACACATTCAAATATTCGGCATGTGTGAGCGCTTTAAAAAGCTGCCTACATTCTATAGGCTAACCTTAGATCACTGTGAGTAATACCCTCATCACCTCACAACTATCTAACCCAGATCCCAAAGCCTGTACCCTTTGATTTTATTGCAGCCTTAAGTCTGTTTCACTATTTCACCTCAAGGTTGCCTCTGTCCATGTTTCAGTGAGTGCCTCAAAGAGCGAGACTCTATCCTATGGGTTTATACCCTCAAAGCACACCATTTCTGTCAGTAATGACCCTTGCAGCACATCGATTCTGTGCTTATGTCAGAATGAGGGATCATGTACATTGAGAATGTGCAGAGCCCATGAATTCCTCCATGCTGAATGCCTCTCAGTCAAGTCCTGCGCCCAGCAAGCCTGCAGCAAAGATACTTTAATGGAGCTCAATACACATCAGTAGGTCACTAATTGAAACGCTGTCAATACATAGGACATGCGAAATTTGTCAGGGCAGCAGCCTAATTGTCGATAGTGGTTTAACAAGCCTCCCTTTTATTTCTCTTTTGTTGCTCTCCGCAGGGCCATAACCATGGAGAACCAGCTGGTGGTGCTGGCCACGGCAGCTGCCGACGCCGGGCGGTACTACGTCCAGGCCGTCAATGAGAAAAACGGCGAAAACAAGACAAGCCCATCCATTTACCTGAATGTGGCAGGTAAGCAGAGAGTGTACTGTATCATTGCTATTTCCTCGGCAGCCAGCAGCATGTAGCCAACTGCACAGACATTGCTATCGACCAGGAGAGGGAATAATGGCCTGCGGTATGTCTGCGACCTCCCTTATTATCACCTCAGTGCTATAGCCACCTTTTTGCTTCTCCATTTCCAGCTGCCTAGGCTGCAGGCTCTGCGTTTAAGGGAGCCACTCATGGGTGACAGAGCGCAGCAGTGATGGCATGCAGATGTGAGGCGACTCAGGCTAGGTTCTCATGACAGGAAGGAAATGACAAAATACACATTTTTGCTCAAATTTAAGATGGATGGAAAGTTTTTTTTATTATTATTATTTAGCTTTGAGCCACTTATATGCATATTTCAGGGGCTCAGGTACTACTTGTGTGTGTGCATGGAAGAATAGAAAAATGGAAAGATCACATAAAACAGTAGGTGGAGATTAAAAATTCAGATGCAGGTTTTTCCCTTTTGCATTTTGATACCTTTGAACACCTGGCGTAAATTTGTGGTGAGATATCAAAATATTTGAGAAACTGAGATACTTTCTTAAACAATTATAGCAGCCATAACAGCTAGAAATAAGGTTTACCATCAGAACAGTCCAGTTCTAACTATCAGAACCAGTTCAACACCTGTGAAAGATGTGTGCCATCATGCACTCCCATTATTTTTGCCAAAGTAAAATAGCTCCTCTGTGGAATGTTTTTATGGGAGACAAATTTCATTTTCTGTTTTGTCTTGAGCTTTTTGACACATTATATGGTTGTGCCTTTGCACATCTTGCACCTCCTGAGCACACAATTATTGCATATTTTATTTGGCTGCTGGATCATTTATGTTGGTACAGCTTGTAAGTCTACAGTTAGAGACTATTGCTCCTTTGCTGTTGCACAGTATATGTTATTCACGCCCTGTCCCTGGTGGTCAGTTTCTGATAACAGACTATTAGTCTTAGACTATTAGTTAGTGAACTATTCTCAGCCCAGCAGTGACAAAATGACGTTAAAAAGCCCAAGCAGTATGTAATATACTTTTTTGTTTTTAAAGAGAAATACAAGTCATTTTTAAAACATGAATGTGCCAGAGAGACTGGACCTGAGCAGAAAATCGCAATCAGGTTAATGTCGACTTTTTTCTCACTGGGCCGCACGGAATGTCAAAGAGGGAGGACATCTAGAGAACGACAGAGTGTAGCGAGGCCGCTTGTTCCAGTGACACACTTGGATCTGCTGGCTGGCACTTTTATCCTTGTTTTGGCTTTGGCAGGTGTTCTCATGTGTCTGGGTCTGTTTAGAGGATGCTAATGCATGAGAGCCAATCTCTCTCTTTCTCTCTCTCTTTCTCTCTCTCTCCTGCATATACAGCTGTTGTAGGCTGGCAGGCCCAGGGCAGGAGGCATGCCCAGGGGAGTAAATGTGTGTATTTTCTCAGTCTGTGAGGGTTACAGCAGTGAGCCAGATTATGTATGGTAACCAGAACCAGACTTAGGCTAGCAACAGGCACCTTTTTTATTCCTAAGCAAGATGAATCGAAACTAATGATTTCATTTTGGGGCTGAAGATTTAATGAGCTCAAGGCAAAGAATCTCTAATAGAGGCAGACCAGCACAGAGATGTGCTCCGAGCTTTGCAGGGAAGATGTTTAAATTGTATTATGCGTTTTAATATGTCCACATGAAGGAATCGTATTCAGTACCTCTTAAATAAAAGCCTTTTAAAGTTGAGCCAGACTATCGATTCCCTTTCTCCTTTTGCTTTTGTGTGATTTCAAATATTGAGTGTTGAGTTGTCGCTTAAAGTAAAGACGGCATGGTGGCATAATCATGTTTTTCGAATTAGTTTTGCCTCTGTGTGTGTGTGTGTGTGTGTGTGTGTGTGTGTGTGTGTGTGTGTTTCTGAGTATTGTGTCCAGGTGTATGTGTGCATGCATGTGTGCTTTCTGTGTGTGTATGTATGGTATGTCTGCACATGTGTGTGTTTTGAGCAATGTGTGTGTGAGTATCTGAATATATCCCAGTTCCCACAGGTTTTTGAAATCCTTGATTGCTGTTGAATTTGAGGGGGAAAAGTCAAGTCTTAAAAGTTTTTGAAAATTGGCATAAATAGGCAAAAGGGTCTTTGTAACTGATTTTCATCATTTAGAAATTTTGCGCACAGCCTAGTGTGCATGAGTGATTAAAGCTGAATGATTCAAGTTAAGCGGTGGCAAGCGAGGAAAACTAACATTAATCGAACAGTGCTGTGACAATAATTAACCTTGATCCATGTCTGAAACTAGTTAGTGTCCTTGATTTTGAGGAAATTGGGCCTTGAAACTAATCTAATCTGTGGGAACTCTGCTGCACCTGTGATTGAATTGACTTCCAGAACAAAATGTAAATTTTTGTATTTTTACTATATTTTTTTTGTATTTTTACTACTTTTTTCTATATTTTTTTGAATACACAAACCAACCTTGGAAAAATATCATTACACTGAACTTCTATTAAAAGTTAAGATTTAAACTTATCTTCTTTGGAGAAACACCGTTTTGTTCTAGCAGCAATGAAATGTGTGTGTGCTAGGGTTTTTGGGGTTTTTTGTTTTTTTGGAATGTGTATAGTTGCGTGTGTGTGTGTGTGTGTGTGTGTGTGTGTGTGTGTGTGTGTGTAGTGGTTTTCTAAGTACGTTGAAATGTTATTGCATTATAATTCTTTCCAGCAAAACAACATTGATCATTATTTTCGGTGCTCGAATATCAAGTGAATTCCAATTTATTAACAAAATAATACATAGACACATCCATTCATTACCTCACCTGCTTACCTAGTGTTGGCGGGGTCAGTGCTGGAGGGGTCATAGGGCGAAAGGCGGAGAAACGTCCAGGACAGGTCAACATTCCATCAAAGGGCAGACACAAACACACAATTAGCATTTCCAGTTGACCTGACATGCTCTTTGGACTGTGTGAGGAAACCCACGCAGACACAGGGAGATCATTCAAACACAGAAAAAAAACTCGACCCTCTGGCCAGAAATTGACCAAGGACCTTTTTACCGCCCACTGCACCACTGTGCTGCTCAAAATAAACATGTTTGAACAAATACTTTATATGGCCAAAAGTACGTCCTAATTATTAAGTTCAGAGCTTTCAGTCATACACTTTGCTAACAGGTGGATAAAGTCCAGCGCATAGCATTCACCCTCCACAGAGCTCCAGACAAAAAACAAAACCTTAGCCACTGGCTCACAAAATATTTGGAAGCCAATTTATTTTTTAGGAGCCATTATCTCTGTCAAATATGATATAAATGTCAAATATGATGTAAAAATATAGCCAATACAATTGTTCAGCCTTACAGGGGTTTGTCATTTAACACATTTTGAGAAAGCTGTCCTGTGATGTGTGTCGTGATAGTTTGGTAACAGATGCTGAACTGGAATCATATGGTCAAATCTACCATTTGGTGTCATTGAAACACAGCGGAGGCTTAATGATTCCTCCTAAGGGGACAGTCAAGATGGTTAAAGTAGCAGAGTGTGTTATCCGACAGTCAACATCAGGGCAAGTGGTCAGTGTATCTTTGATCCATCAGCTTGTCTGGGCCACAATTTGGAATTGACAAACATAATTTCATGCTCCTGTCTTTAGCCATTTCTGTCTTCCGCAAACTAAGGCTGCACCACGTTGCCGGACGGAACACCTAAATTACAGAGTGAAAAAGGGTTTTAGATCCCGTCCTGTATGTATTCAATATCGAGTCACTATAGTGATAACACCGTAACCACATGTGTGAGAGAGAAAGGAGTGAGTGAAGGGTATTCAGAAAATATTTCTTTAAGCCCATGTGTACATAAATAAAATGTTTGTATTTTTTGTCACAGTGTCTTATTGTGTCGTCATCAGAAAGACACGTGTACCTGTATTAGATTTCATGGTGCTTTTGGATCGTGTGAACTGGGAACACTGGGAATGCGGCATTTGTCTATGCATTTGGGAGCCAAAGGAGTTTGATCATCTTAGTGATCTGATCCAAATTATCCAACTCATTAAAAAGAGATGAAATTCACCACAACTCATCACGTGATAGTGTAGCAGGAGCGGCAGACTCAGGTGAAACATATCTGCACATAATGAGATGTCATGATTAGTGTACTTAAAATTTTTTTTGGTCGTGAGAGACGATCGCCTATGGCAACTGATATGAAAAAAACTAGTCGCAAAGTAAATAATCTAGTCGCATTGGCAACCATTTTAGTTGCCATCTGGAGCCCTGCTCTATAGAGAAACAGTGGCCATAGAATGTTTCATCTTACAGTGCACAAGTGGGCAACATTCACAAGGTAATGAGAGCGAGTTTTGCAAACCCTTATCCATGCACTGTTAATCATAAATGCATGAAACAGCAATCTGTTTTGGTTTTAAAGGGCATATTAAACAAAAGCACATTTTCCTTGCTCTTTCACATGGATGTTACTGGTCAATATCTCTTCTATCCAAGCAAACATGAAATATATCTCTGATGTTTTGGCAAGTTTCACTTTGATAAAAGCGTGGGATCCTCCCAGATATTGCATCACATTGAGCAAGCGTCTCGCCCCCCCACTCAAACAAACATACACACTCAGAAACCCTCCACAGCATCCGTTTCTTATAGGCAGACATATGTGATGCGCTAGATGGTGTAAAACAGTGATGTAACAAATCATAAACCTTACATTTTGGTGCTTGGGACATATTCTTTTTGTTGATCTGAGCATGCTTTCTGTGGTCAGTTCATATTATTTTCTAACAAAAGTAAGCCAGAGCAGGCTGCAGTAATACTGAGAGACTGACTTTGAGTTTAAATGTTTACTGAATCCAGAATTTAAGATTCAGAGTGAAGGCTATGTTACTTCAGCAAACTAGAGATCTGCTATAAATGTCAACATTTACCAATAAAATCTTGATTACCAGACTGGCATTCTTTTAGCAGGGCTAACATGTTTTAGCAAAACGAATGACAGGGTTTGTGCATTAAACATTGCTGTGTGATGAAATGTTTAACTTGAACATGCTTGTGACTTTAAGACTGTATCTGATTTTTTACTGTAAACATACTAGAGATGATTAAAACTTTGAACTCATAAGGTCTTTGTCTCTATACTATGGTCTGTGGTGACTCTTTAAGATAAGATAAGATAGATCTTTATTGGTCTGACAAGTGGGAAATTTACCACTGCACAAAGATGCACCCCCTTCCCCGTGCCCCCCACTGAGACAGTTAAAGACAGGCCCAAAGGCTGAATGAAGGTGTTATTATTATTTGTCCCAGTTTAGAGAGTGCATGGAACTATATAAATGTAAATATAGCAGACTTCCACAAGCAGACTTCCACAAGCAGACTTCCACAAGCAGACTTTCACAAGCAGACTTTCACAAGCTGCATATATAGAGCAGCTAATCGTCAGAGCGGAGGTGTCTGCTGACGCACATTAGAGGGTTTTTTGGAATTACATTTGTTGTAATAAACATTACTGATGTAATTTGACTAATTCAGTTTTTACTAGCAAAATAATAAGTAAATAAATATTTCATGATAATATTGTACTTCACATTATAATATTTCTTAATGAAACTGAATCTGAGAACTGAATCACGTGTCATTCTTCTTAATCATTCTTAATTCAATCAAAAATCAAACCCCTGTTTGAGTGATTATATGTGCATATGCACTTTTGTGTGTGTGTGTGTGTGTGTGTGTGTGTGTGTGTGTGTGTGTGTGTGTGTGTGTGAGTGTCAGAGGTAGCAGTGTTTTGGTGTAGTTGAAATTAACCCCCCTTAAATAAATTCCCCCACTGAGGTTGATATTCCCTCAATACTTGAAGAGTGAATACTTGAAGAGGACGAGCTGCAGGTGTGTGTGTGTGTGTGTGTGTGTGTGTGTGTGTGTGTGTGTGTGTGTGTGTGTGGTAGCATTGCCACACGTCTCCTTTAAGACATTTTCGGTGCGTAAACTAAAGCAGATGCAAAAAAAAGCATGTGTATCCAGTTTGGAACATCCTTTGTGAAATCCCTTTTAGTCACACTGTAAAACATTGGCACATGAAAGCTGCGACTGTAGCTAATGTTCAGAAAGTTCCATTTAAATATCAGCATTGCCCTCATGACTTGATAGTCGTTTACCTCAGAGCCAGCACTGAAGTGCGGCGAACGATTCGGGAAAAAAAAAACGATTTCTCTTTGAAGAATCTTGACCTTGCTTTTGCCTTTTTCAGATTGTTTGTCCTGTGGGTTTTATTCGGTCTGTTTATTAAAGCAAAGCCCAGCATGCCAGGGGTTATTGTCCCACCACCTCAGATGTTCGGGGGGAACAAAACCAATTAGTTAAAAGCTCACCCTGTTTCTTTACTGATTCACATTGCATTCTAAAGCCCATCAAACCCAGGCAATCCAAAACCGGATAAGCTTGTAAGTGGCCCTTTTGTTTCCATTTTTTCCCCCCTTTTACCATTTTCGGAAGGCGATCGTCCGTACAGACGTCAGTGAATTATTGTCCGCCAGAGGAGAAGCTTAGTCATGGGTGACATGGATCTCATTTGGAGTTGTCTGCCACGGGCCTTGCGCTGTTCCTCCTCCATTATCACGCCCCTTTAGGCTGGAAAAAAGGTCAGGCTAGGTAAAGAACAGCCGCTTGTTCCACACAGCTTAATTGACGACACTCAGAAACACATCGCTGTGTGGTCTCGGGGTGTTGATGCTGATTCCTATCAGACTCGGCTGTGCCTCAAGGGAAAAAAAAAAGAAAATGATGCTTTTAAGGCCCCTGTCCATGTTGTTGTTATTATTATTAATTGATTTATTTTAGAATTTATTTGACCACATTGTGGAGTAAGTGTATGGACGTGACGCTCCTGATTTGGACCATTTATCTGACTGCGGTCTGTCTGATTCTCCCTGGCATTTCCAGCGGGTTTTAACGTTCAGTGGTGCTTGATTTATTTGAAAGGAAATAGGCTTCGACCAACCAGCTCAGTCATTATTTGCCGTTACTAATGATCTCATTTGGAGGCAACCGTGTGCTTGGTTCTGTTTCATTTCTCCCAGCTGAAATAATCATCCACCATTTTAAAACAGAGCTGGCACTTGTGCCGGGATGCTACTATTGTTTGCAAAACCGTTGGAGTCGAATAACTTTAAGCCTCAGTCAGACTAGCTTTTTACGGTTAAGTGTCAATGTCACATATGCAGTATTCAGCTACCTGGATGGGAGTGGCGTCGGATGGCCCAAAGAGGTCTCATTTGCCGAGATTAACTGTGCAGTGTTTTTATTATTAGAAACAGAATGTGGCTTGGGGAGCTCTGTTTTATGAAATCATATCATTTGTAGTGATTTTCATTTTGAAAATTCCTGTGTAGAGCACAGCATTTCATCCCTGGGCACCTTTTGTGGATTTTGATTTTTAAGAGTGGGTTTTGATTTTTTAAAACTGCTGGAGGAGCTACAGCATCTGCCTGCCATTTACACAACAAGTCAGGCCTCTCTACGGGAAGCACAATCCAGCCTGTATCTCTCTCCTGAATTGACAAGTCGGTCGCCAGCAGAATCAGTCGATAGCGTTTGTTCGCTTTCCTGATTAGAAATTACATGTGAGATTTAAATCACTGGAACAAAGACACATTGTTTAGGCTAGATGTGTGGGCATGAAATATTCATGGTCTGGCTCTTCCAGATGTCGCACCAGGTTCCCCTCCTCCACCCCATAACATTTTAATGTGATTTCTCTTGTTTTTCAAATGACCCTCGGCTGCGAACAGCGTAAAAAGAAAAAACAGACCTCTAACAGGACTGGCATGTGTGCGGTTATATTGATTTAAACTAACAGATCACCTGTGGGCTTGAAGGAGCCCCTTGTTTACTGTGTTTTTGTTTAATGCCAGGTAAGTGTAGAAATATTCCTTTTTCTTTTACTTTACTTTTTCTTACTGCCTTTGCTACTGGGATGTATTTTTGTCAAGCCCACCCAGTGATACATGATAAACAGTTCCACCTGCAGCTATTGTGTGTGAGTGGAGCTCCTGCACAGCTCCTGTGCAGCATGTGTTTTGGTGTGATAGCGAGACTAACACAGACTCCTGCAGGACACAGGATGGAACGAACTATTCCTGCAGGCCTGCAGAGCAGTCGGGGAAGGGAGTCCAGGTATACAGACAACTAGGGATATCCTGATTCGATCCCAAAGATACGTTTCTGTGTCAGTCAAAATATGTTTTCACAGAGTACTTTCAGCAATGTTAATCCAGATTTAAGAGGGATCCATTGCTAAGGCTATTTTAAGACTCATTTTATGCAACGGCACAAACTATTCAGTTATAACAATGCATTCAAAGCCAAAATAAAGTACCGACCTCGAGATATGGTGAACTCATGTCATAAAATAGTCATTTCAGAAATTAGACAAAACAAAATGATAAGACTGAGCAACCCTAAGTGCATAATTTTAAGTTATTTAGCCCAGTGGTCCCCAACCACCGGGCCGCCGACCAGTACCGGGCCGTGGGTCATGTGGTACCGGTCCGCGGGCTGCACAGAAAAAAAACGTGTTATGTTGTCGGCTCGCTGTTATGAAAATGCTGTTAATAAAGCTGCGAGTACACATTGGATTTACGTTTAGTATTATATTTTAAACATACCCCATTATTATATTTTTAAAATATTCCCATTTTTGTGCGTATCATTGATTTGTATAAATACGTATACGTATATTTTTCTGCCACTCCTGGCCGTGAAAATAGTTTCTGATATTAAACCGGTCCGTGACGAAATAAAGGTTGGGGACAGCTGCTTTAGCCCACCTGGACTAAGCTGCATCATTGAAGGCTAGTCCTGTCGAAAGCCTCTTTTGAATGTCACTGAGAAATAGCCTACAATCTGAAGATTTATAAAGATGCTATGAGAGGATTCTTCACCCATAAACCTTAACAGACACATTTGACACAAATAAAGTACGAGAGAAAGCAGCTATGACGTGCTGTTTTTAAAGGTCAGCGCTATGAACAGAAAAAAATATTCGGTACAACTATTTTAGTGGTGTAAATTGAATGTGGGGAGTGAAATGAACCTGATTCCAATTATTAGCTTGCAGGGTAGCATTTAGCTACAAACAAATTAAGATTTTCATTGTAACATTACATCATTCATATCGCTAATTAGTTTGTCAGCTTATAATTGTGCACATAAAATTTCACAAGCCAGCTCCTTTGTCATAATGTGGCAAATCAGCCTTTGTAGATAAGCCTTTGTAGATCAGATTTCACATTATGTAACACAAAGAAGAAGCTCCTCCCTCCTGGAGATCTACTTTCCTGCCACTTTCACTCCAACCTGCATGTTGCCCCTCCAACGTTTTCAGGGACTTCTGAAAAGTTTGTTAGCCAGAGCCGGTGTAGCAGATTATGGTAAGAACTTCTCTGGTCTCTTCAAGACCAGGGTTGGTGACCACTCCCTTAAAGGACAGTGCTACCCTGGACCCACCAGAGTCTGGCTTTGGGCATGCAGTGATTGTGTGCACTGCATGGCAGTTCTTTTTGTGAAAGTACAAATATCTGATCAAAGCCTCACATCGAGAGATATTCAACATTAAAAGACAAAGATCAGGATTGGGCACAAAAAATCAAGCAGGACATATCAAAATGACATATCTGGGGCTTGGGGCTCTAGATATAAACATCTGGACTACCACAGGAAGATAAGAACTATGCATGGAAGATTTGGAGGACCAGGTCGTTAAGATTTAATGAACAACCTCCATAAATTTTTATTATGCTCTTCTTGCTGGCAGATTACATTCAAACAAAAGCTGCTTTCCTGTGCTGTAAGCTGACCCGAGGGACCCAAGATGATTAAAGCATCGGCTCCTGAAGCATTAGCTCCCTCCCCGCTACCACACTCCTTTTTTCCACTGTTTATTGCTGTAGTTTCCCATATTCCAGCACAATTTTCTTCCCTGTTTTAGTTCCCCTCTTTGGTTTCCATTAGGAGGATGAAATTAGCTCTGGAGGCTCGGAGCGGAGTCTCCAGCCCTGACAGGCCGTACCTTGTTTAATTGCCTATATCTTAAACAAATAGGTCCCCTGGGAGATGTGTGTTTAGTTTGTAATATTGCAGATTTGATAACTTGTCACCTGTAATTTGAGTGGAGATTGATAGGATGCGATGGGCGGCTGATTCGCTGGGCTGCAGCATTCAGGCTGCTGTATGCACGCCGCTTTTCGTTTCATTAGAGTGTGGGAGACTCTGGACCTCCATCTTCATGACGCACTTGACAGACAAATAATAAGCTGTCCGTCAACTCTCAAGATAGTAGATGTTTATAGGTCGATGGCTCTCTCGACTTTCAAAGGCAATAGTGCTCAGTAACAGCCCCCTAATCACGGCAGCCTTATCTTGAAAGCTGGCTGCACTTTGCAGCCCTTATCGATTTCTCCAGTGTCGTTATTCTAATGGTTTGCATGAGGTAATGGAGGAGACTGATGTGTCAGCAGAAAGCATGTAGTTTCACATGGGACCACATTCATGCAGAAAGAACAGATGATCGAAATTATCAAGACCCAGCTCTGTTCTTGGGGAACCCCTGCCATGCACATTATAGTATAGTCTTTGCTGTATCACACCCTCTATAGCTGAAAAGAGGCTTATTAATGAACTGATTATCTGGATCAGGTGTGTTACAGCAGAGATAAAACCTAAATATGCAAGACAGGAATACTCCACAAACTATGAAGAGCTATTTGAAGGGACCAGGAACCTACACATAATAAAAAGGTTATTTACTAGATTGATTTCTAGCAAGAGCATTTGCATTATGTGGATCTTTAAAATGATCTTCACATATCCCCTTTAAAATGTTTTTAAGAGCAATTCATTGAAAGGTTATTCAGGGAACCAAAACTGATCTCTGGTGCTGTAACACAAAGAATTGTTTCTGGCACCCTTATTTTTTAAAAATGTCAGAAGCACCATCCACACCCTTACTTATCTTTCCATGCTGTGTACACCTGGTCTCTTCTTATAATTGTTTAAATATTTCTGACTTGTAACTCACTGAAGCAGAGAAATTCTGTCAAAAGTGTGTATTCCAAACGTTCAGTTTAAAGGCACAATGCATTTAGGCATAAAGCAAAGGTGAAGTTTAGCACCTGCTAAACCATGTGGAGCAAATGACCAAATCTTTGAAAATGTTGTTACTACAACATTGTTGGAATGCCCAGCTCTCTTGGAGAATGCTCACTACTGATTCTGTGAAATCTGTTGCGCTCACAATTACCTAATGATAGGAAAAACTCAGTCAGAGGGATTATGATTTGAATGTAATTAACACTAGAATGGCGGCTAACTGACTGTGTGCGTCAATTGACGTAGTGCCCAGTTTTGCACAAGACACTTCCTGATACAATGCTGCTGCAGTATGTTCGGGTGTTTGGTCCTGCAGCCTGCTGACACACTCAAGCTGCATGGTGTCCAGTGGACTTTGTACCCACAGCCTCTCGTACAGCGCCAATCGCCGAATCAGAATTGCCTTTATTGGCTGAGTATGTGAGTGAACACATACACGGAATTTGATTGCAGTCGAGGGTATCTCTCAAGCACAACAGTATAAAACAACAACAATATATAAAAATACGTGTGAACGCGTGCCTACACCACACCCAAATGTCTCTTACAGAGCATGCTGGCTGCTCCAACAGGCCAATAGAAGCAATTCTGATTCCGATTCTGATCCTGAGATGAAATTACCTCAGCTGAAGCTGTCAGCCGTTCTAGTGTTTCTATTGTATTTTTGTTTGTTCAGTATTTTCCATATTTGGCAATTTCTTGAGTAATTGCATTATTTGACACTATAGCAAAAGCAAAAACTCCTAAAGGTCCTAACGGTTAATACTGACATTGTTCTGGTCCATCAGTTTATAATCATATTGACCATAGCTGATTTATTTCCTCGGCCTCTGCTTTCGAGATGTGACAAAATGTCAAATCATTGTGGCTGATAATGTATACAGAATCGTGCCCCTGTACTGCTTTAAAGTTTACAATACAGCAAGCATGTCACAGTACAGCTGACCTACTTAATTGCTTTCTTGTCTCTTTAATTCATTACCCACCAGAAACTTCTTATCACTTTCCATGCCTACTGTAGCTCAGTATAGTGGCTGTGTAATGTGAAGGAGCTCCCAGCTAAAATGTTACCAGCCAGCAGCGGTCATTTAGACATGCATGACTTCAGTGCAATTACATTTCCAAACGAGGCCATAAACTCAAGAACAGACACATGCAGCAGAGCGGCCAGTCCTGCCATGGTGCTCTTGACCCAAGACCAAAGGGTCTCAATTTGCATATGACTCGCGTACCCCTGGGGCCTCTAGGTTGGTCCCTGGAATAATAATCTTTTCCTACTTCAATGACACTGCATGGTTTTCCGGACCATATAAACAAGGGTAAACATGATTAAATGTGCAGTAATGTAGCCTGATCACCTGCGGTAGCAGCATCGTTATTTTTATATGAAATTCTTGAATATGTGCTATCAATTACCCAGCAATTATGTGCAAATCTGCCATAGCAAAGCAAAGTGTATTTTTAGCACCCAAGTAAGGTGCAAATTTCTTTGAACAAAACAACACTTGTGTGAACTTGTGAAGATTTTTTGAAATCCCTCTGCTTTGGTTTGTGTCCTTATTAACAATGCTGCCGTTCTACGGTCAAGGAAACGGAGCCAGTGGGAATCACTCAGGTTTTTCCAACTCAGCCGCTGGGCTTGTCAGTCACGTTTGCTGGAGTGTCAGTGGAAGTAGGTCATGGTGGTACAGTGGTTGAGACTGTTTATAGAAAAGCTGGTGTTTCTGTGTCAGTGTTACCACCACAAAGGTGGCATGGAAGTCAGTGCATTCGTAGAAGTCTTGTGCGGCGGGAAAAACACGACCACAAGATTGTGATGTAAAAATAAACAACCATCTTTGTTACCGAGAGTAGGGATCTGACGCCGCTTTCGGGTGCCATGCGCAACACTCAAAGAGTCGATCTCTGAGCATCCTCAACAGCGTATGTTTCATGGCTAGAGGACAGAGGGCTTCCATACTGAAGAAAAGTGTCTGCACATGCAAATAGCGCCATTCCAGATGGAAAATGGGGAGGATGTCAGAGGATGAGATGTTAAAGGCAGACCATGGTCCCGTGGTGCATTTTATGATGATGTGCAAGCAGGGGACCTGGGAGCAGTGCTAAAGTTTTCATTTCTAGAAAGTGCAATAACACATTTGCTTAGCACTAACATTTTTAGCCCTCCCTCTTTGCCTCTTTATGGAAATGTATTCACAAAGAATAGCTTTGTAGTATGGGCAGATGAGCTCTGATGAATCCAGCTTATGTTGTTATGTGAGTACAAGGTGTGATGCCAGGGCAGAGGCGTAGGTAAGCATTAGAAGTCTCCTTCTCGCTGAATCCAGTTTGCCGTTGCGTTGAGGAAGCGGCTCTTATCTGTAATTATAATGAGCTGTGTCATTAGTGTCAGGGTAACGGAGCAGAGCTGGTACATAGAGTCAAATCAACAATGGTTTGCCTTCTTATGTTTGCCAATTTCTTTCAACACATTTGTATTCCGAAATAATTGTGCAGACCCCATGGCTCTGAGCTGCTGTTTTCCTTTATTCGGAATTTCACACTATCACTATTAACGTGGTTCAAAGTACACACATTTACATAGGTATACACCCACACACGCACACACATACGCACTCATGCACCTGACACATTTCTCCTGGCTGTTGAATGCAAGGGGTTTCAGTCCACTCGCCCTGTCATTGGTGAGCCCACTTTGTATTCTGAGCGTGACACCTGCCGTCCCTTCACGTTATCCGCCTATCTGAATTACCTTGCCAGTGAACTACTGAAAGCCATTTTGCAATGCTATCAGAACAATGGCTGTTAATGTGATGACTATAACTGAGCTCTTACTGTAATATTATTGGTATTTGCCTTTGAATTCTGTCCCAAGGCCAGCAGTACAATAGCAGTCCATTGCAGGGAGCTATCTCCAGCCACTGATTAGTGTGGGAATGAATTTGTGGGATGAGTTGGCACTTTTAGACGTCTCAAATATGCTAATGGCTAGTGGAGGTGGGCTATTACATGTCCATTTGTTAATGGCGAGACATTTAGGTTGGTGTAATATTAGTGCAGGACATGACTCCACGGCACAATTTGCGGAAATCAAGCTTTTAGGTTGCAATCTGTTAGCAACATTAAAATGAAGGCTTCCAGCAACACATCTAAAAAACATTCCTGACTTGTCTGGTAGACGATGACCATGTCCTGCCATGTTTTCTGTAAAGAATGTTGAAAAGCAGGAAAATTAAACAAAAGGTTTGGAGTCATTGTATCTAATGTGACTTCATCTGAGACACTGCACAGTCAGTTATGTTCTGAAAGCCATTTTTAATAGATAATTTTGAAAGTGTGAGAGCCTTCTTGACAAACAGTGGGCTTTCTTTTTTAATTTCCCCGCAGGGAGCTGGGGAAGTCTTTGAAGAGAAAAGCTGAGGCATTTTTTTCCCTGACTCTCATTTTCCTGTGTGGTCGTAAAAAAGTGCCGAGGCCCATTCTTTTTTCCTTTTCCCCCGAACTGGCCAGACGCACGCCAGTGTGTTTTACCTCCGCCATCGGGACAGGGGCCATGTAGTCAGCATTTAGGCCGGAAGTCCAGCGAGACCCTGCAATTGTGTGTGTGTGTGTGTGTGTGTGTGTGTGTGTGTGTGTGGGTGGAGAGAATGAAAAACAGAGCGAGAGATAGGATGGATTCCAGAAAAAGCAAGAAACTGCAACAGGAGGGGAGATGAAAAAGACAGAATGCTAGAGAGAAAGAAGGAGAGAGACTTTTCTTTTACTCAACAGTGCTGTACTCAATTACTAATCCCTCTGCCTCCCTGGGGAGCAGCCCTCTGGCCGCTGGATCGTTAACCTTTTGCAGAGTCAGTGGACATGTATCCTGCTCCCCCCCACCCCCAACAGCAGTCAAACTGCTGTCCCAACAGCAGTCAAACTGAAACAGACAGTCAAACCAAATACGTGCAAACTTGAAACCTCTGCTGTCTGACTTTCAATACAGCCAACGCTGGCAAGTAAAGGGCTAGAAGAAGAAAGTGAGATAATAAAGGGCTGCCGGGGAGTGGTGTGTGTGTGTGTGTGTGTGTGTGTGTGTGTGTGTGTGTGTGTGTGTGCATTTGACTTTAGCCCTAATGTGGAACTAATGTTCAGACTTT
>JBBPDB010000140.1:9335460-9347592 GCA_037974465.1 Brachypetersius altus
CTTTGAGATTCCTGAAGTGTTTCCAGTTAAGTGTGCCATATGCATCAGACGTTTAGCCAACGTTCCGTGGGCGTGACCTCTGAGGCTGAGACTATGTGCTATATAATCTAAAAACTTTTAGAATTAGTGTTTCGAATAGAATGGAAAGTTGGTAAATATGAACAGAGAAAAAAGAGATCACTGGAGAGGAGAAGATCTTGCAGTGACATTTGTTTACTGTCTCTGTCATGCAGCCACATTGAGTGTGTTTATGTACCATCCCCCAACACCACCATTGACCAAAAGCTCAATCAAATGCATTTCAGTCCTCCTCCTGGGTGTATTGTTGCTGTATAGATACGTTACATGTTAAAGTGATCGAAGACAAAAAGAGGGAGTAAATACCAGCACACATTCTAATTACTCACTCTGCAATCTTTCCACCACTTTTTTACTGTGCAAATCATCACAGCCATTCTCCATAAATCTCTATCCAGAAGATTTGAAAGTGCATAATACTATGTCAGAAATGCCAGTGCCCGCATTCACTGGAAAGAACTCGTGCTGGGCTGGGCCGTGTGCTCTGTGCCTGTATGACCACAAAAATATTCTCTGTGCGTCCAAAGACCCTGGTTCCATGGGTTTCCGTCTGTAAGTATGTACATAATTTAGCGTTTAGCTCATCGATCTTCATGAAGATACACATGAAAGGTTAAGGGAAAGTAACCTTTTATCCACTGTGCAAATTGAGCAGTAATGAGTTTTTTTCCCCCTGAATTGATAAGGCAAAAAATTCAACTCAGAATCCAAATAATGTTGTTTTGCTTTCCATCAGGGACATGCGCCAGCATCCCAAATGAATATACCTATTCATTTACACATCTCTGCTTATTACAAAATGACCTACCGACTCCACAATACTTCCATTATGGATGCCCACTCAGAATAGCCTAATTGGATTCATTCCGGTTGTTTACCGTTTCTGATTTGAGACACAAATTCAGAGAAACAGTGGAAAAGCGCACACATTTCTGCCAGCCCAGAATAGCAAGGCGATGAAGGCAGGAAAAGAATAAGGGCTTTAATTCAATTTCCCGTTGTTTGGCTACTTGTAATAATTTGTGCATGCACACGTGTGTGTGCGTGTGTGTGTGTGGGTGGGTGGACTGTGTTGACCAGAGTGTGTTTGATTGGAGCTGTGTTTGTGGTCTATCTAGGTCTGTGTTAAGCACAGTGAGAAGTGTTTCTGAGTGTTTGATTAGTGCTGTGTCTACGGTCTCTGCAGGTTTGGCTCCAACCTTCACTGCACCTCCAGCTAACATCACAGTGACGGACGGCTCTGCAGCCTCGTTCACCTGCCAGGTCTCTGGAGCCCCTAAACCAGCCATCACCTGGAAGAGAGGTAATAATCAACAGCCCTGCCCCTATATAGAGTTCTGCTCTTGGCTTCTGACCACAGTCAACTGCATTAACAAATCCTGTCAGGGCAGTTTAATGCCCAGTAAGAATGTGAAAACAAACATGACTGTATCTCTGCCCACACAGTCTGTCAGTTTTTTACAAGAGTCATATTTTTTCACTTTGACTCCTTAGCACCCGGATTCTTCAGCAGGGGCATAAATTGTCAAACACAAATACAACATCTAGAATTTTTGAACGCCTCGCAGAATGCTATTACAGTGTCTTTGTTGCGGCTGATTGGCAACAAAAAAAGGATAATTTCATGCAAGAGCACCACAAATCTGCCTTTATATCCCAGCACTGTTTTGGCTTTATTCATGAAGTCATTTCCGTAGTCCTAACAATTATGTAGAGCGGAGCTCTCCTAACGAGACAGGCTGAACTGAAGCGTGCTTCAGGAGGATTTCCCTCTGGGGAAAACTTTAAGCTTGTAATAAAAAATCAGCCATAGCTGAACAACTATCCATGATGCCCTGTTAATCTTTTGTGTTGCTGCATAAGTGATTTACTGAGTGTGTGCATGTATTTGTAGATACACAGATATTGGCCAGCGGCTCGGTACAGATTTCACGATTTACACTGTTGGAGTCGGGAGGGCTGCAGGTGAAGCCTGTGGTGCTACAGGACACGGGAACATACACCTGCTACGCTGCTAACACTGAGGGGGCTATCAACGCTAGCGCCAGCCTCACCGTCTGGAGTAAGATCCTCAGTTCTTATTTTTGGCAGCCTGTCCTAACACACCCACATCTCTGTAGTGTTTCTCATCCCATTCCTTAAGGCCTGCCACAGAATCCACATTTTTAGTCTTATCTGAGCTCCCAGCCATGAAACAAATAAAACGCCAGAGCAGGCAGGGGTTAAAGAGGGATATGGAACTTAGTGAGACACTTTGTTCACTAAAGTTAGATTATGTAGTTACTAGTAAGATTATTTTTAAAAGTAAGATCATTTTGGATATCACTAAAAATGGGGCTAGATGGATCCACCTCACAAACATGGTTAAATTAACTTGATTTTAAGTAATGTGTGTCACCATGTTTTAAAGTTTCTCTGGACCATTAGACTCCACACAAGCAATGAAGGGAGCACCATCTGTCACAGCTAACCCTAAACCTTAATCTCTCTTTCAAAACGAGTGTTGCTTTTTTTTTTTTTGCCACAGTGAATATGGTCAATGCTTCAGTTCAATCGCACTGCAGGCTGTGAAGATATTACAGAGTTTATTCTCCTTTCAAGATACCTAACAGGTGCTGGCATAGCGTTCAGATCATTACGACCCAAATTCATCTCCAGGTACAGCTGTACTGGGTCCCAGGTTTATACAAAATATTGACCAAAGGTGGGCCTGCAGACAGGTTTGAGAGGCAGTTACACCCATCACACACAAAGCAGCTTCTCACCACTAATTTTCTGTGCAAGACAAGCAGAAGTGAGTGATAAAACAGCCATGAGCAAGTGTGAAAAGAACAATAACATTCCCACGTACGGAAGGAGACTGAGTCATATGTGAGAAACCGCAAAGTTTCTGCACTGTAGCATTAGTGACTAAACCTGCTCCTGGAGTTCTAGCCTGCTGCAGCATCTTGTTCCATCTATAACATGCCAGACTTGATTCCAGCTGATTAAGGTCTTCCAAAGTCTCTGAATGACTGGATCAGATGGATGAGGAATGAGGGGCAATCTCAGAAATTAGACATGGGTTAGGGGTCAGTTTAGGGTCAGTTTAGCATCTTTGCAAATTAGTCATTATTTCTCTTCCTAGAATTAATCATTTCACTTCTCATTACTACTTTTAATCCAACCTTGTGGATTCCAAGCACATAACAGATTGAGTTTCAGGTCTGCCTGAATAACAGCAATTATGTGATTACAATAAATTAATCTATAATGTGTTACACTGCTTACTGTAAACTAGTTATTAGATTACTATGGTTGGGGTTTAAACACTAATAAAAAGTGGGTCTCTAGGTGTGAGGGGTTGGTGACCACTGTATATTGAAATGCGTCTCCAGTATCAAACCAAGTGCTGTGTCTTCTCCAAGGTCGCACCTACATTTCCCACCCTCCCACGGACCGCCGTGTCATCAAGGGGACCACAGCCGTTTTAGAGTGCAGTGCCACACATGACCCCCGTGTGGCTGTGAGGTAGGTGGTGATGTATGGTTCCTGAGTGTGTGTGTGTGTGTGGGCAGACCTCATTGTCTAAGGCCAGGGCTGCCCCATCAGTTCTGATTGTAATGTTAATTGGAAGTGCCAGGCCATGTGCCGTTAAGTAGATTCGAAGTGCAATCCGTTATGCTATAAAGCTAATTCAGCGCTAATATGCAGGAAATCAGCATAATGAAGCACTCCTGCTTCCCTGCTCTCTCTCTCTCTCTCTCTCTCTCTCTCTCTCTCTTTCACCCACTTTCTCTTTCATCCCTCCCTCCACCTGTTCTGTGTGCAGGTTTGTGTGGAAGAAGGATGGAGAGGTAGTTGGTCATTCCAGAGGTGGGCGGATCAGCCTGCAAGATGGCTCTCTGCACATTACTCAGACGTGGTCTGGTGACATCGGTGACTACACCTGTGATGTGCTTTCCCTGGCCGGCAACGACTCCAAGAGTGCACGCCTCGAAGTCATGTAAGCCAAGGCTAACAGTTTCCTCCTCAGCACCCGGTTACATGCTGTTTGCCTCTTTCCAGCGGCTCTATCCTCATATGCTCCACCTGAGAATGACCTATTTCCGCCCCAGGAGGAGACCCATGTTTTTGAAAGCTGGCCTGTGGCTCTCTGAGAGCCTGGGTCATGACACACTGCCTTCCATGCTCTGATGCAGTCTGGACACAAGTCTTCACCCCACCCCCACCCCCCACCTCCCTTTAGGGACCCTCCAGGGGGCCTACAGTGTGGTAGGCGCTCTCAGCGCACTTTTTTGCTCTGTTGCACTCTCCCTGTCAGCCAAGTGAGGTAAAAGGAAAGGCCCATTTAGAAGCAGCTGCTTGCTTATTACTCCGTATACCATATTTCTCCCTCTGCCACGTTCGGGCTCAGCACCAGGCCCAGATGCAGCATAGTGCCCACAGCAGGAGCTTCAAGAGTGACCTTTCTTTCACAACCTTTTTCTGCCGTAACCTTTCAGTCTGGTTTCCAACTGCTTTCCTTTGTATTTCATACTATAGAGCTGCTAATTGCAATTTATATTGTTACATTTTACATAATCAAATGATTTGGAAAGCAACAGCGAGACAGACACGTTTCATTTTTGATTCTTTGTTCTTTTGATCTTTCAGGTGTTGTGTTTCACGTCGTCTCCATGTTTCAAAATGCTATTTTTTACTTACTCTGCCTAGCAAAATCGAACATTTCTTAAAAAGCTGTTGACCTTTTGCCTAGTGTGTGAGCAAGCCTTCAGCCAGTGAGGGGTCTGATGCACATTTTCCAGCTGAGTCCTTAAAATCTAAAAAAAAAAAGATTTTCTTTGCTTCAGCCTTAAGCCAAGATATAAGGAAATAAATACTCGAACTTGAATAAAAAAGTAATTTACATATTTTTAATAAATGCATCAGGTGTGATCTATGCAGATTTTGAGAGGCTAGCATTATGTGGGATTAAGACTCATTATCTGTTTGTGGCTCTGCCCTGCCCTTATTATACTGTTGAAATGGTTTGTGCTGGCAGACGGTTGTGTGGAATCAGGCTTTCTGTCAGACGGCTCTTTCCCTAGCGGCTCAACTCATCCAGCCATTCTCTCTCTCTCTCTCAGACGCTGCTTCCTGGGCCCTGCTGCCCAAGTCATTAGAAAGAAATGGCTTTTAGTCCGAGGTACTTACTTTGGCAATAACTTACTTAACCATGGGAGCGCAGACATTGATTGAGATTGAGGCATTGCTACTCACCTAAAGTCTGGAGGCTCTACTTTTATTTATTTTTTTCAGTTCAGTTTGGTGGAAAATCAAAAGAATAAAATATAACTCAGGCAGTTAGATAGAACATTCTTTTAGGGGAAGATAATGTGTATAAATTGCCCAGTTATAGGAGTGAGTGTCACTTTTTTAAAGAACATCCGTGCTCTCTCTCTTTTCTTCTGGTGCATTTTTTTGAGAGAGAGAGAGACTTTTCTTGCAGAACATCAGAGAATATGCAGAAAGACTGCTAGATGAAAGCCAGTGTATCATTTCTCTCCTACCTGTGAGATTGTCAGAGGTTGCCTGTCTAGTTAGAAAGAACACAAAGAAGTGATGAAATCTGGAGCTTTGCTGATTCTCTCGCTGGGTTTAATTTAGAGAAGAAAACAAACTTTCCGTGAGCAAACCATCGGTGCTTGATATGTGGCCTCAGCAGGAATTCAATCCTCTGCCGAAATGATTAATAAAGCTATCAATAAAATAAAAAAATGAAAAAAGAAATCAAGACGAACACAAATAAATGACTGCCTCCAGCGGGCAGTGGGAACGGAGCTGAATTTGGAATCAGGCTGGTTTCTTTGAATGCCTGAGCCAGGGGAAGGGCGGTGCACAGAGCGTAGAGGAGATGTGAAGCTGGGGAGGTCCCGGGGGACACAGCATGCAGAGCGTTACGGCGAATCTTAAACAGACCTGTTGAGCCGAGACTGCCCTCACGGTGGGAGCATTCTCCAAATACTCTGGATGTTTTTTATGTCTGTTTATTTTGTGATGTGTGTGTGTGTGTGTGTGTATGTGTTGTTTAGATTGCTTACGGTGTATCGTGTTTGTTCTCTCTCTCTCCAGAGAGCTGCCACACTCCCCCCGGAACCTGCAAGCCAGCCTGAACGCCACGGACAGCCGCAGCGTGGACTTGTCCTGGATGAGGCCATTTGATGGCAACAGCCCTCTGTTGCACTATGTGGTGGAGCTCTCAGAGAACAGTAAGCAAGCCTCTGTTTTGTTCCACCCAACCTCACTCTGGGGGAGAGGCAGGTGCATGTAATTGAACCGAATAGCAGCTCACAAAGAAGCCCAGCACACAGGTGTACGAGATTCTGTAGACCAATATATCACAGTTTCCTAACTTTGCTCTTTACAGTCTGTTCTCGTGTCCCCTCCATCAGCCTACCTACTGGTGAGTGGCTTCAGTGTAAAACAGTATATTTTTGAAGTCTTGTTTTAGATATACACTGAAAAAATCATATTAGATAGATTGCATAGATTCATCTTTTAATAATAATAATAATAATACATTTTATTTATAGAGCGCTTTTCAAGATACTCAAAGTTGCTTTTAATGATGGTGGTAGAGTGAGTGGGTTAAAACGTGAATAGGCCACTGTGGTTGAGTCAAATAATGATTTATAAAACAGATTATAGATTAATTTCTAAAAGTTATTTGGTGAGCTCACAATTCCTCTTTGTCATGACTTACATATTATCTTCCTGGTCCTTTACTTTAGCATATATCAAATAATTTATAGTAGTGACTGAATAATAAGTCTTAGTGTTAATGACGGAAAGTAGGCCTACAGTTATGTGTTAACAGGACCTTTTTGAGTTGAAGAGGATATTGGGCAAGGCAAACACTACAGTCTGCTTGTTGGGTGGCGGAGAGACATAAAGATCAGGCTTGGGAACCACCACTATAGCCATACTGCTCACTATATACTGAGAGTTGGTTTGGCTTAAATAGTGGCGCTAGCTTCTGTGATGGTGAAAGAACAGATGTGTAAGGAAGCATGGAGACACCTCCCCTCCCCAAACAAGCACCACTAACACCACTAGCACCATGGAAGAACAGAGCAGATTGATCTGCTCTGGGTGCAAGTGGACAGTGAGGAATGGGCTGCGGTGAAGGTGCAGATTACTGGTGCATGGCTGGAATGGCCCTGGGAAGTCCTATTAGAAACTCCTATGTCACTGAGCCAGCCATCTCTACACCCCCCACTCTCTCTCTCGCTCTCTCTTTCTCTTTGTCTCTCTTTATACTCTATATATAGTATATATACCAGAGGTGGGCATAGATTAATTTTTTTAATCTAGATTAATCTCACTGTAATCTTGGAATTAATCCAGATTAAAATGGCTCATTTGAATTCTGCCGAAGGTCTGAAGCGCCCCCCCAAAATGATCCCAATGCCTATTTTTATAGTGTAAACCATAAATATGCCTCCAAATGTTCTTCCAGATCACTTTAATTTCATTATGAACACAGTTTAATACATTACCCTTAAAGTAAATGTAAATATAAACGCGAGGTTTAAATACGGAAAAGTCAGGAACGAGAGAGAGACAGAGAGAGTAAGAGAGACAGAGAGAGAGAGAGAGAGAGAGAGGGACAGACAGACAGAGAGAGAGAGAGAAAGAGAAACAGTCAGACAGAGAGAGAGAGAGACAGACAGACAGACAGACAGAGAGAGAGAGAGAGAGAGAGTAAATCCGCGCTAAAATATCAAGGTGAAAGTAGCTTGCTTGCGTAGTATAGACCCAGCTCCCAACCCAATTTTGTGAATAGATTAACGGTGATATTTTTTTTATCGCGAGTCTCGCTGCGTTAACGGCCCAGCAATTATATATATATTGTATGTGCATACTGTATGTAATATATGTATATTGCACCTTGTTGGTGCAAAGAAAACTATTTTCTGTCTGGCAGCTGTCTTATATTTGGTATATTATTTTATTAAAACTAATGAAATGGAAATACATGGTTTATTGTGACATGCTGCATATTGCCTGAATATACAAAGTGCCTAGATAAAGGTGCTCCAACTATTACTACTCAGCATTCAGCACCACCAGTATACTGATCACCGCCTGACTCTGTAATCAGTGGCTCCTGTTTTTTCACTGGTTCAGGCCTTAAGGTGGATGCTTTATTACTCTTGAATGACTCATACATAGGTCACCTTGCAAGCAAAAGACATTCCTCTGAAACTGGTCAGGTTCTGGGACTAAACTGAAAATAAAAGCTTTTTAAACCTCCTTAGAATTTTGTAGAACTTTGCCTCAGGATATATAAATATATGTGGCATGATTACACCAGGCAACAAAAATTAGTATCATTACATTTTTTAGTCTTATACAATCTCGGCACGCTGCTTTCGGTTTCATGTAGCTTCAAGGTTTTAGTTAGAAACGTAATTTTTAGAAAAAACTAAACTTGGCGACGTGGCTGACCTGGTCTTTTGTTATACTTATAATTTTTGCATATTATTATGTTGCTTGTTTGTTGTACATGTAGATAACAGGGGTGCCAACTCACATCACACACATCAGTGAGAGTAATATGAAAATAATAGTAGTATTACAACAACCTTATAATGACAATTTATACACAATTTAGTTTATCTCTAGATGTATATAGATTGGTACATAGATTTTTTGTTTGCTTTTTCAAATATTTTATCTTTATGTACATGCATCAGAGATTACTAAGGACAATTAAGGTTATATAATTGACTGGTCTGCATGTGTCAATGGATCATCAGACGGAGGAAGAGGAAATCCACTGTTGTTAATGGCACAAATGACAGAAACATCAGATGCAGCAGTAAGTATTATTTCAAGAACTCTGTGACCCCAGTCTCCTAACTGGGTGAGTATTTTTAGAGCTTATCTAATAATGTAAGGCCTCACACCATGGAATAAGTGGCCAAGTGCACTCCAGACCCCCCCACCCCCCACCCCACCGCAGCTGCTGGCCTCTCACCCTTCAAATAGGCTGCCCCAACCTATGGGCTAAAAATAACACAGTTTCTTTATGGATGTGACATTCATTCTCCTCCAACACATCCACCATGAAATACTACCATTCTTCATGATCTAAATGGAAGTCACTCAAGTCCTGCAAGGCCTCCATGTGTCTCATAAATCATTAGCATTCCTAATGATAAAGAAGAGTCCAAAGTCAACATCTCATCAATAAGGCTATTAATTGCTATCACTGTTTCATAACTGTTTGCTGCTTTGAAGTTACAACACTCTTTAAAGATATACTTAAAAAATACAATTAAGAATGCAGACTGATGTTCCAATCATAGTAGGTTTTTCTGTTGTTGTTAAAGGGGTTTTTCAGAGTTTATATAAATAATGCTAAATTTTAAAAATGTTATAGCTTTAATTGAAAATTTGATACTAGTGGTTTCCTTGAGCTATGGATGGAATTATATCTCTTTCATTTCATGGAACTGTGATCTCCTTCCTTTATCATCCATCAGATCATTGCTCGCAAGACACGTGTTAAATCTGTGCTCTACCCAGGACACCACAGGCCTCAGGACCCAGTCGGCTGGGTTGCTAATGACAGTCATGTCCATGTTGTCAGGAGACTTTGTTTAAAGAGGACACATGCACTAGGGGATTTTAAAAGAGAGCGTTTTTTAAACTTCGTCCAGATCTCTGAATCTATTCATATTCTGTTGACAGTAATTTCAACAAACCCAGACTTAAATGGTCATGCAGACAGACGGTATACTTTTACTTTTCTGCAGCACTCCGGACTGCCAAACGTTCTCATAATAGTTCAGCTGGTACACCAGACCCATCATTATGGGGTCGTTTCACTGAATTCTATGACTTTATGTTTGGCATTTTGTTGCGGCATGTTCCAATTTACTTCCTATTGTCTGGGTCTATATTAACCCTGCAACCAGCATTCATTTCAATGCAAAACAAATGACCAGGGTCTGTACAGTGTTATTCAAGCCTGAATGTCTGGAGAGACTCCACTTCTATTCCTAATGTGCTTTCTTTGTCTAAAATTTCATTCCAGCATTATGTGGTTGTTTCATTCCAAACATGTGGAAATTCAAGTTTAGCTGCTTTTAAACTTGATTCTAATGGACATGCAAATTAAGTTAATTAAGTGATGTATACATTCTATTAGAGCTATTATAAACAACTGACATGGAGTGAGCAGTCTGCACTCAAAAAACACCTCACAACAAATGTTCACATCGAGTTATAGACTCTCTGAGTCGCATAGACATGTGCATAGACATGTGCATAATGGCAAATACCAAAGTTGACATTATTCTGAGATGACACAGATTAGTGAATAGCCCTGCCCTTTATGGGAAAGAACTCATTCACAGAATGTACAGAGGTGTGTCTTAAAATACAGGCCAAACATCTTTTCTCACTGTAATAAGACCTGGACATATAATCACTGCCCTGATGCTTCCTTGTACACAAAGAATGACTCTTTCCATTGCTTAGAGACCATGAAAAGAAACATATAGTACACGTCTAAATTGTACCTTCGTTTAATGTTGGATTCACGAAACTATAGCTTCTTATGCAATTGCCCCTACACAATAACTGCATGCCCTTGGGGTGCAGGGTTCAAAAGGCAATGGAAGAATTAAGTGGTAAACAAGTTTGAGACAAAACAGAAAATGAAAGTTTCAGTAAATTAAGCAGAACACATTCCCTCCCACACCGATACAAATGCATAAGGAAGTGCATCTACCTTGAACATGGTTCCTGCACTGTGGGGTTTGTTTTTGTACTTTGAAGTCCAATTTTCACTTTAACTTTGCTCAGTATATTGGGCCCCTCAGTCTCACTTCCACTTCTAATGTTCATCAGTACTACTTTAAATATGGCACCTACATTAAACAGACTTTTCAGTTATCGCAAGCCCTAAAGATGGGTTCAGTCAAGTATAACTGTTGTTGAATCGGCCACCTTGCCAATGACTTACATGGTGATAAACAAGTGTGAAATTAATCTGAAGGAAACAGGATTCTAACTCCAGCGCTAATATGGGCGGGTGAACAAAACGGCTTTTGTTGGTGGCTTTCGTGTCACACTAGAAAGAGAAGCTATTGTGCTTCAGAAAAGATCCTTATGGGTTATGTCCTTGTCCTGTAATGGATCCAATGCCTCAGCTAAAGAGTGTGCACATCCAGTACTTAACTGTGTCACAGCTTTCCAAGCACATTTGTTAGTGAAGGGTTTCATATACGTACCATAATGAAGGGTGTTAAAGGTGCTTTTGTTGAGAGACATTAAAACATATTAGTAATATTTTCTTTAAATAATGAAACATTTTACTACAGGATGGATTTGGGTCTTTTTTTTTTAATTATGTGAAAATACATGCCTCCGTCCCTGAAAAATAAAGATTTAAGCTGAATGTAGGAGACAGGAAATCAAGAGAACACAAAGTTTTCACTTTTTGTACATCGGTTTGTTTCAGGCACTTGAAATTACAATAAAGATTCCCTTCTTAACAAAAATAAAACTTTTTGGTCCGTTAACAAAGAGAGGAAAGTATAGGTTGATTGAAACCACAGTCAGGCAAAAGGAAAACATGTATAGCTACGTTGGTGCCTCAAAATGCAGCCTTTTCTTTAAACCCCCCTAGTCTTTTTAAGTTTAAAGCCTGGTATACATGGTATATAAACAGAAAAATATGCTGCACATCCAAGCCATAATAATTGCTACATTTAAAGACCAAATGTCCCACATCCAGTCAGCAAAAAACATCTGAGAATGCACTAGAATATGCATTAGAATTGGCTCATTTCAGACATACAGCAGTAAATGATTAGTCCACCTCAGAGTCATTTGTTTTCCATTTGTTTCTTCACTGTTTATAATCTCGTTTTCATTGTGGAGACCAAAACAACTGGGCTTTTCACTGTGCTTGTATTACATTTACATTTATGCCATTTATTAGATGCTTTTATCCAAAGCGACTTCCATTCCCTAACTACAGGGGGCAGTCTCCCTGGAGCAACTTGGGGTTAAGGG
>JBBPDB010000140.1:9347692-9387501 GCA_037974465.1 Brachypetersius altus
AGTATAGACCCAGCTCCCAACCCAACTTTGTGAATAGATTAACGGCGATATTTTTTTTATCGCGCGATAGGAGTCTCACATTAACGAAGCACGTTAACGCCAATAACGGCCCACCACTAATATATACACACACATCCTCAAACACACATATGCATGGATACATTTACACGCGTTTAAGTATGCATACAATTGTTTTTCATGTCCAATCAATAAGTTTCTATCATCTCTATAGACCTTAATATTATTAATAGTTCAACATCAGTTTACTGTCCTACAATCCTCTAACAAAGTATCCCTCTCACCCCCACTGTTTTAATATTCTTTGATCTAAATCTCATGCTGATCAGCACAGTGCAATCTTTTGTATAATTTTAGAGTAATTTCTCTAAAGAGCCCGATGTTGTGTGATCTGATCATTAAGTATTTATAGCGGCCGGCTAGCATTCTACTGAGGAATCCCAGCTTGAACATGATGTGTGATTACTAGGGTTTTTTAGATACCTTTTCTGAGTGAGTATGACAGCTACACTAGCTGGAGATGCAGTAACTACATTTGTTATCAATATGTGTGTCTGAAAATGAATATATTTTACTCACAGTTCTAAATCTCTGACCTCAACACTTAAGCTCCGACATAGAAATGAGCTGGAAAAACACAGTCATGCCATTCCAGGAGTCAAGCTCGAGGTGAAAAGCCACAGATTCTAGAGTCTAAATAGCTGTTTTACAGTCTTTCACTGCATTGTTATAAATTACGATTTACTGTGTTCTACAAATCCAAAACCAAGCCTCCAGCCCTTTTGAAAGTTGAACATCAGAGTATATCCAGTTTGTATGACATTCCACAATCAACAGTAAAAGTGGTTCAAATGATGTTGTCTCCTCAATGTAATATTGATATTTGACAATTCATGTGTTCATTCGATGCCTAATATAGATATAGTGTGTTTATATACATGTTGTGTGTGTGTATGTAATCTGTGTGTGTTTTAGTTTGATTTGAATAATTTTCTGTAATTTGAAATTAGTTCAAAAATACACAAACAAATATGACCGGGGAAAAATAGCTTTTTGTTGGGTATAAGAGTATATATTACTGTTGTAAAAGATTACATGTGCTATGTCATTTATTTACCATTTTCAGGGGAATGCATTTTACACCCTTATGTATGATATCATTGTAGATTCTCCATGGAGGGTGTATTTGCCGAATGTGGATCCAACGCTTGCAGCAGCAGTGGTGACTGGCCTTACTCCGGCCCGTACCTACCAGTTCAGAGTATGTGCTGTCAACCAGGTGGGCAGAGGACAGTACAGCTCTGAGACCAACAGGTAAGGCACTTATGCATGTTAACCAACGTTCCACCGTCATTTCAGACTATGATCTGAATGGTGATAAAGATCAGCACTTGAAAAGACCATGTCCAATAATACCAGCAGAAGCTTGTCTCTTTACAAAAGTACTAGACCACACTGTGAGGCGCCAAAAGCTTAGATTTCACACACTGATCTATGTTCCGATGTCAGCTTGCTGGGTAGATGAGATTACTTTTTCCATTGTAAAGATCAGCACCTGCAGTCCTCTGCAATAATGCATTTTTTAAAATCATTTTGTGTTACATTTCATGCATATAAAGCTTATGTAATTATGTAATGGATATATTCAGGATTGACAAGTCTGTACTTCTGAGCTTTTTCCATTTGATTCGGTGCTGTAAAATGAGAAACAAGGCTGTGCACATACTTTTGTATTAGAATCAAATTGCAATCGAATCATTTCCTAATTAAAAAATACAAATAAGGAATCAAATTTTGGTTGCTACTAAGGGCAATCAGCAATCTGAAGAAGTAGCTACCTTATTCATTTTGCCCTCATCGCTTAGCATATTACAAATATGTCCGACTTAAACATCTGCTCTGAAATCCAGTCTGCTTCATGAGGTCATTGTTTAAGCCTGATTTCCCCTGTCAACCGTGCCGTGGCCTCGGAGCTCTGTGGGTGTGTGTTGAGCTCGGCTGTGCCAGCAAACATTACAGTGCGTGGAGAGAGCCCGGGCCATGCAGGCTCTAAAGTGGCAGGCCTGCGCTCACACCTCCTGCTGTAATCAGCACCCAGAGCAATGCTCCTGCACACAGCTTGCAGCGGTGGGTGGTAGACGCCTCGCGCCTGCCAGCCCCACCAGCCCTTATCAGCGCCAGACATGCTAAAACATGGCACCTCCGCTCAGGGACGGGAAAGGAAAGTGCTATTATCTTGTGCCCTCTATAGCATCATCTCACTTTGAAATTAGTCCCTTCTGTTCATCTGGATCCGAAGCCTCGTGCCCAGACATAAATAGTGTGTTTAACATGTTTTGTTTTGCCATCAGCTAAAAGGGTTTAGCACACTGATACAGGATGATCACTGTTTGGTTTCAAATTTCCTAGGAATGGGACAGTCAGCTCTGCTGTGGAAAGAAAAATCCATTTGTAAATATAGAAAAGGACTGTTGTGAAAGCAAAAAGTTGTTTTTAAAAGAGATTATTGCAATGGCCGAAGTGTACACGCTTTCCTTTTGCTCAAAATGTAAAACGTGTTTGGAGTCTAAAGCTTGCTTCTTTAACTTTGCATTGGAGCTACGAGTCTTTTTTACCTAGCTGTATGCAAAACTTTGGACACTCCTGGTCGTATTATGTGTTTTGTTGATTTTCTGAATGAAAAGGAAGTCATTTACACATTCTACAATTGCTGATGCCTGACTACTATTTATGGCTTATTTAATATTTTAAAAGAACTCAAATAAAATGTGGCATTTGCAAAAGTTCAGAAACCTTTTTAGTAGATCTAGGTCTCAGAGCCAAGTGAAGCATCAATACTTCCAGATCATAGTAAATGAGGTGAAACTTAAACTAAAAATACATATTATGAAGACCAGGAAATATCTCAAATAAAACTGACCCTACAGGAAGATTTGGCTGGCACTGGTATAGCGGTGCAATGTTGTTACTGCACAAACATTATCTAGATGGAAGGGTCATCAGAAGGTAATCTTCACTGGTAACCGTGACACAGGTCAATGTCTGACACAACACTAAATCAGAGGTATTTTAAAATCAAAAAGAATGGTCTTATGAAACTTTTTGGCTCTGTCTTCAAAGGTATTGAGAAGACAAAGAAGAAGCACTTACACATGATAAAAGGATTGTGTAACAGCTAGCAGTGCAAGAGAAAAAAGGATTCTACTAAATATCGACAAACCCTGAAAGCTAATGTCCCACAGTCAGTAAAGAAACTCAAAGAAGAAAAGAGATTGAACGTTATGTGAAAGACTGATCTAAAAAATACTTCAGTGTTAACCTTGAACTACATAAAGAAATATTAAGGTCTTAAATTTGTCTTCATCATCACTAGACTGTAAAATTTTCGAAAATGTGTTATTAGATCTTAAAATGTCAAGCATGTAAAATGACCTATGAATATTTCTAAACTAGAAGTGTTCTGCTAGAAAGAGTGAAAAAACATCAAGGTTATAACGTGTCATTTTTAAGTTTCTCGGGTGGAGGTGGCAAAAACTTTTGTTTACTTTAAGAAAATGTCATAATTTCACGTACAACTGTGTCAGACAAATGTGTATCTTGGGTGGCATCAACACACACTTGGGCAAAATACAATTAAGGATTGTCAAGTAGATTTGCTGATGGTTGTTTGCTTTCATGGCATGACATACTGTTATCTATAAAAATAGATATTTTAAATCTCATTAAGTTCTCTAATAACATCAGTTCAGATACAAGACCACAGTCTCTGACATGTTTTCACTCCTGGTGATTGTTTTACCTTAAATCAGCTTCTTATTCTCAAATTAACTAGGTCTGCCACTCCATAAAAAGAGGCTTGTAAATTTCAGCTATTAGCTATTAAAATTTTAGCTTTCCTTCCTGAGCACACTTCTTGAATACACGTTTTTCTGAGTTTATCACTGTGAAATATTAATGCTAGGCAGGTTAATACTTGCCTACAAACTAATGAGAGGACATATTAAATATTAAAGAACTGCAATAGCTTCTTAACTCTCCCGTGACCTCAATTAATGCTTCACTTTATCAAACAATCCGTCTTTAAACATTAAATAATCAAATTCTAGTGAAACAGGTTTGTACATAAATGTGCTGTACATAAATTTCATGCAAGCCTGCAATAAACTGCTTCATGTCTGGCTGTTTGGCTTTCATTTAGCTTTAATTGCCATGGCTGGGAATGCACAACAGTTGAACACTGTTGTATTTTTGTTTTCTTTTTTCCTTTTTGCTCCATTATAGAACAGGTGCCTGATTAATATGTGGTGTGTTGCTTTTTGACTCCTGTTTGTTCATCTTGTTGAATTAAACTTCTTTCAGCTGGGAGTTGCGGCATGAGTGTGTGGCTCTGTTTTTACTCGCTAAATTTGGAGCTCCACCAGAAATTAACCATGTTTCCAGCATGGCCCGAATTTTCTGATTAAAAGATGAGCTGAAAACAGCGATTCTTCAATTTGGGATCCTGGAAATAACTTTTCTGCCATAGAAGGGTATAATGCAGCAGACTTGCCACTGCCTGGTGCTTTGGTAAAGACAGCTAGCTGGAGAGCAGAGTTGGAGCAGCCAAGAGCTGAGTCTTGAAGGAGCCTATCAGTCTTCTCCCTGCATGCATGTCTTTCTGTATGCTGTCACATCTGTCCTTTTTGGCCTTATTAAGCAGAGGCAGCCATAAACGCCTGACAAGCCCATAAAATCAGACCTGTACAGCTCTGCCATAACGAGCCTCCACTCACGTGTGCCTTCTCTTGTTTACCCATCCGCCGGGTTTTTGTGCTCCGTGAGTGTCGCCAGGCTAAAATTGCCATGAATATTCCTCTTGATAGGGGCTCATCCATTCATGAATAACCAGTGGGCTTTACACACTGAAGATGATTAAAGGACTGTGTTTCATACACAGCCAACCTCTCTTATGCCATTCTATTAGGGCCCAAATCGCTCGTACCTATATCTGGTTCACTGTTCTACTCGAATTAACGGCTGCTTCTGTGCATCCGTGATGTGGGGAGGCAGATGTTTAATTGGCCAGTGGTGCTCTCCAAGTATGTAAAACAAATGTGTAAATACTGCGTGAAGGACAGGCCAGGGTAGGCAGACAGTATTATGAGAGCTAGCTGAGCAGCTCTTCCTTATGGCCACGATTAGGCAGATTTACTGAACAAGTGTCTGAAAGAGGCTCCATGATATTGGTTATTGAGGGTATTAATTATGAAATGGACTTCTGGGGAGAAATAACAAGTGGTGGGAGTTTTAAGAAGACAGTGACTATAAATCTAAAATAACCCAGTGATCCCATTAAAATTTAATGCAGATTTAACTGTCCATTAGCATGAAATGCATAGGGCAGAATGAACCCGTGGACATTATGAAACATCCAACTCTGATTCACTTTTAAATTCCATTAATTAAAAAAGGCACATATTTGGGTGGCATAAATAGTGCAATGGCCTGAGAATATCGTTTATGACTGCAACTTTCGTACTGATTACAATATAACAAAGTTTGCGGATTTGCACATTGGAATTGTCCATGCACTTCTGGAACTACTCGGAAACCAGTTAATAGACTGCAATTAAGAGCTGAAGCTTCTACTTAAGATTGCCGTTTGCTCTCAGTGAGACCTGGGGCGAATGTCTTTAGAGGGCATGTGTTCCAACACAGCAAAGGCCACCTCTTTTAACTTGCTTTGGTCTCCAGCAGAGCCTATAATGTGAGAGGAAGTGAGCTCCACAGGCCTCTGAAAGCAATAAAGTGGACCTGGTTCCAACGTAAACAGCCCCGTCTCTGATGACCAATGGATCGAAGCCCTGGTTATTTTTCTGTTTGCAAATACTAATGCTTAATGTAGCTACAACAAAGGAGAAATGAAGAACAGAGGGCAGATCGGCAAAGATAATTCCCTAAAATAGTCAGGAGATCCAGGCCAGGCTGCACAAAAACAAAAAGCTTCTGCATAAACAGTGACCCTGTGGGTTGGGAGGCCCCAGGGTGCTTCCAGCGGAGGGAGCTCTTACAGGAAGCGGAGAGGGCTTTGAGTGCTTTTGATGAAGTGGGCGGATATGTCGCGGCAAGCCAGATTGGGAAATGGACTTCTGACCAGAGGGTTACACTTTCTCAGCTCACCAGGAATATTACTGTTATGCCCCGAAGCGAATGAACTCACTCGGATTCAGACAAAAAATACTGAGCGGCGAATCAATTATATAAGACCACTCTCATGTTTGTGCGTGCAGGGAATACTTGAGTTTACTCTGAAGCTGGTGCTGTTACTTATGATCTTTTCTATTCTGTATTCTGTTTTCATCCCTGTAGACTGATGCTTCGTGAGGAGCCACCCAGCGCTCCACCCAAGAACATAGTGGCCAGCGGTCGCACCAATCAATCCATAATGGTGCAGTGGCAGCCCCCTCCTGAGCCCCAGCTCAATGGAGTACTCAGAGGTTATGTCCTCAGGTAGGACCTGCACACACCACATAACTACTATTGTTGTCTGTATGTGAGTGGAAGGTATAGTCTTTATACTGCCTGATATAATCAGGTTTAACCTTAAATGGTTTTGATGCACAATATTGTCGCTGTCAGAAAAAAAACTTGTATTTCCAAAAGGGCAGTTTACAACTGAAAGAAAATTTGTTTAACTTGCAAAGTGCGTCAATGTAAAAATATGTTAGTCATTTGAAATTGACACAGTGTATATTGTATAGTGTATATTGACACAGTGTACAGGCATATTTAAATACTTTTTTTAAACATCACAAAAAGTTTTTGTTACAAGTGAGAATATGGAGTAGAATGTCATTTTAATGCAGAATTATTATTTGTTCATCTAATATTGTAATATTCATCCTCTTTTCCTCTCCACTGTCCTCACTGGCTGTGGGACATTAGCTTTTAGGATTTGTTGATATTTAGTTGAATTCTTTCTTCTCTTTATCACCCCATTTCCTGTGCCACGGGCTACAGCACAAGCCCAAAGCATAATATATCCACCCACATGCATAACAGCTGGCAAGGTGTTCTTTTCTTGAACTGCCTCTTCTTTTTTCTTCCAACATAGCTTTGATGATAAGTTCAGTTTTGTTTCATCAGACCACTTCACTTAATTCCAAAATGCCTCTAGTTAGTCCAAGTGTTGTGTTACACACTTCAAATATTGACTTTTGCGAGAAACCCCAGTTAGGTTACCTTCTGATGATCTGTGCATGTTTGTGCAACAACAACTTCACAGTTGGCGAGGGCATCACTATTCTCATGCCAGCCAAATCTTGTTTTTCATACCTGACCAGTAAGATGTTTAGATAAGTGCCTGTCTTTTCAGTGTAAGCACCCTGAGAAGTTTGAAAGGGTCACTACAGGTTTTTGTGCTGTGGTACATTTTATTTGTATATTTCTTTCATGTTTATTCAGTTTATCAAAGAAATGGTAATAGTGCAATAAAATGTGTCATATTTAAGATAAACATAACACGTAAGATTGACATTGTTTCCATTTAGATTGACATTGTTGATGCATGTTCACATACTGAATTAACCACATTCTGAATACAGACATCTCCCGCTTTTCGCAGACATTACGTTCCATAAGCACCCGTGTATAATGAAAAACCGCGTTGTTGTGTTTTGGAGGCCAAAAAAATGCCAATTTGTATAGTGTAAACCCTAAATAAGCCCCAAATATGCTTCTTGAACACTTTCATTTTAAACTCAGTTTAGTGCATTACATTTAAAGAAAATGACAAAAGTTTAAACCCGGATCACATTTAAAAACGGACATGCATCTGAATGCGCTCCGCGTGTAAGGTCGCGGGACAAAGGTTTTGGGACACCACAGTAAGGTGAACGGGTCGCCTTGTGTGAAAACATTTTTTATTGCCACAAAAAAAGCAAAAAGGAGGATGTTTGCAGTTTTCACGTTATTGTGGGGATTTCTGCGTAAAACTACGAGTTTGGTTCCCAAAAAAAAAAAAAGTCTGCGTGTGACTGAATTCGTGACTCCTGATCCACGTAAAATATTGTGCCCGCTGTTATGAAAGAGAATTCTTTCCTTTTGATGTAAAAGATTTCAGTTTTATCTCAAAAGACAGCCTGGAGGCTCATACCAAGCCTCAAAATGTTATGTTTTCTAAGTCCAGGGGTGTGATTGTAGACAGTGCAGCAGACTGTAAAAGGCCTCGGCTGTAACTCTGTGCTTAATGCCGTATTTAAGTTTTGTGGCTGTGGCTCCTGGAGGCAGGGTGTACATTTATCCTGAAGCTGAGGTGAGACTGAGCGCAGGCTGCTCTGTGCAGCTGAGCAGAGTCTGGGGGATGGTGGAACCGAGCCACAGCTGCTGTGAGTACAAGGGATGGGACACTCTCTCTAGCAGCGGGAGTGCGCCAGACACGAGGAGAGCCGCGCTCACTACCCCAGCGGGCCTCACTGGGCCCAGGAAAGAGGCACAGAGCCCATCTGCTCGGGCTGCAAGCACACAACACACATTTACACTGAACCACATCTCTCCATTCTGCCAAAGTATATACTGGAATAATGCTCTAGCACAATGAATATTGAAGTTTTGCTTATTATTAGTTTTGTACCGTATTGAAATATAGCCTGTGCATATTTCCTGTAAGCCTGTACCTGTACAGGTAATGAGCTTGTTTGTGATGCTCTGAGGACAAGTAATATGCGCAGCATTTGTAATATGTGCAGTAATTATATGTTACACTCTTTCAGAAGAATCCCTTTTTTAATCTTGCCTTCATCGTTTTATTTGACTGCATGAGGATTATGGTTATCAGAAGAGACTGGGTCCCTAAAATCCCTGCACTTCAGTGGAATTACATTAAAATAAAGTGAAAGGAATGCAGTGACCGAATATGCTAATATGGCAAAAAATGAATGAAATGTTTGATGTCATTTACATAATGAAAATTGGTGGCCGTGTTCTTTCATTGTTAGTTTTATGCATAATAGGTTTCGGGTGGCTAGACCTTACAACCCTTCAAGGAAACGTCACACCCTCTTCTGCACCCACGCTTTTTTACATTTCCCAATATTTGACCTGCCATTTTCCCCCTCAGTGACGGCGCAATGTAAATATCATTGCCCGTTAATGACAGGGTGCCAAGTGTTGTGTAATGCTCTGAATAGGATTCCTCGAGTGGAAAATAGGCGAGCAAGAGAGGGCCGCCTAATTACAGTCTGCGGAATGGCTTCTAATGGAGCGGTGACCTGGAAGGAAATCGTTGTGGCTAACAGTCCAGCTATCGATTCTTCCCGTGGCTGCAGGTATCGGCTGGCAGGGCTCCCTGGCGACTACCAGCAGCAGAACATTACTAGCCCCGAGATCAACTACTGCCTGATCACGGAGCTCATCATCTGGACGCAGTATGAGATCCAGGTGGCGGCGTACACCGGAGCCGGCCTGGGTGTTTTCAGCCAGCCCGTCGTTGAATACACGCTGCAGGGAGGTGAGACCTTTCAGCCTTCATCACTCACTGCTATGCTTCCTCCCGCTCACCCTTTCTTCAGGTAAAAGCCGGCAGATGGAGAAACGGAAAAGGGAAACACAGGTCAGAAGGAGATGTGCCAGCTAGAGCAGGCTAAAATACTGCTTGATTACAAAGAGCTCTCCTGTTGGGTCCAGGTTGGCCCAGAGCAGACGCTGCATTCATATGGCCCCTCCTGCCTGTGGCTGAGTTCAGCTGGCAAAAGGCCTGCTCTGAAGTTATCATCTTCAGAGCAATTACATCAATTATCCCAAGAGCTATACATTACTAGAAGAAGGGGCGACATCCATTGTGGGACACTATCCCTTTGCTAAAGTGTCCTTCGCTGATAAATAGTAATCTGTGATGGTCGTGTAGAATTAGCAGATCACTTAGTTATTGAATTAGGCTGTGCAATATTACATATTGGTCACAATATGCTTTTGTGCTTTTCTGAGCATATTGTAAGTAAGACTAAATTGCACATTTAAAGTAAGACTAGATTTAGTCTTGAGCAAGTTGTATTCGTGTACACAGTGAGTATATGTTTATAAGTATATAAAGAGTGGAAGTATAAGTACAGATACACACACAGGTACACAATGGAGTGATAGGCCTTGACAGTAGCTTAGTATTAGAGATGCACCAGAAAAATTGCATATTTTAAATTGCACATTCTGCCCAGCAGCAATAGTTTCACCCAAACATTGCACATGTTGCATCAAAAAAAGAACTGCACTTAGTCATATTGCACATATTGCACATAAGAGAATATAGCAAAAGCTACCCTGTATATTGAATGTGTGTGTATCTGTCTGCACGTGTGTAGTCATCTGCAAAGTCTTTGTTGTGGAGTCTGACAGCAGTTGGAAGGAAAGACCTGCGGAATCTCTCCGCCCCACATCGCGGGTGCTGCAGCCTGCCACTGAAGGAGCTGCTCAGTGCTGTCAGAGTCTCCTGCATGGGGTGGGAGATGTTGTCCAACATGGATGACAGCTTTGCCACCATTCTCCTGTCACTCACCACCTCCACTGGGTCCAGAGGGCATCCTAAAACAGAGCTGGCCTTTCAGATCAGCCTGTTCAGTCTCTTTCTGTCCCCAGCATTATATTCAAATTGTAAAAAGTTGAATAAAATGATTTCATTAATACATAAATCATGTTTTTTAAAATGTGTCTATATCCAACCTATCAAACTTCAAAAAAGCAAACATTGTAATACATCTAAAAGGTTGGCTATTTTATTTTGGGTGTGGCACAAGTCTCTAACCATGTCAGTTCATTTAAAAAATAAACAAGGAAGTCGGAGACCCTTTGGCTATATATCAAGTGAGGTACTTTGAGAACCATGGCTGAGTAAAAGTGAGAAGTAGGTGTTTTGTCATTCACCTTGTTACCTAAATGATCAAAATGCATCCCCTTTGTTAACCTGCTGTATTGGGGTTGCTTCCACTGGGTCACCGTCTGTCATATTGAAGCCATTTACAAAGATATCTTTCATGAAGCTCACTTGTTTCAGTCAATGTCCTGGAGTCCAGGGCATTCCAAAATGCTCTGATTTTTTTTGTGTGTCACTTCCCAGTTCCTTAAAAATAATTAACAATCAAATTTTAAAGACACAAAATCCACAAAAAAAGACACAAAATATTGCATATTTGGTTTTAGACACCAATAACAAATAATACATTCAGATGTATACCAAAGCAAGCTTTCTTTTCTGTGAAAGTTTTCTTTGAAGCCCTAGGGTAGTCAATTCTGTTTGCCAAGCTTTAGCTCCCCTGCTTAATATCCCTCTGTTATGCTTTTTCGTATTTTGCCTGCTCTAACATACCCAGTTCAGCTCAGAAGGGTTTATTAACTAGCTTTTCAGTTGCATCAGGTGTGTCAGAACAGGGCCAAATTGCGCAGGGTAGGAGGGATTCCATGACTAGAGTTGGCAGCCACTGATGTAACTGAATGATATTGATGTTAGTGGGTTTTGTTGTTTGTTTGTGTCAGTTGCTGTAGCATGATATATTTTACTATGAATATGGGGAGTAGCTTAGCATCATTCCATTGTTTTTGTGTGCTGTTCATGATTTGGATAACAAACATCTGGTTGGACTAGTCTCTTGTGCAGTTATCCAAGAGAGATTTGATGGTAGATGGTGGAGGAGAATGGTAGAGTGTAGAGTCTGCCATGCATTTTGAATACATAAACATAGTCATACATAAAGAGTAGCTCTTAATTGGTTGAACATTTGAACAGGAGACTTTTCGTTCATTATAACCCGAAGCTTGACTGGCACTATGAAGAAGTGTTCTCAGATGTATTCTCCTCTTTCCTGGGCATTCATGCATATGCTTTTTGTATTACTAATTGATTTTTTATGTATCTAGGGGTATATTCTCTAGGTAAAGCAGTTATAGAGTACCCCAGGGGTCCCACAAATGCAGCTTGAAATTCAGTCAAATGTATAAGCAGTGGCCATATGTACTACTGCACACAGGCAGGTGCTTCTCTGATTTTAAATTCCAAGTACACAACAGGTGTTGAAAGAACAGTCTGGCTCCTCTGAAATGAGGATCGCTGGCTTATAAAATCTCCCCCAGTTTTTTTTTTTTGTTGTTGAAATGAGGCAGCTCAATTCTCTTGGCTGGGGCGTGTCTGTCTGGCTGACTTGCCCTAGGGTTTTGCAAGGTCACTGGATATCAGACACGCAAGGTTTCATCTGCTTTAGCTTATATTGTGCCTTTTGCTTGAGCTTACAGTTTCAGTTAAGGTCAAACCAGTGGCTAAAATGGGATGCGTTGCCGTCATTCATATTCTACACAAGCTGAGAAAGCAGGCCCATACTTGTATCAAATGAGAAATCAACAGTGCATTTCCTTTAATAGCTATCATGTAAGGGCACCTTTTCCTTTAGTGTTTATAGGTCAGCCAGACAGGGAGCATGGCTGCTAGTGAGACATAATGTGCATTAAGCCCCATATGCCACAGTATACCACAGAGCAGGTCCCCCAAGTCTAGGTCTGTCAGCGGCAAGGCTGTGTGCGCTGAGAGCTTCCAGTGACGTCAGAAATAGGTAGTCATTAGACAAGGGCTAGTGCATCTAGGACATTAGCTTTTACTCTCAGAGAGAGTTTTTTTCCCCTGACAGTGAGGACAACACTGGACTTTCCAGACCTTTTGAAGTGCTGTTTGCGACCATATTTTCACCAAACCAATTATTAAACTACTACAGGAATACGGACATGAAAAGAGAACGAGTCATTGAGATCCATTATCGTTTCAGTGCAGAAATGTCTCCGATGGCAAAGGTTATGGTTTTGATTGGGAAAAAATGATGCTGTAGGCCACAGTGAAATGGGTAGCTAGGCATTATGTGCTCTTTCATCAGTGTGGGAGATGAGTTGTGTGTACAACGGCAGGGGAAAATGATATACGTTCAGGTACAGTTTACTTGGCTTTTTTTGGCTTGTAAAACAAAAGTATGATTTGACGCATATTTCACCTTGAAAACCGCATATTCTCTCAGCATTTAAGATAGTTGTGAACAACCTATTGTCAAGCACCAGTGTTCAAGTGAGTGGAGCCCTTTGCAGTTAGCCACACTCTCTCTGTGAGCTGGATCCATATGGATATTTTATAATTCACCTGCAAGTTAGGACTAAGACACAGTGTTAAGCAGAATATATGTAGTGCTGGGCTTCAGTCTGTATAATGCTGGGGACATTTACTGCCCTGGTCTTTGGCTGTGGCAAAATGAGGGGACACAAAAAGAGCTTAGGATAAATGTGCATTTTGTTTCTTCTAGTTCCCACAGCAGCCCCTCAGGATGTGGAGGCTGTAGCTGTCAACTCAACCACCATCAAATTCACGTGGGATCCACCACCTCAGCAATTCATCAATGGTATCAATCAAGGATACAAGGTAATACGCCTAAATATAAGACATGAAGGAACAATTGATTACAAACGCCAATACCACTCTTAAATTACAATGGGATTGTTGGGCATATTACTTCTAGAAAAAAAGAATCTCACTACTAATTACTTTAATATGACCACTACTGTAGCACAATGCTGTCCCATAGTATTTGTCAAAGTTTTTTCTCATATTTGTTTTCAAATACATAGTCAAATCATTCAACATCTCACTTATTGTTCATCAGCTAGTAAGTCACTAATCACCGCATATTTTCTCAACTTCTGTAATACTACGTACCGCAATGTTATTCTCATAGAATCTCATAGAAAGACATATCACTTTACCTGCCTTTATTCTGAGCGCACAGCCAGTTATGCTGATTAAAATGAACAAGTTACTATTTCTTGTCAAGTACACTGCGGTTTCTGTATTCTCGTTGCACTACTACTCATTGCCGTAATTGTGATTAAAATAAATTAAACTAATGCTTTCCTCTAAGCCACATTAGTATACATGGGTCCCCTTCTTGTTCCTGAAATTTGACAAGGTAGACTCTGTCTTCTGTCTGAATGACTTTCTCTCTTCCTGTCTCTCTCTTTCCACCTCTCCTTTTCCTCTCAGCTAATGGCATGGCCTGAGCACTCCCCTGAGGGAACCACGGTGGTGACCATCACCCCAGATTACCACGGCACCCGTCACCAGGGCTACATCAGTGGCCTGAAGAAATTCACCTGGTACCTGACGTCAGTGCTGTGCTTCACCACACCAGGAAACGGGCCCCGGAGCGTGCCCAAACTCGTGCAGACGCATGAGGACAGTGAGTACTGACCTTTCTTCCTGACTGCCCAGTCTCTGATAAAAGTATTAGTTCAGGGGGCAGTTTTATTAGCTACAAAGCAGACCTCTGAGATGATGAGGTTTCAGATTAGTGTGCAGAGGGGCTTGTGTTCACTAATTACCTAAAGACTAAATTTTCTTGTTTTTCATTTAATTAATGTGCTATGTCACTGTGACACTCGTAACTTAAACACTGGGTCTTGGCTTTCGCAGTGACTCTGGGTTGCTGTTTTGTGGCTCCGCAGGGCATTGAGTGGAATATTAATTATCAGCAGCTTACAAAAGTGACTTTAATTAAAGCATTGTCCCAGAATTATAATGTCAACAGGCTTCGACATTTTAGGGTATGCATAAATGCATTTGTAATTCTACAAGTGAGGGTAATTCGATTAGCTCATCAACAGTTGTTGCTATAGAGACGTGCTGGTGCAGTACAACATGTTGGAATGCAGCTTTTAGCAGCATAAACTCAGTTATGTTTGACATTGTGTTTGTGTGTGTGTGTGTGTGTGTGTGTGTGTGTGTGTGTGTGTGTGTGTGTATGTACACCTTAGTTCCAGGCCCTGTAGGGCATCTGAGCTTTACTGAGATCCTAGACACGTCTCTGCGAGTTAGCTGGGAGGAGCCTGTAGAGAAAAACGGAATCATCACAGGTGAGTTTATCCTGCTTGTTGTGTTCTCATGTCAGACACGAGCTCTTGGCTTCTCCTGGAAGACTCCTGGGAAACTGATGTTTATAAGCCCAGCCTCATTGTACGCACCACCACAGTGCTCATCCTTCCTGTCAAAAACCATTTGCAAAGTTTAGTCATAATTTCAAATGTTAGCAAAGCTGCACAGCAAGCGTCCAGGAAAATAGATTGCCGTGCTATTCCTTTAGCACTGTTTAATACTCAAGTGCCGCTTTTATTCTTCCCCACTCACAAAACACATTTGTCTGTCAAAGTGATTCATTGCTCATTGGCTTTCTCTTTGTTCTTAAATGAAACCACTGTTTAAATTTAGCTGAACCTTACGTTAGACAGCACAGGTGAGTCTTTTTAGGGGTGTCTCGTTTTCATTACCCTAGTATGCTGTTGTTTTTAAGGCTTCATTAATGGATATACTTCTATTTAACACTTCATTGGTTTTTTGCACAATCGCAATTACAGCATTGTTGTTTGTGGCTCGATTGCCAGAAACAATTCATGCTCCCTGTAGCTCTGTTCTGAAAAGAATGATGTTGTGAAAGAGAGTGTGTGTGTGAGTGTCTATACGTGGGTGTTTATGCATTTTCTGCTACATTCATTACAGTTACAACCGTGACTGAGTCCATTTGAAAAAAAATATTGGAAAGAGAGAAAGAAAGACGTCTGGTGTGCCTTAAACACGTCTGACGTGTCTTATAGACACCTTTGACATTGTAGGTCCAGTAAAAGGAGGGAGTTCCACCTGTGAAGGTTCAATAGAGAGGCAAAGTGATGAAGACGAATGTATAAGCAGTGCGGTGATACTGGACATAGATTAAACAAGCCCAGTGAAGGAATGGCATTGAATGTAGATTAAAGGTATGGAGACAGATGAGATTAGAAGTGCATTAGAGCGAATGGCTCTTGTCTATATCAGTACACCCAGCATCAGTGCCCTTTGAATGTTGGGTATGCTTGTTTTCAAGCAGGGTCTCTCAGTGCAAAGCTTGATTTATGAGTGCCTCAATGGAAGAGGACATTCAGTGATTGGAAACAGTGCTGACTGTGGTGGAAAATACTTCCAATAAACAGCAAATTACAGAGGACCTCTGCTGGCTATTAGTCTCAGTTAGATTCAGGTTAGGTGGCAGGGTCCGAGGTCTGGACCACTCACTCCACCAGGTGCTCCCATCTCACCCAGTATGAAGCATGAGGGATTGTTTATTTCGAGTTGAAAAATCCCCCTCCCCTATGTTCTGGGCTTAAGAGAACAGTTTTCAGGGTCTCGAGCAGTCGGGAGCAAGGTTTCCAAAATGAGCTTATTCCCCCTAGCCATTTGGCATTAGGTGTTAAGCTTCCCATACTCAGCTGTGAGTCTTTTTTCCCAGGTTACTTGCTGTCCTGGGAAGCACAAGGAAAAAATCAGTCGCGGGTGGCACGCCCCATGCCCAACAACACTCTGGAGTACAAGGTGACTGGCCTCACTTCCCTGACCACCTACACCCTGGAGGTGGCCGCCATAACTGGCGCAGGCATAGGGACAGTCACCTCATCTACCATCTCCTCCGGAGTGCCTCCTGGTAAGACTTTCTTGTCATGACACACAAAACCCTAGCTGCCACACTCAATGCAACTTATGCACATATATAACTGAATGGTGAAATGATTTTTTCAAAAATCGATATTGATAAAGGCTTGGAGATATTTTGGCGAAATGGTAGCACTGATCTGTTCTTAAATCCAATTTTAACAACAAAGTCTTTAACCCTGAAAACATGCTATTTTAGAAGGTGCCTCTATACCTTCTTGCCATTCATTTGTAACAGCAAGACAATGAGGCCAATATCCAACCATAGTGTGCACAAAGCTAAGAGATTTCCACATTTTCCTTTCACTTTCCTAGAATCATAGCTCACTTTCTTGTTTTTTTGAAGATGGGTCATGTAAATTTAAATCTCACTCCTTTTTGTCAGGCAACTGCCCCATTTTGCTTTGGTTCTTGTTCTTTTCTCAAACAACCTCAGTTCTACCAGAGAGCCAGTACAGCCTCCTGATAGCTGAGCTTACCCATGAGTCCTTTCTCTGCGTGTTGATGCTGATATCTTTATGCATCTTTACAAGAGTGTAAATCATCCTTTAAAAAGACTGTGAGCTTGAAGAAAACAACTCAACATTAAGAGGACATTATGGTAAAAAGAGAATATTTTCACGCTGAAAACCTGGTAAAAATGCAGTGACCTTCAAATTGAAGTTTTAATAGATTTTTTTATGGTCAGCCATGGTAATTATCATTTTCTATATTTTACAAAAAGTTTTGTTAAGAAAGTTTATCAACCGGAAATTCATACATCATTATACCAAATATAAAATATCTTAAAATATAATATATATTAAATATGCCAATATGGGATTTTTGACCATATGGTCCACTCCATCCAACTCTCCAACCTAGAGGCAATTTCTGTGCTTGATTTCCTTACCGTGAATGGTTTGGATCATTTAGTGTGCGTCGGCTCTGAATGCATTTACTTCAGCAGTAGGAGACTGGCCTTTTCCATTGCTGATTCTAAATTAAATAAAAACAAGAACATTTCTGAAATTGGATGCTTGCATAAACATTTTTGTCAAATTAAATTTGCCACATTTTCTACTATGTGAAATCCTTTTAGGGTTGACACAGTTCTACCATTTGCACAGCATCTCACTTGGGAAATGAAGCCACTAGTTGCATACACAGGGGAAGGAATTTTGCGTGTGTGTGTGTGTGTGTGTGTGTGTGTGTGTGCAGTCAATGATTCATTTGCGCACCCCTCTTACTACACACCAAGCAAGCGTTTGTTCATGGGAATGCGCTACAGAGCTTGTGTTACTCATCCCAGGGATAGTCATCTTTAGCTTGTGGTTATGAAAATGAGTGATGATCTTTTAAGTTGGCCTTTTCCACTCGGAAGCTGGCAAGTTGTTGCACATGTTCAGCCATAAATCAAATATGGCTGCGACGGCGAAATATTCATTTAAACTAGCTCAGAGGCTCAGAGTTTCTCTCTGAAAAAGAGCCGAATGTTGGGGTGGCTGAATGCCAAGCAGGAGCTATAATGCCTGCTGATAAATTGCATATTGTGAGACATTAGAGGAACAGACAGCTACAAAGCTCAGTGGGGATTTTAGACAGATGCAAGGCTATAGTCTGTTATTTGATTTAATTCCAATGTAATTTCATCAAAGTTTCCCAAAATTAGAAAAGGATTTTATCATTGCACTTCAAAGAGTAAAAGATCTCCTGTAGTTTTTTTTTGGGTTGGATTTTATTTTATTTTTTCTGGATTTGCACCTCCATCCTATCAGTAGAAAGGATTCACAGAAGCGATTAAATGATGCAATGGGTTTGGCAGTTCAGAAGTCACTAACACCTCTTCCCTGCATATTCCTGTCATGTGAAAGGGCTGTTTGAAAAGTGAGAGATTTAATAGTGTTGCTTTCTAAATCCAGAACTTCCTGGACCTCCTTCAAACCTGGTTATCTCCAAAATCAGCCCACGGTCGGCGACTTTGAAGTTTCGGGCAGGGGATGATGGGAAAACGTCCATCTCTAAGTGGATTGTGGAGGGACAGGTTAGTCCTTTTACCTTTTCCCATTCACAATGTAAACCACTGTCATCTTTTGCAGTGTGTTTCATCCTCTGTCTTGGAGGCTCTGCTGTTCTGTACATTTAAACTTTTACCTTGATCTCACACGCACTTCATCACGGGAACGGCTTGTTAATTGTTGACTGTCCAGTGTGTGTGGATTAGGTTGTGGAACAATGTGTTAACTCTCATTAACCACATCAAAAATGTTATAAAAATTGTTATGTGTTATTACTGTTCAAAACTTCTGCAGCAGCATACTTTAATGTCAGCCTTGCTTTTTTTAAAGACTTTTGTTTGATCTAGATCATGAAACCCTTTTCCATGTGCAATTCAATATAATATCTTTTACTGCTTTTTACATAAGCAAGCCTGAAAAGTGTTTAGCAAGCCTCGCTGTTATTTGTGAATGCTCTGTGCGTCGGTCAGCAAGTTCAATTTTAGTATGCATTACTTTGCTCCTCTACACTTCTGCAAAAAAAATCTCTGAAAGTTTCCATTAACTCTGACAGCAACCACTGCACCTCTATCATCTTGCTCGTACAGCTGGTGACTTATTCAAAAGTTGACAACAGATTGAATCATACTACTAACTTGTAATTTGTAATTGACTTAACCTTCTAGCCTGGCATCAGCCACGAACTTGCTGAAGGAAAGTTTGGCCTTTCATCTAGAGGTACTTGAATTGCTAAGTTGATTGAGGCAGGGCTATCTACAGCTGCAGAAATCCGTCTCTGTAGGGGGAGGGTGGGAGCTGGTGCATACACGCAAGCTATGAAATACAGCACAAGTCACCGGCATAAGGTGCCATGCGTCGCACATCGATCACGTTGGCATAAATGCTTACCACATCCAGTACACGCCATTGGTCATCGTAAATCTCCCTGAACTCTCTGTGCTTTGATTGGTTCAGACTCAGACTGCCTAAAACATGGCTCGTATCTGGTGCTGTGCTGTGTAAAAGGTGCTTTAATCTGCTTTGCCTTGTGTGTATTTAACCTTTATTTCTAAATACTTTCTCAAGGAACTGTTTGCAAACAGTCGGATTTACACCTTCCCCTTTACTCGAAATAAAGCTGACCAACCGAGGCAGGTCAGAGGTCCGAAGACAGATTCTTTAGTTTTGTGCTTGAGCTACGAGTTTAAGGAATACACCATCAAATATAATTCCAAGCGGAAACTGCATGTTTAAATCATTACACACTTCAAACTGTGTTAGGTGTCCTCGGGGAAGGTGCTCAGGCAACACCATAGAGACTGATATAACTTAAATCAATAGGTGTAATGTACAGTGGGGCAAAAAAGTATTTAGTCAGCCAGCAATTGTGCAAGTTCTCCCACTTAAAAAGATGAGAGAGGCCTGTAATTGTCTATGAGAGACAAAATGAGGGGAAAAAAATCCAGAAAATCACATTGTCTGATTTTTAAAGAATTTATTTGCAAGTAATGTAAGTAAGTACATCACACTCTTGTCTCAAACTTCTGGCACCATGTCGCTATAAATAGTTCTATTTCATTTAAAAGTATAATTTTGTTACAGCTATATTATTTGACAAAAAGCACAATCAGAATTTATGTATTACTTTCAATAACGTTATTTTCATCATGTATGCTCACATTAACCTAAACTAAATCACATGAATGCAGCATCATCTTTCCATTTTGCTATTCATTTGTAAGTCTGTTACTCATTGACTTACGTATTATTGTGCCACAAGCAGTGTCCGTCAAACCAAGGCATCTTTGTGTGCTAAAGTTTTGCTTCTAAATGATATTTCATACAAATAAAATATAGCTCATACAAATTAATGTTTTCATGTACAAATGTACAGAGGATGAATCATTGTGAGCTTATTTTAATTTGGAAAATCAACATGTAATTGGACCAAACAATTGTGTTGAAAGTGTGAAGTCTTAACAATCTTTGATGTGCAGGTGGGCAACACAGGAGACGAGGAGGCCTGGAAGGTGCTGTATGAGAAGGAGAACGATCCAGAAGCCCAAGTTCTGGAAGTGCCTAACCTCACCCCATTCATGCACTACAGGTCAGTAGAAACACAAAAAGCTTTTCTTCATCAGTCCTGTTCTCCTGCCTTCAGTGGTGTTTTTTGTCTCGCTCACCACTGTTTTTTTGATGAACTGCACTCCCTCTGTGTTTTTTCTCCACTCTGCAATTTGTGTCAGACTTTATGGATGTTACTGCAGTCCCACCATTTGTTTGACTCTTTGATAAATTTAGATTTTGTGCTAATTGCAGCAATTAGAATGTGGATTTGTAAAGCACAGAGCCACTTTGCTGCCTGTACAGCTGTTTCACTTCCACAATGAAAGTCTCAGTAGCGCTCGGGTGGCCTGCACCCCGCAGCAGCAGGAACTGTGGTACTGAAGTAAAAGTCCGTGTGGGTCATTGCAGGTTCCGCATGCGGCAGGTCAACATAGTGGGCTCCAGTCCTGCCAGCGAGCCATCACGTGTGATCCAGACCCTTCAGGCCCCTCCAGATATGGCCCCCGGTAGCGTGACCGTACGAACGGCCAGTGAGACCAGCGTTTGGCTTCGATGGGTGGTAAGAGTTCCTCCCTGTCGCTTCTATCTGTGACTCTAGACAGTTCTCAGCCAAATTCATGCTAGCTGTTGTGTCTCTGTTAATTAGTTCTTGGTTCCTCATGCGCTGTTTATTAGAACAGATATAAGTTATGGAATTTTGTGAGAATCCACACCTCAGACATTACCTTTTCTCCATCCTACACCCTCTAAATCCTCCTCTTTCATCCCAGGTTCCTGTAAGCAAAATTTCACCCGCCACCAAACCTATCTCCTCTTCCTCTTCCATGCCAACACTGAACTGCTGAATGGCAGAGCAAGAATAAGGAGGCTGATTCTAGACTTCTCCCTTAAAAGATTTTAGCTTGATTGTTTAATCACTTAAGTCACACTTCTGCTCTGTTTTTAATTAAAAATCTTTACTGGACTTCAAATGTTATTTGTTGGTTGGAGCTTTGCTAAATTAACAGGAAGTAGTTTGTTTGAGGATGCTATTGGGTTTTGCAAACACAGCATCTTTAAATATTGGCTTAGATTCTTTCTACTTTTTATGCCACTATTTTTATTATTATTATTATTATTATTATTATTATTATTATTATTATTATTATTATTATTACAAAATGTGAAAAGTAGGTAAAACTGGTTTGGGGGGGTGGGATATATACATACACACTCAGATTACTAAAAAGTAGCTGGAAGTTTGGCATGGCATGGCCAAACAAGGCCATGGGGCAAGTTTTCCAAGGTGTGCGTTTACACCTGCATACACACAAACGTACACCTTGTTAATTTCACTTGTTTCCATGTGGTAAAAATTATAAAAACACTTCAAGACATTTTCTCTCCAAATCATTCAGCTCTAAAGCCCACTCACATTGTGATTGTAAAACATTACCTTGTGTAGTTCAGACTACCCTGACATTTGTAGCTCTACCGGTTGCCATGGAAAGCACTGAAGCAATATATTATTGCAAAGTCCTGTCTGGGGAGAGAGAATTGAACTGAGCTAAATACAGTGGCACTGAGTGCCCGAATAGATAAAATCAGCTGCATTATGTAGGCCTGTTCATTTCTTTTTACTGTTTTTTTTTCTTCGGAGAAGTGATCCATGTGAGGAAATAATGCTGAAAGAAGATGGGGTCATTGTAGAGAAGGTCATTATGCTTTATTAAATGTGCTCTGCTGAATGCTGGCCTCTTCTAGACATATATTGATTTGCCTATGAAATAAAGAATGCTGAAATGAGAGAGCCTGGGCCCAAATTAAGGCCTCTCAGATAGAAGCTCTTTACTATTCAATTTCAGAATCTAAGAAAAGCTAATGTATTGGTCAGTAGTGACATAGCCCTCATTTTTTTTGGAGCACTACTAAAATTGTTAAGTCAAAATCGAGGGCGCATGAAGATGATAAAGTATAATTATGAATGAGTTATTTTTCTATTGGGGCATGTCAATTTAATAGGCTGTCCATCACTGTGCAGGACAAGGCCAGACACTGCCTAGCCTTGCCAACATGTTTGAAAAGACAAGTGAATAAACGTTATCCTCCCTCAGTCTCCCTCGTCTGTCTCTTTCTCTCTCTCTCTCTCTCTCTCTCTCTCTCTCTTTTATCACTCTCCCATTGTTTCTCTCTCCCTCTCCTTCAATCTGTCTCTTTCTCATTCTCTGTCTCTCCAACCCTCTTCTGGAACCCTCATCATCTCTCTTTTGCTTTCTTCTTCTCTCTCCATCTCTTCTTTTGTCTTTATGTTTGTCTCCGTCACTCTTTCTCACTCTCAGCCACTGCCAGAGACTGAGTATAATGGTAATCCGGAGAGTGTGGGTTATAGAGTGCGGTTGTGGAGGCCGGATCAGCAGGGTGATTTCAGCATGCGGGTGGTGAATGACAGACTGGAGCGAGAGATCACACTGGAGGGGCTGGAGGAGTGGACTGAGTACCTGCTGCAGATCCAGGCCTTCAACTCCATCGGCCCTGGGCCCTGGAGCGAGCCTGTGAGGGGCCGCACGCGTGAGTCAGGTGAGGACGCACACAGCCACCTTGCATCACCAACAAAGAACAAACAAACAAAACAACATTGTTTGAACTATTGTATCTGGAGCAGATGCCTTTTGAAATAATGCCCCCATTCCCAGTGCTGCTGAGAGCTCACATCTGGAAATTTCCATTCACTTGTTAATCACGTTCTGGAATGTAAACAGGTGGTTCTCCGATTCAATTTCATTCTCTTTATGCGATCATCACAGTTGCCTCCTCCCCGCTCTCAGCACAGCACCACATTTTTCAGCTAATTCTCGCTGCTGTTCTGCCTACATGCCGCAGATAAGCTAAGCACTGATTGCCTTGCCTTGCGGCCCGCGGGTTTTGCCTCTTATCTTTTATCCTCCTCACTGCGAGACACCCACAAGTGATCCCCGTGGCCTCCCAGCAGCCACAAAGCTGAGCAGAACCGCTGAGAATCAGCCTTTTAATAAAGCTGTTTGGAAGACTGTGTCTGGCCAACTGTAATCAGAAAATGAGGTGCATCTGGAGGGACTGATCTTTAATAGAAGTGCCATGAACTAATGGTGCAGAGGGGCCAAGGGCGAGGTGAGCTTGCTGCCTGATGAAGCCTGGCCACCAATATATGTTTGTCAGTCTTTCGGAGGTGTTTGCTCTCACACACCCTGTACCCAACTGTGTGTGTTCAAAGCACACATTAATGCTAATTCTAACACTGTTTACTCTAGTCTCCTGCTACCCTTCCCAATCCTCCTTTGCTGACACTGGGGAAGCATTCAATCCAGCCAAAACAGTTGCACAACATCTGGAGCAGAGTGTCAAGTAGTGGCCTACACTGCAGGCCAACTATATGGAAGCAAACAATTTGTTTAGTTATTATTTTTTTATTGTAAATTTGCCAGCAACCAAACCCGCACAAAAGGTTTAATGATTTCTAGTTCTCCATTGTAATATATGAAAAATTCTTAACCGTTTTATAAGCACATCTTTCCCAGTTATGGGTGACATGGAAATGTTTGACATGGAAATTCACGTAAAATAGAAGATAGAAATTTAGCACTAGAAAAACCAGCATTTTTAGAAGAACAGCAGATTTATTTTAAGTTCTCTGTAGAAGAGTGTAAACATACTTTTTCAACAATAACTTTTCATTTTCAAACAGCATGTATGTGTAGCACACCTGGGACTTATGAAAAATCCACCTGTTTGTTTTGCAAAGTGTTGCTTCCATGCTTTTGGTCTGTAATATAGATGAAGGTGATTGATTTCCATGTGTTTGGCTGTTTCTTTGAACAGTGCCCTCGGGAGCTCCGGAGAACGTGACAGCCGAGGCCATGAGCTCCACACGTATCCTGGTGACCTGGGGACCCGTGCCAGATCCTGAGCAGAACGGCAACATCTTGGGATATAAGGTAGTTACTTTGCTGCAACTAGTGTTGCGGTCAAGACGTTTATTCAGAAGGATGTTCAAAGAGAAAAGGAAAACAGATAGAAAATACAAGCTGTCCACTCTGCTGAATAAATGTTTCTTAACAGAGTAAAGGCTTTGCTTTCATGCGTGATCAAGGCTTCTCAGACCCTTGGACACACTCCATATGATGAAATGTCATGCAAGACTCGATGCCTCCACGCGTAAGAGGAGAAGACATTGTGCTTTCTTATTCATGGCAGTTCAGCATGTTTCTACTGTTTGTAACCCCTGCAGGTTCCTCTTAAAATGTATTTTTCTATTCGAGCTGACGGAGGTATCTAATTTTGCTGGCTGTGTTGAAAAACACCCTCATATCTTATTGATTTCGGAATGGAATAACGCAAAAATGCAACAGCCTGTTCACTGTGGATACAGCAACTTTCTTTGTATGTAAATTTCAACTGTGGGGGACATAAATACCCTTGTAATGCTCTTTTAAGCCTTTTTAAGCTGGTAATTAACTGACAGCTCATTACTAAATTATTAAGTAGCTTTGTTTGGGGGTTTTACTGCTTTTTCACATCCTTAGATAATGTTAAGACAGTCGACAAGTGCTTTACCAACCCGGTCTGATGGGGTTGAATGTAAATTTTGCCCAATACACAAACAAAAGTGATCTGGACAAAGCTTAATTTGCTATCACTTCAGTACATAAAGCATTAAAATAACCTCAGTAAGGCCTTTTCTTTGTCTTGCAATGTTAAAGATGTACAAGTCTCTGTCTCCATTCACTTCAGAGAAGATTTGATTGAAACATTTTTGCTAATGAAACAGAAACAGAAATAACCTTTATGAAACTGTACATCAAGGTTTAATTTGATTCTAAGATTATCTACCTCTTCTCAAACTTCCTATTTGGAATTAATATAAAAATGTGCCATTATCTTTTTTTTCTTCGTTCTTGATAATGAACTAGGTGGTAAATGCATTAATTGAAACAGTAGTGCTTATAGAAGATCAAATATTTGCGATAGGATGAGGAGCTGTGAACCCATATGTTCAGAGCAGCTCCTCAAGTCTAAAGTCAACAGTAATTAAGACAAGCAGTGTGCTTTATCGGAAACCCTCACGGCTGAGAAGAGAGGAACCCGGAGATGTAAACCTCATCCAGCTCTGCCATACTACTGAGCTGAGAAAGGATTAATGAATTCTAAATATGATTGCAAAATCTAGTCTAAAGCACAGCTTTAAAGTTTCACAACAAGTGATCTGATAAATCAGTGACCTCAGGCCTGGCCCCCACAACAGGACAAGCTACTTATTTTATTTTATTTTACTTATTGTGTGCAACTGAAATGTGTGGTAAATTCCTGTTTATACATAGCATTGTGCAAACTGTTTAAAGGCATTTATCTGAGCATTAAGGGACTTTCTGCAAGCAAGTACACACATTAGCATCAGAATGAATGCAAACAAAGAAGAAATTAAATATTGTCATCATTTGTTTTGTTTGTTAAACATATTGTGAGCTGGTTAGAAGAACACGGGTTCAGTTCCGAATTTCACCTCAATGCTTCAGGCCTTTGCTTGGATTTCTAAAACTCTATCAGCAGCTCGCTGATTTATTCAAATGAAATAACGATTGAGCTGAGCCAAGTATTTAATGAGAACTCCTCTTCCATGAAGGACGGTCTGAGAATGATTAAGGGAACACATAAAATCACTACTGTATACATTCTGTATGCATTCTAATATTCGTTTTAAAAAACATTTAATTTTTTCAGGTGTCTAAGACTTTTACACAGTACTTTATTTACTCAAATTTAGATTTTGTAACACAAAACTCCAGGTCATATGTTTACATATAACAAAGTAAATTATATTATTAAAGGCAAAGAGTTGATATAGGTGCAAGACAAAACAGACTTTAAAGAGTATATTACACTAGCATGTCTTCTCCCCTTCTCTGTCAGGGCCTCATACTCCCTGAGTATTTCTGATTTACGTTCAAGGAAAGTTATTAGGTAGATTTTTAAAAGACCTTTGGAATAAAGTACTGTGAATGGATACTTAGACATAGGCTGTTGGAACTATTTTTTGTTAGCTGTCTGAAATGCCAAAGAACCTTTGACAGCCAGCATTTAGTTTAGTGCTATATCAGTAATGCTGACTTGCACCCCAGATGTATTTATTAGCCTCTGGATCAGTGTCAGGATTTGCTTAGCAACATAGGGATTCCCACTGACTGTGTGATGAGGCTGCATAATGCCTTCTGGGTAATGTAGTGGGAAGACACTGATGGGCAAAAACACAACACTTTGAGCTGATGGGCAAAAACACAGAGGTTTGAGCAAAGCTTAATTAATCTCATATTAAATGCTAGTTTAAAACCACAATGGCACTTTGAGTTAGCTATTACCTAATAAGCAACGTTAAAGCAGGAGTTTTGTGAGTTTTAGTAAAATGTGAAGTTAATAACTGTACTAAGCATGCTCAAAACTAAACAAGCTACGAAATATTGCTCCTTGTTCTTGCAGGTGCTTTACAAAGAGAAGGGATCTGGTGCAGAGCCTCAGGTGCAGGTTGTGAAGGGGAACCTGACGCAATCAGCACTGCTGAGAAACCTGCTTAAATACGTACAATACAAGATCCAGGTGCTGGCCTTCACACGTATAGGAGACGGCCAGCTCAGCAGCCCACCTGTTCTGGAGAGGACCAAGGATGATGGTGAGTGGCATTCCCTCAAATACTGCATTATGAGGATAATTTAGAGAAGAGTTACAATCCCCAGCAGTTTCCTGCTTAAACTGCTTTAGTAGGTGCATCAAAACAGGTGCTGCTTTGAACTGTGCATGTCTCCCACCTCCAAGGACTCGGACAACCCTGACCCAGTGCTTGAAGCTGTTTTTTGTGAGACTGCAGTGGTCACTGTGGAGATTAAAAACAGTTTTGACATGTTTTTGATTACTAGAGAGGAGCTCAGCATTATGACTCATCTGCTCAAATTTAACCAAGCGCTCTGCTGTTTTATGAGGTGTCATGAGTAATGGGTGTCTCATCTAAAAGTACATGAACTAGACAGATTGATGCAGCTATATCTTTATTAGAGTGAGAGAAATAAAAATAAAAAAACACTCCTCAGAAAGCCCTTGCTTTACCGAGGGCTATAGTTGCTTTTTACATGCAGTGTTGGCTCCCACCGCAACCGCAAATTGTTTCTGTCTTCCATGACATGGCGCTTTACATTTTCAGGATTTATATGCTTTCATTCACTGCTTTTCGCTGCTATCCGAAGTTCAGAATGGCTTTCTGAGATGGCCGTTTAGGACCAAATTTGGTTATGCCGTCATACAAAGCACTCTGGTAAATAAAAAATCAATGATGCAACAATCGCTGTCGATTTTAGCAGGGATAGCCTCTGAATGTTTGTTATGGACTGCAATAAGAAGCAAACTCTGGAGTGCCAGCATAAATCTGGGCAGTGAAAGCTTTCAAGGGAGGTCTGCTGTTTTGCCATCTATTAGAAATAATGGTCATTCACCCTGACAGGATTTCACAAACAGATCACTACAGAAGCTAATATACAGTGCATGCAGGCCTACACATGCACTAGGGACTCTAGGAGTGGTGTAGAGGAGGCGTATTTTTCCGATGTGGCATGAAGAAAATCATGCTTAAGGTTGTCCTCCTTCACCAAGGAAATAGCAGATCCGCTGAGAGGTTTGTTAGACTGCTCATCACAAAATGCAATTACAGTTTGTAAACTGTTTATCTAATTTGTCTCTCATTAAAAGTCGACCAAATTCATTAAGCCACACTTAATTTCCAATCAAGCACTTATACTTATTACACTTATACTTATTAAACCTGTGTGATAAACCATCTGCTAGCGTTCCTTTATGTATGAGCGTATATATTGTTCTTTGATTGCTGGATAACAATGTGCTACAGTCTTACTACAAAGGAGTAACCACACCATTAGGGAAAATCTGTCATGCAAAGTCATTTATTTATTTTTATCATCCTAGTTTTTGTGCACCTTTGTAACTTTGGATATTGATATTGTCATATAGTTGTAAAGTGCCCTTGTAAAGTAAAAGCACTATATAAAGTTACCGAGGAAGAAATGAATGAACAATATCAGTTGAATTGTGATTATTAGATCTTGGCCTTGACCTTTCATATCTGCTGGTGCTCCTCTTCTAGTGGCATGTTAGAGCTGATCTAATGGCTTTGCATATGAATATTTTGACCTTTCTAGATTAAACACAGATATGTGAAGCTGAAACTGTCGTGAAGATGTTCCATATTTTATTTGAAGTTTGTAACAGATATATTAACATGGATTTTACCTTGCATGTACCATTTCTAGAGTGTCTGCTACAGTAAACAGTCCTGTCACTGAGCCACCACTGTTTACCCTCTGGCAGAAGCCCCCTAGTTAGTCTCGGCTCACATTCACAGTCAGACTTCCAGAGGGTATAGAGTGATTTGTCCCACTCACTGCAAATCAAAATGTGATTGCTTGGTTCCACTATTGCTACCTAATTGTGTTGGTGGTTTATCTGACACTTTGAGATTTCAATCCTGAAGGCCTAATGACTGGAAGAGCTCATTTAGCTTCATCTAAATAGAAAATTTAAAAAAAAAGATATTTTTTTAGGCGTTTAATGAAATTCTATTCCAGCCAAAACACAATAAAGACATAAGGCTAGCACTGCAGTACTTTCTGAAGTCATAATAAACTGCTTCCAATTGAAAAAAAATAATATTAACTTTTTTTTTTTTTTTCATTTTCAAAAATCCTTAGGATTTTCCTCTCTAAAGACGTAGAAGGCCCTGAGCATAAGTCTGAAGTCAGTTGCATATTCATTATACCATCCACATACAATACATTTGAGTTATAATATTACACTGGTAATCTCTTGCCTTCACTTAAGACCAAGGCTGTGGTCTCTTCTAGCACCTGACCCATAAGACAGGCCCAGAGAGAAAGCAGAAGGCTTCTGCTCACAATAGGCTTTTAGACAAGCTGGAGCTGTGATATATATACGCAGGGTTGACTTTTAATCCGGCCAGCCACCGAGTCACATTAATGGAGTCTGTATGCTGGCGGCCATGTGGAACCATGCAGCTCTCTAAGTAAGAGATAACAGGTCTCTTTTAAGCCCCAATGCAAACGGAGCCCCCTCCGGACAGCTGTGCCTCTTTTATGATGGAAACGGCGGGGCCCGAGAAGTGAGGCTCTGCCATCCGTGCTCGTTCGACCTTAGCACCAATTATCTCCGTGTTTGCCTTTTAAATTCCTCTCCAGAACAGGGCTCATTAAGGCCCCCGTACCATGTGAAACACAGTCACAGGCACTTGCTGGCCTGCATATGGAGGGGTTGGAGATTTTAAATACCTGACTTTTATCACCATGAGCACAGTTGTGAACACTACGGGTGAAGCGAAATGACTTTCTTCGATCTGGCCTACTATCTTAAACATCCTGTTATTTCTTAAGGCTGTCTCAGCAAAACCTGACAGCTTACTGGACACTCATACATTCTCAATCTGTTGATCAGATTAGGAGGGGGGGGAGGGGTCATTAACAGGTTCACTGCGTCTAAAGAAAAGCCAAAAAGTGATTTTATTAGCAGCGTCCTTAATGAAATAATCACATAACCGATTTTCTAATTACAGATTAATTAAAGTTAAATGTACTTTCCGTGATTTTGTGCATAATAAGCAGCAAGAGCTGCACTCGGCTAAGTGTAATCTCTCAAAGCTCCTCCAGTGCACTGCAATGCTGATAGCAGAAATGATAAATGCATGTAATACGCAGTGGCTAGACAAAGAGGCATCTTGGGAAAAGCTCCACTTTACCATTTTAACTTCTCATCTTCACATGTGTGGACACATGTCCCTATATCCCCTCATACCATGGGTGTGAAAAAGCAATACAAATCAAATCCATGTCATATGTGATAGATTTATAAGTGCAATAACAGACAGAAAATAAAATACAGACTCTGCCTAACCAACATCACTGGCAGGGGAGGAAATAACTCATTTTCCAGACGCAGCCCCACTTTTGATTGGATTTGATGTACCATTGGCTTTGAGCTGGAGAATGGTACCATGATCCCAGCGGCAACAGCAGTCCCTGTTTATGCAGGGAGTCATAAGTACCTAGGTGTGTGTGTGTGTGTGTGTGTGTGTGTGTGTGTGTGTGTGTGTGTGTGTGTGTGAGTGTGAGTGTGTGTGGGTGGGTGGGTGGATGTGTGGGTGGATATGTGGGTGTTCCACTACATTACTGGATTTTCTTCGTGTTTGTGTCCTGCTTGTGGATATAAAAGCCTGTCAGGGAGTACTTGGGAACCAGAAGAGTGCATGTGTGTGTTTAGAGAAGAGATAGGCCAGTAGAAAAAAAATAATAATTCCCCTTAATCATCAGTCTTCAAACACAGCCCCTTTTTCTGGCAGCCTATGTCTTTTAATGGGTGCATATTGTGGTGAAACATTATATTTCTTTTAAATAAAAGAATGTATTGTATTATGCAAGCATTAACATTTTAATACATGCTGTTTAGTACAGTCTACACAGTCCATATATGGCAAGTATGCTGCAAAAACAATAAATGTATTGTTTTTATTATCACAGAACTGAAGACAAAGATCTGTCTATTCAGTACAGCAGTTTAGCACCTCTACTACACTGTAGCTATAAGAAGTGTTTCAGCTCAATCTACAAGGCAAGCAATCTTAAGGCACAGTACTTTATAGAGATAATGAGGGGTTGGCCATGTAAAATGTAATTCAGCCCTTTTTGGTACATAAAACCACACAGATGTCATAAGTGGATCTCAGGGGGAAAATAAAATAGAGGAAAAATGTAAGATATGGCCCTTTAATCTACGTCTTATTAGCTCATTTATGCTCCTCAGACACCTCGCTTCCCAGAACCTGCATGCAATTGTTCAGCTTCAGTATTCTACCAGAGCAGTCCTAGCATTAGCTTCTGAATATCAAGCAGAGTTGGGAAATAATGCCACATCCATCTCTCTGTCGGCTTCACTTTCTTTTGGGTTTTCATAGTAAAAGAGAAACCACCCTTCTGCTGATCTGGCTGAGCCCTCAGAGTTTGTCTGACTTTTTCAGGCAAGCATTTTTAACTCTCTCTGCATACCAACACACACAATGATAAAGAGCTTTCAAAAAGACAAAGAGCAAAATACTCATTTATCTTCTCATAGAAGTTGGAGGTGGATTTATTGGAGCATAGTCATTTAAAAGCTGTCAAAGCAGGCTATTAGCTTTTGTGTTGTTTTGACACTTCAAGACCTTTTTAATTCGTGTTTTTAGGTGTTATTTGTTTAGTTTGCCTCTTCTAAGCAGGATTAACGGGGGTTGGCCGAGTGTTGGATTTTACTGATGGGTTTTTTGCCCATTATAGTGAAGTCTCAGACGACTGTCCCAGGCAATATAGTCTCAACTTGTGTTCCTTAAGTCCCTGTGCTCTGTTCTGGCAGGGGATCAAAGGCCACTGAAAGTCTTACCCTAATTAGTATGATCGTTGCAGTCATATGCTCCTGAAATCTAATCTCTTTTCCTCTCTTTAGTTCCAGGACCGCCCATGAGGCTTGTGTTCCCAGAGGTCCGCCTGACAGAAGTCAAAGTGGTCTGGCAGCCCCCGGTGGACCCAAACGGCATCATCATGGGTAAGAGAACAATGACTTGCCTTTTCTAAGCAGGATTAACAGGGGTTTGCCGAGTGTTAGATTTTACTGATGTGGGTATTAAAGGAATAGTTTTAAAGTTCACCTCACTCCAGCTAAGAAGTGTTTGCTGTCTGGTGTTTGCATCTTTAGTTTTGCACTAAAGCTACATAGATAATATATCTAACAAGAATTAGTTCATACAAACTGCATACCTAAATCAGCATGCTGATGCTTTTCACATTTTTAGGAGAATCATTTGAGAAAATGTAAACCTGTAGAACATATTGTCTCTAAAAGAAACATCATCATTATTTGTGTAATATTTATTTAAAATCAGCACACAGTATGTGACAAACATGCTTATTAGGCAGATTTAACAAACAGCTTCTTTACAAATGCTGAGGTTCTGGCTAAATTGTGAGTTGACTAATTTAATGTGATGAGTCAGTTCTATTTCTTGGTGTTTCTAAGCTCTTTTGACGTTAATATGTTAATGTATAGAGCGATGTATTCAATACCTAACCACAATATTCCAATACACTTAACCCATAATGATGTCTATATGCTGTTAGGTATTATGTTGTTAAACAACTTATTAATTACTTTAGAGTTAGAAGGCAGGAGGAGTGTGGCACATGATGCGCAACCTTGAGTTAGTTTACTGACATCCAAATAAATTGCACAAATAAATCACACTAATGCATAGCATAAATAAACAGCACTCAGCCTGTAAAGGCATTTTAGATGGCAAAATGAATAGAATGGGTTGTCAATAGTGCATTATCACTTCTGCATGATGTACAGAGATACTAAATATATTAACGACATTTAAGGTAAGGAAAAAATTGTGTGAATTTGCTCTGAGAGAAATTTGAATTTCCTCCACTGAGGCTTTAACATCAGATTTCAGCAACCAGAGCCATTGTCTGCGTTACTGCGTGTTTATGTTCCACCATCCATCTTTGGCACGTTCCATAATTACAGCCCTTCTATACTTCCATCTTACATGAATGAAGACCTTCTAGGTTTTTCATATCTGGGCAGGTTCCATCTGGACTAAAATGTTTGCTCCCTCTGTGACACGCAGCCAAGCCACACTCCACCTGACACCGCAGCAACCATGTCTGTACGGCTGAGGAGAGTGAGAGGAAGCAAGTGAAAGGAGGACAAATGCTGTGCTATAATGAGATTAGTCTGAGTAACACCTTCTAGTGAAAGAAGCTCAGAATATTCAGCTGCCAAGCCACACCGCTGCTGCAGATCACACCAGGCAAAAAATACACCAAACCTGACTGAGAGGGAATGATGCGGCCCTAATATAGAAGCAGAGCTTCTGTGCCATTTTATTTCTATCCGGATTGGAGTTACATCGCGGAACAAATGTTTTGAACATTTCACGAAATCACAGAGCCCAAAAAGCAGGACTTCGTTGGCATGGAAAAATGTGATTGGCTGAATCCAAACGCATGATTTTTTTTTCTTTCTTTTTTTTTGCAGAAACACTGCACAGTGTGGCCGTTTAGCTCCAAACCTTGTAAGCTTGTTTTATTCATAGCTGGCCTCATATGTAATCCGGTTTTTGAAAGCCGTCAAAAGACGTGCTCTTTTCCCGCCTCTCTGTAGAAATCCGCAAGCCAGCTGCTGGAGTCAGCGGACAGCGCTGGGAGTTTGCTTTCAGATTCGCGGCAGCTAGAATAATCCTGCTTAAATCTGCCCCAAGCCTGCCCCGCTCTCAGTCGGCGCTGTGCACAATGCAGGGCCTGAGAATGCTCAGCTGTGGTTTCCATGCAGGATCACATCAGGGCTTCCACGAGATCACATTGAGCTTCTGAGCTGCACAGATGTGGAATCGGGCACGGCCTCAGCCGTGAACCCCAGTTAACTACCTTCTCTTGCTTTCTCTTTTGTTTGTGCTTTTATTTCTGTGTCTCATTGCAGTACCCAGACGTCTTTGGAGAGATCTCATAACGGCAGTTGGGGGATGACATTTCTTGGTCGGCCTCTAATTTGCCATGGGTGAGAGAGTAAGCATGGGTTGACCTTCCGTTGCGTAGATGAGGTTGTGAAATGGCTTTCATGAAAACTTCGGAGATTTAGAACCGAAACACTGTAACCTTTGCTGGAGTTCCCTGACCATGGGACAACAATGTAGCTGGCCACTGCTGGACCAGTAATCACTGGTCAATGAATGAAGAAAACGGAGCTGTTGGGGACCAAGGGTGGCGACCCAAACAATCACACGGGCCGTTTCCCCCGCAGCACAGACCCTGTCCAACTCGCAAAGCCCCAGCGAACATGGCAAGGGTCAGAGCCAGACTGCATGAGTCCAGGCTAGCAGAGCTCAGCCTGTTTTCTAGCCCTTCCTGTCCACAGTGCTTCTCATATCTCTGAGAAAAACAGACTCTGACATAAAAGCAGTGAAGGGGTGTGTGTGTGTGTGTGTGTGCGCACATGCATGTCTATAGTAATTGTGGGTGGATGTTATTTTTCACAGCCCCTCGTGGCTGGAGTGGACATTAGGAAGAAATACCATTTGGAGAGTGGTGCATGTTCCGCAGTGTGGGATGGCCTACTTTATTACCGTACAGCCAAAAGGGCCGACACATAGAGCAAACATGTGGCAAGATAGATGGAATAATGTTCCATCTACACTTCGGCCAGACTCGGCCCACGCGGCCGATGCGCAGCATTTCCTGGTAATGTCAGTGTTTGTGAAGCTCCTCCTGACGCTCCGCAGATGGGAGAGTGCACTGATGAAGCTCTCCATGCCTCCCTTCTGTACCTTCCCTGCAGAAACGATGATCAAGCTCTACATTTTGCAATCTGCCGTGCCAGAAACACTCTCCCTTGTAGATATTAATAAAAGCTCTCTCAGGTCCTCCATGGTCTATACGCTTTGAAAAACTTCTTCTTACATTTTGCTTAGTTATTTTTCACTTGTAGCTCTTTGAAACAAGCAGAGAAATTCTCTCTAAAGGGCAGATTCCAAACTTGTAATACATTTTAGTACAAGTAGAGAGTTCTAAGCCTTTGATAATGCTAGTATTTGATTTTGAAATCTATTGCTCTCGGTACAGTCTTGTAGAACATCCTTAACATTTTTGTCATGTTTATGTCATTTCCTTATATTAACACAAACAGCCCTCTTAACACAAACAGCCGTCTTCATGTCACATGCAGGTTGGATCATGTTAAATAGGTTAGCATGGTTGGTTCCAAACTATCTTAGCCACCTTTCCTAAACCAGGTGTCCTGTGAACATATACCAGAGCCGGTTATACTTTCAGTCTCAACCCAAGAAGCCTAGCAATGTTCCTGAAGTGTTTTCCTTTGTCTAGCATATACACATGCTTAAAGACATCAGTGAAGTGTTGTGATCGAATGTGTATTATTATAATTTATAACACCAATATTTAATGCACATGTATGTTGGTTCCAATTATTAGTTATCAGTCTCTATTTTGCTACTAATCTTTATTGTTGTTAGTGCTGGATAAACCATATCAGTCAAAGCCATATAAGCAGAGTGAGAATTTCCACCACTGGTGCTTAATGATGTAATTAGGATATAATATATGTCATTAATGTAAATCATTGTTTATCATTACAATATTAATAACTCTTGAATTACTGGAGCCCACCTCTTAAACAGCTAAATTATTCAGTAATTACTTCATTATTCAGTAATTATGAGGGATTAGGAATTGAGGCCCCACATACAGGTCCTTGCAGTTTAATAGAGGAAACTGCAATAGAGCAGAGTAGAAATACAGAGATGAACCAGTTTTTGGTTTTTTTTTAAATGTACCTGATTGATGTGTAATACTTCAAAGAACATCAAATATTTTTCAGTTACACATTATACGTACAGACTTTGTGGGCTGTGTTTGCAGATCATGCCCTTTTTTTTGTCAGACACGCAGTTGTAAAGGCTGTTTAAGGTGGGTTTATTTGAAGTTGGTTGTGGTGGCAAATTTTCCAGTACAGTGAAGACCTTTTGAAAGTCGTTCATCGTCCAAAACTTCTCAATGTTGTTGGTGTTTCTGAAGTTTTGTCCTCAAACAAATGTGGGGGTTTTGTTTAGGTTTTTTTTTCAGTGAGGAAATTGTTTTCCATCCTCTGCTTTTGTTCTTTGAGTTCCCAGAGTTTCCGACTGGGTTGTTTTGTTCTGGATTGTGTTGATAGACTCACCTCGACCCATATCGTTTCAGGATACCAAGTCGCTTACAGGCTGGATTCAGGAGATCCAAACCAGTTTACCACGGTGGAGGTGGGTCCAGACACCAAGCAGTTCACCGCCTCCAGTCTTATTCCCGAGTCCGCATATATCTTCCGCATTTCAGCCAGGACCCAGCAGGGCTGGGGCACGGCCGCGCAGGCTGTAGTCATCACTACAGAGATCAGAGGTGATTTTCTATCTCTTTCTCTCTCACACTCACGCATACACTGGCCATAAATCTTTAGAGGTTTTTATTTTCTTCTTTTAAAGGGTCTCAATACGTGTATAACGCCAAGAGATACTGCCCTTCAACCCTTCAAACAGAGACAATTAGTTTTCTTTGCCATAACAGGCGTTTTTTGTTTTTTTATTTGCCATTATTTCTCAGAGATAGTTTTTCATCTGATAAATGGCCAGATATTTGTAAAAGAAACAGCACCACCCATCTCCCATCTCAGGTTTCTTCCACTTACAGCTTTCGAAGGCAAGGTGCCATTAAACATGGAAGGTCATTTCAGTGTTTGATCTTTCTAAAACCAATTGACCAGACAATTAATGAAAAAACTATCAAAATACAAGGCCATCAGTGATGCAGGGTCTACTCCATGACTTTTCTTTCACATGATCTGCATCTTTAATAGTGATCAATATGGTCCACGTTTAAATAAACAATTATGCCTGTGCACATTGATTCAGAGCATTAAAATCGATGGGATGGGTGAGCTGGAGAGCTCGTCTGGCGGGACGGGGCAGCAGGGGCATGGCCAGGCCATTGACTGATGCAGTGTGATTAAGACTAGTCAGCGAGACTGGACTGACCCCTGCACTCTTTCTCATCTTTCTTTCTCTCTCACTCTCTCCTCTCTCTCTGTCACTTTCTCCCTCTCTCTCTCTCTCTCTCTCTGTCACTTTCTCTCTCTCTCTCTCTCTCTGTCACTTTCTCTCTCACTCTCTCTCTCTCTCCAACACAATCTCACTACATTTCTTTCTGTCTTTCTATCCCTCTCACTTTCTTTTTCTTTTTTCTACTTTTTTGTTTTTTCTAGTCCCCTCTCTCTCCCTCTCTCTCTCTTTCTCAAACTATTTCTTTCTGTCTTTCTACCTCTTACACTCTCTTTTCTACCTCTCTACCCTTCATTTTCTCTTTCCTATCTCTCTCTCTATCTCTCTTTCTCTCTGTTTAATTATCTCACTGTTGATTGTATTGTTTTAATCTCTTTTTTCTCTTTTTCTCTCTTTCAGAGCGTCCGCAGCCTCCACTCCGGCTCCGTGTTCCACAGGATCAAGTCCAGTCTCGGCGGTTGAGGCTGGACTGGTTGCCAGGTGGAGACGGCTCCTCCCCTGTTCGTTATTTCACCCTGCAGGTTCGTCAGCTTCCCGATGGAGCCTGGGTCACACATTCCTCTGCCATCAGCCACAACAGCACCTCCTGCATAGTGGACCGGTGAGCTCCTCTATGCCTCTTTCATTTTTTTCTCTCTCTGTATATGACATGATCCTGAGAGTCACATGAGCATGGGCTCATATTTAGCATGCTTATCCAGAATTAAAATTAATAGATAGAGTGAGCGGATGGAGAGATAGATAGCAGGCTGATTTTATCTCCAGAACACAATTAAATAAAAAAACATGAAAAAAAGAAACACACAAAGCTAAGCAGACTCCACAAAGTCCAAAACAAACAAAGGTTTATACATTACTAGTGTCATTAATTATTTTTTTCCCCAATCCCTTTAATTCAGAGAATCTGCCAACACCAACACAGCCACTCACTTCACACTTCACATCCATTAAAGTTGGTTTACCAGTTCTAGTTTAGGTAAGATTGCTACAGATACCAATTCCACAAATGGCTACAAATGCTGGAGCATTTTACAAGGTATTTTGTGGGATATTAATGCTCATTATTAGGAATGCCCCTTAAAAATAATATTTACGTTTTAAAAATGTATCAGTCAGTTGCTTTTGTTTTACTTTTTAAAGTTGATTAATTTAGGTAGTTTAGCTGGAAGAAACAACAGATGCCTTATCCGGGTCCACAACTGACCCACAAATGCTCAGAGGCTCAAATTTTTGTGCGTTCATGCCAACTTCTTGTTGTAATTTTTGCTCTGAGCACATTTTAGAGGTCTGATTTAAAATGTGTTCAACTTTTGTATTGAAGTTTCTCTAACATGCACAGTAGGTCCACTCCTTTCTCTCAGTTTTGAACACATAGATCTTTCATATTGATTCAGGACATTGCTATTGTAGATAAGGACCAAGTAAACAAGCCTGCGTAGATAATCATCAAGGTATGATGGGTTGGTAGATTCAGGGTGAAAATAGAATTTAGGTGTGATGCCCGGACATAGTGGCTTGACAAACACTCTTTCTTTCTTTCTCTCTCTCTCTCTCTCTCTCTCTCTCTCTCTCTCGCCCCCCCTCCTTTATTCTCACACTCTCTTCTGCCTATTCTTCCACACTTCCATACCCCCCCACACACACACATACACATGCACACACATATAGAACACACCTGTGCCAACCAAAACCACCTAAAATCTCAGCACAGCTTTTTCCATTGCATTAAACATTGTCATTATATCTTTAATGTCTCTATCTCAGCTTCTTCCAGGCTGAATGTGTACAGTTTTATGTTATATGATGGCAATGTTATTTAAAGCTTAGCTGGCTTCTCCCCCTACCCCTCAAATCCATCCCAGAAAGCAGGGGCCACCTCTCATCTGAATTACACTTCAGTCACTACTGTGATTATATGACCAGTCAAGTGGTATTTTATCTGGCTTCAGAGGCCCATCTCATCACATTATGATGACTCCCCTCCCTCTGTTTAGGACTTTCCAACCCATCAGCTCTTTATTGCCTTTTAAACAGTCTAACTGGCATCAAATAGATTATGTAGGGCTGATTTGTGTTTTTGGTAGCTGCAATCCTGGAATAGTTGCAGATTGTGGGGTTTTATGAGTGACAATTCACAGCCAGCGAGGCAGAGGCTTCGAACTTATTTGCTACAAAATATGTCTACAAGAGAAAAGCCTTATTTCAGAGGTAATCAGAAACTGTTAAATTACATGTCTTAAGCCCACTCATTGGACCTTGATTTTGAACTGATTCAGTGATGTTAAGGTAGTTGATGAGCTGAAATAAATGTTTTGACTAAATGAGAATTTTACATGACAGCAAATATTTTTTGATGCTGAATTTTACACATATCACCTCAATCAGAACAAGACCATATTGTGGCAGTAACTAACGTCTCCATTTGTGGAATGAAATGTTTGTATTTTCAATAGTGGTGGGCATAGATTAATTTTTTTAATCTAGATTAATCTCACTGTAATCTTGGAATTAATCTAGATTAATCTAG
>JBBPDB010000140.1:9389306-9404428 GCA_037974465.1 Brachypetersius altus
AAATGATCCCAAGCCACCCTAAATATATAATCATTATTCTACTATTTTTAAATTATATATCCAAACATTTCATACAATATATCACTGAACACAGATACGCTCTTTACAAATAGAAACAAGACTATGAATTTAAATTAAAAATAATAAGTCTAGCTGTCATTATTTAATTAAAATGATGTACTGGCTGTTGAAGCTGCTGTAGGTAGCAGGCGGATATTAGGACCCAGGTGGAGCTACACAGCGCTGCTTGTTAGTGTAGCAACCGGAGCCAGTTTAGTAACATTTCTGTCCTGTAGGAGGTGCTAGTGAGACGCTACTGAGACGAACACCCACAAACATGGCGGCCCAAATAAAAAAAGCGCAGTTTGTACTTAGTATTGTTCAACAGTGTCCATAGCTGTTCACTGCTTAACATTACTTGTTTCCTTAAGTGAAAGGGAAGGTTTGGTGATAAGTTTTCAGCCCTCTATACATGCTAATTCCTTCCTACAACCCTGGGGACTAAGCCCCCCCCCTTGGCTTTTAGTATAGACCCAGGTCCCAACCCAACTTTGTGAATAGATTAACGGTGAAATTTTTTTTTACCGTCCGATAAGAGTCTCACATTAATGCAGCACATTAACGATGATAATGGCCCGCCACTAATTATTAAATATACAATACAAATACAATGACAACATTTAAAGTTGAACATGAAAATAGAAAGGGTCTAGAATAAAATGTTACATTTGGATTAGGGTTAGGGTTGTTTTAACTTGCATGTAAAGTTAAAAATATTTTTGGAGGTTTTATTCTGACAGGGATGTTTGTGCCTGGACACAACTGCCCAAAAAAACATTTCATGACTTTGTCCTCTTTGGGGCTGTGAGTTCAAATGTACTGCCAGCAGTTCCGTTTGATTTCAACAAAATTTGGGTTTGGGTGACATTTATAGATTAGTAGTACAAGCATGCCCTTTTGTTGGCAATAGGAAATGGCTCTGTTTAATACAAGATAACTCATGAGACATGTGATCCCTCAGGCTGAAACCCTACACTTCATATAAGCTGAGAATGATGGCCACTAATGACATCGGAGACAGCAAGTACAGCCAAGAGACCGATGCAATTACAACTTTACAAGATGGTGAGTAAAGATGGAGGTGTTGCACACGTGCCCTCTGGTGCTAGCTGATCCAGTATTGATTCGAATAAAAGTGCCTCTGACGAGCTTGACAGCCCCCTCTTATCTCTTCCGTGATTTTGGAGTGTTTTGATCTACAGTATTGGATGAAAGGCATGCGTGTGAGTTTTGAGAGCGCTATTTTCTTCCATTTTCCTGCAGTTCCGGATGAGCCTCCCGTTATTCAGTCTGTGAAGCCCTCAACAACTACCTCAGTACTGGTGCAGTGGCAGGTATGGTATTGCACTCTTTGTCATTATCAGCTGCCCTGATGAGCAAGTTTAGCACTAAATATCACTATATTTTTCTCCATATCATTTGATATTGACATTGATTTGGTGATGCTAAATTGTGTTTTCCATACCGACGCACTGTCTGCAATTTTTGTAAACACTGTTGCTCAGTATTACACATGATTTTAAAAAAATGATCCAAGTCCATCCTGCAGAGACTGCAACAGCTTAGTCACCATCCTAAACAGCCACGCTGGTTTGTGTTGTTGTGAGTGACAGGATAAATGGACTTCTTTCCCTTCCTGTCCAGTGAGTAAAAGTAACAACTGTTGAAAGTTCATGTCTTTGCAGCTGGTAGCTACTGAAGGGCAGAACAACATAGTGAGTGTCTTAAACACACTTTTACAAATGTTGAAAAAAAATTTTTTTTTTAATTATCATTGTCATTTTTATCACCCAGGCCTACATAGATCCATCACTAGTTACTGTATTGTAAGCAGACCATTTCAGTGTGAGAGGATGGACCAGTGAAGATAATTGCCTGTTAAATGCAGGCGTTACAGCTATTATCTGTTTAATTATCTGGCTCTCATTGATGAACAGCCCTCTTTAGCAGGACGTGCTGAGCGACTTGTCACAGCTCGCTTGGTATTCGTCCCGTGATTTTGCATATCTCAGCGACGTGGAGTACCGATAACACTTTTTTATGGAGTTCACCGAAGACTCCGACAGGGCCAGCATAATTAATACTCGGGCATGCCTCTAGTCAGCACACCCCAAAGGGATGTTAATTAGCAGCAAAACCTTCCTTCCCTGACCTACAAGGGCCAGATAATTTCTCTAGCTGGCTGCGTTATCAACGGATGTGGAGGCCTTGTTCGGTTGATTACTTTCAGCGCAGGTCTTTGTTAACGATCCCTCGACCGGGTGGCCCTGAAATGAAATCCTCATCTTTCATTTCTGCCGTCTGCTTGTCGTAGAGGCTGGCGCAAACCCTCCCCTCTGTCAGTCGTCTTTTTTTCCCCCTCTCGGCCTGGGTCTTTAATAGGGAGCACAAGGCCAGCCAGGGGATTGTGACCTTTAATTTAATCTGTGCTGTTGCAGCCGCCCAAGGAGGAGAATGTGAACGGGGTGCTGGTGGGCTACCGGCTGTATTACCGCGAGCTCCAGTATGACAGCCCTCCGCAGGAGTCCAAGAAGGCCATCAACAGCTCTTCAGCACGTGGAGATCTGACAGGTAGGTAGAGGGTGAATAAGTGGCGATCCACAAACACGCACTGTGCTTTCAAGCAGAAAAATCCAGACCCAGCTTGAGAGTATTATTTCCTTTTTTTTTGTACGGAAAAAAATCTTATTATCTGCTCGGTTGCTTAATGAACAGATAGAATACAAATGAATACAAAACAGTTGTTTTATAGCACATGTTTTTTATGCCATGAAACACAGCAGCTACATTTTGGAAGAGAGAGAGACAGAGAGTGAAAGAGCATGTTGTTGAAACAGTGACTGTGCAGGAAAGAACAAAAAAACATTCTGGACATCTTAACTTAAACAATTAGTGTTTCAAACTATATAATTCATCATGATGCACTTATATAATGTAAAGATGTAGCTGGCATTTCCAAATGCAAACAAAATCAAAACCAAAGAAAGTTTTGGGGTTTTCTTATGACTGTGACAAATCGAGACAGTTGGATAGCCGCTCCTGAGAGGGGACCTGAAGGTATCCATGAAATGTGTCTGCATTTTTCTGGTCAAAAAGCAGGACAGTCTACTTGAACATTATCTAATCGGGTGCCCTTTATCCATACCTGCGCATCTGGTGGCAGGAGAATGATTTTGTGGTGGATGGCTGAGCGAGCTGAATTCATCAGGTTTCTGAGACGCAGAGTCGGCGTTGAAGTTGGAGCTGGAGCTGGAGTTTTTGGCTCTGAGCAGGCGGTCACACTACTCACTGTAGGCCCCATCCAACCAATAAATCTCCTTTGCCAAATTGGACTCCGCACTGTTGACAGCATTTAAGTGCACGAGCCTAGAGCGCCCAAGTATGAAAGCGTATTTAATTTTGTTTTTCCTCTTCTTTTCACCAGCCAAGAGAGAAGTGAAACATCTTTTGTTCCTCTCTTTTTCCCTGTTGTTTCCTTCTTTCTATCCTCTGCTTTCTCCTCCTACTCCTCCTTCAAGTTAAAACCTATTGTCCGCTAAGTGCCACTAACTGTCAGCATTGCTTGGGTGCTCATGCAAATCCATAAGTGAATTACTGCAGATTTGCCCTATTTGTTCAATCTGAATAGATCGTGTTCAGAAGTCAGCAGGTGCTCCATAAACCTGATAAGGTGCTCAGAAGCATTCCATTACACGCTACTTTTGAAGTGCTAATGCAATCAGATATAGTTGTATTGGCAAACATGGCAGACACACAAGACAGGAAGGGGGGAAAATACAAATCCATCAGGAGATGTCATGTCTTACATGAAATGTGGCCCTTTATCTCGACATTCTACAGAAAAATTGAAATATGTTGAGATAGCATGTTTCAGAAGCCTGATTAGTACCAGTAGACCAGTATAGGACTCTATATTGCCTGATAAATCATTAATTGTTCAGGCTCTTTGGTGTTGCTCCCGGGGCTTCATTCCAGTCCGTGTGGATGGAGAGATGAGCATTGTGAGATTTCATTAATCTTGTGAAGAAATATGTGGTGATGAGCAACTTCTGAAAGCCAAAAATTTGTAGCCATGATGAAATAGCTCTTTGATTTGTGTATTTCCGTCTTGCCTCATCCTTTAGTAATGCAGTCCTCATCTCTCTCTCTCTCTCTCTCTCTCTCTCTCTCTCTCTCTCTCTCTCTCTCTCTCTTCCTCCTTCCTCCTCCCCATACCCCATCCTACCAGCCAAAAGCTCTGTGAAGACTGTGAGCAACCCTTCGCTTACGGAATTCGAACTCACGCGTAAGTTTTATTCCGTCGTCTGTCTGAATTAGACAGCATGGCTTTGAAGTCTAAATAAAATATTCACACTCCCTGTAGCTAAGAGCATAATGCCTGATGCTGTCCATGTTCATAGGACAAGGTGCTTCCTCTAATCTGTATGTTCTGACAAGAAACAGTCTGCATTTTGGTTTTGGAGAGACAAAATCCTTTTCCATACACCAAAGAAACTTAAACCAGTTTCACTGTGCTCCGGAGGGTCAGCTCATCAATACAATACAGAGCACATTGACTCTTAGTATTCTAGTAACAACGCTGCAAAACACAGCCTCCTCCTCTAGAACATGCATAATATAATAAATCCGTGCACCTCCTCACAGAGATGACCCTTATCTGAGCATCAGGTTTTTTTATATTATGTCAAAGGAGAAATGCCTTTTATCTCTTATCTTGAAGCTCACATCCATTTCTTTAAGTACGGTTGTACATCTTTCACTCCTCTCACAATTGTGTTTTCACAGAGCTGCAGAAGTACAAGCGCTATGAAATTGTGATGACAGCTTACAACATCATTGGCGAGAGCCCTGCCAGCACTCCAGTGGAGGTGTTTGTAGGGGAAGCAGGTAAAGCTAAGAATAAACAAACTGTTCTGTTTATAACTGCGAATACAAGCCAAACCCTCGATAGGCTACATAATGAACTTAGTCGAGGAACCCATTTAGGGTGAAACATCTCTGACCCAATGCAGGGATTTGGTTCCACCCAGCCTGGACATATAAAGGAAACAAGAGAATGTTAGGGTGGGCTGGGTAATCACTCATTCTTTTGACTGACAGCTGTCAGTGAGCATTTAGTCATTGCAATCCAATCTCCATCAGGTCCGTGAACTTTCCCAGCAGTGCAGTGTCCTCTGTAAAAACACTGGAGTCTTGTAGGAAACTGAAGGATGGCAAGGCTCTGAAGAACATGAAAATGGGCAGAAACTCAACAGCCCACTGGTTTGGCCTGTGCTATATGTTTGTGCAGCGAGTTAAAAGGGTGCTGGTGATAGGCTATTTGTAAAGTTTCTACTTTTTTCTGACATCACCTTCCTACAGGCTTGACCCTGCTGAAATAGAGATTTCGCTATGCAGGAAAAGTGATTGTGTGAAAATACTGGCTGTGTGGTTGACAGTTCTGGAGTGTTGTATCTAAACTCGCTCGCACATGTACACACGCACAAATAGACAGACCCAGACAGAATGTACCCTTTATTTTCAAAAGATTCTTCCATGTACAGACTAATGACCTCTGTATTGACCACTTTTGCATCTAAGTATAGAATTGTATGCCTCTGCTTTCTAGCTCAGAGTAATGAAGTGCTGGATTTTAGAGTGCTCTTCAAATTCAGCACGATTTGCCTTGTTACTAAAAACAGTCAACGTTCAGCACAATTACTGGCTGAGTAATATCCCATTGCCCTGGCAAACAGCCGAACCTGAGCAGGCTTCAGCATCTAATGAGCTGCCAAACGGCAAGACAGGACGTGACGATGACGTTCAAGCTCCACCGTTGGAGACTCACCGCCAGACTGGGCTCTAATTGCCATGCTGCCTTGTGTGATACCACACACAAACTGTGCAGCTCGCCGCAGACTCAGGCTGACATAGACCTCTCTGTAAATCTATTGTGTCCCCTATATGATCAATTGAATTCCCTCAATAATAGCCTTTAGTGGAAGAGGAAAAAACAGTTCCCTACAAATACATTACACCATGGTTCTCAGATTCTCTTAAAATATTGAACTGCACCACAGTGTTACAAATGCAAGATGTCATTATGCTGTTCGATTTTGTCCCAGCTATGTTGGGCCACATAGATAAAAGTATAATAGACAAAAATAGATAAAAGTACAGGCAAACTGCAGGCTAAATGATTACTGCTACTACATTTGTAACTCTTGTCTCGGGTCACGTTTTATAGATGACAGAATATTATATAGAGTGAAAAATATGTAGTTTTTTTAAAATTAGTGTAACTAATGTAAGCATTTCATTTAGGATTCCAGTTGGAGGTCTGAGGTAAGCAATTCATTTAGGCCTGCAGTTTTCATTGTGCCAAGCTTCCATTATTTTTTAATTCGTAACTCCAGTGCAAAAAAATAATCAAAACAAAGTTCAGAGACCATGCACATCTAGCTTTTCAAGTACATGTGAATTAAGGGGTAATTAGTACATAATACATTTTATTATATATATATTTTTGTAACTATTCCTTTAAGGGCAATGATTGTGAATGGTGGGGGCATGTCTCCCCGCTGCGACTCTTTGGGGTGCTTTTGACCGTTTCTCGTAAGAGGCTTAATGAAGCAGTAAATATGAATCTGTCATAAAGAACTCAAGCAGCTGGTGGAGCTGCACAGGGTTATCAGCATCAGGTTATTAACAGCATCATTAGAGGGGGGCCAGGCGGAGAGATTACTCGCAGCAGCAGGAGGGGGTGCGGCAAACAAACAAATGAATTTCCCGCTGATTAACGTCAGGTTTCGTGCCATACGAGGACGAGCAGGGAGGCAGGGGCGTGCAGGGAAGGGGGACTAGGGGCCTGGCGTGTGTTTATGTGCGTGTGTGTTTGTGTGTGTGAAGGGTGCTATGCCCTTTAAAGCGTAGTTTATTGAAAAATCAAATTCATACAGTTTTTAGTTCAGATTTATTCAATTAGCCAAGACATGTTTGGCATCGAAAGCTGGCTTCTTAATTTTATTTTGCTCTAGAACTATAGGACTAGCATAGTAACAAGTAATGCAAGCTTATGCAAGTTTGCACTCTACAGCCTATATGCCTAAATCATCTCATACTTACCTTATATGGCTTGCTTATGTGGCTTCGGACACTTTTTATAATGGAAAAAATATATATATTTTTTTATAATAATCATAAAAGCAATCATGACAAGTTTATCTGGTATTACATAACGTTCAGTTTGCACAGCACTAATTGCTGGGATATATGCCTCCATTACAAATTGGCAACATTAACCACAGTGCGGGACTTAAGAAACAAACTTAAGAAAGAAACACCAAACATGTCTAGACTGATCGACTGTGAGGGGAAATTTGTGTAAAACTGATTCTTCCCCAAATTATTCTTTTAATCTGCTGCCTGCCATGCCTCTCTGGAGCTAAGGTGGAGACGATAGCAGCAGCCTATTAGCACTGTTTTAACAACTCACTTGATGGAGTTGGCTCCCTCCTGAACTCCACCGCCACTGCTTTTCGTTCCCGCTCATAAATTATTCCACCAGCAAGGCCACACATGAGCAGGGTTTTCGTACGCATAATTGAACCAAACATGCTGTCATGCTTCATGAGTCGTCTCTGGTTTTAAGAGCATCCCTGATTAAATATTTTTGTACTTTGAAACATTCAGCATTTAATGTGGCTCACAGCCCTTTTTGCTACTGTGATCTGTGATGCTGAGCTCTTTAGTCTCATATCCCTCAGCCCCTGATAAGAAGAAACAGAAACATTAGTCATACTGGGCTGCAATTGGAGTTGGCTTGGTATTCGGTCTCTGTATTCCTGTGTTCTGGGAAAGTAAATGTGTCAGTATCTTTAGGAGCTGGGGGTTTAAGTTGACACCGTTTTGTTGGCAACAATATTTGCTGGCAGTGTGGTTCTAGTCCCCTTTTAATTCCTAATCTCATATAGGATTCTGTCTCTTGTGGAACTGTGTTATAGTATATTTGAACAGTATAGGGTTCCTTCTAGCAATGCTGTGCTGTATCTTGTATAGTACTACAACCATTTTAGTGTTCTCCCTGCTCCCGGTCTTCAGTTTTTACAGGTTTGGAGCAAAAGTGTGGCCACCTTGAGGGCCAGTTGTAGAACCTCTGTATAAACCACTGAGCATGTTGTTCTTACAGTACTGTCTCTAATAACTGTGGTTCTCAAACTGGTCTCAGGGATCCCTTGCAGTTCGCAGGTTTCTTCTACTCTTGTGTTTTGCAAGGTCAGAGTAAAAAAAGAGTCTTGGGTACTTGGGTAGATCTCTTTCTGATGCTACTGCATACCTCTTAGTATCATTTTCCTTGTAATGCTGTATTGCTTATATTGTAATCTTTCTCAAAGCACTCATATAGTGTATCTTTTATAGCGTGTCCTTCATAGCAGTGGTTCTCAAACCAGGCCAGTTTTTTCTATTTTTCTTTTATAGTATTGTGTCCTTTGTAGTACTGTATTACTTACATTTCTGCACTCTCTCAGCTCCCTCAGTGGCACCTCAGAATATCCAGGTCAACACTGTGTCATCCACCCAGTTGGAGGTGCAATGGGAGCCACCCCCTGTGGAGACACAGAACGGCATCATCCAAGGCTATAAGGTCCTGACCTCTCCTCCTTCTCTTATACTAAAGCTCTCCTTATCTCTTACACTTTCTTACTTCCACGCTCGTCTCCTCCTCCCTGTGGATGCACAGCCAGAATAAATCTTTTCCGTCTTCACTATTAGTATGTACTATAATAGGTAATGATGTTAGACAGTATGTTTAAAAGATCAGGACATCCAGGTCATGAAATAATTATCACGGGTCGGGGTTAAGTGAATCCTTGTTGAAATATGCATGACACGGATGCATACGTTGCAGGGGAAAGCTTGCATTAATGTGGTCAGATTGTTTTTCCAGTTTCCCACCTGATACAGTGAGTGTGTGCCTTCAGTCACCCACTCCGTTTAACCATGCATAGGAATGTATATGGTTAGATTACAGACAAAACATTTTCAGATGCTTGCCTCTCGCACATTTTTATTTATGACTTTTTTCCTATTTTTTCCCATTACTCTGCATTTAGATTTACTATTGGGAGATGGACAACCAGAACGAGACAGAGAAGGTAAAAATCCTTTTTCTCCCCGAAACAAGCATGAGACTGAAGAACCTGACCAGCTACACGTACTACATGGTCAAGCTGTCAGCTTTTAACGCAGCAGGGGACGGTCCTCTCAGTGAGCCCAGGAGGGGACGGACTCTTCAGGCAGGTCAGGCTTCGCTCCAGTTTGGTTTGGTTATTTCAACAGTGACTGGAAAGCATGTTGTTTTTTTTACTAAAATGTGACACATCTGATATTTTGATAGTTGCGTAATCTTTTTAGATGAACCTTCAGCAAATTTCACTTGTGTTTTCTAAATACTTGGCCAGTTAGAGCTGAATTTTTTTATCACGTTTCACTAAGGTCGTGTATAATCACTGTCATCATCATCTAATGTCAGCAGCTTGTCAGGAGCAGCTCATTGGAAAGAAAAAAAGAAAAAGAAAAATTCAGTCCTTCCAGGCCACTAATGACAGATATGGGTCACTTACAAACACAAATCTGCACTGTCGAGGCAGAAAGAAAGGTCGGAATTGAGCAGCAAAGCTTGAAATGTGAAAAGAATCTAATTGCTGTACAGTTCAGTCGAGCCTTTACCCCAAATGGCTTAAACCATAAATCTGACCCCAGAACAGGGGTCAACACCTGTCCGTTCCTATGACCTTTCTTATGCATGAAAACCAGGTCTACTCCTGATTGTTTTTTAACTACTGGCATGTGTTATTCTCACATTAAATCGCTATTGCAACACTATCACTCATATTAGCAATTCGTGTTGCACATTAAATCATGCACTTTAAAAAACTGTCAGTCTGAATCATTTGTTAGCAGGGGAATCATTTGACCTGAGGCTCTAGCTCATTGCATTGGCAGGAAGGTGTTCTCTACCTGTGAGTCATCTGTAAAAACAATTCAAAAATTATTCAAATGGTCTTTGATGTGACCTCATTTGAGCAAACACAGCCCCTCATTCTCTCTTTGACATTTCCCAAAGCAACAAGCAGCACATGCAGAAGAAAGGAGATTTGCATAGAGGCAGCAAACAGTGTAAAGTAATTGTACAAGAGGGCAAACCTATGGTCGCTCATGTTGTTGTTTCAACACAGTGTATCTATTTAGTGCCCCGCTTTCCTGAGGCAATACACAACAATTGTAGTTACATCTCACAGAGTCATCCAAAAGGCTTCCACAACTTTAGTGCAGGTGTAATCACACTATGCACAAAAGAATTGCGGAGAGCAAGGATTAATGAAATGATTAACATTTAGGCTAAATAGCACAACAAAGCATGTCAAAAATGTCTATGGTATTATTAATGTATTATCTTTTTCCTTTCTTTTCCTCAGCCCCCAGTGTTCCTAGCTATATCAGTTTCTCCGAAGTCACCAGCACCACCCTCAACGTCTCATGGGGATTCCCTGTATCTCCAAATGGAGTAGTGGAGGGCTATAGGGTGGTGTATGAGCCCACTGCACCCATTCATGGTATGCTCTACATACCATTCCATGTAAATCTAGTTATATATTTTTTGAGTGCTTTTGTTTAAAAGATCCTTTTGCTGCTTTTTGCATTTTGGTGTACATTTGTCATGCAGCAGGTCTGACTCAAACCTAAATCCCGGCAGTTGTGTACATCTCTCTATTGCCAATCAAGTGCCAAGAAACCCTCAGGGGCTTCTCAGTGGTTCTTAAACAAGTTGCTAGTTGTGAGTCAATAATAATTTATGTGAGAAAACTCATTTACCAGCCACTGTTCCAGTGCTACCATGTGATGTTTTCTTTCACTCTGCCCTGGAGCTGAAAATTACTGGAGTTAATCGCTTTCTCTGTGTCAACATTCACAGCATTGCTTTAATTTCATCAATAAATAATCAGCTTTGTTAAGCTTGATTCTGACTACCACCCAGAGAGATACATCTTGTGTTTTGTGTGTAAATATATTTAAGCATGTGATTTGAGTATTCATGTGTGTGTCTGTGTGCAGGAGTAAGTAAGGTGGTGACAGTGGACATTCAGGGCAGCTGGCAGCGTTGGTTGAAGGTGCGTGACCTTACGAAAGGAGTAACTTACTGCTTCCGTGTGCAAGCCAAGACGATAAGCTACGGCCCTGAGGCCGAGGCCAACATCACAGCAGGACCTGTGCAAGGTGGGTTAGCCTTGTGCAAAACAAACAAACAAATCATCTGATGCCTTGGCATGGCTGCCGCCTAACATGATGTGCATTGCCACAAATACAGTAGCATGGAAGCGTCAGGGCCAGAAAAAATAAACATTTTACCAAGCATGAATCAATGGGTGGCAGAACTGTGGATCACTGATGGTGCATTTCATGCTCTGGTTGCCTTTATGTACACACCAGTGCCGTGTAGTTGCTAAATCCTGTATGCTATGACAGTTCGAAACATTTTATTTGCAAACCAGTGGTTTGGTTTCAGGGCAAGTTTGTTCAAATTTAGCTTTGTATCATCCTGTTAAAGCAAAGGAAGAGGTTCCATGGACCTGGCAGTGCAGCATGTATTTGCATTTTGCCTTAGCATTCTCATGCTTAACCTAGACGTTTGTGAGCCCCCTCTTCAGTTGTTACCAAAAATTCAGTAGTCAGTAGTCTGGTGTCTTACGTTTTAAAGACTTAAGACGGCCAACGGTGAATGTCTGTGGCCAACGCTCACGCACAGTTATCATGGTGTGTACAACACAGTTGGCTGTGGTCGGCCCTCATCACCATTTGTACTACCGACTGAGGTTCAGCCTTGAGATAGTAATAATGTGAAAAAATAACAAAAGCAAGAAAGAGAGCAATAATGTATTGAATAAACACAGGTGCAAAAGAGCTCTGGAGGTTCTCTAATAACACAATTATATAATGTTGAGCCTAGAATGTCCACTCCTTTCTTGGGCTTTTTTACTGTATGTACTATAATTATAAACAGGAACCACATGCACATTTTATCTCACTGTTCAGTATACCAACATTCACATAGCCCACCAAGCACCAAACTGTACAGTGATGTATTTTCACTTTTACATGTTAGTTTTAGCTTAAATACACATTTTGCATAGTCGTTGTAGCTAATAACACAATCAGAAATTGCATTTCCCCCTTTATACATAAGTTCTGCAGTCTACTGCAAATGCTATAGAGGGGTGTTCCCTTTACACAGCTGGTGTCATAGTCTGCTGTAGTCTTTGTTGTGTGTTGTAGTGCAAATTGGCAACAGTGAACTGACAGAAGGTGATCAGTCAGACATAGCTGGAGCTAGATCTTCAACATCAGTTTGGTGACATTGTGTGTGATTTTTCTCTACACAGCGTTCGTCACCATCTTCTAGGACTCTAGGGAATATAGCTTGATACCCCTACCTTATACAGTTCCTTGTTGGGGTTTAATAGTTTTTCTCCGTTAATAAAGTATATGCCTTCTTTTTTATACAGGATCTCCAGGATCGCCTCTCGAAACATCAATCACAAAATCTGGCTCCACCCTTGACATCCACTGGAAACCAGGGGACAAGGGAGCAGGTCGCGTGACTGGCTATGTTATTGAGGCTCGTCCATCAGGTATGGAACCGTTATGCAAATATACAACGCAGCAGGCTGTGCGTCTCTGTGAATTCATCTCCATGTTTAATCAGGTGCCAAGTTCAGAATGCAGCAATGTGACTTGGATATGAATAACAACTTATAAATTTTGCCTGAGGGATGTAAAGGGAAAAGAGTCACCGCAACCTGCTGAGGTCTTATTAGTTCATTACAAAACAAGTTCTTCAGGCAGGTCCCAGCCTACTTTTGGGTTGCGTACATGGCTGTACAGTTCTACAGAAATGCATGTCACTAATAAAGAAATGCTAGTGATTGCCTGCTGCTCTCTTACAGCATCACTGAGCAATGAGCTGAAAGTGGCTTTCCCAGAGATTGTGTAGATTGTGTTAGAACGCACCGACACATTTCTCTTTTCTCTGAAAACTTGTCCCTGTGCAGATGAGGGATTGTGGGACACTTTTGTGAGGCACCTGCCCCCCTCTAGCACCTCCCACACTGTCAGCCTGGACCGCCTGCGCCAGGGAGTCAGCTACCAGTTCAGAGTGTTGGCCGTCAATGAGTTTGGCTATGGTGAACCAAGTGTGCCCTCTGCTGCCATGTCAGGTAACTACACTCACAATCACGCACTGTTCCCTGGAGGGAGCTGAATGTGTAACTCTGTGAGAGGATTTTGAAAACAGACACGTGTAAATTAAAAGTATATTATGTGGGACATAGGAGCAAAATGCATGGCCATTAGTTCAAGTTAATCTTTAGACATATTTAATGCTCCAGGTGTTTGTTGTGATCAGGACTTGTAGCTGCTGTGCGCTCACATAGCCTTGGCTAAGCAGTTCCTTATCAGTGCTGATAAAGCCTAATCTGTATGGCTGTAGGTTAAAAGATCAGCTAAGCAAGAATGCAACCTATTGTGCAACAAAGAAGCGATTAAAGAATCTGCTATACATAAGCCCAAACAGAGAGTACAGGTTCAAACAAGTCTCCTACTAAATTCATGTCAAAGCAGGTATGATGAAAGATTGCAACTAACAACATGGACAGAATTTATAAAAGATTACCTATGCACCTAAAGCTAAACTGTCTGCATTCGCACACTCCTCACATTACGACTATTTCTCCATTGATATTATTGTGACTTATTAGTATTAGCTAATTATTATTCTGTTGTAGGCTGCATAGACTTTGAGTGTCCTGATTATGAATAGTGGTAAAATATTTGTATTATCTTTGTAGCACATAACCCTCTCCTCTCTAAGTTCTCGTGGTGATAAATAGTAAAATTAAATACTTGTATGTATGATTCAACTTGATCCAAATATTCTAACATCCCTGTAAATATTCATATGCATTTCTCACTTTTGATTATATTTCTCAAAACCTGAGCATGTCCCTCACCCTCACTCACTGTTTAAATGCTTCGGCTGCTACTGCAGTCTGTAAATCCATTTCAGTGTTGCTCTGTTATATTATGTTGTTGATCTCCTCAACATGTTAATATCCGTTCCAATTATTATACTTTCTTTGTGTGTGATTAAGTAGAAAGCTTGATGCTTTGATGAAACTGTAAGTGTGCTAATACATCTTATTTTGGGAGCAAGGGGTGCAGAACATAAAAGGTTTGAGAACCACTGCTATAGTACATACTTGTGCCTTCTTTTCTCCAGGTAAGCACACCCAGCCACCATATAATGTAAGTGGGGAAAAACGGTAAATCATTAGACCAGGTCATCCCTTGTAGTCCAGTTCTTATGGTCAGATTCCAATTGTAGGTTCTTTCGGCGACTGAGAAGTGTTGGCATGGGTACTCAGATCAGTCTGCAGCTATGCAGCCCCATACACAGCAACCCATCGTGCACTGATGCACTGTGTGTCCTGACACCTTTATTTCATAGTGAGAATCAACTTTTTTAGCAATTTGTGCTACAATAGCTGTTCTGTGGGATCAGACCACATGTGCTAGCCTTTACTCCCCATACACATTCTCAGCATGTCTTGGGTCCCCTGAACACAGGACCAGTTCAGCAGTTGAACTTCCTTGAAACAATTTTTGGTAGGTACTGACTAGGGCTGCACGATTATGGCCAAAAAGATAATCACAATTATTTTGATCTATATTGAAATCACGATTATTAATCACAATTATAAGTGAACAAGGCTTTCAGTTCAAAATGAAACCTCCAATAGAAATATAAAAGAATAAAATAAAATTTACCAAAGATACACACACGCACGCACATGAACATACACGCAAAACTGATGACATTTTAGTCAATACATTTGTATTTTAGTCTCCTTTTTAGTGAGGCAATTCTATTTAACCCCGTCAATATAGTACAAGTACCTAGTAGAACAGACCAAATCTAAATTTTCTTTTAGTCAAACCTATTTCACAATTCAAACAAGGTTATCTTT
>JBBPDB010000140.1:9404528-9415842 GCA_037974465.1 Brachypetersius altus
CTAATCTCTCGTTCACCCCCTAGTGGTTGGCTGAGAAAGTGTTTGATCTGATGTGCAGCAGGGCTGCTATTAAAATCGCCGATGATCATCTTAATTTAATCGTGGCAGCCAAAATCGTGTTCGTGATTAAAATTCGATTAATTGTGCAGCTCTAGTACTGACCACTGCATACCAGGATGCTGTTTCGTAGATGCTCTGACTCAATCGTCTAGCCATCGTCTGTTGTCAAAGTCATTCAGATTCTCACGCTTGCCCGTTTTTCCTGCTTCCAAAATTGACTGTTCATTTGCTGCCTGGACTTTAATGCTGTGCCTGATAAGTGGATAAATGAACATATTGTATAGTAATATTTGAGAGCCAGTTCTTTAGAGTACTGGTTCAAAGTTATTACTATTTATGTGTGTATATTTATTTTCTATGCCCAGTTTTCTCTAGCCAATTTTCACCATGCTCTAAGAGGCGCTATCCCACAATAGCTTCCAGTCTGGGATGTGCAAGTCACTTTTCAAGCTGCCACCCACACAGTGTCATAGGTCATCTCACCATGTGTGGAGGAGAGTGCTAACTGCTCAGTCGGGTTTGTATGATTGGCATAGTTAGCCAGTCAAGGCCAAGTCAGTCTTATCACCCAGTGACAGCAAAGTGAGCTCTGTTGCGAATGGCAGAGATTAATGGAAGTGGCATTGCTATGAACTTTACTCACTTTCCAGTGCTATAGGCCAACCCTGCACTTAATTATGTCCATCTACATCATGGCTGCACAACTCCTGGAAGGCTGGTGTTCATCACAGTGTGGTAGTTCCCCTTCACAAACTACTAAACCTGCCAGCTAACAGATGAGTTTCATCAGGTGTGTTTGACCACAGAAATGACTAAAACTGGACTAGAGTTAAGCCCCTTTCATCTACCATAAATCCCTAATCAAACCAGCATTATACAAGTAATAAAGGTGTTTTCAAATCAAGCCTTCGTATTGAACCCCTAAGGTACTACTAAAGCAGTAACAGTTTGTGCCACACTCTCCGATGACATTAAAAGGCACTTGTCAGCATATCGGTGGCCTTATGTTTGGCAAGAACAGAGTAATTTTCAAATGGCTATTTGCTTTTTGTTGGCTGCATTCGCAAAAACCTGGGGAGATATTGTCTTCTTGTTAAATTTGCAGGAAAAAAAGTGTGCATTGCAAAAATGAATGTGACTTATTTTAATCACTTTTTTGCAACAATTTGGTTGCCAAGTAAACCATTGGCTTACATTTGTATGTGCATTTGAGATCATTTTTAATTTTCTAAGTGTTAAGGAAGAAATACACTTGCCAATTAACTTTACACAATGTTCAAGTCAATCACACGTCTGTGAAATCAAACTGTCCACTTAGGAGGCAACACTGATTGTCACTGAGAGAGTATAGACTGTAAATCAGTGTTGCCTCCTAAATGGACAAGACAATTTGTATGGTACGGTAATAGTCATGCAGTGATTCTTTGTACAGTTGCACAGACATCATCTACATGGAAGGGACATCAGAAGGTTACCGGAATTGTAGTCTCGTTGCAAACCCCAAATATGCCACACCAATATTAATAAATCAAAATTTTAATAATGCAGAAATACTGTACTGAAGTCATGTCCTGAGACATATAGCAGAAGCATTTAAATTGTACTTTATTGTTATATGTATGTCAATACTGCTTCAGCATTACAATTAAATGAGTTAGATAAGAATTAAATAAATCACTCAGCATTTATGTCATGCAAACATTTAAGGTAATGCAAAAAGATAATATAAAAAACATACAATTAAATAGTGAAAAGTGTGTACATGGAGTAGGTGTGTAGTGTAGGCATTAGAATTGCACATCAGGCAAAATGATGAATGTAAGTACCAGTAATTGCACTTAGGAGGAAAAGCGACAGTGTAATTGCACCCTGGGGTAAGGTTAGTAGTTTCTACATTAAAGTAAAGTGACCGTGCATGTAGCAACAATATTGCAAATATTGCACGTCAGCGAGTGTGGAAACACTTCAGAACACCAGTCCTAGTCCATGGTGTGTATGCAATAAAGTGGTGAGCAGTATAGGCACAACAGGAAACCGCACAGACTGGGTAATAAGAGTGGTATTGTGTGTTCATGGTCAGTTCAGTGCAAACAGAGCAAGCAGAGGTTTGTGGTATATTGATAAACAGTGCAATATGGAATATTTAGGTTCAAGGTTCAAGGTTGCTTTATTGTCATCAGCAGCTGCGTACATATACAAAGTGAGATGAGACAACAATTCTCTATGGACCATGGTGCATTGGAGTTGAGGAGTCTGAAAATTAAAACTGTTCTTGAGGCTTGTAGTCAGTTTAGCCATGCTTCTATATCATGCGCCAGATGGTAACAAAGAGAACAGCTGGCGTGCTGTATGGCTGTGGTCCTTGATGATGCTAGGTGCCTTTCTCATGCTCCGTTGGAGGTAGATGTCCTGAATGGCTGGGAGACTCTTGGCAGTAATGTGCTATGCTGCCTTCATCCCTTTCTGTAGTGATTCCTGGCGGTTGGCAGAGCAACACTCATACCATGCTGTAACGCAGCCTGTCAGCAGGCTCTCGAAGTTTGAGGTGATGTTGACATTCATGCCAAATGTCTTCAGATTCATCATGAAGTAGAGCCACTGGTGATGTTTCTTGACTACAAGGTCTGTGAGAAGGATCCAGGAGAGGTGTACTGTGACGTTCACACCGAGGAAAGCTGCTGAACCACCACCCCATCCCCACCCTCCCTTTTTGTCTCCTGTTGTCCATTATCATCTATTAAATTTTACTGAGGTTGAGAGAGAGGTTGTTGTTCTTGCACCATTCGTTTAGTACCTTCTCCCCCTCTCATCATTGTCCAGGATGATTGTGTTGTCAGTGAACTTAATGATGATGTTGGAACAGTGTGCAATTTGACCTCAAATTAGTTTTAATCAAATTTTACAAAATTTTTACACATTTTGTTTGTCCATTTTCAGCCAGAAGGCTGTATCCATAGATCATGAGTGTCCAGATGGAATTTTTCACACCACTCGCACTACTCTATCTACCTCAGAGCCCGTGTCATTTCTTTTTAACATTGTTGTCACATCAGTCAGTTGAGCCCTGTCACAAGACATGTCTTTAGATTGCTGGCACATCTAGGCCACTCTATCTTCTGCACAAACCCAAGAGTGGAGAGGAGATAAGATTCACACGCAAGCCTGTTTTATTTCACTGCACCTCCAAATATGGACAGCAATTCCCACAACTAATTTCACCAGGAAATGAAATGTGAAACCGTCTATGGAAGTTTAATGCCAGCGTGTTATGGGAGTGCCCTGTCATCAGCGGCTTCTGGTTAGATATTACAGATGATGTCATGGTTGTTTACCTCACAGCTTTCTCTGCGCACTCACTTTCAATGATTCTCTACTGCAGCACAAGGACATAGTACACGCTCAGAAAAACAGTGCCTTTTAAGGGTGCAAATGCTCTCTCACTCAGTTTATACCCGGAAGGGAACATCTTTAGTACTTTTAGTTAAGAAGCATAACTGTATCATATTTCATTATGGTTGCATTTTTTTAATTTGCATTGACTTCGCTCACTCTGCCATGACTCCAGGCGTTTCATTTCATTTTTCTACAAGAAAGTTATGCAAAGGAATAAACATAAATTAAGGACCCCTAAAATGACCTTTAAATCTCATTTAAGGTATATAATTAAAGACATGAGGGTACATTTATTGTACTGTTTGTACCTCGAGAGACTGTAGCTTGACTGTAACCTTTGTTTTAACATTGTACTTACGCAAATATTGTTATAACATGTAGCCAAATGGAAAAAAGCAGATATATTGTGTCACAAATGATCATTTCAAATTTTCCAGGACCACATTTGTGTTTGTATTTAAAACTGTACATGTTTCATTAAGATTCAGCTTTTAAAAAATGCTTTTGGTGTGTGTGTGTGTGTGTGTGTGTGTGTGTGTGAGTGTGTGTGTGTGTGTGGTCTTGTTCTGTGAAAGGAAAAACATTTTTGCCATGTTTATTGTCAGTTTTGACAGAATCCTCAATCAAATTTAAATGTGAGTCATTGCAACTTACTGCATAATTAAATATGTATTATATTTACATTTACATTTGAAGAATACAGCCAATTGAAAGCAATGACTTAAGTCTCACAGGTCTCACCTGCAATGCATTCAGTATTTTGCCTTTGATTAACTTCCGGCCTCAGTCTATTTACAGTCTATTTAACATTGGGGCTTTGTGTCTGGTACTACACTGCCTTTATTAGATGTACATGAATTGTTTTTCCGTTAGGGCGCTTGCACATTCAGAATTTAGTTTGTAATGTGCTTATTATTTATTGATTGTGACATTGTTGTTATTGGTTGGGCAACAATAAGAGGTGACTGAAGTGTGGAATATATCACTGCTCACTAGTTTGCTTGCTCAAAAAGGTAATTTGTGACACAAACAAAACAAATTAGATCAATGCAATAACATCATTATAGGTAAAGAGGAGAATGAACAGCAGAAGCATCAGCTTTTATGTTTTGTTTATTTGTGTCACAAGCTACCTTTCTGAGCAAGCAAACTATTGAGCAGTGATATACTTCACATTTCAGTCACCCTTTAGTGTTACTCAACCAGTAATAACAATGTTACAATGGGGTGGTAGCAGCCTAGTCGGTAAAACACTTGTCCATGAATCTGATGACCACAGGTCCAAACCCCCACTTTCTACCATTGAGACACTTAACCCTCAGTTGCTCCAGGGGACTGTCCCTATTCTTTTTTAAAGAGTTATCAAATTGTGTTCTTCTTTGCTGTGTCCCCTTTCCACACCCACAGCCCAAGTGGAGACCCCCTTTTACGAGGAGTGGTGGTTTCTTATCGTCCTGGCACTTTGTGGACTGATTTTGCTGCTGGTGGTGATTTTTGGGCTCATCCTACACGGACAGAACAAGAAGTACAAGAGCTGTGGGACAGGTGTGTTCAAAACCACATCATTCTGTTATCAGCCTACCAGCTGTCCACTCCTCTCTCTGTATACAAGCACTACACTGTTTTACACAGAGCCAGCTGGAAACACATCCACTAATATACTCAAGCCCACGCTCAAGCTGCTGTTTGTTGATCTGACCCTGTTTGCTTCGAGAATTGTTGAAATTGAATGGCCTTCTTAAGGTTTCTTTGCATTAGCATCAGTTAAAGCATTAGGTGTTGATTCAGGTCTTGTTGTTGCCAAGATGATGATTTGCTAAATGCCGCAGGTGTAGCTGTCTCCACAGTGGAGGAGTCTGTCACACTGGACAATGGCGGCTTCACGGCTCTGGAGCTAAACAGCAGACCCGTCCACGTCAAGAGTTCCTTCCTGAGGAAGAACGGCACCAGGTGAGGGAAGAGTCCACATCTCTTGATTAAACTTGATCACTAGATCGAAAAACAAGTAATTATACAAACTGTTGATGAATCAGTATTGATAAGCTGGCAAGTTTATTATTTTTTTAATTACCATTTTCCAACCTCTGTTTATGGTTTAGTATGAAACAGTCTGTTACAGTGCCTTCAAGACTGATATTTTTAAAAGCTCTCTATTCTGGTTGGCTGCCCTAAATTGTGTTCCATTCCAACAGCAGTCTAGGAAACAGTCCTAATAAAATTCAGCTTGAATGGGCAGGGCCTAACTGCTGCAGGCTGAATAGGCAGACACAGGCTGATTTTGTTCATGGGCAGAATGTTATGAAACTTAATCACATACATATGTATTAAATTTTTAAAAAGGGAAGAAATCAATTTTTAATTATTGTTTAGTTTTATTGTCTGGCTTTTTAAAATGATTAATAATCAGTAAATTAGCACTGACAGCCCTAGATGTAACTGTGAAACAGAACTCATGTCTCTTTAAAACACACTGCTGAAGTGGCTTCAAAGCACACAGTTCGAGAGCATGGGTGTCGAGTCTTATCCACAAAGGTCCAGCTGAGACCAACTGAACAAACAAGTGGAATCAGTTGTGCTCCTGCTTGCTTGGAATGAAAGCCTGCAGTCTCACCAGCCCTGATGGGATTGGAGACCTCTGACCTACGTTCCAGAGTTCTGTATTGGATAGTAGCTTCCTTGAAACATCTGGTTCATTATTCCAAGTCTATGTCTTTATCGCTTCCCAATAGCTGCTATGAAATAATCTTAAGTGTAGACCAGTGGTTGATAAACCCTGCTTCCGGGGTATCTCTTTCTTTCACGTGTTCATGTTTTTCCTTTTCACACCTAATTCAAATAACCAGCTAATGAACAAAGGTAATCATCTGTGACATTTAAAGAACCTCCACATATTGTAAAGGTGTTAGTTAAAGTTGCTTTTTTCATAGTACTCTATGTTTAATACAAGAACAATTTAAGATCGTTTTTACTGAAGAGTGGAAATGCTCCTTAAAAACACTTATGCATATGTAGAAGTAGACAGTTCAGATAGAACACTGTAATGATTAAAGTTATGCACTATGTCAACCCACCCTGACTGTTGTCTCATGGCAGGTCGCCCCCTCGGCCCAACCCTGCAGGCTTGCGCTACTCAGATGAAGATATCTGCAACAACTACAATGGCGCAGTCTCCACAGAGTCTACAGCGCTTACAGAGAGACCTGCAGAAATGTCAGAGTCTGAGGTAGAGTCCTGGCTCGGACCCACATACAAACACAAATACAGTCTTCTTCTTCTGGGCCTGTGTGTGCTCCATCCTAGGCAGCACAGTGTGAAAAGCAATGTAGCGCACATAGATTGTAAACCCGCAAAAATGGTCTTAAAGAAATATTCTCCATAGCAAACATTTAAAAACACTCCAGACCTTCCACGCACTGAAAAGTTTGTTAGTGAACACTCACAGGCATTTTATATTTTTGAGATATCTGAATTACTTACTTGTTGTTATGACCTTTTAAAATCTCTGAAAAATTATGTTAAAATTCCCCTCCATTCCAGTCCATCAAGGGTCTGTTTTGTCAGGAGGAGGCAGAGCACAGTTTAAAATAATCTGTAATTGTATTAATGAACTTATTTAGGACCTGAAGACACAGCCCTATATACACTTAATTATTATGAAACTGGTAAATGACTGGTAAATATTGTGTGATTCTAAGGAATCATATTAGCACATTCACTCTTTCGGTTTGTTGTGGAATTTTGTTCATGTTCAACCGCAGGGAGATCACTCAGCAATCTGACAGTATTTGTGCTGATTAGGAGAATTTTCTACTGTTCTATGTGGAAGTGAGATGCACTGACACAAACACTCCGGTCACCTCTTAAACACACTGCTAGTTTTACCCACACATGGATTTAGTGAGTGCTAACAGGCTTGCTAACTGGAGCTTCGCCTCTCTTACCTCTTAGAAAGGTAAACATTAAAATCAGCTTTTCAACATATACATTTTTGAAAATGCGTTTATACTTGTCTTCAAAATGCGTACATGGACAATGTTCCCTGATATGGGACACATTTTCAGTCAATGTTTAAATAAAGGAAAGGTAAATAAAGCCAGATGCTTCATTTCAGTGCACTACAGATGTTCAAAAACAAATAGATAAAACAAATAGATCAGAGCCTGTTCAATTGTGGATGTTATGCTTAAAAGCCCTAAAAATATTTTTTTTTATCAGAGGTTGGTTGTTACAAGATGACATTGAGGTTGGGCTGTAACAAGAACATACCATGGTCCATGTGTTTAGAATGTTAGTATGTAATGTGATGTGATTACAATCTATGTCTGTGTTTCTGATTTGTTCCAGGCCACAGACAGCGACTGCGAGGAGGAGCAGATCAAGCACTCATTTGTGAACCACTACATGAGTGACCCGTCCTACTTCAACTCGTGGAAGCGGCAGCAGAAGGGCCTGAAGCAGACACTTGCCTGCTCCTATGAGGACTGTGCCAGCCGGGACGGCGAGGGCTACTATCAGACAGTGGTAACTCAGCACAGTGTCGGGGGGGTTTACACACCTGCTGGCCAGCCAGCGACCGGCTCACGAACTCCCGTCACAGGCTTCTCATCCTTCGTGTGACGCCCCGTGGAGCTTGGAGGAGCGGGACCCCTCTGCAGGCCCTTCGTTCTGGAAAAGATTTGGCTGGGGGAAAGGCACAAGACATTGGGTGGGGGGAATCTCAGCAGTACTTTCACATTGAGCACTACAAGAGACGACGTTTCTGACCGACCATTTTGATTTGTTCAACTTGAATGCACACTCATTCCTGTGGCGGTAAGCACCAAACAAGAGCCAACAACACGGAAAATCACTGTAATCACGGGCCCAGAGATAATCACACGGCTTGGAGAGTAAGTTACTCGTACTTGTTCTTCACAAGCACAGCCCCTTGGCTGTGAGAGACGATCGAAGGCTTTTTTTTGTTCTTTCATCAAAAGGGGATAAAGCAGGGTACAACAGGGAAGTCCTGTTCTTAATCTACAGAAGTGATGTTCAGCACTACATTCCCACACTTCAACTCTACATAGTGGCGCACTCTCACAGTCTGAACGATGATGAAAGCATTCCTGACACTGTTCCCTTTATGACCAACCACCAAGAGGATTTTACATGGAACAAGCACTCTGTAATTATTATATACTCTAATGTCAAGTCTGAATAATACGTCACTTGCCTTCAGTGTCTATATATACATGTTCCACTCGTGGTCGGAGAGCCGAAAGGTTATGAAACTGTTGCGGATGCGATGAGGAAGTGGCTGGACTCTGTGTCTGTTCATGTTCCTCGTGGAGGTGGTGAGACGGAGCATCAGTCATGCAGTGATTCTTTGAGTGTCACATATTTCTCACGCAGAACATTACCATTAAAAAGTCTTTTTTTTATCAGGCTTGGGAACTGTAGTCACTTGAAGAGTTTGCTTTTCCAGATGCAGGGTAAAGCATATTTTCAGAGAAATCCCAGTCGCCAGTTTAAATAAACTGTATCTGGAAAGCGGACCTCTTAGTGTTGGATGATTATAGAACAGTTGTTCCCAACATTCAGTCCTGCAGGTCTCTCCTTCACTGCATAGTTCCTTTTTCCCTGTTCAAACAAACCATTATCAGCAAATGAAGGACTTTGTAAGTAGCCACAGATATGACTCAGGTATGTTAGAGCTGTGAAAAAACATGAAGACAGTGCAGTAGATGAGGGACACTCAGGACTGGAGTTGGGACGCTGTTGTAGAAGCACTGTGTGAAGGTTAATCTCGGTTGTCTTGGGCACATTATCTACAGGGTTTCTACAATCCTGGGAGTGAGAATTTATTATTTTGGGTTTGAAGAAAGAAAAGCCTCATCATTTTAGGCAGATTACTGTTTTGACACTTGCAGCACAAGACACAACATTTTCCATCACTGCTTTAAGGAAGTTGTTCCCGTTCCACTCCCGTCAGCAAGGACGCCAACGAAATTCATCTTTCAGTTTGTGTTTCACACAAAACTGAAAACCATAGCTTTCTGATTTGTGTTTCTCAGAATGGAAGCTGAATGATCCTTGAAAAGTCCTTGGATGTGAGAGATGGAGTGAGAATCCTGTTTCCCAGCACTCTGAAGTCAAGGACATTGTTTTCTTTTCTTTTTCTCTACTTTTCAGATTCACTTGTTTCTGAATTTTTGCCTTTTTTCCATTTTATATGCTTGAAAGATGTAAAAGTGATTTAGGATTTATTTGTACTAATGATTCCCTTATTTTTTACTGTAGTGTTATTACAGAGTGATGCAGCGTCATTCGTATTTTCATTTCCGTGTATTTCTACTTCAGTTCTCGAAATTGCCAATCACAGTGGTGGACAAAACAAGAATGAACTGTACCGGAAAAAGAAATGTCTGTGGTTTATGCCTGCCATGATATCTGTCCCAGCACGAGTGTAATGTCATGGACGTTCATGAAGTAAAGACAATTTCCCACTTTTTTAGAGAAATTAAATGTTTGCTGTTCACATAAATGACATGAACTACTAACATTTTGTTGCAGTCCAGCAACACCACATACTCCACAATCATACCGCTCCAGTCCAGTTTATATTTATGTCTTATTGTTAGATTTTATTTTCAGTACTTCAGTATCCTTCAGAATTCTGCCTCATGAGAATCCTGTTGTTCACCATGTAATCCTTTTCATTAGTGCTTTATTGCTTATAATTAATACAATTATTAATATACAAAATTCAGTTACAACAAGTATATTGAAATAGATTGAATTCCAGCATGTAAAAATCAGTTTTGATAGTAAAATACTATTAAGTAGCTTAATAAGGTCATATTTTTTAGCATGTCAGATTTCAGTTCTTACTTAAGAATTCATTGCTTTTCCAAGTGCGTTTTAATGGCAGGAACATTTTTATTATATGAAACAATTTCATTTTAAGATTTTTATGTCAAATTTCAAACGTAATGGTTGGAACAGGCTAAAAGATGAAGAGGACCGTCAGCAACAAGATGTGTGGATACAGTCAGGAATTGGGAAGCCTGAAGACAAGACATTCTGTATCCTCTACATGAGTCAGAGATCACCAGTTATATCACACATAACTGTTTCCATCCTCTATCTGATTTCTTACTACTGAAGATTAATATGGAATGGTTTCCTATTACATGGAAGAACTATATTTCAACAAGTAACAAACTAGCTTTGTTTGTGGTAAGTTATTGGCGCCATGTCGGTAAGAAGTATCCAATCCAGATTGTGTTTCTTATCTGTAGTTACGGTGTGTGGCGTCACTCACTTTCTGAAACCTTAATCCTCACTAGGGTCGCAGGTCCCCGAAGTCTATCCCGGGGCCAGTGAGCACGAGACAGGGACTAAAAATGTTTCTTCCACTAAATTGAATTAATTAAACAAATACTGTAGACTAACATATAATCTGTCCTAAAATGTTGGAATTCATGTCTCAATTTTAGAATTTAAATTAAAGTCTCCCCGAGTGAACACACAGCACAGCACACTGTGAATAATGTGAAATTCACCGAGTGAATGAGTGGGCAGCCATTGACAGGGGCTGCAGTGGGTGGGGACTAGTGGTGTGCGATACCACAAAATTTGGTATCGATCCGATACCAAATAAATACAGTTAATTAATTAATTAATTAATTAATTAATTAATTAAAACCCAGGACAGAATTTGAGCAAAGTAATGAATAGAAATATACTTCATTATCACAATAACAATAAAACAATAATAATTTAAAAATATTTTTAAATAAACAATTAGTGAAAATACAACAAATAAAGTGCAATTAAAACAACCCCCAAAGAAATATAAATGATTAAGTCTATAGCACAT
>JBBPDB010000140.1:9415942-9428426 GCA_037974465.1 Brachypetersius altus
TTGAAAGTACCGGCACTAAAGTATCGATCTTATGACACTGGTATCGATCAATATCAATACCAGCTTTGATATCGATATTTGGATCGATCCGCCCACCACTAGTGGGGACGGTATCTTGCTCAAGGGTATCTCAAATCTGCAAACTTCTGATTGCATGGGCAACTCCCTATCCATCAGCTGTCCCATATATAAAGTTCCCTATAGCACTAGAAAGCCTTATACTTGCTTGTATTCTATTTCTGATATTTAAAAAAAAATGAAAGAAGAAAAACGATTGTTATTTCATCCCTGTGAGATGGGGACTTCCGAAATTTCATCAGAAATGAAAACACTCCGAAATTTCATCAGGCATGAAAACACTCCGAAATTTCATCAGGCATGAAAACACATGGTGTCCAGTGTGTGGCGCTGTACACTCCCAAATGTGGGAAACGAACAAAACAATTGCAAAGTTAGGCAACGAGGACGAGTTTAGAGACACATCTTGTTTCTCCGGTAAGTAAAAACGCCAATTTCGCGATTGAAATAAAGGTAATTTTGATCAGTACGATTAAGATTCAGCAGCAGTATTCGACCATCATACCTAAAGAGACGAGAAGTGAAAATGAAAATGAAACGTAGCATCTGTACAGGGATCAGTCCAGAACCCTGATCATTATAGCGGGATCTTACCTTGACATTTTGAGTTTGATACGGACTTTAAGGTGCTCTTCAGGTTCTGGGGCAGGTCTGTAAAGTAAATTAAAGCAGTCCCTTATAGGCACGTGTGAACACACCATAGTACACGGTGTGAAAATGTGAAATAATTTCTCTGTATTTAACCCATTCACCAAGCGAAGCATTGGGCACCCCAGGGGCAGTGTGTGGAGACGGTACCTTACTCAAGGGTACCTCAGTGATGCCAGCAGTCCTGGGATTCGAACGACCACAACTCTAACGTTCATGGTTCTATTTACTCAGTTTCAGCAAAGTTACAAGTGGATAGATTTGAATTTTAATGGATATTTTCAAATGACAATACTTCTACTTAAACGCGAGTATATTTATATTGACAGGTATTGACATTTACTGCATTGCAGGGACTTTAATGACATTACATTCAAATACATAGACTTCAATAGTTGGTACCTCTTTACAGCTATAACAGCTTCTATTGTTCGTGGAAGACTTTCCACAAGATTTTGGAGTATTCCTGTAGGAATTTGTGCCGTTTATTCTCTAGAGCATGTCTGTGTTCAGGCACTGATGTTGGAGGAGTAGGCCTGACTCGCAATCTCCATTTCAGTTCATCCCAACTGTATTAGGTGGGGTTGATGTCAGGGCTCTGTGCGGGCCAGTCAAGTTCTTCCACTAAAGTGTTCACAAAGTTGGAAGCATGGCATTGTCCAAAATGTCTTAATATTGCCCTTCAATGGAATTAAGAGGCCTAGCCCGAACCCTGGGCACACGTGTCCTAATACTTTTGTCCATATGGTGAATCTCGTCCGTTTGTCAGACGTTGGACTTATTTTACCTGGGTAGGATCCCGGCGTGTCAGTGTAGTCGGAGGTGGGCCCTCCGACTTTTGTGGGGTGTGGCTAAGAACGTGACGTTCATTGTTTATCATCTTGTGACTCATCCGGGCGGTGGAGGAGAGACTACAAGTTAAATATTAAACGAGAATAAACTTACTTCTCCAATGATATTCCACTTCGTCCACTTTAAGGTAAAAGTTCTGCTTCTGAAGGGCACAGGGTGTGGAAACCCACACAGTTTATAGTCAACGAAGAAAACAGAAATGACAAACCTCATACAGTCCACAGGCTGTATGTCATTACGTTTCAGTAAAATTTTGTGAAAACGATATAGTAATACTACACGACTTTCCCTCTTCTTGTAGTATAATAGTATAGTAGTAAATATACGGAGGCGAAAATATCATACAAGTGTTTTATTTGTGACTGTTTATATACATCTCCGGAAAAGGTTAGAGACCATTCCAATTTATTTTTAAGTCAGCATCTCTATGAGTATGGCAACCATTCCATGCCAGTGTCTTTTAATTTCCTACACAAGCACCTCATTCTGCTTTGTGAGATACTGATTACTGATCACCTGAACCTAATCTTATTTAATGAAGAAAAGAATTAAAAAAAACCGCTGCTCTAATCAACACTGTCCTCTTGCATTGTGACCAGTTGGATGGCAAAACACTACTGTAAGTTCGTCAAAGGTAATTATTGCCATTTTGCCATTTTATTGCCAAGAGATACGTTTTCTTTGAAGTATTCAAGTTCTGTAAATGCTGCATCATTTCTCTTATTTTGATATATTCTCATTTCTTTTACAATTAGATTCAAGATCACGATTCAAGATTTATTGCCAGTACAACAATATACTCAGTATACAGTGTATTGAAATGCTGTTCCACACAGGCCCTCCAGGGTGTATTTTACAGAATATTTTAAAAATGCTCAAAAAAAAAATACAAACATAGGAGACAAGTTTTTTCTTAAAGTTTTTTTAAGTTTAAAGAATAATATTTTTATTTGTAAATTAAGAGAAATCTTAGCAGTTCTTAATAACTAAGACAAAGCTGTTCAGTTTAATACTCATAAAACCACCTATAAAAGATAAAACCTGAGAAACTGAACATTTTTACAGTGGTCTCTTATTTTTTCAGAGCTGTATATCACTGCTTCACTTGGTGAATGGGTTCAAATCAGAGACAGAATTTCACACTGTTCACACTGTGTGCTGTGTGTTCACACATGATTGCATTAAAGTGCATAGATTATATTATTCTGTAGTTTTTTTATAATGTCAGTTCAATAAACAAAACTTTAGTCATAACTGATTATTAATAAACTCTGTGTGATGCAATAGAATGTAATGTGAAAATGAAATACAGGTTATAAAATCACAAACAACATTTCTGATAACACTGTCATGAAAAGTGTAGTGAGTCTGACGCAATGCGATTACACAAGACATACTAAACTAGCTTTTATTTGAACAGTCATATTCCATCTGTAGGTCAGGTTTTTTCCCCAGTAATGTCAACATATCTGTGTAGCACACTAAACTCAAAACTCTCGAATGACTGCAACAGGCTGAAAGAGGTTAAGTGGACCAAATATGGGAAGAGGGCCTTTGTCCTTATCTTTAGTCACGTTATCCACCCACTTCCCTTTACTTGAACTTGAACCCTTCTTTACCCTCAATATAAACCACCCCCCTCACAGGCATTTGTTCAGCTCAGAGACACGGTGGAACCAGACAATCCGCTGAACAGTTCTTTCACTGTACAAGAGTCTGCGATACAAGAGAAAAATGAGCATTGTCTCGTCTCTCTCTGTGACATGGAGTCTAGTCGTACTGGTGGTGACCCTTCTGTTTATGTAAGTATATCCAACCATGGTAAAGTTTAACCGGTGCTGAATGTTAATACAGACAGGTTTCAACTGTCTGCTGCTACAGTTTGTGTGTGTGTGTGTGTGTGTGTGTGTGTGTTGTTTTGTTTGTGGTAAGTTATTGGTTCCATGTCGATAGGCAGTTTCAGTCTGGATTGTGTTTCTTATCTGTAGTTACGGCGTGTGGCCACATGGATTTTTTAAAAAGCTGGGGATCCCAGGACCAAGGCCTTGGCCTTTTATTGGAACGTTTCTATCTTACAGAAAGGTTTGTAACTCCACAGATGTAGCAGAGAATACTGATATCTGTATTGAAAACAGATAGCTTGCTCATTTTGTCACTTATGAACATATATTTTTAAAATCTGTTTTAGGGCTTTTTCAAATTTGATACAGAGTGTTACAAGAAATACGGAAAAGTTTGGGGGTAAGTAGAATTCAACTCAAACTTTTAACGCAGTCTTTTAATAAAACATCTATTTTTAAAAACAATACAATTATTGAATTATTAATAATGAAATAATAAATAATAATTTTATTATTTAAGAAATAGAATAATGATATGGCTTACTATTAAATATCTTTTCCACAAAAAGAATCTTTTAAATATAAATCTCAAATATCAATATATTAGCAACAACTGCACCCTTTCAGCAGTTTAAAGCACACAGATCCTGATTCTGCTTGTGTTAAAATAAAATGGTTTAATATGTTTATATGTACATTTTCTTTTATATGTACATTTTATTTTCTAAGCATCTATGATGGAAGGTTACCACTTCTAATGGTCTTAGACCTTGAAATGATCAAATCCATTATGGTGAAAGATTGTTATTCCGTCTTCACGAACAGAAGGGTAAGTCCATGTTCTTGGTCAAAATTCACATTCACGTGAATCCAGAATCTGTAACGTGTTTGTCATAATTACGCAGTATATTCTTGTCAAGTACCATTAAGTGTACGCACAAATTACAGGTAGCTATTCATAATTGTTTTATGTGTTCAGGAGACAAACCCAGATTTGGCTGGTCCCTTTGCTGATGGTATAACTATCGTCAAAGATGAGAAATGGAAACGAATTCGCAGTTCACTCTCTCCATTCTTCACAAGTGGACGACTGAAGGAGGTATGACGCCTAATTTATCCGTTTATGAATATAATGCATGTACTAGCTCTGCATCTGCCTCTGCGCCTCTGGCATTGCAAGCTTGTTTTCATGACACTATTATCAGATCCCCATGCGTCTGATTAAATCAGATTACATTTGATCTCCAGTCACATTTACTATTTCAGAAATACTAATCAGTAACCTTTTCTTTCTGCTACATTCCAGATTTTTCCATTGGCTGAGAAATATGCAGATAGCTTCATTGAGAACTTGAAAAAGAAAAAGCCAGAAGATGCGACTGATATTAAAGAGTATGTGTACCTCGCCAAAATGCCAGCTAAATAAGTACCTTATAAAACTATATTAATCAGAGTTCTGTCAACAGCCACTACCTGCGGGCTGAAAATAGGAAGACAGCAATTTGACTTGCTCAAAAAGTTGCTGCCAGTCTGTATTCATCTAATTGTTTTCAGTTTGCACTGTTCTTCAACTTAATGTTGTTGCACATACAAGCTGATGGTGATGATAATTATCTATTTCTGCCGTTTCTATAGCCATTCAATTATCAAAATGAATATTTACTTAAACAAGTCTTTCTTTTTCCAGCGTATTTGCTTCGTATTCTATGGACGTTGTTGCCAGCGCCTCGTTTAGTGTTGATATGGATTCAGTGAACAACCCGAATGACCCCTTTGTGGCCCAGATCAAGAAATTCTTCAAATTCAACTTCTTCAGCTTTTTCTTTATTATTTTAAGTAAGTACTGTTCATGAAACTAAGTCATGACATTAAGTATGTTGCTGTCTGAACAAAACCTTGTATTCCATTTTTGTCATCATATACTTTGCTCTAATTTTATGACAATCAGAATTAGGGGCTGCACAATATATCGCAAATTTACCGTCATCGCGATATCAACATGCGCAATGTCCATATCTCAAAAAAATATACATATCGCAGAAAACTGACTGAACTGCAAAAAATCACTGGGTTTCTTCATCTTCTGTGCTTCTGTTATAGATTGTTCCTTTTGCTATTTTTTTCTGGCTAAGAACTTACTATAATTTAAATTATGTTTACATTTATTCAAGATTTTAAATTATTTAAAAAATATTTTATTTTTTTCAACAATGTTCAATGGTTCAAATGTTTTATGGGATGCATTAAATGCTCTGTTCAAGTACATTCTTAAAAAAAAAAAAACATGTTGGAAAGGAAGTATTGCATTTTATTTTGTTCTGCATAGACCAGCCAGCATCTGGAGTCTATATCACCAGCAAATCCAAAACAGAAAAACATTAACACTATAAAGGATAAGTTTTTACTCACTTATCGGATGTGATATCGCCATCATAACACTCAACACCATTATCTAATCCTAATATCGTGCAGCACTAGTTCTAAGCGAGTTCTAAGTTGACCCATGACCTACTTTTCTATTTTGTTTTTTTGTAAATATGTTCAATATGTTTTGATATCATGCTCAGAAAGATTTCAGTGGAGTGTTCAATTTTCATAATAAGATCTTGAATTTCATTGATCTTTCACACTAATAAAGTCCTGTTGTGCACTGAAGTGCACATGTTGTAAAATGTTAATAAAATTAGGTACAAACAAAATAATCTTTGCAATTTGTTTCTTACCACCCCAACACTTGATATATATGAAAAAAATCAAAATCAACATACAAAGTACAGGAGGATATGGGATCATTTACATCCCACAGGATCAAGCTATAAAACACACTGAAGCTGATGGCTTGGTTTGTAAGGCAGCACTGCAGCTCTGGCAGAGCTTAGTTCTAACAGCTAATTAATCAAACCCTGCTGTGCAACCATTCTATTAAATATCTCTCAAATACCTGTAGCCAAAATAACTAAAGACATAAATATTATAGCATAGCAGCTTAGTGAAGCTCATATTTGTAGCATCTGACAGCCGGCATTGTTGAGGGGCATTGTTGGCAGAGAATCAAACAGTAATTCATAAATGGCTCCCCAGTGGACAATCAATTGCTCATAATCGCAATGGGAGCCTTTAGCAGAACCAGCTGGGTGACATTTTTTTTTAAATGAACAATCTAAAAGAAGGATGATAAATCTCTTTTATTCAGTCTATCAAATGAATCTGGCATGTTATAGATTCAAGCAGCCAATCAGACAAATTTTCATTAAAGTATTCTCTTTCACTGAAAGTAAAGTTCTTTACATGGATGTACAATCTTAGGAAAAAATCTTTAATTTTATCTCACACATCTCGTTTGCAAAAATGTTCCATGACCATTCTTTGAAAAGATCTTTCGAGAAAAATGGCTTTTTCCGTGTCAATGCTCCAAAATAAATTTCTTTGACTTGCAACAATAGTCTAAGTCTTTTCTGGTACTATATAAAACAGTTTTAAAAAAGGGAACTACATGTAACAATTTTATTTCTTTCATGGGTACCACTGTGTAGTGAGTCAAAGAAAAATGAATGGATTCAGATTGTTCTTTAAGGTGTTGGGGTTCATCGAGGTTCTTCATATCAGCATTCCCTTTACTACAGAACCGCTTTTTAAAGGTACGTGCAGAACTCAATGTTTCTTGTGCTGAGAGCATCCGTTCAATTATATGATGTTTTCCAGTTGTGCTTTGATCTGAAAAAGGGTCAGATCAAAGCAAACTGCAGTTGGTGGCATCTACTTCTGTTGTGTTTAAATGAATAATAGTTTCATCAGCTCACCCTGTGCTGCTAAGCACCATCTCATTCGTGCTCATGAAAGGCTAAAGAGAGATGTGGAGCCTAATAAATGCTATTTGGCATTTGACTGGCAGGCAGCCTGACAGCTATAGTGGATGGGAATGCAAAGGTAAGGAAATGATTGTCAGGCCTGAGCCTGTGTCAGCCCATATGCGATTACAGAATGCAGAATCGAGGGCCAAGACATTTTTCTCGGCATATATTTCACCGAAAAACCCATGCATGAATGATTCTGCACAAAGGGATTCTATTTGTGATGCAGAAAACAACTTCCACTGAGGATGTACTGTCTGTCAAAAGAACGGGGAGCTTGTAGTTAATCATGCACTGAACGAACTGCTTTTGTGTGAATGTTTTGTGTGAAGAATTCTAGTTGCATTAACGACAGTTTTCTACTGATTGATGTCTGGCTGGATTTCAGCATAAACTGCGGAGTTACAGAATAATCTGACTCGTTTGCTGCGTTTAATCTCCACTAGGGTGATAAAACTACAGCTGGCGTGTACATTTGAATTCCCTGGATGGCAAACTACATCGATGACAGCAGCCAGTCTGTTTTAATGCCAGTGTACCATTCCAGTACAGAGTGTTCTCTGTTTTCAAAGTAGACACGCGGTGGGGGAGAGGGGCCACGCTCTGATCCTCTGACATTATCCATGTGTGTCTCTGGCTCTATATGTGTCTGCCTATGCATGTTTACTCATCCTCTCAGGTCATTTCCCTGCTATCATTCAACTCTCAGCAACACACAATCCTACATCATTCAAATCACTGACAAATTCAAGAAGGTGGCTTTCATTTTGGCAATGGATCTGATCCACTAGGTGGTTTGAGAAAGTGTTGTGTAACCTGATTAATTTAGGAGTTTTGAGGGAAATTACCTCACAAACTTAGACACTGATTGGCCCTCGGGAGGCACTGCCTCTTCATGACTCGATTAAAAAAAAAAAGAGGACATGCACTAGCACATATGCCAGGGTCTCCATGACAACAGCTGGCTCTTATTCTGCTGGCAGCTCTCGGCTGGAATTCCTGATGGAAGGCCCGATCTCTTCCCACGTTGCTGCTGTGAGAAATGCCTCTTTCATACATATATTGTATGAACTACTGGTGTTGTTCACACAATATATGTATGAAAGGGCCATGCAGGTTAGAGAACATTTGTTTTTGTTTTTTTAAAAAAAAAACTATAAAAGTTCTAATTCATGCTGAAATCTGTCTCTGTCTGCTGTTTCTATAGGCCACGCCAGCTCCTAAGAGGAACTTTACTAAGGAAAAAAGTACACATAATCACAGTGTCACACATGAAATTTATGTCAGAGGTCATCAGTTCCAGTCTTTGAAGACCACGGTCCAGAGTAGTTCAGTCATTTCCCTGCTCAGGAGTATTAGAGGAAAAATCTATCTGAACTGATGATCCCTGATATATTACAGTTTTCTTTCAACAACGGCACTGGAATACATTTTTAAAAAACAACAATACATTTCCTCAAACAAAGTTAAAACACATTTGGAGACTTTTTACTATGTCAGGTTTATAGACACATTTTATGTAAGTATTTCATCCAGGCCTAGACTTTACAGCTTTAATATAGCTGTAATAAATACATGTATTTTTATAAAGCTTTGTAATGTTTTTATTTGAACTTTTAGAGACACAGAATAGGACATGGACACCATTTTAATGACCTGTGTGAATTTTTTTTCACTGTGCTTTAATTTACACCTCAACCCAGAAATTTGTCATAGATAAAGTTTCCTCAAAAGAAAAGAAAGACAGAATTAGTGCATTTGTGGGCATGTGTGCCCTTTCTCGTAATGTTTGTGCTACTCTATAATGTTTATTAATAAAATAATAAAAAATACAAGAATGCATTCAAATTGACACCAAAATGGCTAAAAATAAAAGGAATTCAAAAAAAGTTGAAAAGTGTGAAAAGGTTAGCGATAGCTTCTGAGCTGCAGGTTTGGTTCCTCTTCTCCTTTCTGCAGCCCAGCCCCTACATGAATGCGCCACCAGCACACCTGATTCAACTGAATTAATTACTGATTGGCCAGAGTACGTAATCATCGGAAACTGGAAATCCTGGGCTGCTAGTATTTGGGAAGTAAACACACCGATCAAAACCCTATATATTAATATTTGTGTATTTACGTACTAATGTTTGTTTGTTTTTTTCAAAGCAAATAAAACTAACACAAGTCAGCTTTTCACTTGAGCAAATTGCTTGGCCTGTATACTGTTTACATTACAAACTTGAATGACTAAATAATGGTAAAAAAAAAACTCCTCATAGGAGCATGTCGAGGCAGCAAGATTCTCTTCTTCCATTTTCTTTTCCAATTATCATTCATCCCCTTGTGTGTTCCAGCATCCTCACTCACCAGACCTGCATTCTCTCTCTCTCTCAGAAGAACTGAAGACTCACCAGCAGCTTCTATGACATTTAGCCTGAGTCCAAGGCCACGTGTACAGCCACTCTCAACCCTAAAAAAGGGCATGTTTCCCCCTCACTCTGCCTCATGCAGGAGCCGCACATGCAGGCTTGTGGTCAGCGGCACCAGCTGACCATGTAGGGAGTCAGCATGATAAGGCTGCCCACCCGCTGCCAGATGCTGCAGATGTGACTTATCACAGGCACTGTACAATATGCAGACCTCGCAAGTCATCCACACACACACACACACAGATTCAGTCTGTCCAAACACATCTCAGGAGGTAATGTAAGGGGTAAAATTTCCCTGAAAGGCAGACAGCAGTGAATCAGGAACAGCTGGGCTGCAGTGCTGGCTCAGAGCCTTTGTGCTAATGGAGTGGAGGCCATCTGCAGACACTTCATGAAGAGAGATTTAGTCACAAAAGATAGCTGAATGTGAATTCATAAGCTTGTGGTTTGTGGTTAAAGGAATTCTCTAGCATTTTCCAACCTAAAATCAATTACCAGGGCCAATAATCCCCTAGTACTCAGAAAAGAACAGCAACCCCATTGAACACAAGTGTAGGTCCTAGTCTGATGAAAATATCATGTTGCTGCAAAACCAGTTCACATTTGATCGGTGTGTCATGGATTTCTGGAACAAAGTAGCTAAGGAGAGAGGCTGTTATGCTACACTTAAAACATCGCCGGGCAGGAGTAAAATAATCCCCTTCAAAACCCGACTCCCATGGGAAAAAGACAAGAATACAACAAAACTACAGAGAGCGGCTGGATGAGCTCATAGCACAAACATGTGAATCAACATGCATATGTTTTTGTTTACAGTGCAGATGCGGACGTTGACAGGAAGGCAGCACTTTCTTCTCATCTTGACATGTAGCATTTCACATTTGGGTTAACGATGATGCCCCTATATGTCAGCATCGTACCAACCTTTCTTCAAACCTATACTAAAACGTGACACGTTTGTGAATTCATTTTCAACAGACAGATGACTTTACAGTCTTATCTTTAACAAATTAAACAAATGGGGTTGATGAATGTGTATATTAAGTTATTGGTAGAGACTCCTTTCTAAGCATTAACATAAAATGGAGATGTTTTCTAAAGATTTCTATGCAACTGTTAAAAGGTGTTTCAGCCTTTTCCTCTCAGTTCATTCATATTTTCAAGACAGCCTGCTTTAGATGTAGTCATAGCACATTTAAAATATTGATTACCTTGTGTTTCAGACAATCTGTTGTTCCTTTTTTCCAGTGGTTTGGACCATTACCATGCTGCATGGCAATTTTTATACGTTTATGTCACATATGGCATGATATTTTCATGAGGGATTTACGTAAAATCAACAAAGCAGACTCAAACCATTACACTCCCTCCACCATGCTTCACAGCTGTGATGAGCTTTCAATACTGGAAACCTCTTTCTTTCTTTCTTTCTTTCTTTCTTTCTTTCTTTCTTTCTTTCTTTCTTTCTAGACAGAACAGATACAATATCACAACCACAAGCCCCACGGTTTTTCAGTGATTTTCTTATGATAGACTCGGGATCACATAAAACGTTTTGTTTGTTTGTTCCTGTAATAGCAAGGCACAGAAAATAGAAATGAACTGAAACACTTGAAAATCATTATCCAAGAGATACACATGTTTTCCACCACCGTCCTTAGTTGTTTCAATCATTTGCTAAAAGGTGAAAGTTCAACAAACATGAACATTACACAGGGAAGCTTTTCTCTGGCATGAACTCTTCCCTGCAGTCTAAAGTAAATATTTAATCTCCACACCATGAAGCACATACAACAACATTTAGAAGAATTCTTACGGCCTTACATTATTTCCCTAAGTTATCAGTTTCCCCTACCTGTTGAATAGAAATACAACAGGCTGAGAAATAGATGGATAAGTTACTTCTGTTCAGTTCATTATTTTTATGTCATTTGATGTGACTGAAACCCATTTTTTAGCTATGTAGTTTGCTCCAGAACAACGTCATTCCTATAAAGCATTTATAGGTGTAGGGTAGGTCTCACTAAACAATATTTGGAATTATGGCAAAGTATTATACATAAGAGTTATTGTTGCTGTTTAGTTAATTACCAAAAGTGTGACTGTCACCAAAGAGAATATTAAGGGAATCAGCATAATCTCAATATCTGGTTAAAACACCAGAGCATGCTTCTGGAATGCAGCCATTTTCTATTCAGCCTCCTTGATCCAGCACTGGCCCTTCAGTCAGAGTGCCCTTTCTAGCAAGGCTAGTTCACTGGGTTTACATCAGCTTTGTTAGGTTTGGTTTTGTTCTCAAATCCCACCCCCTGATAATGTAGTCATTGCCCATAGGCTACAAATAAACATTTGCATCAATATTGCTTCATCAAACAAAAGCTATCTCAGCAATTGTTTCTTCAAAGAACTAACCCACTGTCGTAATACTCAGGAGTGTAGTCAGCTAGCTTTATAACACTAAGGTTAAGATGTGGTTCCCTGTAGGAATGGGTACCGTTAAGGTATTACTACTTCTATTGATACCACTTATCAATTTGGTACTTGTCACGAGGGCTGGTCGGAACCGGCCCTCGTGATTCCCCTCTTGCCTAACAGAAAATACAGTGGCCACCACCGGCCACCAGCCGTGACAGTACTTTAACGGTACTCTTATCGGTACATTTTGTTGTGTTTTTTTTTTATTAAAAAAACAAAACAAATTGAGAACAGAAATAACACTTTATTTTTTTAAATGTAAAATAATTATCTATAGCTTAGCAAACACCAATGTTTGAGCAAATATCTATTACACAAACAAAAC
>JBBPDB010000140.1:9431009-9454383 GCA_037974465.1 Brachypetersius altus
TTTTGTAAAGCTGCTTTGTGACAACGACCATTGTTAAAAGCGCTATATAAATAAAATTGAATTGAATTGAATTGAACTGTCCTTGACTGGGGGCATTTCTTGCTATAAGCAGCCTCAAAGCCCTATGAATACTTTACGTTTTTACGATTTACAAGATTCTCCTGATTCAAATGAATGAATAATTAACACTGCAGCACCTACACATAACACCACACCCACGAGGCTGGGTAACAGTTAACTGCTCTGAAAGCTGATCATCAGCGTCGGTGATGTGTGTAAATGTGTTTTCCCGGTTATTCAGACGTGACTTGAACGCTCATTGCCGAAGTCCTTTTATAGTTTATTAATTATGCCTTTTATGTGTTGATTAATATTAATGTACTCATAATGGAGCTTATAATATTTAATTTTTAATAGAATATTTAATCAATTTTAATATAACATGTTAACTGGATCATTTAGATGTTAAACCTGTGAGGTCAAACTTATAAACTACAATTTATAAACAAAATTTTCCAGACTATTCCAGGCCAATAAGGTTAATATAGTGAAGCGAACAGTAGAGTGGTCTGTTGCTGAGGTCACTAACCTTCCACTTGGGCAGTCAGCTTCCTCCATAAAGATATATGTCTTTAGTACAGCTATTGTAGATTTGTTCAAATTTGAACAACATCGGGATCAATATTCGCAAAGCAATCATAAAAAAGGACTGATATTGGATCTCCAGTGACTGGTAGCCTAGTGGTTATTTGCTTCCAAAAACCCAAACTTTCTTGTATTTTAATGCAGTCTTGAGAAATAGTTTTCTCATTTTCATTCCAGTCCCTGTTTCTGACGAGTTTCAGATGAATGTTTTTTTTTTTGTTTAAGTCACACAGTGACCTACGTATGAATCACTCAAGCAGAACAAAGCACATCTTACTTAAGGCCTGAAACAGTAAAGAAACGGCTGCAGATGATTCATTTACATTTGCTGCATTTAGCAAATGCTCAAGAGCAACATACATTAGTGCTCAAGTAGTCCACATCCGTTCTTCAAACCTGAAAAGCTATACTAAATCAACATTCAACCATTTTACTGCCAGCTACGTTACACACCTTAACAAATCCTGTCAAAAGAAAGGTCAGAAGTTAAAGCATAAGTAAAGAAAAAACATGGAGTTAAGAGAGTAAGTGCACACATGTTTTTACACACTATTCCAGATTATCAAGGCTGGTGATCAGTATACTGGTGGTGCTGAATGTTGAGTGGTTGGAACACCTTAATGAAGTTGGATTGGTTTTAGTTTGAATAGGCTGAGAGAAGTATTCAGTAGTGAGGATGTATTCACAGTGAAGATTGGGTGACTTAAGTAAAGTGGCCCCTTATAGTCACACATGAACACACCACACCTAGTGAATAATGTGAAATTCTTTCTCTGCTGTTTCATCTATTCACCAAGTGAAGCAATTGGCTGCCACCAACAGGAGGCGCCCGGGAGCAGTGTGCCCCACAAAATCTGTAGAAATAACTACTGACCATTCCTAGCGTTATTTAGCAACATTAGCCTCATAGCTGCAGTGAGGGGCAGACTGCCATTTACCCAGTCTTACCCATGATGCAGCTGGGGGAAAGAGAATTCTATGTGTGTGTGCGCGTGTGAGAGAGAGATGAATGGTGAATGGTGGTTAAAAAATAATGCTCTCACTTTGAATTAGATGATTTAGTTTAGCATGGAAAACATACAAAAAACTTGACTGGCCCCTCACCTCAACCCCATTGGGATGAACTAGAACACAGATTGGGAGCCAGGCCTTCTCGTCCAACATTTACAGCATTTATCAGACGCTTTTATCCAAACATACTTCCATTCCTTAACTACAGCGGACAGTCTCACTGGCGCAACTTGGGGTTAAGGGTCTTGCTCAGGGACCCAGTGGTGCTGTGCTGAAGGTAGGATTTGAACCCATGACCTCTAGGTCCAGAGGCAAGCATCCTACCCACTAGGCCACCACCATCAGTGCTGGTCTTCATAAATGCCCATAGAAACACTCTAAAGTCTTGTGAAGAGTGAAAGCTGTTATAGTTAAAAATGGGGGGACAACTTCATATTTGAATGCAATGTCTTTAAAGACTAGGAATCTGATATTAACAGTCTAACAATTACCTGCTATTCATGCTGTCTGCAGAGTTATGGACTAGACTTCAAAGTTTGAACTAGCTGCTTTAGCTTCTTCAACACAGTGTACAGCATATAGCCGTCATGGTTGATCTCCTTTACAAAAATATAGAGTGCTTAAGGCACGTGTTCACTAGTACACACGTGAAGACTGTGTGATCACATGGCATGTGAAACTGCACGTGATCACAGTGTTATTATATGCTTCTGAAAAATAAAACCCAATCGCGTGCTTTATTGACATTTTCGTGAGTGCCCTTAATACGTATCAATTGCATGAATTGGTTGGAATGTGGAAATTATAACTGCTTTTATTTCACAGCCAATTTTTCCAGCACAGAATCTACATTTTCACTTCGAGCATTTCTGGGAGGGATCAATGTTGATTCCTCCGTTTGTGAATGAAGTCTGCACTACTCAAACACACCATCAGGGGGCGTCATATCACCAGCAAACCAGCAGCAGTTCCTGCATTCTATTCGGTGTCTAGCATGTCTGCCTCTTCCCAGTGAAGCATTTCGTGGTTTTACTAGCTTTACTTATCCAGATAAGCGCTAGTGTTGTTACTGATGTGCCCCACTGCTGGTGTGAGTTAAGTGTTTAGAACGGTCACAGGTGGACACAGCCTGAAAAAAGCTCTCACACACTGTGCATCACCGTGTGCTACTGGTCCCACTGCTGGGACTTATGTCTCAAGAACTGTGGGGAAATCAAACCACGCCTTAAACAAGAAAAGCATGTTCATATCTGAAACCCTGTTTTGCAAATATATGCAGAGCTGAACACAGTTATGCCTTAAATAAAAAGCCTTAAGTAAATTGAACTGTATTTTACATGCTTTCTTTTGAATGCTCTAAAATGATATTTATTTATGTTTTTATTTATTTATGTATGTATGTTGCTTGGCTTACAGTGATTCCTACATAAACAATACATATGAACTCTGCACTAAGTGAACCTTATTTACAAACAGCATAAAATATAGCAGGCATATAGGAAATAAAGCATCACAGAAATTAACAATCAAAGTGTATGCACTCTTAATTTGCTACAAGCTGGAAACACAATGAAGAAATATTGTAAGCCTATGAGAATCTCATAAGCTGGGAAGTCATTCTTGTTCTGAAGGAAAGATTTTTAGACATGATTTTCTGAGAAATGTTATCAGGTTTTGCTTGTACTTTTTCCTCTGTGACTTTTGGTAGACTAAAGTGAGGGTTTGAACTTTGCTCCACATAGAAGATGTCTCTTCAACACTTTGAAGGACCCATTTGAGGTTCATGGCAGTGAGCTTAGCAGGGCTGGTGCTGTGACACTCTAGGTGAAACAAAACTGTTCCGCCCCACAGATTACAACCAATAAGCAACTGCACACAAAAACCAGTGGCCTGACACAGACCCATTAAACACTGTGGCACTACCAGCTAAGTATGACACTAAATCTAGTGAAACATCAAAAAAAGATTACAGGCAGCCAGAATTTCCAGACATGTTTGATATGATATTTTCTCAGATTTTATTCCCAAAACCCCTTCCCCCTTGTCCCCTCAGATAAGGAAATAGGTATAATTTTACTTCCTGCTGCAATCATTTCAGATAGGTTGTATCTGATTTACACACAAAGCTGCAACATTCAGTTGAGTTTTAGCAGTTTGACCATGCTTGCGTATTTACAGGTTGCTAAGAGAGATTAGTCAATTAGTGTTTAAGGTGGGTTTTGGGAAGGGTGGGGGCTGCATGACCAACTGACCATTCCATAGTCCACCCAAATTATGTAATCTGCTGTAAGGTTCCTCAAAGGCAAGAAGACATTGTCAGCCTTTCCTCTACTGGTGCTCTAGGAGTTTGTATACCCCACCTTTATGGGGTGGTGGGTCTGTCTACATGGTACACTGAAATTAGCTGCCCATTGCTGACACTAGCATAAATATTTTAATTAAGGAAGCTACACATAAGCCCAAGGTCACGATGCAGAATGGCAAGTGCCAGCTAGAAGGGTATAAGGCCCCACAACATTGGCTTTTGGAGCCTCACCAGATAAGAAAGGCTGTTACTCTAATATTCTTGATTTCAGTAGAAATCTTGGATGGTGTTCTTACAAAATAAAGACAGACAAATCTGAATCCCTTGTGTTCTGTTTGTTTGGATTCTTTTGCCAGTCCCATCCTGGCTCTCAAGGCCGGTCCGGCTCTGTGTCTGGAGTGCTGCTGGAGGCAAAACAATACAAAAGTCTAAAGATTGAAAACAAACCTTGAGCAAACGATTTGTTCAATGAATACATAACTGATTTTTTATCCAAATAGCCTTGTCCTAGGGTGTTTAAAGGGGTCTCTTCTTACAGCACTAAGAACTTAACCAGTAAGATGGATGGTTACCAAAATTTTTATTTGTAGATTTGTGTCCGTCACTATAAATGGCTTGAACCACCTAAACATGAGCCAACAAAATCATGCTAATAAACATAAACTTGTTAAAGTTTTCAATCAAATTTAATTTTAAGGGTATTTAGAAGCATGTACATTTACAAAAAGAACTAATTTACTACACTCTTTTTTGTTTATCCACTGAAAAATACTGGAGAAGATAATAGGCTTGTTTGGCTTAACAGAGGCCTGCACAGATTGATTGGTTCCTGGCTCCAAAGTTGTTCTCAGTGGGCTCGGTCAACTGACAGATAGCTGGATGACAGAGTTCAGTCCTCACTGACTAGAAGTTAAGACACTGCGTGTTCAACATAGCATAGGTCTGGGCAAATCAGCCGTCTTAGTACAATGGTATCTTAGTACAATGCAAGCATAGGTTAGATGATGGGATTGTTCCATACCAGTATTCAGCACATTTTTAACTTAGCTATACATGGTGGAGTTCTATGTGAGACCATATACAACATCTGAGATCCTTCATTTAAACCTGACAATGAACTGTACAAAATAAGATGATATAAGAAAGAACTGTCCTGAGAAAACATTTTTCAGCTACAGCATGCTCTGTACAACAAGAAAGAATTAATGATAACAAGACAGTAGAAAACAGACAGTAAGCAGTAGTGCAACTCAGTGACAAGCACAAGATGTTTAGTGGAGTAAAACAGTGTTGTATGTAAAGATACAGATCAGAGTTCTGTACCAGCAGATCATTAGGGCAAAAATTTATATATATACATATATATTACTACTGAAATCTAAGCAAATCTGTGCCATAGGCCGTGCTACGGAATTGCATCACAAACCTAATCATGCACTGCAATAAAACATAATCTTCCATGTATAATCTTCCATGTAAATGCACTTGTTTCCTCAGTCTAAACGCTTCTTCTCTCCTCTTTACTCTACTCAACTGATAGAGAATTCAACTGATTTCTGAGACTGGAGGATGTAAGACTAAATGTCAAAGAGGGCATCAGCTAGATTCATGATCTCGATCGTTACAAGAAACCTTATAGGGGGTGGTGGCGGCGTAGTGGGTAGGATACTTGCCTCTAGACCAAGAGGTCATGGGTTTGAATCCTACCTTCAGCACTACCAATGGGTTCCTGAGCAAGACCCTTAACCCCAAGTTGCTCCAGGGAGAGACTGCCCCCCCCTGTAGGTAGGGAATGGAAGTCGCCTTGGATAAAAGCGTCTGATAAATGCCGTAAATGGTCAAATAAATGCCGTAAATGGCTATGCTGGCCAGTCAGAACGCAACAACTGAATAGCCAATCAGAACTCAGCATTGGTCTAGCCAATCAGATTCAAAATCGGCACCCCAAACTTCACAGATCTAAAATAATGAGATTCTTCACTGTATAACCGTTCTACTTTTTATGCCAGTTCTTCCTTGAGTCTTTGTTGCCAAAAAGTTGAAAGTTTTTTTTCTTGGCGCCGCTTCCAGATAAATTGTAAGCGTGGAGGTGGTGTCTAAATGTAGTATTATAGTCTTGGTGACCTTACCGTCTTCCGTAATTCTTCAACGGTAATCTTCAGATCCTTCTTAACAGTGGTCCTTGCACACCTAAGAATCTGTCATATCATAAAGAGACACCACCTAGTGTGGTAGTTTGCTGTTTTGGATGTGTCCTGAAGGAATTTTCATGGAAATGTTCATGGAATTCTGGTGTAAGAAAGGGCATTAACCATAAAGAAGGATTAACCATTTACAAATAACAATCTCAAAGGCTGTAATGGCTGTCTTTAACCAAAGACTTTCGTATATATGTCCTATATTCCACATGTTCGTATATATGTCCTCTGTGTGTGTGTGTGTGTGTGTGTGTGAGCGTGACTGTAGCCTATATATGCTCACACACACATATATAAAAACATAATAGCATTACTCAGCTGACCAACTTCCTGAGCGAGCTCGTCTTTATTTGGGTTTTTTTTTTGTTTGTTTTTTTTCACAACAACCACATCTTCCGTGATGTGAAACTCCACGGTCCGTGTTTTGGGTGTTTCTTGTTCTCTCTGTGTTTATAAACAGAGACCGCGGGGACTGGTCAGAGGGCCGTGACGTCACGACCAAATTCGCTATAAGTATATGAGAGCAATTAAAAATATTTTATTTTTGAACCAAAAGTAGCGAGTCACATAATCGCTCCGTGTAAACCTCAGCTGCAGGGACGGTATACGGATTTAACAGATATTAGGCGTCTTTTGGCTGCCACATGTAACGCACGTGTCGTCCGGTTCCAGGAACTGATACTTTGTTAACCGTTTGTTTCCCACAACAGTCAGGGGCCTTATTGTTGACCACCCTACACGGGGCAGTTCGAATAACGAGAGCAGCTTGTGAAAAGGCTTCAAAGACGTGGAAGGAATCTGAGTGGTGTGGTGTGTTTTCCTTTATTCTATGAAGATCTCCCAGGTTTGGGAGGAGGACTGTCAGTCTCCGGAGCTCCAGGGCTGATCCAGGCCGAGTGTTGCTGCTCTCTTCTCCATGTTGTGACCAGCACCAACAGCAACAGAGCGCAGCCTGCCAACGCTCTGCCACAGCGTAAAAAAAAGATCCAGTTGAAGTTTGCAAGAAAGATGGCCGATTTCGGGGACGACACCGGGGCCAGAGCTCTTTTAGCCCTCAAATCTGCGCCCTGCAGCCCGGTCCGGGTGGCGGATCCTCCGGCCTACACGTTGCCGTCGAGCACGCCCGGGATCCCGGCCATGGCGCTGAGCCCCCTCGCCCGTCTGGAGGGCAGGGACTTCGAGTTCGTCATGCGCCAGAGGACCGTGACCGTGGGCCGCAACTCCTCACATGGCTCGGTGGACGTCAACATGGGCCACTCCAGCTTCATATCGAGACGGCACTTGCAGATCACCTTTGAGGAGCCCAACTTCTACCTGCGCTGCCTCGGCAAGAACGGCGTGTTCGTGGATGGGGTCTTCCAAAGAAGAGGAGCCCCTCCGATCCAGCTACCCAGAGAGTAGGTCTCCATGTCTCCATACTGCTGAAATTGCTCGGCTGTCCTGCTATTCAGACTCTGGCGACCTCAGTTGAGAATTGTGCTTAACTTTTGTGTATTCTCATCTTGAGATGTTGCACTGGCGTCTGCTTATCTTGCCCCATTAGTATTTCAGCTGAAATTGAAAGTCTATATTGTTTTTGTTTATTTTGTCAGATAGTAGTGAACGTCCAACTACACCCATTGATCTCTTCAGAGCTTTTGTTTACACTACTCCGGTGTAGAAGGGACATACACATGGTCTTAAGTTTGTACGTTTAATTACTCAATCTTGAATCTGTGAGTGAATCAAAAGACTCGAAAATTCAGGCCTTCCTAATGCCTTGTTGAAGCAGGCTTAAAAGCAGCCAGCTAGGTTGGCTAGTTAGGATAAGCCTCGGATGGGGCGGATTAAGAGCAGATTTATTTGAAGGTGGAAATGTTTTCTTATGCTACAGCAACATTGATGTGTTGTGGAGTGCAATGTGTTTCGCGTGTGTGCATATAAACGTTCAGCAAAGGTCAGAATGCCCCCCAAAATAAAAGCAGGATTAGTAAGCGTAAACACTGCGTACTTTGTCAACAAGGCAGGGGGGTGTAGCTCTCTGATTGGAGCCTGGCGTGGAGATCCACCTAAGCATGGTGTGGTTAGACGAGCCCCACAGGCTCTAGCTGTGACACATTTCTGCAGTGGCCGAACCACCCCATGGGCTTCAGGAAACAGGCCAGAAAAATAAAGACACAATGCGAGCAATAACATGCACACGCTCTAACGTGTGGGGTTCTGGCTTTAAGGATCAGTAGTTCCACACACACCACTTGACCTAAAGAAAGAGCCTCTGTTTCCACGCAGGAGTTAATCTTTAGTGCAAAAGTTATTTTTCAATGACAAGTACCCAATGTCTTTCTTAAGAACAATGCAAATAGACGTTGTGTTGCAAAACTGTACTAGGCATTAGGCCTAGTAATGTCAAACCAAAATGTCATTTTGTCAACATCACTAATGCATTTTTAATTAACACATGATTATCATGTTCTCAAATAACAGCCCCTGAACTATGTCGTCATCACACTGACAAATTTGTGAGTTGGTGTCATAGGGTGAAAAAATCATTATCTTGCATGTATTTAAACATAACATTTCACTCATTTTTGATGGTAAACTGGTAAACTAAAATGTTGACTTTATATTTCTTTGACTACATTTGTAACCCTCAACACTTCTGTAATGCTACTCCAGCTAGATTTAGTTGCCGTTGGTCCATCCCCATTTTGACATAGCACCAAAAAGCAGTAATGGAACCTTTTTTGGTACTGTGTGCTGTGTCGAATAAATATAGGGGTAATTGCACCAGTGTAGGAGCTGTGGGCTGCTGCAAATTCATTAACGTTTATGAAATGTTGAAATCTGTCTAGACTAGCATTACAGAGAAATGTAACACATTGAGGATTACAGATACACCAAAATGAATAAAACAGACATTTAAGCATAGTCACAGAATATTTTGCTCTTCTGGAAAACAAGAAATATCATGCAATATCAATTTTTAAAATCAGTCCAATTACGGTCATCTGCCGAAACTGATATGATTTCAGTTTTATCTTGGATCCCTAATATAGAAATGTCTTTAAAAAACAACATGCAACAGACTTTCCATCATAGATAAGAATCGTTCACCAAAAAAGCAGTTGTGCATAAAATAACTCGGTTGTAGAAGTGTTGTCTTTACCAAAAGACCCCTAAAGAACCACTCAGTTGTGCAGTAGAATATAATGCTTGTGGGGTAAATGTACTATTACGCTTCATGAAAAGAGGCAGAATTTCAGCCTGTATTTTACAGCATACAAACAGTGGGGTAGTCTTGGATTGTGATCATGTGATTAAGTGTTTAGAGTGATGTTCTTTTGAGTTTGTTCTATATGAACCAGCTGATTGACTGGTTGAGATCATGTAAGAACCCAGCACTGTGCAATACATCATAAATGTGTAATACATCATAAATGTGTAATACATCATGAAATGCAAGTTTTACTAAATACTTTCAAACACAACTATTCACTGTCCCACCTCCACATCGGCGTACTCGTAGTAACATGTTCTGAAGGTTGATATATGGTCCTTTTAAACAGTGTAATACACTGATTTAAACTACTCAACTGTGTAATCAACAGACACAAAGGTTTAACATAAAATTCAAATAGAATTACTGCTGAACTTTTTAGCATTTGCATTTAATAGCTTTTGACGTTTTCCATCTGCTTTATCAGTGCAAGGAACAGATCCATGGAGCTCGTTGTCATGGAGGTTGCGATGGCTGTTCCAACAGACTGCTATGAAAACACAGTCTGACAAACTAGACCAGTGCTGGGTTCATGCCAGACTTGCCCTTCAAAACAACTGTACTGTGCATGTTGCAGTGTTCAACGTAGCTTCCCTGTCTAGTGCATTTCTGTATAAGCAATTTGAAAGTGATGCACTGATTTACCACTGTTTGTCTTCATAGTATCAGTTGTGTGTCTGTTCCAGCACAATACTGAATATTTTTTCTGTGCTACGCTCAAGTGAAGCTACGGGGCAAAAACAGTTTTCCCACTCATAAATGGGAAACCCAGGATTGTACAAGTTTACGAAATGTAATGCGCAACATGCCCTTTCACTACAGATGGATGCTGTGCTTCTATGTGATTGGTGTAATTTCTAATATAGCAAAGAAAGCAGGATATATATTCTCCATCCCTGCTTTCTTTTTCCATGTGGTGAGCATTTGAACAAGTTAAACATATAGTTACCCATCTGGTATGAACAACTTTCTGATGAGTACCCATACACAGCACTTTTTTGGATCATTACAGTGTTCAATACAAAAACAAAACCCGTACCATTCTACCTTTTATTGGCCTGTTTATTGCACTGAATACAGAAAAAGGCACAGAAACGATGGCTTAAAATCCTTGAATGATTCAAATACCTTTTTTTTTAAGGAAAAAAGAAACCGAGCCAAAAAACCACATTTATCACGCATTAGTGAATTAAACTGTCACATTAGCTTTTCTAAAGTCCATATTATTCTGATTAAACGCATGCACAGATTATTTCACTTAGAGTATATACCTTCCAGTAGCAGCTTATTTAAAGCTAGAATGAAAACATCATTGTTTATGTATATAGTCTTCAGAACAGCCCTCAGTAAATATGTAAAAATGTCTAAGTGCAGGAGCTGTCTTTGCTTGGGCTGAATCCCTTTTAAGAGCAGTGGAGGGAACATGCCTGGATATCAACTATGTACTTATCCCTTCGCAACATCTAAATGAGATGTTATCAGTCTCTGCCGTTTGCTGAACATTCGGCATGGGCCTTTGGAGCCTTCAGCCAGCCTCCGAGTTAAAACCACACATACTTACGGTGAAGTCATTCAGGGAATGTTTGGGGGAAAAAAGATCAGTCAGTCTGTGAAAGCCAGAGAACCAGCAACCAGAAATCCATGATGTGTGGGAGTCTAGCTTAAATCATAGCTAGCGTCGCCAGGATCAGCAGTGTTTTCTGCGGAGCAGGGGTATTTAGGGTGACTGCAGTCTTTCTCAGAAGTTTAGGAAGTTCATGTACGCTCATGTCCAGATACGAACCGGTGTCCGGTATTGATTTACTTTTCACAGGGACATGAGCTGTTACAGCATGTGTAAAGTTTTTACTGAGGAATATCATCAATTTTTGATGTTTTATTTCTTGTTAAGCTATAAACAAAGTCATACTGAGCAGTTTGATGTGAAATATTTGTGAAATATATATTTGAAACATACTGGTCAAAATGGTCCAGATGAACGATTATGGTGATTATGAACAAGCTGTTCAAGAGGTTATATAACCTATAAAACATCTTCAAAGTATCCAGAATGATTATACATCCATAATTATTATGAAATCTATTCTGAAAGTACAAAAGCGATTTTTTTTTTTTTTTTTTGTAATACAGCGTTGATAATTTACTTTGAGTATCAAATAAAATGGCTACATTTCCCCCCATTATAAAGAAGTTTTTCTGCAGCAAACCATTTTTTTATTTCACATCACGTTGGACCACTACATACATCTCCGTCACTAAATTATGCAGTGGCTTTCAAAACTCAGTGGAATTACCCTAAACAGCAGCGTTATTTCAGAAAACTGTTCCCTGATTTCTGAGTACATGATGACCAGGGCCAGCACGTCTATGCAGGTGAACTAGGCGGTCGCCTAGAGCGGCACTTTAACAAGGGAGGCAAAATTATCCCCCACCTCCTCAAAATATGACGAACCATGCTTAACTGCATTGGACCAGTGTACAGTCAGTAGCTGCTACATTTGCAATGTAGAATCACAGTAGCATGTTTTTCAGACAGGAGGAGAGGCACTGACCACTTCAGCAGGCTTCATGAACACCAAAGTGTCACTTGCTGCCACTGATTCGGATTTTTTTTATGTTTCAAAGGCTGCATTATTTGACCATATATAGCTTGATGTGTGATATTTCTGTAGTTAAAAACAATGGTAACCCAGTATTTTAGTGTAGATACGACCTCCAGGTTTGATTTATGAAAATAACAATTAGTACTGCAGTAATGGGAAATATCTAGTACAAAGGCTTTATTCTGATATGTGTAGACATTGACCTCCAATTTGTGAATCTCTACCCTGTTGCACTTCATGTTTAGCTTGTGAACAGACAAAATCATCATCAGTTTAGTGCTGGAATTGTTCGCACGTTATCAACACTGTTTTACAGTAGAATGGGCAGTTTGAAAGAAAAGTTTGTTTTATTCTGGGAGGCTTTATGAAAATTACTATGGGAAGCACATCATTTTTTTTCTCTTATTTAACAAGGAAGTGAACATTTCATTCTTGTGTTAAAAAAAAAAGAAGGCATCATACATTGCCCGTCTGTCTCTTTTTAACAATCTCTCTCTCTACACACACACACACACACACACACACAGAAACAATTGTATACGTATAGTCTTGAACTGAAATGCGTTTCCATTTGTAATTCGCCATTAACAACCTGTGTAGTTTAGGTTTAAGCCTAATCTGTTTCTGGGAAACTGACATATTGTGACAGTGTGTGTTAAAAACGTGTGGAGAGGATCAAAGCACCCAAGATATATTAGAAAGGTCTATGCAGTGTTTTGTTCATGTTTTGATTTGCATTTTTAACATGTGCTATGCAGAAAGGTGTTTGTCTTTATCTGTGTAACTAGAGATCATTTTGTGTTTAATATTTTATTGTCTCTGCTGCCAGGTGCACGTTTCGTTTTCCCAGTACGGTGATAAAGATTCAGTTTACTGCGCTGTACCACAAGGAGGCACTGAAGGAGGAGGCCCCCATTTCCCCTGTGAGACCCCTCTACCCGCAGATTTCCCCACTGAAAATCAACATTCCTGAAAATGACTTCAGAACTATGATGAGCCCCCTACCTTCACCAACAGGAACCATCAGGTACGACTGTGCTTGAGCATTAACCAGAGTTAGGTTCGCCATGTATTGGTTTACTTATAAATCAGAATAAGCATATGGTCTCTAATGTTTTCTAAAGGTGAAGGCTCGTCCACACTTTACACTGCATGACACGTTGTGTCAGTCAGTATGCATTTACTTTGTTTCCCTAGAACATAGCATTTTTTAATATTTTAACAGTAATGTGTTTGTGATATCTTCATATTTATTGAATGATCTGATGGTTTGCATCGTCTTTGAACAATGCTCTTCAGACGTAGGTGTTTAATTCTTTTTTTGTGAATATAAGCAAAGTGGAAAAGATGGGAAAGACTTGTATGGCTAAAGTAAGAATATATTCATAAAGTCAGCCTATAACAATCACTTTTGCCATGAACGTGTTGTATGTTCATATCTGATTGATTGCTGGAAGGTATATAAATTGAAATTCTTGAACATGAAACTGTATATTGAAGTGCTGTGTTTACATTAGTCAAGTTTGCAGACAGTGTTGGTCCCTAATAGCAAAGAACAAATGTATTTTAAGGAATAAGGCATTTATATGTACAGTAACACTCGCAGAATTTTTTTGAGAAACGAGGAGACCTTTCCAACGAGCCCTCATTTGTATTTTTAGCCCGAGTAGATCAGGTATTTTTCCCCAAAAACCGCTCACCACCGCGGCATGCTGATACTTTTGTCCAGCGACCTTCCGAGTTGCATGTTTCGGTGGGGAATTTAAATTAAAAGAGGCGAATATGGGTTTACCTTTACATTTTCTTTCAGGGAAATGCATTAAACTGAGTTTAAAATGAAATTAAAGTGTTCTGGGAGCATATTTGGGGTCATAATTAGGGTTTACACAAAAAAAAATAGGCATTTTAGCAATTTTTTAAACCAAAACCCAACAACGCAGTTTTTCACTATACGTAGGTGCACTTGGAACAAAACCTCCATGAAAAGCGGGGGATTACTGTACACTCTGTTGTTTTTTGAGGAACCGTGGGAATGTGCCATTTATTTCTCATGCGAATAGAACAGAGATTGTGGATTCCACAATCCATAATTAAATGATTAAGATTTAAACACAGTTGTTCGCTTTGGTTTGATGTGAAACACTCTATTCAAGGGAAATTCATGGTTTGTAGGAGTGATGATAAGAGCAAGACATCTGACGAGTTTAAGGCTTCTAATGCTACCTCCGAGAAAAGTATTACATGAAATGTTTACCAGTACACTGCTTGATGCCTTGGGCTGTTTTATGTTAACTATTTTGATCTAGAACATATTTTTAAAAGTCTTTAATGTACGGTGAGGCACATGCAGGTAGTTGTAAGGCAAGGTATGAGATTTACCTCACTGTTACTGAAACAAAAAAATATATACGACCTCTAGTTCCTGTAGCCACTACTTTAAAGAAATAAGAGCTTCTCTACAATGCACCTTTTCTCATCAAGTCACACTGAGAGACGTTTATTCAACCCTTGAATTACACAGAAGTGTTTTTAAAAATCAGTGTAGCTCCACTTTAAGTGGTTTTTTTTTAAGTAACTATTTGTTAGGCTGCACATGGTGAAGGAAGTGACTCTGCATTAAATGTACTGTACTGTTGTTTCTCCACGTGTTTGCAGTGTTTAGTTCGCCTGAGTGTGTGTGCAGAAGTGAAGTCTGCCCCCGGCGGCCCCTCGGTGGCCCTGCACTGCGTGTGGCTGTGAATGTGAGCAGCCCATGTGTCCGTGCGTGCCATATATGGCATGTGCTGAGCTCGGAGAGCTCTGATTGGTGGAATGGAAAGTGTTGTGGTTTGGTGTTTTGAGCTGCGGATAGTTTCCTTTTTCTGAGGGCTCCTAGTAGCCTGCCCCCACCCTCCCCTTCTTGGCCAGCTCCTACACTCAAAACAAACAGCATGCATGCTCACTATCCTTCCTGAGTCCTCTTCCCTCCCCCTCCCTGGCTGGAGCAAAGCTTTCCCTTTATTCAGCCTGTCTAACTAGTTTTCCACTGCTGAGCATGTGCTTTTCAGGGTTTTTTTTCTTGCTTGATACATGCTAGCAGGGATTACAGTTGTTTTGCAGACAGTGGGAGAAGTAAGAACATTTCCTGAATCTTCTGCCTGCTGGACAAACAGCAGATGTGCCAAAGGCTTCGAATTCCACATTTGTGGACATGTGGAAGTCATCTCATGGGCAGTATGGGGCTATCTTTGAATAACTGGCCTTTATAGTACAGCTGTTGATTTATAATCCCTCCTTTTGTACATATTTGCCTTCTCTCTATCGGTCCGAAGCTCTTTCATCCAGTAGGTGTTGTTTTTGAGCAGTGATACTTCGTAAAAAACATTTGAACGTCTGTGATATTCATACCTGGAACCGAATATTTGCAATGAATTTATCATTATGTTTAGTATGGAGATTTTGTTCTATTCAAAGAGTTAATAATTAATCCATTAAAGAGGTCTCCTCTGTAAATCATTAGTTGAAATGACCTTTTGGAATCCTCTGGGCTTGTTGAATCTTACCTCAAATTACCTTGTGTGGTAGCCTCCTACCTTGTGTGCATGCAGCATCATTCATTTTGCCTTTAGCATGACTTCACTGTAAGAAGGCCCAAAGCTCCATTCAGTGAACTGGATGAGCTGTGAATGGCAGCATGCAGTGTTTGACACTCACACGCAGAGGTCACATGGAGGACTTCCTGAAATTATTCAGATTCTTTGGGTTTTCTGTGGAATCCAGGCTCTAGACAATGCCTGAATGAATGTATACTTTTCACGATCTTTTGATGTTCTAAAAACATATTTTAAAACAATGATAAACTTATTTGGCTGTTCCTATGTATATTTTTCCCCCAAAACAAAAGTGTTCAACAAGAATGTATGGTAGAAAATTGCATTTTTTGTTCTGGAAAGTATTTATATTTGTCTTGGACTCAAATCTCTAGAATAGATCTTTAGATGAAAATGCTAGTGACAAACACATGATCTTTGAACACACACTTTGACACACACACACATATATAAAAAAAGATCAGAGATGAGTGGTAACCTACTGTAGCATATTTTCTATGCGTAGATGTGGGTAAACTGATATTTATATTTGCTTGAAGTCTTTGTAAGGTGTTATTACAATCAGGGCCAATTGTTATGAAAGTGCTGCCTCAGGCCTGGACTTCAACCTCCCATGCTGGCTGTGCCCTCCTCCAGACAATGGCCTTCCCCATAGAGTTTTGCTCTCCACCCACAGCCAACAATGGAGGGAGCAGCACAACAACTCTGACCCCATGCTCCATTAGAGTCTGCCAGCCATTAAAATAGTATGGGGAGGGGGGGTTTCTAATCCTTTTTTTAACCGGAGGAAGTGGATTAAGAGCATATGTTAAAAGCACACCCTTGTGAGACCTGCTGCAGCACCTCTAGAGCAAGTTTAGAGTTAAATCATTTGTTACAGACATGGTAGCATAGGAAACCCAGGGATGTAACCAGGATCTAATAGTGGAACCCTGCTACCACTAAGGATGGTTATCTAGAACCAGCAAAGGATTGAGACCATTTGGGTCAGTTCTGACTGGTTAATACTGAAATATTGATAAGCTCCTGGAAAATTAAGTGGTGTTAATGCTTTCTAACATAGCTGGCATTCATGCTAGATTGAATCAGTGGGAGGGACAGGAGGGATGCTCTGCATAGCATCTCTAGACATTTATACCCATTGCTACTCCCTCATTATACATGCAGGAAACAACTTGCTCATCAAAGACAAGTTGTAACAGAAGAACTCTTCTTACATTTTTTTTAATGCAAAGTCTATGTATCAGTAAGAGTAAGAGATTGGTAAGTAGCATCAGTATCGCTGTATGTAAAATCCTAATGATACCATCCATATGCAGAAAGTGAGTATGTTACCATATGATGAAAACTAAACTTTTGAAAGCAAATGGTAGCTCGAAGATGGTCTCTGGCAGTATGTGTCCAGAACCCTCTGTTCTGCAAAACCTCCAACACAAATAATCATCTCGAGCACTTGTTGTTCCAAGGGGCCCTGTTTAGATATTTGTTCGGATACAACGAAAGATCTGTTGAAAAAATTGGCCAGAACTATATGTATTGGTTTAACACCATCAAATTGATGCAGAGGTTTTTTGGCCAGTACTTAGTGCCAGATGGATCATTTATTAGCTCATGTTCAGGATGAGCAGGCAGGCTTGGAAAAGAGGTGTTTTAAATGTCTTGTTAAACTGTTAGCATATATCCAAGATGAAGGTTTAATATTTATAAACAAAAACTTATTTAATACATTTGACATCTCTTTTACACTATTACTATTTAACAACTAATGGACTCCTCCATCTCTGATTGGGTATGATTGGGTAACTTTGCGTTAATGCCAGTTTGGAAAGATCTGGTGACTGGCTTCATGTGACTCAGAGGAAGCACATGGTAGCCTTCACCCTCCCAGTGTTGGTGATACCATGCGAATAGGGGAGTCATGGCTACTTAGAGGAAAAACGGGCCAAAGATATTAACATACACACACACACACACACACACACACACACACACACACACACAGGCATAAACTAAAAACTTTTTTCCATTTCACTGTAATATTACTGTTACTACTTGGATACAAAGCTTTATTTTAACAGGACTACTAATGTAGACATGAGATAATCTATTGCTGACATTGGTGCACAGATGTTTAGTGAGCTTTGAAGGTTCTTAATTTTCGGCCACCCCTCTCTTCCTAGTGTGCCCAACTCCTGTCCAGCGAGTCCTCGGGGGGCAGGCTCCTCAGGATATCGCTATGGACGCAACATCACCTCAGACCTGCAGCTTGCTGCTGAGTACGCCGCCAAGGCCGTGTCAGAGCAGCGCAAGGAGGTGTCAGGGGGAGACAGCCCCAAGGTGAGTCACTCACTCCAGATTCACTCACTCACATTTGTGTTTTTCACGCTATTAGTCGTCTTTGTTGTATCCTGTATGTTTTTGGTAAGAATTGTTGTACAGATGTTTTGGTTTGATTCTGTGGACCTGTATGCTTGTCTTGCAGGATGAGTCCAAGCCCCCATATTCATACGCACAGCTTATAGTGCAAGCCATATCATCTGCTCAAGACCGACAGCTGACACTAAGTGGCATTTATGCCCACATTACTAAGCATTACCCGTACTACAGGACTGCTGATAAGGGCTGGCAGGTCAGTTTCATCTGTAAACATACGCTAATTTACTGTATTATCTTTTTATGTAAGTTGTTGATCACTTCCTCTTGTTATGAGATTCTTTGTTCATTTATAACATTTTCTCTTGTGTCATTTGTACCCCTGCTTTTAGTATTTTAAATATATATTACTATTATTGTTGAAATGTACAGAAACCCTCCAATATCACATTCCTGTACAATTTTACTCGCTTCAAATAATTTGGAGGGCACTGTAAAGTTGGAAAGCCACATAGCTCCAACTTTTAGTGAGTAGGTGTTAGTAGCATGTTATTGATCAAGTCAGGGGGAAACACAGTTTTTAAAATGTTATATAAAATGTGATTGAAAGTAAATAATTGAAAAATATAATTGAAAAATTGCTTTAGATTCAGAACTACTGATCAGACCTCTCTGGACCACCATGTGTAACTAAAAATATAATACAGCTTTTATATGGCAGTATTTTTGTTGTGGATAATAGAGTTCTTATTCATGTTGGGTTGAGGGCCAAACACATGAAATAACAGACAAGATAGTTTGTTCTTGGTAGCTAGGTTTTGTGTGAGACATTAGATAATTTAAAATGTATAGGGTGTAGGGCTGTAACAGTATATGAACAGTATATGATATGAAACCGGTGTGAGAAGGCAGAGTCGTGACACACCCCTTCCAACTCCCAGAGTTATCCTTCCAGTCCAGATCCAATGCTACCACATCTGTTGTTATTAGGAGGTACACATTCTAATAAAACCGTTTTTACACTGTGATGGGTGTATTTTCACCTCGATTTTAGGCAGTAACCAATAGTAGAGGTTGTTACAATTTAAACAAGCCCCCCCCTCAAGTCTTTCTGGCCTTCCAAAATCCACACGGAACGCCTGGGGAGGATGTGCGTATCCAAGCTGAATTTATTCAAATGTAGGTAAAAGGAAATTATGACACTTTGCTTTATAAGTGTATGTAAACTGGCTGGTTGTGATAAAACTGCTGGGGCGTTTGTTTGTAAGAGTTTTTTTGTGTTTTGAGCGAGGCTTGCGATTTTTGGCCAGCTGGGTGGAGCGCATTATTAGTTTTGGACAATGGTCAACCAATAGCTAAAGAATCGATTCTGCAGCAGCCTGTGACGATTCCTTGGGGTCTTCTGTAAAGATTGAATGCAGAAGAAGCAGTATATATGCGTTTATTGATTCATAATTCTGTGGTAAACATGAGGATGACTTGCAACAAAATGGCGTCTCAAATGGTACTGCTTGCATGAACCGAATTGTGGCTCGAAAATTGCGATACGAACCGAATAGGTTTGGTATATCATTACAGCCCTAATAGTGTGTAATATTTTCAGCAAAAATGTGTTTGTTATATACAGTATATATCACACTACTAAACCTGTTTTACTGAGCTCTTTATTACCTGACGGATCATTTTACTGTGTAAACTGACCTGTGATTGCAGAACTCCATTCGACATAATCTGTCCCTGAACCGCTACTTCATCAAAGTGCCACGCTCGCAGGAGGAACCGGGTAAAGGCTCCTTCTGGAGAGTGGATCCATCATCCGAGGCCAAGCTAGTGGAGCAGGCCTTCCGCAAGCGTCGCCAGCGGGGTGTGTCCTGCTTCCGTACACCTTTTGGCCCGCTCTCCTCCAGGTGAGACATCTGTCTACCCTGCTCTTTTTTCACTCACACACACACACACACACACACACACACACTTTATCAGAGAGCAACTACTTAGTTTTTTCTGTTTTCCTTCTTCTTTTCCTCCTCTTCCTGCTGGTCTTTTTTGCTTGGCAGAACAAAGTAAGTCTCATCTGTGTATGCTAGTCATTCCCAAGTGACCTGTTTAAGGCTCTTCCGAGGTGTCTTTTCATGTTGTACAGCAGCTTCTAATCTGTGTGTGTGTGTGTGTGTGTGTGTGTGTGTGTGTGTGTGTGTGTGTGTGTGTGTATGTGTGTGCGCGCGTTTGATGTCATGCTTGGAGAAGCAGGCTGTGGTGTGATTGTAACAGTTCCAGTAAAAGATCTTTGGGCGTGTAAGGGCTGTGTGTCAGGGTAGTTAGAGAGTGTGACTGATGTGGTTTGTTGTCCTGCTTTCAGGAGCGCTCCAGCCTCGCCCACTCACTCAGGGCTCCTCTCTCCTCACTCGAGTGGCCTGCAGACCCCAGAGTGCCTGTCCAGAGAGGGATCGCCTATTTCCCATGAGCATGAGTTTAGCTCTAAACTGGCTTCTGTGCCCGAATACAGATACACTCAGAGTGCCCCTGGTAAGTCTCAAAGCCCTTTCACTGCTGTGTAGGAGCAGGTCTGTGCTGCTGATAGAATTTTACCTCTTATTCAGACAGCCATGTGGAAAATAACCGCGGTAAACGGATAAACCGCGTTTACCTTTTATTTGACAAAGATGAATCTCCAACATCTCCCTTTGTCCACTTCAGCAGTAGAACATGTGTAAATTACCAGATGAAAAGTGCTATTATGATGATGATGATGACTATTATTATTATGTTGTTGTTGTTGTTGTTTCTGTGAGAACATATGCTAATTCTCCCAGGAACTGCTGGTGTATCAGAGTCCAGATGGTGTATCAGATGTACTAACTGTGATACTAATGCAGTCACTAATAATAATAATGATAAAAATGAATAATAATAATAATCTGAAGGAAACAATTATAGCTAAAATTATTGTTAAGATAACTTGGAATCTGATGAAAGAACAAACGTAGGTACAACCACAACTTTTGTCTGATAAAAGAACATAAACATGCAGTTCAGTAAATGTGATTGACGTATAGCATCATCGTTAATTTGAATATTCTAAACGTCACACAAAGCTTTCCTTCCGCTGTCAGGGTTTTGTTGCCTTTAGGCTTGTTTGAAAGCTGAGGCGTGACTGAGCTTTTTCCAAAGACCTGATGCCATTTTGTTCAATGTGTAAAACCTGATCTGAGGATGTGCTAAAATGCACACCACACAGCAGATGGCTTTTTGTTGACATGATATCTGCCTGCAACACTGAGCGCATCCACCCAGCGCAGCAGCTGTTTTTTACAACAGTGTATTTAAGTGCAATAAATGTGGCATTAATGTGGGACATCACATCACCCTACGTGTTTAAAACATCAGTTCTGTTTATATTAGCGACGCAGTTGTCTGGATATGATTTTCACAAAAGAAATCAACCGATGAACAATGAGTTTTTAAAGCAATGGGTAAATACATTTTTTATGGTCACTGGTGGATGTTACCTAGGTAACTCTGTCCGGTCTCACATGGCGCAGGTCTAGTTGAAAGTTCTTTTTTTAAATAATATATTTTAATTTATGTTAATATATATTTATATTATATTTTAAAGCAAATTAATATACATTGATTTTATATTTTATTTTTAAATGTACATTGTTTGAATGTATATGAAGAATATATGTTTATAGGCTTATATCAGCTCCTTTTATTTTTTTCTAAAATTTGGCTACATGTGATTTAGGTAAGTCTATAATATGTAATGTAAAAAAACATCTATTTTTTATTAAATTGTGTTATGATGTTATTCTTTCTAAATAAATTTTTACACCGAGGGCAGTGTAGAACTGCAGGAAAATGCAAGAAGCTGATATTGCATCCAGTGCTATGTGATGTGGCAACATATCAGTGGACACAATAAAGGATTTTTTTGATAATGGTCAAAACGTTTTTTTCATTAGGATGTTCAAATGTTGCTTGGATGTTCAAAAATTGCATAATCGTATAACAAATACAGTCATTGCTCAAGACTTCTGACATCAAATTATTTGAGTCTGCTGATTTTGGGTGCAGTTTTGACTGTTCTCATCTTGTATCTTGTCCGGACCCCCAGGCTCTCCAGTGAGTGCCCAGCCTGTGATCATGGCTGTGCCTCCTCAGCCCTCCGCCAGGTTGCCCAAGCCTTTGGCCTACATGCCAGCCTCCATCATCAGCTCCCAGCCGCCCACGGCTCAGGCCGTTCATGTGGTGCAGCAGGCCCCGGCGGTCACCATGGTTCGTGTGGTCACCACTTCCTCCAACTCCCCCAATGGCTATGTCCTGGCTAGTGCGGCCTCTGCAATGGTTGGGGAAGGTCCTGGAGACCTCAGAGGTATCAGCTCCAGGCTGAACACTACTATCTACTTAACACTACTATCTTTTCACATTACTTAAACTTCTGCTTCGATGCCTCTCTTTATAAAGGCACTGTTGAAGAGATGGGGGCTCTCACAACTATCCCTGCTGGCAGCCGGGTCATCCAGGCTGTGGGAACCCACCTGAGCTCAGCCTCTAGAGGGCAGCAGAGTTACACAGTTTTGCAGCCGGGCACCTTGGCGCTGGGCCAACACCATCTTCCCGTTCAACCTATCACTCAGAATGGCAAGCACGCTATTCCCATGGCCAGCATCTCGCCAAATACTTACGGTATTTATACATTTATTATAAGAATAGTTTTGTCAAAATACTAATGAGCAGTTTCCTCTGTGCTCCTATGTACTTCTCCAGATAACATGTTTGGTGTTTGTGATTTGCTTCAGGTGAACTGCATGCCTGAATCATCACATACTTGCCTCAGACCTCATTGAGCTGTTAGATCATTTCAGTTAGATACATTAGAGATATTCGTTTATGAGACTATGAAAATGGTAAAAGTATGTGGCACACGAATAGCAACCATGTAAAAACATGGATTTTGTGTATGCCTTTGTGCATATATGAATGACAATTAGTGTGACAATATCGTCGTCAACAAACGTTTATCACGTGTCAAAAACGAGACCAGACACAAATTAAATGCTGGTCATGTGACAATAACTATAATGAAATATATCATGTAATGATGACGAATAAGGACTAGACTAAATGTGATTTATGAAATAAAAACTATGCTAAAATGTCTCTTCATTTTTGTTGACTAAAACAAGATTTTACTCCCATTTAATCACATTTTTATTCATAATGCTACTAATAAAAATATTATTATAATAATAATAATAATAAAATCCAAGAGCCATGTAGTGTTGTCAAAAGTCCCGGTTCTTCGGTACCAAGTACGGTACCTAAAAAAAAAAATGTTACGGTACCAGGTTTTCGGGAGTACCGGTGGTACCGAGCACACGGTACACCCGGTT
>JBBPDB010000140.1:9454823-9466249 GCA_037974465.1 Brachypetersius altus
TATTTGGTACCGAAATTGGTACCGAGAACCGTGGATTTTCACTGGTATCGGTACCGAATACTGAAATTTTGGTACCGCGACAACCCTAGAGCCATGCATATACTGTACTGTACACACAAACACACACACACACACTTGAAAAGACTGAAATACAACTTGCATTGATTAAAACTACACTAAAATAGTCGTGGATAATTCTGACTAAAATAGAACTAAAATGCTCAGACTTTTAGTCGACTGAAACTTGACTGGACTAAAAAGAGTATCGATGTGACTAAGACTAATAAAAACTAAAATAACAGCTTGATACAAATATTAGACCAATCTAAAATGAAGACAGGCCACCAAAATCAACACTAATGACACTAAATCATGCAGTGTTTCCTCCAATTTTTTTTCAGACCAAGGGAAGACCCATTCAAGCAACCAGTGTAGTTGGTGTAAATTAGTTTTAAAAATATAGCAAATACATTATTCAAATAAATGCAGTTTTACACTCTTTATACTGTTATTTTTTTGGAATACAAGTGTGATTTACATTTAGCCTTGCATAGCCAATTAATATATGTCTTTAGAATTAATTACAGTTCATTTGCCAATGTTTCTATAGAAATATTTGGAACAGTGTCAGTAGTTTGTGGTTTGTTGGGGCATATTAAGTGATTTCCAACTGTCTGCAGACTTTCAGAGAGGGGAGCGCTCACAAACAGGAAACATGACACTTTATATTATATTGTATTGTATTATATTGAGTTTGTTTCTATGAGGACTTAGAAGATTATAGCCTGCTGTGATTGAATGCTTGGAGACTCGGGGAGCTATGCAGAACGCGATCCCGGCCTATTTAATAAAAGTGAAAACACTGCAACAGTGTAACTTTGATTTAGCATCTTAAATGTTCATTTAAACTGTACCCTTACCTCCTGTATGGATTTCTCAAGCGGATACAGTGTGACATTAAAACAATAGTGTGCAAGACTAGCCTGTGGATGGTCTTATGTCGGTCTTTGGTTTGTTCCTGGGTAGTGTGCCGTTTCTAATTCTTTCTTTTTCTCTGGATGTTCATCAGCTCTCACGAGCCCCCTTCAGATCCTGGCAGCCCAAGCCTCTACCTCTCCTCCAGTCCTGGTCACCAGGCCCCCCAGTGTGGAGATGGAGGAACATGGCTCTCGAGAGCCAGAGGCCAAACGGCCTAAGATGGAGGAGGACAACGTGGCTTCGGTCCCTCAACCTGTCATTGTTGCAATGAACCAGGAGGCCAGCGACTGAGTGAGTGGAGCAGCAAACGAAAGAGAAGAACCTTAAAAGTGAACCCCCGCAATAGTGTTAGCCCAAAGTGCCAAGGTTATTGAGGGGAAAAGGTTATTGTTTTGTCTTTTTTTTTTTTCTTTTCTTTTACAAAGAACTTTTTTGAGAGATCAAGTCCATCAAGGGTAATGTAATTGTATCTCTCACAAGAGGAGGATCAACAGTGTGTTCTAAGGGCAGATATGAGCTCAAATGCATTATCCTATAAGCCTTTAAAGCAAATGCTGACACGGTTTTCATTTTGTGGGTTTCTTTAAAGAGGATTGGAGCGGTCCCTCAGAGACAGAAGAGCGTACATGTGCATGTATTGCCGTGTAGTTCCTCAAAAGGTACAGTTGAACTAGTACTTTGAGTCAGGACGGGACCAATAACTAAGCAGCTATTTCTATTTGGGAGCACTGCTCTCACTGAATTGAAGCATTATATATTAAGCTCATTGGAAACTGGGAGTTACTCCAGGTTTCTGTGTCACATAGTGAGAATTTATTTATCGTACTCTATCAGTTTAACACCATCACTTCTGAAATCGGATTGTTATAACCAAAACCACATAAAATTCAACAAAAAAAATGTAGTAAATAGATTCAAATTCCCCATTTGTTTCTAGCTGGAGCTCTTTAACATGGTATATAAAGTATTTTTCTATGGAAGGCTATTAATTTGCTTACTTAGATGTTATAATGAGGAATGTGTAGCACATGTCAGTTTCTGCATTGGTCTGTGTATAGCGCAACATTAAAACAAACTCAATGAATGTATGTATCTTTTGTTCATTTGTTATAATTCATGGCTCCCTTTTTGGCCTAAACTCTTGTTAGGAAAGTAGAAGTTGATGTTAACTCTCAATGTTCTGTTCATAAAAGGAAAGGCCGTGATTTTGAAGTCGAATTCTGTGCGGTAATCAAACTTTCACGCATGGCTAAGGCCTGCAGACCCTAATAAGATTTTAAGATTATTCATTAATTAAGCCACATGCAAATTGTATATGCTGGAATATTTAACTATTAAGAGGGGCTACTGACAACCAAATATGTTTATTTCTGTTTCTAAGACCCAGGAATGTAACCTTTTAATATTCATTGCCAGAGAGGCTAGTTTTCCACTGTCTGCCTCCCTAAGACCGCGTGACGATGGTGAGGCGTACTAAAATGAATGTTAAACATTTTTCTAAAAGTTCTCAAAACTTTGCAGTTGTTGTTTTCCACAAAAGCTTATTTTGATAGCATTCACAAAGTGTTAATCAAACTTTATATTTTTACTAACGCAACAGAGTAAATATATGAGTGTTTGAATCCTTGAAGTTAGGTTTCAAGACAATCACTAACAGGGTGGTTTTGTTTGCCACTTTGATGCGAAGAAGCACCTCAGACTGCTTGCAATATTAACAGTAATAGAACAATGCAAAAGACCAAATGCATATCCTCTTCATTAGTGCCTTGGAGGCCTGTAGTAAAGCTCCACACTCTACTACTTGCTACTTGGAAGTTGGAACACTGAAGTTTATTTTTTTCCTCTATAGGCTTAGAAAGACAATATAACACTGTGCTTTCTACCAGGTTATACTAGAAATAGGGTCATACTTCAGTCAGCTCTAGGTTTGTGCATTGTAATGAAGAAGATAATTCAATAAATAACTCCTCACACTACCATAATGTCATAATAAGGCTGTGTCAACCTGTCCTTCAGTCTGAAAAGGGCAAAATTCACCAAAATACACTTGCCTTCATTAGGGCTCCCGTGCCCACAACAAGGGGTTGCACACATTGTGAAGGAAGAGTAAGAGGAAATTAGTCAAGGAATCAGATTTTCAGATGTATTATTTCTTTCCTCTTCCTTTTTGCTAATAATGTATTTTGTAAAGTTGCACGCTGTAGGTAAAACGACATCATTAGAGATCAGTCACACACTTGAACCACTGAAACTCCATTTAAAGTGTAGTTCTTAATTTACCTCAGTCAAATTCAGTCATTTGATTGTAATGGCTAAAGTGAAAAAGCATTAACAGCTGTAATTTAATGTGTGGGATTAGGGAGGGAGGGGATAGGGGCTTTTTAGGTTTTTAAACTTGTCAGAAGTCATGAAAGTACAAATGAATAAAACAAGCACTTGGCTATAGCGTAAACCCACTGAATGAACTCTCACTGCCTAAAAATATTTTTGCAAATATTTTTAACAACGTGTCTCTATCAGCGGTCTGTAAGGTAAATATAAAGTATTTTGTCGACTAATCCGATGTATTCGATTTTGTGTGCTTTTGGTGTTCTTTGCATATTAGCTTATGCAAGTGTTTATACACTAAACATGTGTAATTTAAAATCAAGTCAAATGAACTGATGCACGTTTTCTTTCATCTGTTATTAGCTCTTGCTCTGGGTTTGACCTCTGCCCATTGTGTACAAAGCAGCCTCTGTTAGTCCTTGCTCAGAAGCATTGACTTTTTAAGCCTTTGTTATAATGATTGTCATGCATTCATTAACAATTCTCTGACACTTTCACACAACCTGATGAAAAGTGGCAGAAGAGCATAGGACGTTTCCTTTTCTCTGAAATGCATTTAAAGGCCCAAACAGGAGAAGCTGAAACAAGGTCATGTCTGTGTTACCTTGAGCTCTTAACTAACCTAATAAACCTGCGTTGTATCATTTAAGCAGTGGTGTCATAAAGGGCCTTTGTTTTATTGCTGTTCTACATCGGCTGCTGCTACGCAAAAACATGGGCCTGCAAGTTGCAGCCATTCCTCATTTGGGCTTTAACCCCTGGATTGGCTGAAAAGACTCAGATTGGCCGGACTCTGAAAAGCAGTTTTGAAAAGGGCATCGTCTCATTTCTTTTATATCTATACTGGTGGGGTTTTTTGTTTTTGTTTTTTTGTTTGTTTGTTTCTTTCTTCATTCATGTAATTTTGTTTGAAAAGTTTAACTCTTGCAATCCTACATGTCTGTATGTATGCCTGGTATGTTGTCTCACTCTGTAGCTCTAGTTCAGATTTGCCTCTCATGTTGATTACATTAAACCTTTTTTAATGTAAGATGTTTCTTTGTGCACATGTGCAGCTCTGTCTGTCTTCTCACTGCCTTTGGAAAGCTCTAGAAAAAGCTGAAAATGTGACGACAGCCTATTAAAAGGTTTGAGCTGTCAATTGCACGCTGTCCATTCATCATTTCACAGGATCTAGAGAAATTCGAATTGCACTTTATTTAAGCAGTTATTTATTGATTTTTGTTATTTTGCACACATCTGTATGACCAAAGTCATATGGTTGAGGTACATGTAAAATTTAAGTGTTCAACTGTAGAGAAACTTTTGATTTGTAGTTAAATAATCAAAATCAACATCAAGTCTAGTGTCATTTATCCAACCTAATATCACGTATGAAACTTGTCAGTAATGACAATAAATTTATGAGCTAATAATGATTACACAGGTCAACGGCAAAATCTGACACTGATCATTATATCTATGCCACAGTGTGCGCCTGTCTGACTTCGCACTGAAAATATTGAAACAGTAACTTGTTTGGTGCCTGCGGTTTAGTAAAAACCACATGCAAGTCTATTGCAAATCTTATATTACTCATAATGTGAAACCAGTTCTTAAATCAACATGAAAATGTGTTGTGGTTTCTGATGATTACAAAACAAAATGTTGACCTGTGTTATGTAGCACTGTAGCTAATTCAGTGAAATGTTTAACACAATATGTCAGTTTTGAGACTTATTTGTCAGTTCAGGTTTTTATCCGTGCTCCTTTTGTGTAACTTTTGATGAATAAGACCACAATATGAGTGACTGCTCTAGGCTGACCGCCTTCGGTGTGCATTTATGCAGTAATGTAGAGTTTGTGTGAACATGGTGGTACAAGCGCAATAGGGAAAAACCAAGTGCCTTCCATGATCAAAACGCGGCATGACTGCTACAGGTTCAGATTTATTTAATTAGCAATTTCAATGAAAATTTCAGATGGGTTCTGATTTCAGAACACTGGTACTCAAGCTCCCTCTAGTGGCACAGGGAGTAATCTACAAAAATGATTTTAATGATTTTAAATGTTTCTGTGGGAATTTGTGCCCATTCATTCTGTAATCAAGTTCTTGATTCTTACACACCGAACTCATCCAATCATGAATTTATGGGACGTGTCATGCTAGAATAGAAAAGACTGTTCCCCAAACTGTGTCTACAAAATCGGAAACAAGATGGCGTTGTCCAACATGTCTTGGTATGCTGAAGAATTACGATTTTCCACTGGAATTACGGGGTCTAGCCCAAGCACTGTAAAACAGCTGTTTCCCAATACTTCTGTCCATATAGTGTGAGCAGTATAAACTGGGGCTGTGGACATGGTAAGGCGTTACTATAGTAACAAAGCGACCAATGAACGACCAATGGTCTCGGTTCACATGACAGGAGCAGCTGTCACGTGGTTTCAGAACTGCGGAAACAAGGCTGTAGAAATTACTTATGTATGGAAGATTATTCCGATTAAACTAATATTTTGATATGAAATATCTCTTTTAGATATTACATTTCAGCTATCCTGCCCCAGCATGTACGCTACGGGAACAGAGAGTTTGATAAAGCAGGCGAGGTAAGAGGTTCTCTCTAACTGGTGTGTTTGTTTTGAAAGTGAGGGCTGAGGGCACTGCATGGGTTTTATGCTTATATTCGCCACACAGTTGCTGATTTTTAAATATATATTTTTTATCTGACGAACGCATGCTACTTGTATGGGTTGGACACAAGGACAGTACACACAAGCTTCTATATCTATATTTTTGTATTATTTGCATAGTGTACTTTCTGTAATGTACTGTTGAGTTGTATAGCTTTTATTCTATTGATTGTGCTGCTTTTGTGCTATCCACTTTGCTTGTATAACAATGCAATTTCCACCTTGTGGGCCGAATAAAGGGTTATCTTATAATACAAGCTAACTGAGATGTTCACGAAATAACACAGGAATTATCGTTGCAATTTAAGCTTCTGCTTTGATGTTAAAGTGTCTGTGGACAAATAAAGTCAGGTTTATATATGTAGCACCACCATGAGTACAAGTAACAGCCCAGCTATGCCACATTGGTGAGGAAAGTTAAGGTTTTGTAAGAATCTCCGAATAAATGGCAGCTTCTTGAGGGGAGAAGAATGGTTTATTTTTTCAGTTTTGAGTGCAGCATCTCTGCTTTGATACTGTTGTACCCCTGTTCAATCTCCATGGACATTTATGTCTCGTGCTTTTCAGAGAAATTCAGGAAGAAGAGCTGCAGAAGTTTTATGGTCGTGTATCTAAACATCTTTTGTCCAGTAAAGACAGTGGAGGAGATGTAGTTGATTCTCTCCAGAGGCTGCATTTGATTCTTTATGCCACAAAATATACAAGGACATAAGTGTGTTAAATGTGCTTTTGAAATTGTGCTTAATGCATGCCTAAACATTTTGTATATGCATGTCAGCAAGCCTTTGATTTTAGTCCATACCTTGCTGAATGTCTTAAGTGAAGTGAGGAAATCAAATGTATTCTCTATTGCTCTCCATGACTAGGCTCCCACAAGACCTCATCAAGAAGCTCCAGACCCTGCTCCGCTCTCCGTCATGTCCAGAGCAGTTTCAGATTCTGTCCTCTGCCATCCTAAGGGAGAGTCTGCCCCTCAGTTTGAACAGCTTCTCAGCAGACTTCAGCCAGGACAGCAGAGCACTCAGCTATATAGCCAGTGTAGTGCTCTCTCAGGTACTGTCCCAGGGTCCACCTTCACACATTTTCTTGATGTTCATGGGCACACTGTTTAAACTGTGGTTCTCATTACCCAGGCTAGAAGTAAGGAGGATCTACTTCCTCTCTGTCAGCATTTGTTGAAAAGTTTGGAGTCAAGGCAGCCTGAGACACAGGTTCCCAAACACACGCTTCCCATTCTCTGCAAACTTTTTAGCTGCTCTCCACAGATTCTCAATGAAGGTGAGTTTGTATTGACAGAAGCTCACATCTTTTGTAATGAGCTTTCATATCTAAATGCAGTATAAATGAATTTATATGCTTATGCTTTAATTTAGATCAGGTGAATCTAGTCAGTCGGAAAATGGCTGATTGGTTGCGATATGCCAGTGTTCACCAGGGAGCCTCCATGTCCTCTGGTGGTTTTTTCACCAGTCCCAGAACACGTCAGGTAAGGTACAAACCCCTGATATCAAATCAAGCAGATGACTAAAAGGAATGGTTCACTTAAAAATCTAATTTGTGATAATTACTGACCTATTGATTTCATTTGGAGTAAGGGTATTTTAATCACTCCATTAAACTTCGATTAACAAACATAAATGAAACACAAGTGCATCAGTCAGTTTTTGTAGTCAACCTGTTGGAAGTGGGGAGATGTAAAGACCTGAGAGACTTCACAAGAACCAAATAATTATGATCAGGCGACTGATTGGAATTCTCTCCGAAATTGCAAGGGTTGTGGGGTTCTCCTGCTCAGCAGTGGTGGCTACTTACTGACAGATGGGCAACAGTCTGTCGGATGCCTTAGACTCATCAAAAAGATATCCTGTCAATGAAATTTTGAATACTTTTTGTCACACTGCCAATCTTGTTTGGAAATGGTTCAAGGCATAAGACGAAGACTTTAGGGTGTTGCCCTGGCCTTATATCTTAATTGCTTATATTTTAACCTGATTGAGCCAATGCTAGTACAAGAAGTCTGTTTGGCAGCCCAACCTCATAACTAACAGGACTTAAAGGATCTGTTGCTAATGTCTTAGTGATGGATAGCACAGGCTGTAGGACCAACAGCATATTTGGCAGGTGGTCACAGTATTTTGGCCTACAGTTTGCTTAGCAAACTGCATGATTTGCCTTGGATTGTCTTCCTGCTAGCCAGCACTAATGACTGAAGTGGATGGGGCAGTGGCCGGTGATTTCTTCACTGTGCTGTGTGTGGGGCAGAGCTACACTGAAGACCAGTGGATGAACATGTACGCCTTTTCCATGATCCGGAAATGGCTGCTCACATATGACGCCGAAGGAACCTCTAATGAATCAGGTAAAAGAGCACAAAGTTTGTTTTTGCTGGAAGGTTGATGTATGGTTGCACTGGTTTCAGTCATGACGATGCCTAAAATCTGCTAATAGTTCGTTTCCAATTTCATAAATTTGTTTGCAGTTTGTTACATCATCAATTTCATAGATGTGTTTTGACATCATCCCACATTTCACGTTTTCAGTGCCTTTTATGGCATGCAAAATAACTGAGAATTGGGTTTTTACTTTTGATAGCTCAGCTTAAAAGAGTGCAGGTCAGTCAAACACCACACCAAGGTAAGATGCAAGATGCAAGTTTGGTTCTGATTTAAAAAAAAAAAGAAACAGCCAGAATTTCTTTCTTTCTACTCTTTGTCTGCCCAACCCTTCTTCTGGAGAGTTTAGTTCCAACCTGAAACCAATACACCTGATCCAGCTGTGTTTAGGAGCCTCTTAGTGGGCAAGGTGTGTTAAATTGTGGTTTCAGCTAAACACGACTGAGTTCTGCATCTCCAGGCGCTGGATTGGGCATCCGTATTTACTCACATTCAGACTTTGTTCATGCTGTGTGATTAACCCATGTTTTTCATCCAATAGACCAATAACCAAGCACCACAATCAATGAATGACTGCACCTTCTCCGGTTCTTATTAAACCCAGTGGCTTGATTGCAGGGCATGTCAAATTGACTTGAATTCTTTACTTCTGTGTCTTGTTAACAAATGTGGGTCTCCTTTGTTTGTTGAAATATGCCTTGCTTTGGAGGGTGATTTTTTTTTTCTTCTGTTGATGCAGATGACCGTTCTGAAGTGGACAGCTCTGTGATGTCCATGGTGTCAGCTACCTCCTCGTCCAGCCGAATCCTTCCCCCAAAGGAACGGCTCAGAGAGAAAGTCTTTGAGTACTGCCACCGGCTGATCGAGCAGAGTGACCGGAGTGAGTGATTTTTCTGATGTTAAGTCATCAAGTGAGAAATGACAGTGAAACACTCACAGTTCCACAATTCCAGTCACAGAACAACTGCTGTTTAGTGACTGGTTTCTGCAGCTGTGGTGTTAACGCTAGATTTATTTGCCATTGTTCTAGCCCTCTCGACAGCCTTCTATACTTAAAGTCCCTAATGTTTCATTTCAGAGGCCATAAAGAGAACAGATGCAGAACTACAGAAAGCGGTAAGTCATACCAAAGTACCTTGTATTTGCTTGTGAACAGAAACCTTTTCCACAGTCTCCTTGTGTAAAACAAAGATTAGATACTATAGCCAAAATGTATCATGAGGCCTAAAGGCAATTCCCTAGCAGTCAAAGGCCAGAAATGGCTAAATGTACCTACAAAGCAGTTGTGCCATGTTTTCAAACAGTAGAATCATTTCATTTTATTTGCATTAAGTTTGTTTTAATTAAACAAGGGATAAAAACATTATGATAAAGGAATCCTGGGGTGACATCATCTTGTTCGGTGTGGTCGATATACAGTAAGGGCACAGTGAGGGATCAAACATAAAACAGCCAAATGTTTTCTATAAACAGAACCAGTATTTTAGGGTTTCACTGCCTTGACTCCAACAAAATTTAGAAAATGTGATTTCTATTCCTCTTCCTTTATGCATTTTTTAGGCTATCAGTGTTAACAAACAGACCTGATATTTTGAGCAGCAGACATTCGCCCTACGTTAATGTGTTTATATTTCTGTGTTCACTTTATTCGAGCATTCAGTTTTCAACATTATAAAGGTCCTATTTTGGACACAGAATTTGTTCTTTGTGTCCCTGTCTAATGTTCTAGCTTTAAGTTACTTTTGTTATCCCTAGTTCTTTTAAATTGAAGGAGATGCAATGTGTAATAGGTTGGTTGGATGAATGATGTTTTCTTTTGTCTAGTGCCTTGTGGAGTCAGTGGCCATAATGGACATTATCTGTAGTGAGGATGCCTCCTATGTGTATCGTGCCTTCCCCAGCATTAAAGCACTGTATGGCAGGCTGAGTGCAGACTTGACTTTTTCCCGCGCTCTGCTGCCCATAGCTCAGTTTTACCTCAACCACAGTGAGTGTCCTGTATCCTGAAGCAGTGCCTTTTCTAAAGTAAACATGCACAAAAATCTTTACACAACCTGTTTATGGATTTTATGTAATTGTTAGAATTTGTCTGTGTGTGTTCTGTGTTTAGGTGAGACTGCTGCTGTGGATTCAGAGGCCATTTTCTGCCAGCTCTTTGCCCGTTTCCCAGCAGAGCTTTTCAATGAGCCAATACTGGCTTTCGAGTTTGTCCATTTCTGTCTCCATAATGTGAGCTTCCTACAGGAGAAAGTGCCTGTGTACAGACACAGCTTCCCCAACCTGCTCAAGGTAAACGCACCCCTATAAAAACGATTGTTCCTGCCTTTTGACGGTGCTTAGAGTGTTGTGCAATACTTGTCTGCCATTCTGTCCTCCAGTTCTTAGCATGGAACAGCCCAGGTCTGATCTCTGAGTATATGGAGTTGCTACCCTCTCTGCTGTCTCCTGAGACAGCAATCGAGCTGTTCCACACTCTGCTGGACCTGCCCTGCCTGGCTGCTGCCCTGGACCTCCAGCACAGGTTGTTCTCTACATCTTTAGATGTTCTAAAATATTAATACTTTACAATGCAAAAGTGTTTTTTCCAAAATCTTAAATCTGAACTCAAACAGGATGCCTGTTATGTTCATCTAAGCATAAGTGAAATTTGGTTGCAGATCAGCATGTTACCCAGCTCAAGATCGTGCTGCATGGGACCAGCAAGGCTCTAAGATCACTGCTTCTCTGGATGCTTTCCGTCAGCCATCTTACAGAGGGCTTTTCCTCTACATCCTTAGACCTGAGGCAGGAACTGGGGATACTATTGACAGGTAAAGCCTGCTAATCTCTGACATAAAAAATCATTAATTGCAGGGCTGTGCAACTGCTAAATAATGCATCTGTGTGCAGGTGCTGATTCATCTGCATTTGTATTGTACTAGTAAAATCAACGTAGATGTGTATATATTTGTGGTGGGCTGTTATCGGCGTTAATGTGAGACTCTTATCGCGCGATAAAAAAAAATATCGCCGTTAATCTATTCACAAAGTTGGGTTGGGAGCTGGGTCTATACT
>JBBPDB010000140.1:9470041-9485145 GCA_037974465.1 Brachypetersius altus
GGCATTTATCAGACGCTTTTATCCAAAGCGACTTCCATTCTCTACCTACAGGGGGCAGTCTCTCCCTGGAGCAACTTTGGGTTAAGGGTCTTGCTCAGGGACCCAGTGGTGGTCTGCTGAAGGTAGGATTCGAACCCATGACCTCTGGGTCTGGAGGCAAGTATCCTACCCACTGAGCTACCTCCACCCCTACCTCCTGAGCTACCTCCAAATAAGCAAGTTAATTTAAAAGTAAATTTTTAAAAAACTAGTCCCAACAGAAAGTATTTGCACTCCTTCACTTCTTCCACATTTTATGTTACAAACTTGAGTATTTTGAGTACTCAGATAGATGTGAGTATAGATTTATAGAGTATAGGTCCATAAATGGCGAAGTGAAAACTATATATCTATAAAAATGTAAACATTTAAATTTTGACTATGACACTCAAAATTGAGCTCAGGTGCATCCGATTTCCACTAATCATCCTTCGTACTTCTTGATTGGAGTCCATCTTGATTGGAGTCCACCTGTGGAAAATTCATTTGGTTGAACATCATTTGAAATGGCACACAGTTGTCTGTATAAGGTCTTTAAGCAATCAAGTCAAGGCACTGTAGTCTCCATTTTTTCGGAAATGGAAGAGGTTTGAAGCCACCAGGACCCTCCCTATATCTGGCTCCTCAGCCAAACTGAGTGATCAGGGAAGAAGGGCCTTGGTTAGAGAGGTGACCTAGAACCCAGTGCTCACTAATGCAGAGCATCCAGAAGGTCAACCATAGCTAATGCACTCCACCAATCAGGCCTTTATAGTAGAGTGGCCAGATGGAAGCCACTCCTCACTAAAAGGCACTTTGCAGCCTTCACTGACGTTTCCAGAAAGTACATTAAGGATTCACAGACTGTAAGAAGCAAAATCCTCTGGTCTGATGATACCAAAATAGAACGTTTTGGCCTGAATTCCAAGCATCATGTCTGGAACTGAGGAACTGGACGACTAGTCTGCATAGAGGGTAAAATGACCGCTGCCAAATATAGAAAGATGTTCAAGAAAACCTGCTCCAGATGGCTGGAACTCAGACTAGGTCAACAATTCACCTTCCAACACGACAATGACTCAAAGCACAGAGTCAATATAACAATAGAGTGTCCTTGCGTGGCCCAACCAGAGTCCAAACTTGAATCCTATAGAACATCTATGGAAAAACCTAAAAATGTCTGTCAACCCGCACTGCCCATGCCAAAATATTAAGCCTTGGGTGTAAACAATTATGAAACTCTGGATGAACAAGCTTTTGGCGATTAAAGACGATTTGGCGTCTTTCTATAAAGTTGCCATGTCATTATAGGGTACTGTGTGTAGATCTTTGAGGAAAAATGATACACGAATCTATTTTAGAATAAGTCTGTAATGTAACAATGTGAAGGAAGTAAAGGAATGTGAATACTTTATGGTGGCACTATTGATACCTATTGATATGCAGAGTAGGAGTGGGTATTATGGCAAAAATCTTACTTTTGCATTATGAGGTTTGATAAGTTGAAACAGACAGAGGACCACATTTAAAATATTTTCATGAACTTTTTTCCCAGTATTACACAACGTTAAACACTAATTGCGCACTTTGTAATGAAACATATCACTTGTGTTCTGTATGACCTGATGTGCTCTGAAAGGTAATTTATCACGATCATGATTTTATCTTCCTATAAGGCAGCACGTTCTTTCTTCCCCTTTGATTGTATGTGTGTGCTTAGATGGCTGATGAGAAGCTGATAAACCAGTTGCTGCTGGTCATGTTGGAGAGAAGCAGCCTCCTTTACAGCATTAAAAATTTCGGCACTGAAGTGCAGAGGTTTGTCAACTGATTTCCTAATGCTGTGAATATTTGGCTTGACTTGTAGCTGAATTTCCTTGATAACTATTTTGTCTAATTTGTATTCTGATTCTCTATGTGCTTCTGTTTAAAACTGCTGACTCCTTTTTTGTAGAGTGTTCAGCACACACCTACAGGTCCTATGCAAGCTGCACCCTCCACTGATTGTGGATCAATACAAGGAACTCCTGGACTTTGCCAGCACCACCACCAGCATCTCTGGTAAAGAGGACTTCTACACACATGCGGTAAGTTATACATGCTTCCCTTTCTCACTGATTCTATATTTAACCATTCTGTATTGTTTTCCTTGAAGTTATAAATGTGTGTGTGTGTGTGTTTGTACGTATGCAGGTGTGGGTAATAGGAGAGTACCTATCTGTGTCTTATGACCCTCGCTGTACTGTGGATGTGATTACATCTTTTTTTGAGGGGCTTGAGGCAGTTCTCTTTGAGATCACACAGGTACGTCAGTCTGCCAGCCCCCCATGCTACTCGCCACGCCTTCTCACTGTGTTGATGACCGCCCTGGCTAAGCTGGCCTCCCGCAGTCAGGACCTCATCCCTCGGTAAGACTGTTGGCCCCTCTTCAGCATCACACATGTACGACCCCTGCGACTTAACCTGTGCCTCTAAAGTTTGGGGACCTCTAGTTGTTCAAAATGATTTCAGGACAGTTTTTTTCAGTTTTTGTTTGCTTTGCTTTTGCTTAATTTAAAAACTAACCTGAATTAGTTATCATTTGTAGTGGTATCAACACTAAAATGCTTTTAATGTTCGCGATGTGCTTATACAATTTGTACTTGAAAACTATCAAACTAAGCAAATGTTTGTTTTGTTACTTTAAATGAATATAATGAATGAATGAAATCCTGTCTGTCTCTCAGGGCGTCGCTCTTGCTGTCAAAGATGCGGTCCTTTGCGCGCAGTGGGCCCACAGCAGCGTGCTTCAGTGAGGAAGACACTGAGGAGATCATTACACGAGCTCATGAGCTGATTAACCTGCTCAAGCTGCCTAACGTGGCACAATTTGTGTTGGCCCCATCGGCCCAAGGTGACAGTCCCCGCTGGCACAGGGATACTAACACAGGCCTGCCGCAGCGCATGAGAGCCATCAGCAGCCTACTGCACAACCACTCCAACTTCCTGCCTGCATAGAGCCCAGTACAGAGAGCTCACTGTACCTCAAAAGGAGCTTTACATAGGGAGTGTGCACAGTTGCCATGCAAATCATGTGCAATGGACACAATTAGAAGCACAATCAAGGTCAGAGTAATTTACTGAGAATCCTGAAGAGCAATCATGAAAACCTCTAATCAAACATGGATTAAACCTTCCCAATGCTGAACAAGTGAGTGTGTCTCTACTCATTTAAAATGTTTGATATAGTGAGGAAATGTCAAAAACAAAATTAATGGGGAAGACTTTCTCAACTGCAGTGCAGTTATGTGTTACCAAACAAAGTAAATGTTTAACGTCCCAGTGTAGTGGTGATGTGATGGACAAAACTGACTTTTCTTTTTGCAGTATTGTAAAAAACAATATAAATAAAAAGATCATACATACAAAATGTTCTTTAAATTACTGAACTTTTTAAATTTTAAGGATGTACAGGATACAAATACAAATAAAAACAAAGCACTTGCATTATTTGAAATTATCTGTTTTTTTTATTTGCACCCAAAAAAAACAGCTTGTGTGGACTTAACAGAATACATTAGTTTTAGGCACTCAAGCACTGGAAATGTACAAAATGACTTGCTTTTGCAATATAAAAGAAATTGTTTCTTTCACTGTTAAGATTTAATGCTTCTTCATGTACTGTATATCTACTCCATAACATGGGATATGTATCACGTTAACATCATAGTGTTTTTATCATAATTTATGTGGTTTTGATAAATTAAAGTCTTTTAATGCACAATTTGAACAACTAATATTACATTTGCAGTGCTAAAAACTGGAATCAAATTCATAAAGGTTTGGCAGAAGTAGTTTTACTACATTAAACTGTAAACTTTGAGCTCTTGGAAAATTTCTATAAAAAATCTATACATACACTAATAAAAATCTCTAAAAAACAACTTTGATTTAAAAAATACACATTTCAGGTGAAATGAGGACTTTTTTCACCTATACAAAGGTAGATACCGTCAAAAGCTACACAGTTATTTTGCGAACTGCAAAGGCATCTTGTGATCAGATGAACCAAAAATCTTTGTAAATTAATTGTTTAATAATTACTGGCTGGTAGTCAACAACCCATAATGAATACAGTGTATGAGCTCCAATATGAGGATGTGTTGGTCCCCAGGGCCTCAGGCTGTCACCTGGCCGTTTTGATGTGGCTGCTCCCTGTTGCGTACAGGTACCTCCAGATGGCGTAGTAGTGGATGCCGGCCCCTATTGCCACGAAGACATGCCAGATGGCATGAGCGAAAGGGATGAGGCCGTCACTCTTGAAGAAGACCACGCCAAAGCAGTAGAACACTCCACCCATTGACAGTTCCAACACGCCCTCTCTGTTAGGCTGACAGCATAGAAAAGAACAGAAAGCACCATCTGGTTAGCATGTCATTTTCTTAATGCTCAGTGGCTGTTTGCTTTCATTGTTAGTGGAAATGTATGAGTAGTCCTTTCACACTGATATAAATAAATTCTTCACCTTTGTTCATTTAGTTATATACAATCGATTACATGGAGGTACTCTATGCACCATGTAACCAAAAGGTTAACAGCTGCTTAGCCATGTAAATAGAATGGTACACTATTATTCTCAGATCTTACCATTGACAGAAGGACAAAGGCAGGTACAGCTCCCATGACAGTGTAACACAGCAGATCCAGTATCTTGTTCCTAAAAGATGAAACATGTTGCATCTCTACTGCAGCCACTGCAAAGGTTTCTAAGCACAGCTAAACCAAAGAGAACAGCGAAAAACAGTCACCCTCACAGGCTATTTTGGCTTGGTTTGAGGGAGAATGGAATAGGGTGTCATGTCATACCCTCATTAAAACTGCCACCCCGTGCCGTGCCCTGTTCCACTATTATTATATTAACATTTTAACACTGTTGTTGTTCTAATTTCATCCTTAGCTTAAAATCCTTTATATATTTGTCCTCTGTCTGCTTTTAATAAGATAGCAGTATAAAAAATACACGGGTCACAAAAAGAAACTAAGTGTAAAAGGTGTGGTAGGTTGTCCCATCTGTCAAGCTTTAAGCAAAGCAAATCATTATTCACTAATGAGTGTTACTAACGGAAGGGTTTAGCACTTCCTCCAGATGTAGTCGATCCACCAACGCATGTCTGGAGTTCAGGTTTGGCTTTTCCTCTTTAGAACTGAAGCTGCTGAGGAGGTTACTTTGTTAAGACACTACATGTCAATAGTCACCAAAAGGCATGATTACATGCCAAAAACTTTCTCATTACCTGCTCAAACCACATCCAACTTTTTATTAAGGTGGCACAGACTTGTAGATGTTACATAAAAGATGCATAATATGACAGTGATACAGAAAATATAAGCAAAAAACACAATTTAAGACAACACCAGGGCTGGAAAGGACTGATCTTGGACAATGTACCTGTGCATACTTACCACAGCAAAAACTGAGTACTCCTATTCCTAAGGGGGTCTGTTAGAACAGACCATGTTTTCGTAGCGTGTAGTTCTTTCTTTGAGCTCACAGTAAGTCATACTGTGTCCTAAACCACCCACACAACTCTATGTCACCTTAATGAATGGACTGAATGGATGCAGTTTGAGAGTTTTGGTGCTGTAATTATGTAAATAAATTGGATATGTATTGATGACTACATCTGTGGATAACTACCCAACTTCTTTTAGAGAGAAATGAGGCAGATGCAAATGCAGTCTCTACCCCTGATGAGAACAACATACTTTTCATGGAAAAAGAAGACATAAGCAGATCCTACGCAGGCCATGATCCACACCAGCCAGCGCATGTGGGCTGCCCAGGGGCCCAGCTCCCTCAGGTTCAACCTGCATACAACCCACGCATCAGTTACGACCCGTCAACAAACATCTCCATGACCGTTAGAGGACACGCAGAACGTTTTTCTTCATTTTACCTTTACACTGATCAACAGACCTGTGGAACTTAATGGTATTTTGTGACTACTGAGGTGCTTATACTTCTCATACTCACCAGGGGGCATAAGAGGCAGCAATGAAGAAATAAATCACCATTCGGTCACACATGTGGAAGCGCTGCTCAACTCTCCTGCCAAAGGAAAAGCACAAAGGGAGGATTTCAGTTATGGCCTTTCTGGCAGAAGCAGTTTTTTTCACATCTGTGCTGCTGTACTGATGAAATGATCTAAATCACTGGGTCCAATCCACAGCCACAGGCTGAACAGTAGTATAAACCACACAACATTAAACAAGCCTTTGGCTCTCTCCAAAACATTGCACCCCACAAAGTGTAAACCAGACCAGAACTGACTTCTCTGGATTTCTGTGTTTCTCTTGGCAAGCCGACAAACCAAACAAACGGGTGCATGGCACAGCAGAAGGTTATTTTCACTCATGACAGACAGATCTGATCTGCACAAGGAATACAATTGAGGAGCCCAACAAGAACTGACAGGCCTATGAGTCAGTCAATCTGCATCGTAAATGGAGAGTCAAAGGAAATGTCTCGGCTGGTTGCACTGATAGAGCCTGACAAGTAAAGTCCTGCAAACTTCCCATGGCTTTCACAGGAAACGTGCCTCTCCGTAACTAATAAATTACTGTGAGAACTGTAATATCAAAGAACGTGGGATGGAGGTGGCACAGTGCACCCATGGGCCTAAACAAAACAGTGCTGCTCGGAGACTCAGAGAAGACATCAACAACATTTCCACTTCAATCCCGCTGCCTGCCATCTGTGGGCGTTCAGATGAAGGCTGTAAACCACATAATGGATGAGAAAGTATGTAAATTGTGATGAGTCATTTTTAAGGAACCCTGTAGCGACTCAACGCAGAAAAAACTCAATTAACTTAAGTTTACATGAACATCCAAATGCCGAATTTCAGCAATATCCTATTTTATAACAACTTTAACATAAAGGCCAATGGTCCTCAACAAGAAGACTGAACTGAGCATTTTAAATGCCAAAATATTAGACTCCGTTTTTACAGCACTGCAGCAGAACTGATTGTTTGTAAAAATAGTCAAAGTTGAGCAACTCCCAAGTTTTCTAAGAATGCACCCCCTGTAGCTGAGGGCAGCAGATTGGGGGAAAAACTAGTTACAGTGCTTAATATCAGGTCAAAAAGAAAATGATTTTTACATTTTTATTTCCAAGTAATAAAGCGACAACAGGCCTTAAAAAAGCAGACATAGTAAATGAAAAGAGAAGTGTGAATTTCTCCCAACCACAGTTTAAAACTGAAGTTTCTAATGCTGATTCTGTGGAAAATGTCAAAAGTGAAAATGTGAAGCACCACTGTCAGACCAAACACAGTGCCTTCAAATAAACCTAGTCACATACAAATAAAGTAGACCAAAGGTCACTAGAGTGCTCCTCAGTTTCCTGACAGAGAAAAAATATATACTAGAATAGCTGTAATATAGTTATTCTTTTTCCTAAAAACATTTTCCCTTCTTTTTATTCAAACAATAGCCAGTGGGCCTGCAATCGTAGAATCGCATTACATAAACATGTTTAAAATAGAACACTTTCACAAAGTATTTTGGTAGCCTGGAATTTCCCTGTACTGAGAATCCCATTTAGTTTTTTGTTTTGAGACCTTTGTATTGAAGAAATATTATTATTTTATGTAACTGGACCTTTGCAAATTAGAAGTAAAAATACAGTTAAAACAAAAAAAAAAACAAAAGAAACTAAACATATTATTACACCAGACAACAAAAATTAGTTTCATTACCTTTTGTAGTGTTTCTTACACAATCTCAGCACACTGATTTCGGTGCTTGTGTTTATTTTCATGTAAGGGTTTAGCTAGAAACGTCTTTTTAGAAAAAACTAAACTTGCTGGTTGACATGGTCTTTTGTTATACTGATATCTTTTGTTTGTTTCACATGTAGATAACAGGGTTGCACTGCGAGACACACACGCATCAGTGAGACTGATATCAAAATATTAGTAGTATTGCAACAACCTTATAATGAAAAATATACATGAAATTTAGTTTATTTCTAGAACCACTGAAGGTAAAAAAAAACTGAGAGAAAGACAAGAGTGGGATGTACACTCATATCAGTGTTTTTCCATGTCACTTTTCACAGATATAGTATTTATAGTACTGCAGTTTTGTAGGCTGAATGCCATCGCACAGGTACTGCATGTAGAGGCCTGCTTGAGAAACAATGAATCGTTCAACCAAAAAGTGAAACCAATACTCTGAGAAATAGTGTAACTGGGTTCTCACAGCCAAGCTACAATTAAGATCTTTTCTGTTTACTGTGACACTGTACTTTCCTTTGTTCAAGAAGGCTTTATTTGCCATGACAGTTAAGCTTAGACTAAAATAAACACTCTTATTGCTGCCGCCTAACTGTAATATGACTCCTTTATTTACAGCACACATATCTGCCAAACATGTTTGGTGGAAACAGACTCATATTCTTGGAAGGACTGCATGTCTGACCATGAGGATTTCGAGACATGCAGCTTGCAAAACCATCAGGTCTATTCATTGTTACTCATGTTACGGATTTCAGAATGTAGACCAGGTGCGGAATGATGAAGAGTTGGAAATATGACATCCACAGAAATGTTAACTAATCCAAAGACACAAACAGCTTAATGAATTCCTAGCTGCAGCTTGCAGCTCTAAATTAAGAACGTTCTGTAAGAAAACACAAGACAGTTAATTGCTCCTTTAGGCTGTTTATAATGAACATGTGTCTGTGTGAGTGTATGTGCAAGCACGGTCATTCACAGATCCCCTCAGGTGTGCATAAACAGGCCACATTCTCAGAATTTGCACATTCTGAGAACAGATTCTAGTGTCTGAAATGTGGATCTAGTAGATCTATATTTGTGGGCACAATAACAGAATACTATGTCTACAGAAGTCTTTAGCTCCTGTAACAAATGAAGGTCCGCAACAGCAGCAGCGTTCCACATAAATACTTACTGCAAGTGACTCTTCTTCCAAGTCACAGTATGGAACATAGTGGACATGATGAACAGGCCGGACAGTCCGGAGCCGTACAGCCACGCTGTGAGACTCTCCCATTGATCATCAGAGAGGAAGTACAACAAAGAGCTGCCCAGGATGCTGGGAATGATCCAGAGCTATTTAAAACAAACATGCAATGAAAGAACATTCATCTGCTTCCATATATTGGAAAATGAATAACATAAAACCCAATCAAATTTGAATATCATTTGCAAGACAGGGTTCCTCTTTTTACAATAGTTAAAAACAAAAAATGGAGACAGTACCCAATGTCCATCCTTCAGGCACTCTGGAAAAAAACAACTGACATCTATCCTCAATGACCAATCTGACCAAAAAAGTGAAAGTGAAGTAAAAGTGACCATTTGTCATACGTGAACACACCACTGCACAGCACGAAATTCTTCCTCTGCATTTAACCCATTCACCAAGTGAAGCAGGTGGCAGCCAGGAACACGGCGCCCGGGGAGCAGCGTGTGGGGACGGTACCTTGCTCAGGGTAACTCAGTGGTGCCAAGCGGTCTTGGGAATCGAACCCGAACTTTCTGGCCGTAGGGCGAATGCCCTAACCACTAGGCTACCAGCTGCCACCATGAGAAATAAAAGCACCACTTTATTTATTTATGGAAAGAATAACTAATGAAAACATCAATATGTAAAAAATATTCCACTTATCCCAGATGTCTATAAATTCTAGGGGGTGATTTTTTGGTTTGTTCTTTTAGAAGGGGGTCACGTACTGAAAACGTTCTGTTTGAAGACTTTTATTTGACTAAGCCAAATCAATCTGTGTAACTGGAGTTCTGTTAAGTTTTAAAAATCAATATTGACTCTTGACCTAAATATCGAACACCACATTGAATGTAAATACAGGTGCATCGTTGCACTGCTACTATCCCATTGTCTCCTGAACCCCTTGCCTCCAATATGAAATGCACAAACAGCATGATTGCTACAACAGAGACTCTACTGCTAAGTTAATAATCCTGTTGTAAAGTGAACAAAGCACCTCAGCCCCAATTATACATTTCTAATGACAGTATCTGACACAAAGTAAAAGCAGACATTTCTCATAAGTAATCAGTGAAGCTTCCTGTCTTCTCAGTCTGCGGTGTTGATAAAAGAGGTCAGCGAGGATTTGCTGTGTGGTCAGAGAGTGCTGTGCGCCAGCCATGCCAGATGTGCAACAGCAGTGTGTGGGGAGGATTAGAGAGTAAGATGCTATCTAAACAGCAGAAATGCGCCAAGGCCACAGAAACATGCCTTTAAAAAACAACTCCAAAAGGCTTCAGAAGAGGAGCAGGACTGAGTCAAATGAAAATAACATTTCTACCTGATTCTGTTTGCTGAACTTTTTCTGATTAGAAGACTGCAGCAGACTTGACAGATAATACTTTATATCCACTAGTTGTGATGAATCTTCACTGTTTCTCTGTGCTTGCATGATCCCCTCACTATAACTGCCCTAAACCCACCTATAAGCAAACCAGATGATAAAGGCATCAACTACTTACTCCATGAGTTGCACAGTTGGCTGCGTGCTCATACTCAGTTGGCTGATATCTTTTGCTGGATGGGACACGGTTGTTCATGAATCTGAAACAACAAAGAAAGGAATGCATTTGTATTCATCTCATTGTGGTTGAGATTATGTTTTTTTTTACTTTATCCATAATATTTGATTATTTCTTATGAATAATATTGATCTAATGGGTCGTGGAAACGGAACCCATCTTTAAATGTAAGTGTTTCGCCTGCACAAACACCCACACACACACACTTCAACTTAAGAATGGCTTATTATTTAGTTGATTTGTTGGATCAGGTCCGTTAAGAGAATAGAATATGCAGAACATTGAGGGCCTCCATGATCATGGTTGGGAAGCACTGTTTTCCTTGCTCTAACACCTCTAGTTCAAAAAGGGTTAAATAAATAGTTAGTTGCATCAGGTGTGACGGAGGCAGGGAAAAGTCTAAAATATGCAGGAGCGTGCTACTTCAAGACCCCAGTCCTACTAAAATATATTCAATTGTTTCATAATACCAGGCATTAACCCATAACATCTATTAAATATGTCTCAACTAATTCTCTCTCAGGTCTCTCTCAGGTCTGATACATTCATGAAAAGGATGCTCTTGCTCTGTAGTTATCTGCCCCCACACGTTGCAACATTATACCACAAATCTCATTTGTAAACCAACCATACTAAGCCAGTGCCAAACTAAACAAGGGTAACGTGCCAAATACTCTGGGAGCTGTGTGCCCTGACCTTTTGCAGTGGTGAACATCACACACAACTCAACAAAAATAATCAGAAGCACACATTTTGGCCTGCAGCAGAAATTAAGTGAGCAAAGACAAAAAGGTGGTAACTCTGTTATAGTAACTCTTTTTCCAGACATTATCAGACGAAGATGAACCAGAGATGCAGCTGAGGTGGTGCCACTGGTGCTCAGGTGGTGCAGGAATAAGTGATTATTGACCTGCAGGGGCATATCCCCTGGAGTCTCATCTAATGTGTCATGCTAATTCCCTCTGAATCATTGATTTAATGTCTCATTAGAATTACATGAGTGGACTGCATACTGAGGAAGACTGTGGTGCCTTGTTTTGCTATAAGCCTACAGCCATTCAGATATTTGTAATTAAATGAAATTGAAATATGTTTTATTATAGAATAAAGATGTAACTGTAATATGTCATGCAATGCACACGAGCAAGCCTCCATATGAAGCTGATGCCGAACATTATTCTAATCCAAGTCACATTGCATAGTTTTTTTTTATTGCACAAGAATTTTTCTGTGACGGCAGACCTAATCCTGCCTGAAATCCATGCTTTTCACCATGCTGTTCATCATACTCTTCATCATGCTGTTCGTCATGCTCTTTCACACCCCTCAAATCCAGCCGCTGATGTATTGAGCAGTGATGTCATGGTCGCCATGCCAACCAGAGGCTTGGGGATTTTCTTTGTGTTTTATGCCAAAACGCCCCTTTTATCAGCATGATTGAATTACTATGCTTGGGTTGAGTTTGTGACATGAGGTTGGCAGACTAGGATCACATAAATATTATTTAATGACAGCATATGTATAAACTGCAACAATGAATTTCTGGTGGTCAGAGCTCTGGTCAGAAATGTTTAGTCTCTGATGCAATCTAATCAACAACTAATCTGTTTCTTTTTCACACAAAAGCAGGATTATGTAAAGACCCACTGCATATCTGGGGCTGTTATGAAACATGCTTTCATAACATTTGTCAGTCACTTCTTACCTACATCAATCAGCTGTTACATTAAAACCACTTGCTTAACATTGTGTACGTCTTCCCTGTGCCGCCAAAATAGCAGTGATCTGTCGAAGCATGGGTTCCACAAGACCTCTGAAGGTGAGCTGTGGTATTTAGCACAGAGACATTAGCAGCAGATCCTTTATATCCTTAAGGACCCTCCATCGGTCAGACCAGCACATCCCACAGATGCTCGACTGGATTGAAATATGGGGAATTTGGAGGCCAAGTCAAAGAAACAAAGTAACATCCACTTGAATGCCAGGACCCAAGAATTCCCCACTGAGCATTCCCAGAGCATCACATTGCCTTAACTGGCTTGCCTTCTTGCCGTAGTGCCTCTTGGTGCCATTGCCCCTGGGAAGTTGCACACGAGTATCCAGCTGTTCATAAGGTTTATAAAAAGACTACATTAACCAGATGAGGCCACCTTTTTCCATTGCACCATGGCCCAGTTCTGATGCTCACATGTCTACTATAGACCCTTTTTGTGGTGGAAATGGGGAAACATGGTTACTCTGACTGGTCTATGGCCACATAGCTTCATACACTGGAAGCTGCGATGCGTTGTGTGTTCTGTTAGCTTTCTATCATAGTTAGCACTGACGTTTTCAGCGATTTGTGCCTCAGTAGCTCTTCTGTGGGACTGAAGCAGACGGGATCAATGAGCTACGACTCTCCTTAATATCTGTCATGTCTAGACATCACAATTTGGTCCTTGTTGCTCAGATCCTTACACTTTTTTCATGCTTCCAACATGTTAACGTCACAAACTGACAAGTCACTTGTGGCCTAATTCTTCCCACCTCTTGAGAGGTGCAACAAGATAATAAATGTTATTTCACTTCCCCAATCAGTGGTTATGGATGGTTGGTGTGTGTCTAAATTATAGCCCAGGAAAGGGCATCACTACCCAGAAACATCTGGACCTTGAGGGGGTGTAATAAAAAATGCAGAGCTGATCCAGGTGTGTGGTGTGAAGTGAATGTGAATAATTGAATCATGCTAACTGAATAAACCTGGGAGAGGAATTTCTCATGCAGAAAGCTGAAGAGCTTAATTATACTCACTTTTGCATTCCTGTATTCACACCATCAGCTTGCGAAGGATATTCTTTTCTCAGTGATAGTTCTGCCTTTTTCATGTATCAACACAGACAAACTGACAAAGTAAATACCAGGAATTTGGCAAGGGTTTGTAAACACAGTTTGGTATAGAGAGACATCGACACATAGTGTGTGATTAACTGCTTGAAATTCTTCCTAACATTCCTAACCTAAAGTCATACAAACTGCAAAACATCAAGTCAGGTCAAATAGGTTTACTGACATAATAACTATACATACAGTACACAGTGCAATGAAACTCTGTGCCTCCAGGACCATGGTGCAACACAAGAACAGAAACCAAACACCACAAGACCACAAGGGCAGGCAGGACAAAATACACAGAGTGCATAAGAAAGAGAGAGCAAGAAAATCATACACGCAGTAAAACATCAGGACAAGACAACATTTAGTGCATCTACATGTTCCCATTTCACTGAATGGCTGAATCAGTGAATGTTTGAGTCACATTTGTGTAGTCATGCAATCTAAGGGAATGGTCAGTTTGTGGTAGAGGCAGGAGAAATTAGAGAGAAGTATAAAGGGTAATATGAGGGCCAGCCTCATGGGGTTAATAAGACTTGTCTCTATTGCTTTCTCTTACGCTGCCTGTGACAATGTTTCACCCAGCCCACTGCAGCTGTGTCTTCCTGCCTGGTCCTTACAATAAGCCCAAGACTGTATGACTTAAAGTAATATGACTTAATGTAATATTTACTCTGCAGCTCTGCCTGACGAATATAAATGTACACAGTAGTGTGTGGGATGCAGCATCGCAGAAAAGTGCTTTTTTAAAAGCTGGGCATATTTACCACCACACGAAGAAGCACCTGTGTGCTAATGTGTATTTATACAGATTTATCTACATATTCATCCCTTTTGAATTTTATTGTGCACAATATACATACGTTCTTATTAAAACTAGAGATACTAAAGTATGATAAGACAATTATTATATTATACTTGTCTTATTTTATTAGAAAACATACTAAAACAGGTTATCTAAGGTAACATATTTAGATGGGATACAGCATTTAGCAGACGTTTTACCCAAAGCAACTTCCATTCCCTAACTACAGGGGGCAGTCTCCCTTGAGCGACATGGTGTTAAGGGTAATTTAAAATGCATGAACTGCATTTTCCAACCTGAATGAACATCTGCCATTTCTTGTGGTCCATTCATTCATGAATCACAAAGTAACTAACAGAGGTATGTACACACCTGAAATGAAAAACTGTAGTTCTGCTGGTGTTCGATTCCATGCCCAGGCAAACATGCTATCGTATACCAGTAGGAGCTCTTGGGCATGACACCTTTCTACACTGGTCTACACTGACTGACAAAAGCATCTAATTTAAATAAAGTTTCAAAGTATTTGTAATGCACTGATGAATGTATCAATGCAGTAGGAGACTGTCAAAAATAGTACAGGTACAAATGCTGTTGCCGGGCTGGTGCCCTCAACAGGGAAGTTTGTTAGTACTTTACTTTAGTGTTTGAACCTTTGAGGGCTAAAATGTATAGGATCATGGCTGCATCAACTATATGCAGAAATGTGCTTGTGATTGTATGAACAGTAGTGGTGGTTGGACCGATCCAAATATTGATACTATCGATATCAAAGCTGGTATTGATATTGATCGATACCAGTGTCATAAGATCGATACTTTAGTGCCGGTACT
>JBBPDB010000140.1:9485245-9500347 GCA_037974465.1 Brachypetersius altus
ACAGAGTTCGTTTGGGTTTTCCGGGTTCAGATGAAGACAGTCTAACCCAGTCTGACTCCACTGTTTCTGTCTCGGCCGTTTTGTAACAAAGTGTCTCCGAGGTTCTAAAATAACAGTTCTATATCAGATCATTGTAGAACAGAAAAAATACTTTTACTGTAAACTACGTTACGATGTTCCTCATTACAGTATTAACTTACCAGACGAAGAAGTAGTGCTGGAGCAGAACAAGTCCTTTAACAGAAATGTGTGACAGGGGTAGGGGAAAAATGTCTGAGGGCAGGTCTGAACTTGGTCTGAACTGAACGGTCGCACTTCCCCCACTCCACCCATCTAAAATATGTGTGATTTGTCCCGATAACGCCACCCAGTAAGAAAATTTTGGGTTACAATATTTGTTTAAAAAACAACTCAAGCGTTCAATATTTAAAACAAATCAGCAGTAAAACCCAAATAAAACAGTCACAAGTTGCCTCAGTCCAGTAGGGAGCAAACACGCTGTTCCCACTCATTCCACTCCCAAGTCTATCGGTTGAAGACCCGGGACTGATCCCACGCCTAAGTCGACCCTCTGGAATCCCGTGCACGCCTCAAACGCCGATGTAACCGCGTCTAAGCAGCCTCCCCACCGCTCACCAGCCCGAGGAGAGAGGTCGGCAGTAACTTGTCCTCGCGTCGGGTGTAAAATAACTTAAATCGTTAACGACTCAGAGAGAGAGAGACAGATAGAGAGAAACGGAACAGAGGAATGGCAGAGAGGAAAAGGAGCGCCGCGTGTCTATATTTTCAGCCTGAAAATGAAACAACGGCCAGCTGTCTCATTTGTAACAATGCTGTAAAACACACTGGAAACACAATTAATTTATATAATCGTATGAAAAGTCATAAAAAAGAACACCGTGAGCTTCAGAAAAGGAGAGAAATCCCCAACCCCTGACCCCGACAGACAGAGGCAGAGGTCACTGGCAGATAATATCCAGATAATTGTGGTGAAAGTAATATTTTACTCACATTCGGCATTAATTAATATTAATTTTCAAAGTACAGCTGGTCATTTGTTACTTCAGCCAACTCAAAAAGTATAAGTTATGCTACGACCTAGATACAGTACATTTGTCCCTCTGAAAGGTGTTATTTAAATGAATACATTTACTGGAATTGAAACAAATACATTGCATATAATATGGCTCAGATTTGATTGAATATAATTACCCTTTTGTGTTAACTGTGATGATTACTATATTTCAACAACAAATAGATGTGCTATAGACTTAATCATATTTCTTTATTTCTTTGAGGGTTGTGTCTAACTGTGCCTCCATAGACAATTAACAGAGATGGCCTGGGGTCTCAGCCAAAAGTTTCCTTTCAAGAATAGTCCAAGTTACCTAATCACACTCTGCAACCCCTGGTCCTACTTACAGGAATTCTAAGTATCTCAGAGCGTAGTTGATCTTCTCTGTTATTTGTGAAAGCGCCTGCACTTGTGTAATAAATGTGTCACATATTCTTATATGAGTTTTTTATCTTTCACAGCTACCAGTTTTTTGCATATGCTGCACAAATGTGTTAAACTGTTGTTTGTAATGTTTTGCATTTTCAAAAGTTACGATCCGAAATGTGGTCTATGCCACAGTAAGGTTGCTGAAGTTACATAAAGTGGGAAATGCCCCTTTTCCTGGGCCTCCAGCTGAAACATTCCCACTGTCACATCCTGTTCCCTTACTGAACCCAGCCCTCGAAGGCCCAGCTAGATTTGGTAATTAGTTTAATCAGACATGATGAGGACCAGGCCAACCTGATCAGCATGAGCGAGACACTGTGTACTAAACTGGGCACAATGGCAACTTCAGTGTTTGCAGCTTACTAATGAGCTACAATACCGCACACATTCAGCCATTGTGGTGAGGAGACTTGTACATCTATAGTGCACTGGTACTGGTGTTGGGCATCATGGAATATAAAAATTAATGCAAAACATAGTAACATCCCAGTATATAATATTTATTTGTTCAGAAATGTGTTCTTGCACTGTTTACGCATTCATGAGCACTGGAACTGGGGTACAATAGCCCAGACCAGATCAGGCCTAAGCTAAAAAGGTTTTTAGTGGTGAATCATTGTTTGCATTGCAATGCAGCACAAGACTAAACCTAATCCATGTATGGGAAACCAGCTGTGGGTTTCATAAGACACTAAAACATGTGTATACAAACACATAAACACAAATTATGTCATAGTATTAATATACTGTGTATTTGTTATATGTAGCTTAACTACATCAGAAATCTGTACCAACGGTCACATTTTTTCGTCTTATACATTACAGGACCAGCTTCCCAGTCAGGAATTAAGACTAGTCCTGGACTACACAGGATTTGGAATGGAAGTTTTCCACTAAAAGGAAACTACAGGTCCAAAGACCAGCCTTAATCGCTGACTGGGAAGCCGACCCCGACTGTTAGTTTGACATAACTGGCTTTTCAGATAAGATCTTTGTATCGACCCTCTGTATGATAGGGAAGGGGAAAGGGCCTATGATGACAAAAATAAAGCTTTGTTTGTCCTGAAGGAAATAGTAGCCTGTCAACATCCTCTACAGAGCCAGGGATCTCGAACAAAATCAGCCCTCACCCCCCGCACCAGCCAGATTCTTCCAGGTTCAAGGTTACTTTATTGTTATCAGCAGCTGTGTACACGAACATAGTGTGATGAAACAACGTTTCTCCATGAACCACAGTGCAACACTCAGCAACACACACCATTCAACAGTGTGTGAATTTCGACAGACAGTAGACAACAGACAAACAGACAAACAGACAAATGTTGACACTACGTAAACCTCCCAGAGTGATGAGAAGTGCACCAAAGTATGACTATTGCACAGGAGGCAATTAGCAGCATTGAGCAAAGTGCGTTAAATGAAAGAAACAGAACAATAAATAGACAATACAGCAGTGTAACAGTAATGTAAATGGGATGTGAATCTGAGACAGAGTAAGTATTCTTGTAGCCCATTCAATCATACACCGGCTATTTACAGTGGCATAATACAGTTCAAGGCTTTTGCCTTAAAGAGTAACAGAATATTCCCTGCATAAACAGGATTTCAGAATGTTTAGAGACAGGTCCTCTCAACAACATAGACACGTACTGACAGAACAGCTGCATACATGACATATGCATGTGAGCTACCTGAAAAATCACCTTTCTTTCTCTGATTTAGTCCTTTAGAAATATCGTTCCTGGAGTCTTCACATGTTTCACTGAGTGACTTTTTCTATGAGGTATTTGTTGGGGAGGGGGTTTTCCCTCTTTCTGGAAACAAGCAATAAACCTGTCGTCGGGATGTTATAATTAAAGAATAAGTGGTCAGGATGTGTGGACATGGCTCGATGTGTTTGTACGGTCGCTTACAGACATATTAATCACAGGAAAGACAGAAACTAGTCCAGAGTGAGTAAAAGTGATGCAAATTTCACTCATGATACTTTACAGACCTTTACACAGTTACACGCTGTTTTGAATGAAAGGCGCAGAAAAGAAGCAGAAGAAAATGAGTTACCTTCCATATTTGGTCTTTTTAAAATCCATGCTGTGCGTGTTTGATCATATTAGCTCTCTGTCGAGTGTGTTGCGGCTGGAAAAAGGAGACCAAGCACCGGATATTCACCCCGTCCGTGTTGAGAGTATTTCTTTGGTCTCAAAATGCTCAGAAGCCCCTGAAAACGGCTGTAAAGAAACTCCAGCGCCCTGCAGCGATATCACCCACTCCATTTCGAGAGAGACCCCTCTTCATAGATAAGACTGTCTCCTCCCCTCCCCTCCTGATCAGCCCCAGGTCAAACACATAAGTCCGGCCAGCAAACATGATCTCCATCACCAGCAGACACCCGGGAGAACTCACAGCAAACTGCACCGAGCGGTCCAAGAGCCTCTTGTCCACGTGATTTTATTCGTTTTACCTATAGCACGATTGTTTATTTACTTCCTCACCTTTATCTGTTTTTTTTATTGCACGTTGTCATATCACATTTTGCTTATGGTTTTAACGCGAAGGGGTCCGTTTGGTGGTCTTATCGGTGCACTGCAAACACTGGACGTGAACAGTGGTTGATTTGGCTGATTGGGGTTGGGCCCATGTGTTAAGAGGTTGGAACATTTTTGGCCTTTTTGGAAGTTTTTTCACCTACACATATGATTCCACAGATCATTTTTAAATCTAGATTAAAGTAACAGTGTGTGTAGACAGTTCACCTAGTGAAAGTACAATCGTGGCGCCCCCTGTTGATCAAAAAGAAACATGGCCCTACAAGTAATATTTTCATTATATTATAGCAGGGGTCACCAACGTGCTGCCCCCAAGGATCACATGAGTAGCTCGCGAACCCGTTCCAAAATAGCACCAGTGAGCAGCGTCTAACGTTTAATTTTCTCCTGTTGCTATTCTTCCTTAATCACATTTGAGTTTATGTAGATTCGAAAATGACTATATCTGAAAAAAGCATTTAAAACATGTTTATTATATGTGAAGTTTAGATAAGGTTAGGTAAACTCTGTATCAAACAGGTAGCCCTTCGCATGGCTCAGTACCTGTGAGGTAGCTCTCATTTTCAAAAAGGTTGGTGACTCCCGTATTATAGAATATTACAGGCAGTGATATAAAATGATACCCTGAAGTCTTATCACGAACACTGGCACCAAGACATTAGCAGCAGATCCTGTAACTCTTGTAAGTAAGTAAGTAGGCTGTCTTCCATGTTGGGTATCATCTCCCACGCCATGCAGGAGACTGACAGCACTGAGCAGCTCCTTCAGTGGCAGGCTGCTGCACCCACGATGTGGGAAGGACAGATTCAACACATTTTTCTTTCCAGCCGCGGTCAGACTCTACAACAAACACCTTGCAGTTGACCACACACACAAACAAACAAAGGTGTGTCCAAACTTTTGACTGGTACTGTGTACCCAATGTGTACATACATACATCTAAGTTCTAAGTTCTACATACATACATCTAAGTTCTGATATAAGTTTACATATACACAGTTTTTATTCTATTGTTTTGACCTTTGCACTGTCCACTTTGTACTGTGACAATGCATTTCCCACTTGTGGGACTAATAAAGGTTTATCCTGTCTTATCTTAAGTTGGACCCTCCATGGGCTTGATTAGTATGTGCAGCAAATCCCACAGATGGTTGACTGGATTAAGAATTTGGAGGCCAAATCAATCTTGAGCTTGTTATTATGTTTCTCAACCCTTTCCTACCCAGTTGTGGCACTGCTGAAAGAGGTCACTGTCACTGGGGAATACTGTCACCAAAGAGTGTTCTTGGTCTGTAACAATGTTTAGGCAGGTGGTCTGTGTTTATTATGTACATAGTGGGGTGGGACAACGTTTTTCCAAGGACCATGGTGCAGAATAGAACAACATTCAACAAAGTACAAGTTACGACAGAAACAACACAATAAGCAGACAATACAAAAATGTAACACCATAGTGTCAATAGGATGTAAACATTCCAGAGTGACTAATATTGTACCATAAGTATGCCAGGTGGAGAGTATGGTAAGTATGAGAAGTATGAGAGGCAGTTAGCAACATCAAACCACACCGACTGAGTGTTAATCATAAGCTTATCAAATAACAGGACATGAGTATAAAGAGAAGTAGTGCACTGGAATGACACTTGGTTAAGCAGAGTTATGATGGCTTGAGGTATAAAAACTGTTACTCAGTTTTCCAGAGCCTGAGCGGAAGCTACAACACCATACAGTAGAAGAGAAAAGAGTCCATGTAAATTGATTATTTTCTAAATCCTTATTACAGTTGTAATCAAAATGCCAGTTTTAAGAAGATTGTCAGTCATATTAAAGTTTTATTAACACTACACATTATCAGCACAGAATATCAGGTACAACAGACATATTTTCAGAAACACAGGGTTCAAATAGGTGGTCTACCGGTCCCACCCAGTAAGAAAGCCAGTGTCTGTCAACAGTAGAAGCCTGGTGGAACATGTTACAATTGAGCTTATCACAATCCTGAGATGCAAATGTTGTCAACGGCTCAATGAACAGTTGTAGAGGGTGGAGCCCTGACAAGGCTTTACAGAGTGTGTAAAGCAGTTGTTCCCACGCTGATCTGAGGTTTTAGTTTAAAACATAGTCATACATATGATGAAGACTGATCTTAGATCAGTGTTGCTATTCTGAGATGACTGATAATACCCTGGGCCAGTACAGACCTTCCAGGAACTCCTGGAGGGATCCTGGATCAGATTCCTCTCCAGTTTACTATGACATTTCTGACAGGAACAGATCCTAAATCTGTACTCTTGTTCTGAGAAGATGAGATGTTTGATACACTGTATAGACATAATTTGTAACACACCAATTTTTAAGCTTCAGCATACCAATACATTTTGGGCAACACCATGCTTCCACCTTCTTTGGAGAAGAACCTTGTCTATTCCAGTGCATAAAGCAAGCTCCATAAAGGCATGGTTGAATGATGTCGGTGTGGATAAACTTGACTGACTGGCCCTCACAGACTCCTGACCTCAACCAAACCACCTTTGGGATGAACTGGGACGGAGATCGCGAGCCAGGCCTTCTCATCTAACACCAGTGCCTGACCTCATAAATGTTCTACAGAATGAATGGGCACAACAACAGAAACTCCAAAATGTTGTGGAAAGCCTTCCAAGAACAGTGGAAATTGTTATGGCTGCAAAGGGGGGACCAACACCATATTAAAGTCTATGCATTTGAATGCAGTGTCATTAAAGTCTCTGCTGGTGTAATGGTCAGACGTCCCGATACTTTTGCTCATGTAGTGTGTATGTGTATCTTTAAATCAGATGCATGTTGGCGTGACTGCGCATGTGCACTAGGAGGGAGAGCCACTGAGAAAAACAACAACATTCATTGGGAGAGGGAGAAGGGAGGAACTTGAGGTCTGTGTGGAGTGATTAGGGATTTTGGAGCTATCGACAGAAAGCTATCCGTGTTTACGGCCATTTCAATTTCCATTTAACTCGTAGATGGTTCCGTGCTCATGAACCTGGCCAGTCAGAGCGGAGAGGCCGGCTGCAGCCAGCTCCTCTTCGCCAACTTTAACCAGGATAACACGTAAGAGAGGACGGGGGAACCTTTTTGGGGGTCGGGGAAGAGGGGCCTTTTCGTTCAGCCCACTGGTAGTGGAGCTGCAGTCAGCTAAATCTAGTTGACATTTAATTGTGTAAACGATGTCAGTTATCAACGCCAAGTCCTACAATTTAACTTGTCCAGTTGGCATTTCTTAATTTTAAATTTTACTCAAAACTCGTGTGATAAAACACTCTGCACTGCTCGGTTGGGCAACTCTAAAAAGTTGGCTGATGGCTACCTAGATAGCTCGTGTTAGCAATCAACTGAACTGGCACTGCCTCAGCAGTAAACAAAGGACTGTTTTTGGCCTGTAATCTTTGTCTGTTTACGTTACACTGACTACAAAAATGAACTAATTGAGCAAAATGGTATTATTTTCATATAGCCAGCCTGCTTAATACCCGTAGCTGTCATCTCAGCTACTAGGCTAAGTTAGCCACATGTCAGCTAACTGCTAAAATTAAGTCTGCTAAAATGTATATTTACGGGCATGATAACGTGTCCGGCTCGACCTTATTTAAAACCAGTAAATAGTAGCTAAATCAGCCGTATTCTAATTTAACAACTTCCAAACTTAAAAACCAGGAGTCAGGTCTAAACTATATGGCAGTTTGTGGTTAGCCGTTAGCCTGCCAGCTGCAAGTAGCTGCCTAAGTCAACAAGGTAACCTAATTATAAAAATAGCCCTGTTACATGTTGTTTCAGCTTGTCAAGAACTACGACATAATCACCTCAAAATAATTTATCACGGAGTACTGTTCACTAGTTCAAGCTTCATAATGTTGGTGTTTACAAAATCCCCATATGAAACGCATTACTGGCCAGAGCTGTTTTACTATTTTCTGAATCTCTGGTGGGTTTTTGTCCCAATAATTTAATCTCTCCTCTGTCTAGGTCCTTAGCTGTTGGTACTAAATCTGGATACAAGTTTTTCTCGTTGTCATCCGTGGACAAATTGGAACAGATTTATGAATGTAGTAAGTATCTCTTTTGCTGTTTTTGATAGGAAAACGTAGGTGACATTGCACTTGGCAAAAATGCAGTTACTACAGCTGTTGGGTATATAACTTGACAGGGGTTATTGAAGCATTAACAGTAATCGTTTGTCATTTTTTGTTATCCTTACACTCATGCCAGTGCTTTCTTTATAAAAACATTTACAGGACAAGTTGGGATTCCTGTATTAGTCATAAGTAAACAGTTTGGTTGTATAGTGCCTTCAAAAATAAACTGCTATCTTTCTTAATCTTACTTTGCATTAAACCTGATTCTGTCTTATCTTCTGCACACAGCTGTCATGCATATTCTTATTTTTTCCACCGCGACCGTGGATTTGCCTTTAGTCAACCTCTGCAAACATTTTATTGTGCATGTCTTCTTTGTTCCCCATAGCCGACACAGAAGATGTGTGCATTGTGGAACGACTCTTCTCCAGTAGCCTTGTTGCTATTGTTAGCCTTAAGGCACCTAGGAAGCTCAAAGTGTGTCACTTCAAGAAAGGAACAGAGATATGTAACTACAGCTACTCAAACACTATACTGGCTGTAAAACTGAACAGACAGGTAAATGCAGATGCTCTGTATGTTTTCTGTAAATCCATAAAAATCTCAATTATTGGCCAAATATATTAACAGACCTCTTGAATTTGGTGCCAGTTGTTTGCGATTATTACCACAAGTAATATATAGATAATGTACATATTATTTATGCACAATATGTAGTACACAGTATAAGTAGTGCACAATTTACAATGCAGAAAATACATTGTGTGTGGTAGAGTTTGTACAGTGTGTTATTAGAGAAGCAGTGTGTAGTAACTATCTAGAGAAACAAGAGAAGCTATGGTATAACAGATGATACTACTGGTCAGCTATTTATGAGTCTGATGGTACGAGGAAAGAAACTTCTCCTGTGTAGCTTTCAAACTGGTACTCTTTCAGACAATTTTTAGTTTCAATTCACTTTTTCTGTAAACGGCCAGAAGTAGTGCAAGGACCACAGAATACCGTTGGGCAGTTTTCAGTTCAACACTTTTCAGAATATGCTAAATTGGATTTAAGTTGTATATTCTATATAATAATAAAAACAAATAACTTGTACAAGCAGAAGGACAATCTGTTGCTAAACATGATTTAGAAAGCAAAAAATAGCTCAAATGAACAGTTTTTATTTATTATTTTCATTTTCTTTGTCCAGAGATTGATAGTATGTCTGGAAGAATCACTGTATATCCATAACATCAGGGATATGAAAGTACTACATACCATTAGAGAAACTCCTCCGAATCCATCAGGTATGTAAATTAAAGATGCACAATTGAATTTTCAGCCAGTAGATGGTGCAATTGCTTCAGCTCTGTGTGTTTTGCATTTTCAAAAGTACCGGTAACAGCACGGCAAGAGGCCATTTTCTGGCCAGCGAATATGTGTGTGTTGGAGTTGTATTGTCATTTTGCATGTAGGTACTTGCAGGGACTCTTAAGCACTTTCTCTCCTGAAGGACAAAAAGATTGTTGGGCAGCTTTGAGTATTGTATTTCTGTTTGCCTTCTCACATTTACTCAGCCCCGGCAAGTTCTTGTTTCAGAAGTGAACAATAAAATTAACATTATGTGGACACAGATGCTTTTTCAACTGAGTCTTTGTAACCAATGAAAACATGATACTGGGTCAATCCTGTTAGGTTTTAAAATTGTGGTGTTTTTTTTTTTTTTTTATCAATTTCTAGGATTATGTGCACTGTCAATCAGCAATGACAACTGCTATTTGGCATATCCAGGAAGTGCATCAATAGGGGAAGTGCAAGTCTTTGACACTGTTAACTTGGTAAGATTCAATAAAAGTGTTAACTATGATTTGTAGAACCCAAAAATGCTAAATAACAGCAAAATGCTGACACTTCTCACTTGCAGAGGGCTGCTAATATGATTCCTGCTCACGACAGCCCGCTGGCAGCAGTGGCCTTTGATGCTAGTGGTACAAAACTTGCCACAGCTTCAGAGAAGGTACTGTATTTTGGCATTTTTCCTGGAGCAAGCATGTGAGGTTATAAATATATTTTTCATGTATACATTTATTTTTGACATTTTAGTTTTATATTTTATATAAGATGTCTTTTTGTGGTGTTGTCTAGGGCACCGTTATCCGTGTGTTCTCCATTCCAGAGGGCCAGAAACTCTTTGAGTTTAGGAGGGGAGTGAAGAGGTGGATATCACAGCAAAAAGATCTGTCTTTTAGATTCTGAAATTGATACGTTTAATAGAGGTGCCTAAGTGAATAATGTTCAGTCATAACAATTTTCCTTTTTTTTTGCAAGATGTGTGAGTATCTGCTCCTTGGCCTTTAGTATGGACGGGCTTTATCTGTCTGCCTCTAGCAACACTGAAACAGTTCATATCTTTAAGCTGGAGACACAGAGAGAAAAGTAAGTTTAAAACTTTCACTGAAATATCATTTGCCCACTTTAGTAGTGTAAACTGGTAAATTTCTTAATATTTTCAGAGTATTGTGTTGATAATAGCACTTTGTAAGCAACTTCAGTCTTCCACTCACAGGCCACAGGAGGAGCCTACTACTTGGACAGGGTACTTTGGGAAAGTACTGATGGCCTCCACCACATATCTGCCTACGCCGGTATCTGAAATGTTCACGCAAGGGAGAGCCTTTGCCACAGTCAGACTGCCATTTTCAGGACACAAGAACATCTGTGCTCTTGCCATGTGAGTTTTTGTCCCATATGTTTTTCCTAAAAGGTACCATGCCACGGCACAGCAAATTTCAGTGTATTTATTTGTTCTGTTTTTTTTTTTTTCCAGAATCCAGAAGATCCCAAGACTTCTGGTGGCAGCAGCAGATGGCTACCTTTACTTGTACAACCTGGATCCACAGGAAGGGGGAGAGTGTACACTAATGAAGCAGCACAAGTAATGCCTGCATTTCTGTTCATCGTAGTACAGTTTTCAAAGCACATGGTAGAATATTTACAAATAAGTGTTGTTTTTGTAATTGTTTTTGACCAAAGATGTGTGGTTTGTTTGCTCTCATAGAAAACAGACTAATTTCTGAAAACATTTAATGCCACGGTCAATTACCGCACTGTGACTGCTAACAGAAGGAGAAACTACTTCTGATTTTCCAAATAAGTTACAGAGAATAACTTTAGGAAAGGGGCTGTCACAAATTTGGTCACTCTTTGTTCCTTTTAGGTTAGATGGAAGTGCCGAGCCTGCGAATGAAATTTTAGACCAGGCACCTCATGATCGCCCACTTGTGGCACAGACTTACAGTGCTGCTGTTGCCAAAGGTAAGAGTTGTATTTTAGCTTACAGTGGGGTGTTAACTCTGGTCCTGGATGATCCACATCCAGCAAAGTGTGTTTGTGCGGATATCAGAACTGTACTGGAAATCCAACACCTCCAGGACTGGAGTTCAACAGCCACGATCTGCATCCATGAGTTTGAAACTTCACATTTCCATACATTTCCCTAACTGTTACACATTATGATAACAGGTTACTCTGAGGATCAGGGTGCAGTGGGTGGGGCCGGAGTAGAGGATGATATGAATGCCCTGCATCTGGATGAGGAAAACGAGCAGCCCCCCCTAATCCTGGAGACAGACTGAGAGATGCCCCGGCCGCCATGGGGCACGAAATGAACGACGGAGTGACATTTCAGAGGGGGGCGCTTTTCCTCCTCCTCTGGTGCTGCTATGAACATGTGACCTGGTGGAGAAGGGATTAAAAGAGAGGGCATTTTTAAAGCAAGCCTAGCTGTAGCCTCATTCTGTCTGTTGTTACATATAGATGTTTCTCTTTCTTTCCCCTTTTTGTGGCTTTTTAATCTGGTGGATTTTGATGCCCAGATGTACCTTTTTAATATAATACTAAGTAAGAAAACCAAGCTACAGCCATCATGTCTCGTAGCTTTGCATGTACATGTGCCAAGTATAGGAGTGCTAGAAAACATTTGCTCTCATGTCAGTGGTTCTGATGTGTTCGGTGGACATCCTCCTCTTGAGCCTTGACAAACGCTAACGTGTGTGTGCGCGTGTTTCTTTCTTAAAAATTGGATAACTAGCTTGATATGCCTGCCATGCCACTGCATACCGTGCAATGTTTTTTCAGTTGTGTCGGACACGTGGAGTGTTTTCTGTCATCTGCGTCTGTGGCTGTTCCAGTGACGAGATGTGAATGTTGTCCTCCATTTGCGATGCTTATGGTCCCTCAACATTGCTTTGCCAGTCTGGTTGCAGAAAAACTTTATAAAATGACATTACCAGTCTAAACAAACAGTATTCACAGACTGTGCTTTCTGAGGGTCATCTTAGGTTTTGCTCTGAATTAAACACAGAAGCACTTGATTTTAGACCAATATTCACACTACCTTATGGACCATTTGGTTATCCAATCTGGCACAAATGATTACGAGTCTCTACATCACCCCATTGTCTTCCTGTACCCTGACGTAATTGAATGGAAGAATTTATGGAAGTCGCTAAGGAGATACAAAACATTGTCCATGTTATTCGAAGTTGAAATGAAGGTGATTTGATGCATTAATTTGGGCAGAGTTGTGTGCAAATGCTGCCCTGTGATCTTATGTAATAAAAGAGGCTCAGAGAGCCAGCCATTGTCTGGTTTTCAGCTTAATAAATGAATTGTATTAAATGGATGATCCTCCATACAATCAGTGTCAGGCAGATTGATATAACCGGCTTTGTCTATTTGTTGAAGGTGAGATTCTGTTTTGACCACGTTATTATTGAAAATAAAATAAGATTCTCCATTGCACACAGGCAAATGGATGGTTAAGGTTCCTGAGTGCAGCTCACGGTTTCCAGACAGATGTAAAAAAAAAAGTCACAGGCGAGATGGTGACTCTGTTTGTGGCATGTTCCCATGGATGTCACACTGGAGTGCTGTCTATTTAACAAATACAGCTGAAGTCTAGGTCACATGGTCTGGCAGCTAAGACCGATAAGGTCAAATGTGGGGTGTAGACCCAAAGGGCCTCAAGTTCTCATGAGAAGTAAAAGAGGAGATGAGGATTCATTAATGTGATGAAATTTTCTAGGTAAATAATGATTTGCAGTAAGTCCAGCAAGCACAAAGTATACGCAAAAGAAACTATGTTCTGGGATTGTCCATTAGGAGACATTCCCCACCATCGAAGCAAGCCTAAATTCTCAATTGAAGGCTCCCAAAGGTATCATTTCTATGCATGATCGTCACTTCAGCATGATCTGATTGTGTATACCAGAACAAACAACATTAACTGATCGACTTTTTCATCAGACATGGAGCTCTGACAACCCTAGGCCACTATATATTTTTTTTAATGATTTTTGTATAAAATGTGAATTGTTCCATATAAAAATAAAATAAAACCTCTGATTGAATATATCATCAAAGCGCTTGTGTTCAGAGTGAAGTTTTGACTTTATATGCTTGCGTCTTGGCCATATAAATGTATTCTTTTAATAAATGTAGTTACATGAGGCATGTTTTAAGACATTTATTTAAAAATCAGAGCATAAAACAGTAACAGAAAGCACACTATGACCAGCATATTCTGAAAATGCACTACAAATAACCATGATTTATCCAAATTCTGTTACATCTGTTTTATGAGCATACATGCTTACTATTTCAAAACGACTGATTGAAATGTATAGCTGCGTATTTGCATTGGAGCAGCAAGGAGTTGACAGGGTCAACCTCTTGTCTGAAGGACACCTTGAAGTCTTTAGACAATCTTCAGGTCTTTCATTGCAGATTCGAGGGACTGTTTGAGGGGAAAAGTGTGTTAAAGTTTTATTGTTCTTACACAACCACAGTCCTGTCATGTATGCATCAATAGTAATAATCACATAAACCATATAAATGAGGAAGAAAATGATGAGCCTCACCTTCACATCCCAAATAGCCATGCCACCATCCATTCCAGTGGTGCAGAACTTGGTACAATTAGCTTTTCCACCCTGAAGAACTGAGATTTGGCTACAAGAAGCAGACCAGCACAATTTATTTATAATCACTGGTGTTTGGTGTGATAAAAGTCAAGACATGAAGGAAAGCGAACTCTACCTGATGCTGTTTTTGTGCAGGGACTCCAGCACAGCCTCTTTAGTGTCAGAGGTGGCTTTCTTGTCCAGGTTCTGGAAGCGCTCTCTGGCTGTCATTCCCTTCTGAGCACTCTGCTTGGGAACATCCAGCTTCCCTCCAAACGTCAGAGCCCCTTTCCCAGAGTCATAGACAAACAGCACTGGGTAGCAGTCGTGGCCCTGAAATGCATCCAATAATTCACTACATGCAACAGATGTTGTGTTTTTACAGTCTAGGATAAATTATAGTTGTGCAGATGCTTTGGGAGCTAAATCAGTTCATTACTTGCAACATCATTATTATTATTTGCAATAGTTTCACCGTGTGAGATTTCATTACTTATGTCAATATTACATATATACTACTGATCTCTACTACGTGCAGTAACATACTCCTAACTACCATTTGTGTCAAATTCACTTAACCATAGTATTTATACCCAGCATTTGTGTATTTTGCAATGTGAACTTGATATAGAGTTTTTATTGGATTATTTATTTATACTTTAGATTGTATATTGTTGTGGTCTCTGTGTTTATGTGCTGTTATAAGATATAAGCGATTCCCTCCAGAATCAATAACGTTTTCTGATTCTGATGAACACTTACTGCTGCCACTAGGCTGTTCTCAGTGATGAAGGTCACACAAAGCAGAGGAAGGGTCTCGGAAGTCAGGCTGGTAATTCTGACACAGTAAAAAGAGAGATTTTAGTACAAATAAGTAAATGAATAAAAACGAAATGTCGATCTGGCATACCATATAAACACTATACACTCAACAAAAATATAAACGCAACACCTTTGTTTCTGCTCCGATTTTTCATGAGATGGACTTAAAGATCTAA
>JBBPDB010000140.1:9500447-9531945 GCA_037974465.1 Brachypetersius altus
TTTAGATCTTTAAGTCCATCTCATGAAAAATCGGAGCAGAAACAAAGGTGTTGCGTTTATATTTTTGTTGAGTGTAGCTGTAAAGGCTCTGCAATGTACAGTAACTCCTGATTCTGGGTATGCTATGCTTTTAAGATGATGCTTTGAATGTAGCTAACAAATAATAGCAGCTTATAGTCAACCAGTGTTTTTTTTTACATTTTGTTCCAGGAGTCTAATGTGCTTTTGTCCATTCATGTACATAACAGTATTTCAAATATAGTACATTTAGAGAAGGGGGTGATTTGCATTAATATGCATTTCAGCTGAAACCAAACAGAAATCTTTTTTTTGCCAAGGCTCTGGCTCTGGTCATATAAAAGTCGTTTTTCTTGTAACCATCTGTCAAAATGTAGTTAATCTGTAATACATCCATCTGCACTAAACTAGTCAAATGCTCAGCTAGCTTAGAGACCAACAGTAGTGCTCCCATTTTTATCATTGGCTCACCCTAAATGACTGCTCAAGTTTATTTTCAATGTAAAATCTTAGAAATAAGTAAACCAAGAACACAAATTCAAAATTGAGTTACGGACACACTCTGGAACACACAGCTACTTATGATGCTAAACTGAGGCACTTCTCATGGGTTCATGAAAGGTTTAGGTGTTCAGGAGTGTTTAAAATACTGTTTTGGTGAGGTTACCAGTCTTGTGATAGCGCAAATGCTTCAACATCAGGATTTCAGCTTCTTAATATTGACAGCAGTGATGAAAAATGGCATGCAGTGATGAAAACTAGCTTAGACATGGAGTTTCTAAAATAAACATGATGCCAGACACAGAATTTTGACACAGCTTCAGGGTTCTATACTATGTTTCACTCAGAAATAGGTCAGAGTACAGTGGGGAAATGCATTTCTATTTCTGATTTATGCTGCCTTCAGCTCCAGTACAAAACTAAAGAAGTAGTTGTGTCCTGGCCAAATACATCTGCTAAACTATTACTGGCAAAGGAGTAAAGAGGAATATGTTGGGCCTACAGGTGAACTGTAAAACTGAGAATGTACACACCGTTTGAAAGTGTACTGTAGAGAAAGACAGAACTCACGCAGCAGTCTTGCCTCCCTCAGCCACAGCTACAGTGCTGTCATGGCTGGCCCAGGCCACACGGTTGCCACTTTCAGAGAAGCAGACCCCGTGCACCCACCCTGCAGTGCCAGTGGACTCAAACATCACCTCCCCGAATGGCATCTTGGAGCCCCATGGAGTAGGAGCCGGCTTCTCCTCCACCTCTTTGATATACGCAGAGAAAATCCTGTAAAGAAGCAAAATCAAAATGGACGGAATCACTCTGTAGCCTGTGACAAACAGCCGTGAGCATTGCCTAGTGTGATCTAATTTATGTAATTCTAAATTGCCTCTTTTAACATGTCAGTGTGACCAGTGATCCGTGTTCTTATAATTGTATAACCTAAATTACCTGAATATTACAAAATAAATGACAAAATAAACATACACAATGATACAATGTATTTCAGCATATGAATTATATGTATTGTGATGTATCTTCAGTACATTTCTATATTTGTGCAGGTTTAGTGTGGACAACACATATGGGTCGCTCCTACCTGCATTTGAAGTCACATGAACCAGCAGCCAGCAGAATGTTGTTGGGATGCCAGTCTAGACAGAGAATAGTGGAGCGGATGGGCTTCTTAATGTGCTTACAAACCCACCTGGAAGAGAAAGATTAGCTCAGTTACCAGTACAGTACATAAAACACTCTGAAACTCCATCCAGCAATGGGAGGAAAAGGCCTGACTGGATCTCATGTAGAGAAAATGAGTTTCTCTTGGGGCTAAAAGGATTATACCAGTTACCCCAAAAAGAATCCAGCAGGGACCTTATTTATAAAACATTCGGATGCTTGGACTGGATCTTAAAATGGTAGTATGTGAAATTATACTTTGAAGTTATACATGATATACAACTGTGCACAGATCAATGCAAATTTGTCATAGTGGCACTCTCAGTGTGCTCTTAGGATTAGGGTGGGTGATTTGTGCACAAAGGCATTTGTACAGATGTGCTGAGAATTCAATAATTATAGGGAGGCATTTAAGTGCATCTTATAAATGAGTCACCATACCTTCTGTCTCAGCTTCATCTATATATATATATGTATAAAAATAATGAGCTCATCTGCCTCTCAAGCTAATTAAACCTGTGGCAGATGAGGCCCACTATCCACCCACAGTCCACCGGCTGCTAATGCAGGACCACCTGAGCAGCTCACCAGTCATTCTCCTGCTCAAAGTAACAGACAGAGATGAGGCGAGATCCACTGCCAACGGCAAACTTGTTTTCTTTGGGCGACCATTTGACGCAGCGCGCAGCTCGATTAATCCTGAGGATGACCAGTGTGGGCTTCCAAGCATCCCCCTTTAGGGTCCACACATAGGCATTACGGTCGGTGCCACAGGTGACGATGCGGTTGCTCTCTGGAGCCCAGTCAATACCTGCAAGGTGGGGTAAGAGTGAAGTTAAGACTTTAGTTAAGCACTTGGACTTACCATTTTAGGCTTATGGTTTGAGACCATGACATCACTTACCAGTCACCTGCCCGTTGTGCTCCTTTAGCACATGAGTCTTGGTCCAGCTATTTCCGTCCTTTTTGTAGATATGGACATCATGGTTGTTGGGACACAGTGCAATTTCTAACCAAAAACAAAACAAAACAAAAAAAAAAAACCCAGAAATGATTAGAAAACACATTAGTTCACCTGCAGGGGAATTTGCTTACAGGAATAGTAGTATTGCATAATTACATAGTTGCATAGACATTGAATTATATTACCTGTAAAGTGATACAAATGGCAAAATATTAAGGGTAAAAATATAAAAGTTTTTATTCATAAAGAAAAACAAATGAAACTACATCTTCAACATCAACATAGGCCACAAGTATCAATCTTATATTGTGCATCTATATTATCAAGCCCTTGCCTAAACTTGTTCAGGAATCTGGACTTGTTTATGTGGTTTCTGACACTGCAGGCAATAAAATGTCTATAGAAAGGCATTATAGCCAATACAGCAGGAGCTGCATCTTAAAGTTTTTTAGAATCAACTGGATGAGCTGAAATTTGGCAAACACTGGACACCAAACACGTCTTTTCTAGTCAACTGTGAATTGTTTTATTTCATTAAACCATTCCTCCAAAACACAGACCAACATACTTAACTTCTAAGCCACAGTCAGCAGTAGCAGAGGAATGAGAACATTTGTATATCAACAAAGAAAAAGAAGGGGGATGGAAGCAAGTTGTCCTTTTCAGATTATTACATAAAGCTCTGACTGGAAGTGCCATCTGTTACTGGCATTAAAACGTTTTAGCTCTAACTGCATTATTTAACATTGTTCTCAGTTAAACGGTATTTAGGAGGTTTCTAATATGTGAGAAAATACACCATATATTTGATAGAAAAAAACGAATCAGTGTTTGTGAAAGGTGAACAATTAAAAGAACTGACACCATCCAGTGAAGAATAATGATAACTGATATAATTGTGGGGACTTAGCGTACATAGTACATTAAGTATGTCATCTCCTATACAAGACACATTAATTTTACTATTAGTATTATTACTGTTGAGGACAGTTGTGTTAGCACTTTAATGTTTTTTTTAAATTATACTATGATTATTAATATTATATTACAGTGTTACGGGCACCCTTGCTACATTACATTATCCATTTTCAGTGTTTTCCCATTTGAACTGCATAAATAAAAAGTTCACCAAAAAAGGAAGGCAAAACAAGAGATGAGACTGAACATTCTGTTCCAGCAGACGTGCTGCATCATTTTTATATTACTTATTCTTATTACATTTATTATCGTTGGTGTTTACTTGTGCATTATTCTTCTGATCATCATTATTTCTTGTGCACATTTGCTACTCTTATGTATTTTCAGTGTTAGTACATTCCAGTATTAGAACTGCTTCCTAAATGTACATGCTATTCAGACACAAACATGCTATTCACACAAGTCTGTTTGAGTCAGAGCTTTCCACACTGCCTCGGCAGATGCGCTCCATCATTTATGGTCAGCATGTGTGAGCTCAGAAGCTTTTTTGTTGCTTTCACAGAGCTCATTTGCTGCTCGGGCCTGGCGGTCTGCTTAAGACGTCCCACATCAGCAACAGGGCACCATTCATGGTAAAACAGGAAGGTGCGGGGTGGGGATTAGTCATTACTGCTTCTCTCATCAGTGCAGGAGGGGGGAAAATGAGCTGGGTGGCGACAGAGAAAGACATCTCTCTTCGCTTTTTTCTCCATTTAGGCTCAGATTCTGCTCTTAAAACAAAAGACTAACTGTTCCCAACCTGATTTTTCTGCTTTTGATGTTTTCTTCTCCAGCTCTTTTTATCCTCCCCTGCTGCTTAATTCTAACTGTGCTGATATAAGTAAAAGCACAGGGAGGGGACCTAAAAAACTGACTGATGTAAGTCTGAAAGCAGCGTGTTTGGCAGTGTAGATCAAGCACCGTGGATTGTGGTTTTTGTAGGATGGTGAACTCAGCAGAAATCTGGATTAAAACAACAGCCAGCTCTCAGGGCTTGAAGGGTGGTCGATTCACTTGTGAGCTCACAGCACACATTCAGGACGGCAAAGTACCATCTATGAGGTGTTTTTTCACATAGATCTGAAACAAGCCCTAGATATTTTCAAGATTCAAGATTCAAGATACTTTATTTGTCACATGCAGTCATACGAGTACAACACACAGTGAAATGTATCCTGAACCGCTCCTTACTGACCGTGCAAAGTTAGAAACAATAATTCTACTTAAAAAATTTAAGAATAAAATAAAATCTAAATTCAATTACTATATTCTATGTTTGGGTTTAAAGTGGTGCTCTTAAACTGAGCACATTACTGACTTTTATCTCTATTCCAAACCCTATGAACTGATGCACAATGAGGAACCATGACAAATATGGCCCAAAGTGTTCTTAACCTTGTGATGGAGAGAAGAGAAAAAAAAACACACCTTCAACAAAAGCGTCCTTGTTCACATTGTGGCAAAAGCAAAGACAGCTTGACTTTGATCTGTTTGGAGCCTCTACACTACAAAGTTTTCCAGTGAATATTAAGATTCAGGAGTACATAAATCAGAGAAGCATATTGAAAAGCCAGATGCCTCCTCCTGCTGAGAGTCCAGAGGAAATACCTGGGGTTACCTGGCCCAGGACCACATGTTTCACAAGTCACACTTCTGAATCATTGTAACTTCCAAATGCTGGTTGTCCTGCACATGTAATACTATAGACCCAGTCGTGTGCACCATATATAACAAAACCTCTACAGTGGAGGTTTTTTCTCTAACCATTTTTCCCTACATTTTTATTTCCAGACAGGGACACTATTCAGAACAGTGAGACAGATCTGCAGCTGAACAGCTGAACTTACGGGTTCGATCCTTGTTCCAGGCATGGCAGCTGATGGGTTCTAGCAGAAAGCTGTGGTAAGCCATGGTTAATGTCTCTGCAAATCAGATGCATGAGGAGATTAGGAATTACAGTGACTCCTTACACAAGTTGATACCTCTAAAATCCTGCAACGTTGTAACCAGCTGCATCAACTTCCCTGCCCGGGCTTCTTCGCTTCCGCAAGAAAAAGAGAAGTTTTAGAACTTCCTCATCCAGTGTTCAATATGCATATTACTGCATTCCTTCGTGTCTGGATCAAATGTAATTTCTGTCTAAAAAGTTTCCCGCTGGCTTCTGGAGCCATAAACTTCCTCTTTCTCTTTATGCAGCAAATTAAAACCAGACCAGAAAGGAATGTGACATGAGGTCAGACACACTGGTGACAACTGCACAAGAAAAACACATGAAGCACCTCGTCATCAGACTTTCCATTTACAGATCACTCCCAGTTGTACCTCTTTTCACCAGTGCAGCTCGATGTGCAAATGAACCATCTATGAAAACCCTTTAAGAAAGGAAATTTGCAACTACAAGAGCGTAAGATTCTATTTATAGTGGGAAACACTGTTTTGACATTCTTAGACATAGGTGTAACATGTTGCCACATGTGAGCAGAGCGTCACAACAGTAAAAGTCATACCAGAACCCGCCCCGCAGCCCGAAACCTCCACGCCTTGTACAAACAAAAATCTGTTATCTTACTCACCCTGGAAATGGTTAAACAAAACGTCCCTGAGGTGTAGGATAGGAAGATGTGAAACAGAAGCCTGAGTTCGTGGACTCTGAGCAGTCAACACAAACGCTGGCTTGTCTCTCAATGAACTGAACTATTTCCTTAGACCTTTATATACATAAAAAAAATGTTCTTCCCCCTTCCTGTTTCAGACACATAACCACTTCCTCATGTGGGCGGCTGTCTGCTAGAGAGGCCAGCCTTCTGTTCAACTGCCTTCAACATCCTGCTCAGAACCGTGTACAACATAAGGTCCTCTCATAACCCTTCATCAGTGTCTACTGCCTGCAAACACAGCGAACGTTCATGTGAGCAAAGCTTACTTGGGACAACTTGCTGAATGCGAATGTTTGGCACCAATAACAGCACACATGCAAGCTGTGCATGTTAAAACATGGGGAAATATTTTGGTGATGTTTGTTCTCTCAGCACTATTAAGTAAATACATGCACTGAATCAAACAATGACACATGTGACTACATTCGAAAATCTTGTGTAGTATACTTCATTTATTTCTAGCAGACCATTTACATAAAATTCTCCTTTAATTTAACGCCTCTCTGATTCCCCTGAAGGATCAGAACACCAAGATCAAATGTGAGACTGCTGGAGCACCAGCTTTGGCATAGAATTACAAAAAAACAAACAAAACAAAAAAACAAAAACAAACCCCCAAAATAAAAAGGAATAAAAATAAAACAAAAGAAAAAGACCCTAACCCCCTTTTCCATTAGTGTGTTTTTTTCCGTTTTTAAGTGTCACATCAGCTCACACCACTGTTCAGTGCTTTTTTTTCAGTTAAAAACTTTCAGAAGTGTTATCAGAAATCTCCTTGTTAGTCTTCAAGCTGCAGTGCTTGCGCTGTGTCATGCTAGTTCAGAGTGAGTTCTTTTACATGATCCGTAGGCCTTGAATAGAGGACTCTAAAGTCTGGGGAGACAAAAATAAATAAAAATAATGAGACCACAAGCTCAGATCAAGTTTTGTATGCAAGACTGAGAACTTACTGCAAGGAAGGTGGTTGTGTTATACACTAAACATACAAAATAATGAGCACAAAAAACAAGAAGGGGAGAAACTAAAGCCAAAATAAGCAAAATTACAAACCTTAAAGTCCCATATGGTCATAGCGCCATCAATACCTGTAGTGCAGAATTTGCGACAATCTCTTTTGTCTCCTTCATATATAGACACTTGGCTGCAGAAGAGAAACACAAGTTTGTGATAATTTACACGTTTTTCTAATATTTTTATCCACTAGATCTCTATTCTCTAAGCCCATTGACCTAATTCTTTGCACATTCTTTGGCAGTTTCCCCAGGTCACATAACACCTGCAGCCAGTGCCGTAACCAGATACCGTAAAGGACCAAGAGAAGAGCCTGAGACTTACGTGATGCTGTTCTGGTGGAGGGTTTCCAGAGTGCTATTGCGGTCCTCGGTGGTGGCTCTCTTGTCCATGTTGCGGAAGCGCTCCATGGCAGAGATGTTGCGCTGAATGCTCTGCTTTGGAATGTCCAACTTGGATATGAAGGTCAAGGTTCCACCATCATCAAAACTGAACAGCATTGGGCAGCAGTCATGACCCTTCAGAGGAACAACGGTACAAGTAAAGTCATGAGACACAGAATCTCTACAGAATCATGATGGTCAAACCCAGATTCATATAACACAACGTGACCTGTACTTACCGCTGCCACAATGTTGTTCTCAGAAACAAAGGTGACGCTCAGAAGAGCAAGGAATTCTGTCTTCAGTTGGCTTGGCCTGTAAAAAGAAAAGAAAAAAAGAAAAAGGAAGTCAAGCCAAGGTATGATAAAACATCTGACAAAGGAAATTTTGATTCAAATTTCAGTAAGCAAGTTGCACTAGATCCTCACGTTGAGCTTTTTGTGGGGTCCACCACAGTCACAGTGCTGTCATGACTGACCCAAGCCAGTCTGTTCCCACTAGCTGAAAAACAGACACTGTGGACCCATCCTCCACTGCCTGCCCCACCAAACTCTGCCATCACCTGACCAAATGGCATCTTGGACCCCCATGGAGTTGGAGCTGGCTTCTCATCCACCTCCTTGATATATGCAGAAAATACCCTTGGAAAGAGAGAGGCACCATGCGAGTCAGAATAAGTTTATAAATGAGGAGCCTGGATTACAAACCTACATGTTACTGCTGTGTTACAATTTACTTATTCAGTCCACAAACATACAGAAACCCATTAAAAGCCTGTTCAAGTGCACTCTCACAAAACAATTAAAATCCTTAAAATGCTGAAATGGCTTTTGTTATAACAAGTTTGTACAAGTTAGTTCCAAAAACCAAACCAAAATGTAAATGAAAAAAAAATTGTCTGTTATACATAGTTAATTATAGTGAAAAGAGCAGAAAATGTATGATAGTACCTGGTGAAAGACACAAGCACCTTACCTGCATTTGAAGTCACATGACCCAGCTGCCAGAAGTACATTGTTTGGATGCCAGTCAAGACTGAGAACAGTGGAGCGAATAGGCTTCTTGATGTGTTTGCTCACCCACCTTGAAGATAAGGAATACAATCCTTAGGCAGAAAGCTACTACAGTGTGAACCACTATAAAATGATGGTTTCAAAGGTTTGCTAATAGCAAGAGTAACTAGTCATATAAACTGTTGTTACTGTATTGGATTTACCAGTCATTTTCAGACTCAAAGTAGCAAACAGATATGAGGCGGGCTCCACTGCCCACTGCAAACTTGTTCTCCAGTGGAGACCACTTCACAAACGTGGCAGCGCGGTTGATCCTGAGGATGACAAGAGTGGGCTTCCACACACCGTCCTTCTGGCTCCACACGTACGCATTACGATCCGCCCCGCAGGTTACAATCCGATCGCTTTTGGGAGCCCAGTCAATGCCTTTAAATATCGGGTGTAATGTTTATGATACAATGTAAAACTTTTCTGAGCTATGGTTCCAAATGTGATGTTACAATCAATCAATAACCATAACAAGTAACCAGGGCTTACCCGTGATGTGTCCATTGTGTTCTTTTAATTCATGGGCTTTCACCCACTGATTTCCACTCTTCTTGTATATATGAACCTCATGGTTGTTTGGACTGATAGCAATTTCTGGGGAAGACAAGCTCAAAGTGTAAATACCATAAAATATATGTCTTAACTCCTTACAACTCAATGATGAAAGAACTGGGTTACTTACGGGTCCTGTCTCGGTTCCATGCATGGCATGTGATGGGTTCCAAGAGAAACTGGTGGAGTGACATTTTCTTTTTTCAGCTTTTTTTGCAGCCCTGAATGGAGAACACATTTAATGTTTACAGGTCCAAGGTGAACTGCCAGTTATTTCATCACAAGACTTTCCTGCCACACTAAAATAACGAAGACTGTATTTTAGTAGCTTACCAGGGCATTTATTATAAACTAGTGCTATATTACCCTCAGTTTAGTCGTCGCCATAAACTGTGCAATACATTAGAAAGACATTTATTCACAGCCAATGACGCTTCAAAACCTCCAAAAGACTCATCTGTTCAGAGAGCATCTCCTCTCTTAGTGCATTACTCCTACATAAAGGTTTAACACGTAATACTCTCCTCTGGTTCCCACGCTGTCCTAAAACTTGAATGTGTCCTCATATCGTTAGTCGCTTTGGATAAAAGCGTCCTCCAAATGACTACAATGTAATGTCCACACAACACTTAAGATCTAACCACTAACATGCTGAAAATATAGCTAAGGTCGAAAAACACAACGCTTCTCACTTAACCGGCAGAACAAGAACTTCAGTGAGCACTTCTCGGTTTCAGGGCGTGGATCTATATCTGCTCCTGGTGCTGTAGCCAACTAGCCAGTCGGCTAAGCTAACAGTCAGTGCCAGTGTAAATTCAGTGGAGGGCTAATACTGAGCTAATGCTAAGTGGGAAAACTAGCTGTAGCTAACTTACAGGGAAAACAGGGGCGATTGTCTTAGAAAATAAAAAAGACGACATTTAAAGTTACCGCAAGGATCACTGCAATACATGAAAAAGATCATAGTAAAGTAATGCTCGAAATGAGCCAGTTTATTGGAGCTAATTTCATTGTAAAAAAGGCCGCTCTCGACATGCCGGCTCACTGCTCTCTCTCCCTCTCTTTCCAGGCCCCCACAGCCATAACCACACAGCACACCTGGATAGTAGTTATCGTGAAATATCCACAAACGCCTCGTCGCTGCTTAGCCTCGTAAGACGGACTTGAATTCGCGGACTCTGGACAGTCGACACGAATCCACTCCGGCTGCTCCTGCTCTCGGCCTCTCCGGGAAATGGCAACGGCACTCCGGACAGACGCGCCACACTGCGCATGCGTACGCACAGCAACACCGGGGCTGAGCGAAAAGGAGGGAAAAGGTACATTACTTGGACAAAAGTATTGAGACGCCTAACCATTCCACCAACAGAGACATTAATAACACTGCATTCTAACACATAGCCTTTAATATAAAGCCCCCCCCCCACCATTTGCAGCTATTCACAAATCTCTGGAGTGTCTCTGTGGGAATTTGTGCCCATTCACATTCGGTAGAGCATTTACGTGGTCAGGCACTGATGATGGACGAGAAGGCCTGGTTCGCAATCTCCGTTCCAGTTCACCCTAAAGGTGCTGGGTGAGGGCTCGGCCCATGTCAAGTTAAAGTGAAGCATTGACATTGCCCTTCAATGGAAGCAAGGAACCAATCAGCACGAGGTGTGTCCAAACTTTTGTCCATGTAGTGGGAACCCGTTTTAATCGTTAATTAACATATTTTTAGACACCAACAATTCCTTATGAACAAGTAAAATGTTTCTAGTAGTAGAAAAATGACATGTAACAAATCGAATTTTTACATTCAACTATCACATTTAGTGCAGTTTCGGACCTTGTCTGCATTTTGATTTTCAAAAGGCATCACAGTTTGACCAATAATGCAGTTGTGGCTTATCGCACGGGTCTGTCCAAAGTGCACATTTTAACCAACCACTCACGATTTCTTACTGCATAGGTTTGCGTATTGCTGACATCACGGTGTGGATCTCAGTGCATCATTTGGGAGTCTGATGTCCCACTTCTTATTTTGGTGTTCTTATTTTTGGTGATCTGCCCTTAAGGTGGCCTTCAGAAAACACCATATCGGTGTGCAAACCTTTACCTAAAATTCTGTGAGGAGACAGTTATGAGAGCTGTCTGTGCACCATGGCAGATGGTAAAAGATGTGTTCATTAATTCACCTAAGTCATTATTTTGAGATGCTAAAATGGGCTTCCATAAATATGGCCCCAAATATTGTCCCAAAACATTCATTTCATTTTGAGCTCAATACATTGCTCTTAAAAATGTAAAGCTAAACCCGTATACATACAGTGTACACTGAACTGCTTCCTGCCGCAGTTTATTCACGCCAGCGTGTTTTCTTTGGTTTGCCCTGTCGTTTTCTTTGGTATAAACAGGGTAAATAAAGAAAAAATTCATTTACAGTAATAAAAATATAGTAAAATGTGCGCGGAATCAGCAATAATTGATGATACTGATTGAAGACAAGGATTTACAGTTCATCAGGCGGCGCCTCTTCTTCGGGCGCTTCAGGAGGAGTCGTATTGTGGTGACTGGCAGTTAATGCAGACACTAGACAGTGAATTTACTGCAATATTTCAATTATATTTTTCTTAATAATTTAACACTAAAATGCATGCCTGTGGATTTGTTGGGGTTTCCACGAGCAAAAAATCCACAAATGACTGAAGGGGTTTGCTGTACAGAAATAAGATGCAGTAGCAATGGCGATGAAGTTTTAAGTTTTCTCTTTAAAATGCTGTACAACTCACAGTCTGGGTTCAAGGACTGTGTTTCAGTTAAATGGTACAAATATATAAGTAAAAACACATTTATATTCTTGTGCCATTAATGAAAAATTCAGTAACACATGGGGTCATACTTGCTTTAAGTTTATTAGACTGCAAACAGGTTCACACATGAGCTCACAACAGGAGAGTGTCAAATACAGGTGTACTGTCCATCGTTGATATGAGAGTACAGCTTCCCCCAATCATTCCCCATTACTGAAGGCCATCTCTAACGAGCTTTACACAAACCAGATCAAAGCTATTCATCACGGTAGACTTCATCAGACACACAACACGTCAGACACACAGACCAATATCTAGACTACTTAAGACTTCTCCAGTTTAGTTTTAAGACTTCCGTGTTCCTCTCCAGTTCCATCCACTGTGGAGAAAATCTTCAGGTGGGGAACGAGTGCTGGATTGTCTGTCACTCTGGAGGAAAAAGCATGGGATGAGTGTCAGAATTACCTGTAGACTTAAGTACCAAAGCATTCTACTCTTTTCAGATTCATTTCAATGGAGGGAAAAATGGAAATTAACTCTAACCTCCTGCATGAGATGAAACTCTTACTCCTCCGAGGAACCCTTTTTGGTGACCTGCACGATCTCCACATTAGTGAAGCCCTTGCTCACTGAAGCTCGATTCCTGGTGCGGAGCTTGTTCAGCGCCATTTCTGCCATGCCTGCTCTCTCCTCAGCATCATCAAGCTCATGCACAGTCTTCCTGTATTTGGATATGCTTGCATTTGCTTGCTCCTCCTGCAACCACACAACACCAACATCTTAGAAAAGGAACATGTTTTGGCACATAATCATGTAATATATGCACAAAAGAGAACCAGGGTTCGATTCCCTGGCCAGGTAACACACCACAGTACACCTTCAAGAGTCCTTGGACAAGACTCCTAAGGCTAAATTTGCTTACATTTGTAACATGGTTAAACTTTAAGTCGGTCTGGACAAGACTGTCTGCTAAATCTAAAAATACACTCACAGCCTCCTCTATTTGCCTCTTGTAAGACTTCAGTTTGTTCTGGAGTTTCTCGACAAGCTCCTGCATGCGCTGGTTGGTTTTGTGGTCCTCTTCTGTTTGGAAGGTCAGCTCCTTAAGGCGACGCTCGTTCTTGCGCAGCGTCTTCACGGTCTCCACATGTCGCTTCTGCTCGGTATCGAGCTCGCTCTCCAACTCCCTAACCTGCTCTCAGCAAAGAGATGGGGATGCGGAAGCATGTTTTAAGCATGTCACCAACACAGAGACATACTAAAAGACATTGCTATAGAATTATATTACTGTTAAGCTGAATAGGTTGGATAGTTTATACCAAATATAATGTCTTGAAGACTCTTCAACAACTTCAATGCCAAGTCAACTTCAACAGTGTCTGACTGTGTCAACCATGAAGAAGACTAACAAAAGAAGTCTGAAATTTTCAAATAAAATATTTTTTTAAATGACTATGAAAGAAATACAGAATCTTGTTAAATCTTAACTTTATAAAATAAAAACGTAAAATACAATTCCAGGAGCCTATCATCAGCTCTTTGCCCGTATGGTTGCATTCTGATTCAAAAATCCAAATCCATCCCTAGTTTGTGCTTTTTGTAGTTTAATCATATATTAAAAAGAACATTTTTGACAGCAGTTGTGATGGCTCTTTAAACTGTCCTTTTAGGCTTCACCACTACTTGCCATGTCACTGTTTGAGTGTTTACATGAAATAAAATGGTAAGAAGAGAGGTTCACCCTGGTTTCCAGTTTTTGGATTGAACGTTTGCCAGCTTTCAGTGCCAGCTCTTCAGCCTCCTCCAGTTTAAGCTGCAGGTCTTTGATCATGAGCTCGTTGTTCTTCTTTATCTTCTCTAGATGGATGCAGTGGTCTTGCTCCTGTCGGAGTTCCTCGGCCATACGAGTTGCCTAGGAAAGAAGTGAAAAACCTAGTCAAGTTTTTTAAAACTGTTTCATGGGTATTTGAAAGTGGAGATGTTCTTGGGGATGAGTACAGTACTAACGTCTGTGATGGCCTTCTTGGCTCTTTCATCAGCAGCACGGAACTCGCTGATCAGCTCCTCGTTTTCACTGGACAGTCGAGTCAGGTCCGCTTCCATTTTACGCTTGATAACAATTAAACTTTGGTTCTGCAAAGGAAAATGTGCATTCTGTCAAAATGTGTGTTGAGTGTACTATAATAACTGTATAATAACATATAATAACTGCATAATGTTGTAGAATGATTGTTATTGTTGTTGCTGAACACAATAATAATAATAATACCATTACTATGAAATATGTTACTCAATACTATATATAGTTTTTATTATTATTATTAAGATCATATTACTAAGTTATATATAATGTTGTGTAGCATATTGCATAGTGATATTATTATTATTATTACTATGCAATATGCTACTGAATATAATATATACTGTGGCTTATTATTATTATTTTTTTTATTATTATTGTTGTTGTTGTGCTGCTACTACTACTAATAATAATAATACAGACTGTCTGGCATGCTGGTGTTGCAAAGTGTACTGTATACCTGCACATTAAGCTCATTATGGCGCTCAGTGATGTCCACCAGCTCCTGCTCGATGAGTTTCCTGGAGCGCTCTGAGGCTTCCAGGCTGCCGCGTACCTCCTCCATCTCTGTCAACAGCAGGCAGAGTCGGCGTTCCTGCAGGCTGTACTGCTCTCTCAGCTCCTCATGCACTCGTGCATCTTCATCCATCTGCATCTGCATATCCTGCCAGGGGAAGAGAACCCAGGAACATCTGGAACTATAATTTGTTCTCTATGGCACATGCTGTAGTATATCTACAGCCTATTATAAGTTTGAGAAATATTGTGTCTCCAAAATGTCAGTGTCACTACAGGACTGGGAAGAATGGCTCTGTTGTCAAGAGTTCATAATTAAGTTTGATTATGTCTGACTTACTCTGATTTGCTGTTGCAGTTTCTTGAGAGTTTTGACCAGCTCACTGTTGTTCTTGTTGGCGTGGTCCAGCTGGATCTCCATCTCGTTCAGGTCAGCCTCCATTTTCTTCTTCAGTCTCAAAGCCTCAGCACGGCCTTTAGCCTCTGCCTCCAGACTAGCCTGCAGAGACTCTATTGCACGCTGGTGGTTTTTCCTGGAAAGACCCAGGTAAGAGGCGATATTTTTGAGTTCTTTCTTCCAATAAGCTTGTTATGTGTTTTTAACCAAGAAAGTAATTTGGACTTATTTCATGGGTTCTAACCTTGTGATTTCAAACTCTTCCTCTTTCTCATGAATTCTTCGATCAATGTCTGCTTTGACCTGAGCCAACTCCAGCTGGACTCGGACCACTTTACCTTCCTCAACCTTAATACAATGACAGAGTCCATACATGCAACAGTCCTTAAAACAGGAATGGCATTCTAGTAATGAAAGAACAAAACTACATATATATTGTTTGCACAGTTGTATCGTTAAGCGATCCATTGTTTGTTGTACCTCCAGAGAGGCTTCTGCCTCCTCCAGGGCAATCTGTAGCTCGTCTCTCTCAACTTCCAGCTTCTTCCTAGCTTTCTGCAGCTCATGAACACTCTTTCCACCCTCACCCAGCTGCTCCATGAGATCTCGGATCTCATCTAGAAGTCAGCACATTCAGTTTGGTCAAACATATACTAGCTAACAGTTTGGAATCGCTGTTTAGTCAATATTTAGTCAATATTTTCTAAAATATGAAAGTGGTATCATGGCAGCTTAATGTCAAATACGGCAGGAGACATTAAAAAATCATCAACTGACAGGAACTGACAGTGGAATCAAAGTAATTGTGTTTGGATTTTTTAAAGGGTGAGACAAAAGTAAGTCAAGATTTCACTGTAGGCCTTCTGGAAATCCTAGATATGTAACTGACTGTATATACGAGTCGCAGCCCAATCAAGGCGTTTCTGTTAAAGGGTAAACAGTGGCAGCTCTATGACAGCAACCTTTTCCCAAAAGAGTCACTCTAGAAATGCAACATACAGTAACATAAGGTAAATTAACAAATAAATAGTTCATGTCCATAAAATCCATAATGTGTTATATGTAAAAAATCACATTATAATTATAATTGATTAATTATAACTAGATAATTACAGTATATTATTTATGAATGTTTCAGAGCAATACATTACCTGTGAATATATTGTTGTTGCCAAAATACATAGTAATAAATTATTACAACATTCATAATAATATTTTTTGTCTTAGAGTATATAAATCTTTATAGTTTGTTAATGTATATACGTAGAGTGTGTATAGAGTAAATATTTAAATGAAAAAAATCTAACTTTTGAAGGCTAGTGTAGAGCACATGTGAAGAAATCTTTAAGGAATACTTATAGATAACTATAATGTTAACTTCACAGTCCAGAAATAATTCATTGAATACAACATTTGTATATTTGACCTTGTAATCATTGCAGAAAATATATCAATCATAAGAAATGACTCAGCAAAGGATGGCTTGGCTCATGATCATGTCTTATTAACAATCTTTCCTACCAGAAAGGGTTTTGTTGTCTTTCTTGACAATTTCCAGGTGATCAAGTGACTCCTCATAGGCTGTTTTGAGTTTGTACACCTCTGTCATATAGGAGCGACATTCCTTTTGAGATTTCTCCAGTTCAAGCTGAAGTTCCTCACACTTCTGGCTCCACTCTGCAACCATCTTGTCAAAGGTGCGCTGCTTCTTGTCAAGGGCAGCAGCTGCAGAATTGGCCTACAGTTAAGAAAGAAAGCCCTCAATGTCAGTTAACTTATGTAGTTTTACTCATGGTAAAAAGCGGACAAAGGAAGGACAGTGTCAGAAGTGAATCAATTGTTGTGTTAGTCTGAGGTGGCTTTGAACCTTCTCCAGGTCGATAGTTAGATCCTCCACTTCCCCCTGAAGCCTTTGCTTGACTTTCTCCAGACTGGCTGCACGAGCCTGGGCTGCTTCTGCAGCTTCTTCTGCCTCCTGGAGCCGGACAGTGAGCTTGCGCCTGTGGAGGAAGACTTTTTTTAATATCAATATTTTAACTCTGTAGAGTCAGTTGTTGGGTTCTGTGTTAAGTGATGCATAAAACATTGATCAGCTTACTTGGTCTCCTCCAGCTCCTCTGTTTTATGGATGGCGTCAGTTTCATACTTTGTCCTCCAGGTGGTCACCTCGGAGTTGAGCTTAGAGATGAGGCGCTGCATTTCCACCTTGCCCTCCTGCTCCTCCTCCAGCTGTTCCTTCATCAGGTCAAGGTCATGTTGAGCATTGGCCAGCCCGATAACAGCTGCACTTCGAGCCTGAATCGGGATAAAGTTAGCTTTATTTTATTTATATACACACATGCTCTAATCTTTTTAAATCTAAGTTGTTCTTGAGTTAACATTAGGTAACTATAGCTGGGCACTCTTCACCTTTGACTCTTCGTCCACCTGTCGTTTCAGCTCATCGTTTTGGGTGGTCAGTGACGCCTTGATCCGTGTGATCTGGTTGAGCTTACTTTGTGCCTCCCCAAGTTCACGGCTGAGATCACTGTTCTCAGCTGAGGGAAGATCATTGAAATATATATGTCATATGATTTTTTTCATAGCATTAATATGCTAGTAATCTCCGCTTCAGGCAGGGAGGAACTGTCTGTACCTGACAAATGGATTTTGATGGTGTTGAGCTCGGTCTGGGACCTCTCCATCTCTGTCAGCCTGGAATTGGCCTCGGCCAAGCTGTCCTCTAACTTACGGACATGGACCTCAGCGTTGAGCTGTGTGTTCAGAGTAGTCATTCAAGCTCTTGAATTACAGTGCATTGCTGTTCAGTGCTGTGATAAGCAGCAAATGCTGTGCCACGTTAAAAAATAATTATTGCAGGGCTAAGTACCAAGCAATTATTGCATGGGTAATGTATTGCTGGTGATTATCTCTCACCTTGGATTTCTGCACTGACTCCACAGTGGCATTCAGGTCATCAATCTCTGCCTTCATGACCTGCTTGTCTTTCTCGAGCTTGATGCGAACTCTCTGCAGATTCTCTACTTGCTCAGCCAGCTCAGCCATGGCATCCGAGTGTTTCTTCCTCAAGGCTGAGGCTGTGGCCTCGGACTGGAGAGCCGCCTCCTCCAGTTCTCTACGGAGCTTCAGAAGCTCTGCTTCACGTTTCTTGTTTTGTTCAATCTGCTCTTATGGATACATGAAGGATTTGGTCAAGAATGCTACTTTCCTTAATCTTCATTCTTTTCATAATATATTGTTGGGAGTGGGATTTATGCATAGAAGAAATGTCAAAGTTATAAAATGATGCCGCTTTTATATGGGAAATAAAACGTGATTCTTTTAAGCTGTTAATTCTTTTCAACGTACGAAAGATTGTATGAAAGATTTTTGAAAGGTTTCTGGAATGTTTATGAATGACAAGATTTGTTACTGTTTATTTAACAGAAATGTTGATTATTTCTTCATGAAATGTTTAAAATATTGTAAACAACAGCTGATATTAAAAATCCATCTATCTATTTGTTTATCTGTTTGTTTGAAGAAAAAAAAGTGCAGAAAGTGTTTTCCTGCACTTTCTTCTGGAGAAAGAATTTATCTGTTCCGGTGAGCAAAGTGCAGTGTGTGAAGGTGTGAAATGTACAGATGCAATTTCAATTATGCCAGCTTGCCTGTGCAACCGTGGCACCCCCTGCTTCCTCCAGTCTGTCTCCGAGGTCCTCTAGATCACGGGACAGATCGACTCGCTGCTTTTCCACCTTAGAAAAGAAGACACAGTTAAACTAATGATTAGGAAGTCTGGCGGATGGTAATGCACAGGAGTGAAATAAACAATAAAAAAGGAGTGAAAAGTCATATGCCTTCGCTCTTATTGCTCTCTCTGCCTCCAATTCCTCCTCAAGCTCCTCAATGCGGGCCTGGGTGACAGAAAAATATGTCAGCTGAATTGCAAGGAAACAGCAGTCATTTATTTTCTTGGCATAATGTTTTTTATTAGAAACAGAAGACAGCAGAAATGAGGGCAAAAGCTTATCAGAAAGAAAACCTGGTGCTCCTTGAGCTTCCTGTGCAGCGTGGAGCTGAGAGATTGCTCATCCTCCAGCTTTGCATTCAAATGGTTAATTTCCATATCCCTCCTGAAATTACAACAATTTCATCAAAACGTGTTCTTCAGACCCCTAGTGATGGCGTAGATTACATTTTGCGTAGATTACAAATCTGCTTTGTTCGTACTTTCTGACAACTTCCTCCAGATCAATTTTCGCTCTCTCCATATCATTAAGATTATCGATTGTCATCTTCAAGTCAGCCTCTGCTTTGCGTCTGGCTTTCTCCACCTCTCCTCGTATTTTCTTCTCCTGTTCCCAGCTGTCTTCCAACTAAACAGACAGTAATTGAATTGTTACAAGGCGCAAATCTTTATGTCTTGGTAGTTTGAGTCCCAGAACTCACCTCATGCACTTGAGTGGTGAGCTTGCTGTTGGTTTTGGTGAGGTGATTTACTTTATCTTCCTCTGCTTGAAGGTCATCCAGAGTTTTCTGAAGATGGAAGCATACATTGGTATGATTTAATATGGCACAGTTTGTGGAATATGGGGGAAAAAACATGTGGCAGGTCCTAACCTGTTGCAGTTCTTCCAGAACCTTCTTTTCTTTTTGGAACTTGGTAATCGTATCATCCCTCTGACCAAGCTCTATTGTCAGAGAACGGACTTTGGTGTCCAGCCCCTGCATGCCACAAGCGGTAGTCATTAAAGTGCTTCTTTTCAAATCACATATTTGACTGCTTTTATTTCTCTAAGTGTATCTGTTTCATCTGTTTTACACAGATTTCCAGGAGTGCTATATTTCCAGGAGTTTCGAAACATTTGGACAAAGACTTTTCACCTGTTTTTCCTTCTCTGACTTTGCCAGAGTAGATTCCAAACCCTCAAGGTCTCTCTTCAGATCCATCAGCTCTCCCTCCAGCTTGCGTTTCTGAGCACTCAGTGCTGTTGCAGCACCCTCCTCCTCCTCCAGCCTTTCTTTCATATCCTGGATCTGCTCCTCCATGTGCATCTTCTGTTTCATCAGCTGGTTACAGCGTTCCTCAGCATCTGCTATGGTGTCTTGTTCCTATTAGTGGGAGAAAAACAAATCATTTCCAGTTGAATTCTCTCTCTACTCATTTTTTAATATCATGATAATATCATCCACCCATCTTAGACTTACAGCTACTAGGGCTAAGGCCAAATCACTCTTTTCTTTGGAAATAGTGACTAGTTTTTCATCAAGCTCTTTGAGCTTCTCAGTCATTTCTGCTGCTTTTTCAAGCGCAACTCGTAATTCTTCCTCCTTGGCTTTCAACTCATCTTCCTGGCGAGCGACGTGGAGCAAAGGCTTAACCTAAAGAGAACATAAATAAACAACTGAAGGTAGACAAAAATGTAAAAAAATAGGTAAAGCCGTCAAAGGTCTTGGTCTTGATAGCTTATATTGACCTTTGTGTAGAGTTTCCACCACCCCCAGTACCGGAGCTGAAGGAACTTCCTCACATTTCGCTGCATGGCAATGAGAGCAATTCTGAAAAAAACAGACTAGGTGAGAAATAATATAAATATATATATAACACAGTTTCATAAAGTTTCATTCACTTTTGCATTCATATAGCGCATATGTGCCTGTTCTGAATTTACTCTTTTTGTGATGTCACAACCACCAACCCATTCACATATATCAGCTTATTCAACCTACAACAGGTTACCCCCTGCCCGTTTATACTTAAGCTATAAGGGGTGTTTCAATTCAGACTACTTTTTGAATGAGGTATAATCTGGGGGGAGCAACAGGTAATTTATATATATCTGTCTTGAAGGCACAGTACTTAAGGTACAGTAAAAAAAAATAGCCTGTTTAACAGAGAGGATAAAAAGAGGTTGATCCTTTTGGTGCATAAACATTGTAAGACAAATGTAAAATATGTTCCCTCTAATCAGAAAAGCCTTTTAAAGCAAAACAGGAAATGTCATGAATGCTGACTGACCTTCTGTCAAGCATTTTCTTAAACTCAACTCTCATAAGCGTTCCTCTCAGACGGGCCTGGAGCATGGTCATGATCTTAGCCAGCCGCTCATCCCGCATGTCTTCAAGCTTGGCTAGCACTCCAGCACGGAAGAACACCTGCAATATTTACATTAATATGTAACAAACTTTATGATTGTTCTGTAGTCAGGTATATGGTCCAACATTATGTTACTATCATCATACTTTGGTGTGTCCGATCTTGTACTCCATATTGTCCAGCTCAATAGATTCTAAAATCAACTCTGAAGCTTTTTTGTTGTCCACAAATCCCTTGGGGAAGACATTTGGGTTCAGGATGTGATACCTGTGAAAAATGAAATACTACAGAGTTGATCTTTTTTCGTTTAAACGCTCCGGTGGAATTAAACAGAATCACATAGAAACTTTGAAAGAAGAAGAGGAAGGGAGTAGAGCATTGCATTAGTGATATTTGAATCAAATCAAATAATAATCTAAACCTCTAGTACATAATCTAATATTTTCTATTATGAAATAATCTAGCATGTTTGTCATATCTAAATATAATGGTTTGTAGTTTTTATCTCTTTAAAACATTTAACCGAAAATACTCTGACAATATCTACAACTAAAGAGGTTTGCAGCATAAATCGGAAAATTACGATTAAATAACAACTAAATAGTGTTGGGGTAATTTTATGGAACATGAATAATGCTCTTATTTTTATTAACTTTTTTTATAGAATCATTCTGTGTAGGGTTCTGTTAATGCAAACCAATCATATAGAGCCAGCGCCCATAATTTTAAAAAAATTCAGAGTAGTTATAAATCCATCTAAAGGTCAGTAATTAGTCACAGTTGCATAAGAGGCTATATGAGAAAGGAATACCTTTGCTTAAACTCAGGGTACTGTAATCTATTGGGAAAGCCTTTTCTGCAAATGCGGATTCCCTCCAGGACACCGTTGCAGGCCAGCTGGTGCAGGATTAATTTTGCGTCACAAACACCTGGTCAAACACACTGGATTACATAAGCACTCTAAAGCACAGGGATGATACCTTGATGCGTGTATTACACATCTCCATTAAATGAGATTAGAGGAGCCGTAATATTCTACAGTATTTGATCATTTTATGTCTCATATTTACCAGATTGCTTGAATTCGTTGGGAACGATGCAGCGCACAAAGTGGGGTGCTGTGCTTCGCAGGGTACTCATCAGTTTGTTCAGCTGCTCCTAATCAGCAAGAGCCAGAGTAAGAGACAGAAGAGATCTGTGAATTCTGTTTTATAATGGTGAAATATGAGCCCCTATCATTTTGATCGATGTAAATTATAGTACCCTGTAGAATGCAGATACAGTCTGGAAGGAAGAGCCCTTTTTCTGTTTCTTGGATCCCGCAGCAGCTTCATCTTCTTTGAAGAGCTGAGCGAGCAGAGACATGGAGGACTTCTGGTACAGGCCTACCACTGTTTCATTCAGGGGATCCTTATTCTTCTCTAACCAGCCTGCAATGTTGTATCCGACCTGAATTTTTTTGAAAAGCATGTTGAGTAAAATCTCAAATAATCCCAAATAAGAGTCTCTATATGTAAAAAAAAAAAAGTACATCTGAAAATTGACTCACAGTGCCTGCATAGTGAATCAATTCAAAGTGCACCTCTGGACCTTTCCTCCCACCTTTTGGTTTAAGAAAGTTAGCAGACTTGCCCAGATGATTGTCATACAAGGCAGTCTTGAAGGTGACATCTGTGGCCTTGGGGAACACACATTGCTCCTCAAGGATGGAAAAGATCCCCATTGGCTGGAATACAAAGGAGAATTAGTAAGTGAGGATATGCTAAAAAAAACTGGGGAAATTAGTTATTTTTGGCACAGATTCCTCATAACTGCAGGCAGACTGAAATCTGATTCAGTTAAAGCTTGCTAACCTTTTCCAGCAGCTCAATACAGGCCTGCAAGTCGAGCCCAAAATCTATAAAGACCCACTCTATTCCCTCTTTCTTATATTCCTCCTGTTCCAGGACGAACATGTGATGGTTGAAAAACTGTTGCAGTTTTTCATTTGTGAAGTTGATGCACAGCTGCTCAAAGCTATTAAACTGTGAAAGAAATGCCAGAAAAAAATTAAATCAAATTGGAGACATAAGACACATGACCAAGCAAAATATCTATAGTTACCTCAAAGATTTCAAAGCCAGCGATATCTAGGACTCCAATGAAATACTGGCGCTGCATCTTTGTGTCCAGTGTCTTGTTGATCCGGTACACCATCCACTTAAACATTCTGTCGTAGATGGCTTTAGCCAGAGCTCCAATGGAGTAGACGCATTGGTCCTGGTTCTGACTTTTGGTCACCAACTCATTTCCAACTTTAACACGAGGCCTGGTGATGCCCTTCTGCAGTTCTCCAGAATTGATCCCCATAAGGTGGGCAACTTTGTCAGCCACTGAAAAACAGCCCTTAAATGCCTTTAAACTATATGAGCCACTCTCATAAGAATACACCTTTCTAGTTTCAGTACACTGAATTTTAAACTCTGAGTTGGCTTTGAAACAAATAAACTAAATACAGTAATTCAAGTTAAGTCTACAAATTGATTTGAACTGTTAAGTCAAGTGACTCCAAACATCTGATGCTCAGAATCAAAAATGGATATTTTTAAGTTATATTTCATTCTAATAGCATTTTGTTCCATACCTGTTCTCAAAAGTAAAAAAGCAGCTTGTATTGACTTTGTAGTTTATAAGTTGCAATGAATAAATCAAATGAGTTACTGAATAATAAAGCCTTAAGATGAATTACTGAATAATAAGCATTGGATTCAGTGTGTGTGCAAACCCTCAGTTGTGTCAACATCCGCCTGCTCTTCTCTTGATTTTTGCTTGAACTTCATGTTACCAAAGTGCATTATGCCCCCAGTTAGTTTGTAGATGCTCATTTTCTCCTCCGCAGTGAAGCCAAGCACATCAAACGCCATCTTTCAATGGGATAAAAATAAATATGTCACTTAAAGTATTGAACAGTCTTTTGTTAGATTATGCTAATGAAACATTTGGGCTTACATCAGTTAAAGTCAGTTCTTCGCCGTCGTCCATGTTATCCACCACAGTGACTCCCTGGCAGATCCAAACATACTGCTTTGGTTCAGCGACTAGAAGGAGCGCCTCTGTAAACCAAGAAATGGTTAACATCTGTGGGAATGTAAAGTGTAGTCAAAAAGTAATGTGAGTGTTTCTGTTTTTCTGACTCTAGCACACTTGGTTTGGAATTAAACATAGGCTATGAAGTTAAAGAATGTCAGCTGTAAACTGATATGGATTTCATTTATGTTGGATTCAAATAGGAACCCTCTACACTCTATACACTAAAATAATAAGGCCAAAATAAGTTCTTAGTGTAATGCCATTGTAAAAACTATTTTTGATTACCTTTCAATAGACGGTTCTTAAAATAACCATTTTATGTAAGTGTGAAGAAATTTTTGATGTTTAACAAATAATTTGAAGATGCTTAAAATATTTTTTTTTCAGATTATAATACAGTGCTAGTGTTTTATAAATAGTGTTAATCCCTGTACCGTTCATCCAGCATAGATGAGCATTCAATTAATTTTGTCCTGGCATGATTTGGCTTAATTTAATCTAAATAATTAAATAAATAAAAAATTCAGATTACAAGAGGGGCATACACTTTCGAGCCCCACTTGGCAAAGCAAAGGTGTCTGGCATACCAAGGCACCCAGCTTCATGATCTGTTTGCTAAGATGCCAGACACGACAGGTTTAAAAAAAAAAAAAAAAATTTGTCCTGGCATTTTCCTCTTTGAGCTACAATAGCAGGAACATGTTGGATTTTCAGCAAAAGCTACAAAAAATGTGTCACAAGAAAACTGCACCATATCACTTAGTTACTATAATAGCCATGTGTCCAATAATACTGTATCACACTTACCCAGCAGCTCCGGCTTTTTCCCTGACAGAAGCTGGTAAAATATGTGATAGCTGCGTTCCGCTGCTTGCTGTGAAATCACTCGGGATTTTTCTAGTAGATCTTCAAAAAAATATTATATACATATATATGCAAAATTGCTACAATTTCACTAAACAATTACCAAAACAGTATGAAGCATAAAGTACATTTCAGACACTTACAACTCTCAATATCGGCACCAGCCAGCTTAGCTGTTGGCCCAAAATGGATTCGGATAAATTTTCCCTAAAACAAACAGGGAGTATTCAGAAGAAAAAAGTGCAGATGTTATTTCTATATTATTGAAAACTGAGCACAAAGGTTACTCACAAATCGAGAAGAGTTGTTGTTCCTTGTGGTTTTGGCATTACCGAATGCCTCCAAGACTGGGTTAGCCTGGATGATTTGATCCTCCAGGGAGCGCTGTGAAAGGACATTTTAATCATTGGTAATAAACTCCCTCGTTATTAACATGTGTTGAACAAGAGCCAGGATATGAAGGCTGATGTAGTATCATGTTCCAAATGCGAAGATCAAACACATTTGCTTGCCTTGGAATCTGGAGCCTGCTTTCCTCCAGTGGCACCCACGTTGGCAAAATACTGGATGACCTTTTTAGTGTTCTCAGTCTTGCCTGCTCCGGATTCTCCACTAGGAGTAAGGATGTTTTTTATTGGTTATTAGAGAAGTATTTGCACATTTGCGCAATCTTCATGCCGGAAAGTATTTCAAAGTTATATGGGCATGATGATAATATTGATATCATGACCATACTCTGTACTCACTACAGTGAATACTTACGTGATCAGCATTGACTGGTTCTCATGCTCTAAAATTGGAGATGACAAATGACATTGGAGAGGACAATAAATCAATTTAGTTTTATGTCGCATTTTCTAGAGGAATGCTATATAGTGTAGTGTGTGATGTGTAATTTGTACAATTGAAATCAATTGGCCGTTTTGACACCTACCCATCATCATGTCGTGGTATGCATTGTCAGAGATGGAGAAAAGATGAGGAGGGACTTCACTGCGCTTCTTTCCCTTGTACAGCTGAGCGACTTTTGCTCCATAAATCGGAAGCCATTTATAGGGGTTGACAGTTACACAGAAGAGCCCAGAGTAGGTCTGCGGAACACAAACAGGAGTTTTATGCATATTTTTAATCTCTTTCAACAGGGATTGAGAGATGAGCAGAAGAACTTTGGACTCACGTAGATTCTCATATGGACGTAGCGTGAGCGAAGGTTCTCCAACACGCTGGCCTCATTCAGAAAGGTCAGGTTCGCCATATCGCTAGCCTGATAAAACTTTGGAGGATTCATTTGTTGCAGGTCATCCTTTTTTAAAGTGACTGTCTGATGTGGGGAAAAATGGGTGAATCAGCGCTGTGCACCTTAAAATAAGATTTCTGTCAAGGGGTAAATTAAATCTTAGCCTTTGGAAATGTGAAAGCATGAACATCAAGTGAACATACTGTGTTTTTGACCGTTTTCACTGTGACTTTGTCACCATCCTCAGACTGGATCTCTCCTGCAATGAAGCCCTCCTTCTCGTCTCTCACCCAGCAAGACTTCTTGATGTCATAGGACTTGTTCATAGCCTCCAGCCTCTCCTTTTCTGAAGGAGCCAGGAAGGGCATGGGATCCACATCATCCCCACACTCACCTTTGTAGGCACCCGGCATGGTGGCTCAGTTTTTCCACACCCACGCCAGCCAGTCAAAGTAGGGGTTCCACTCAGGAAGCTGCAATATTAGACCTTTCAATTTCAGAAGATTCACTCAAAACAGTGCTCAAAAACATGTTCTTGGAGCACCCATGCCCTACACATTTAGTGTTTTACTGTATTCTCAGTTCTTTCACATCTACTTTAACTTAGGAAGGTCCTGATTAGTTGGATCGGAATTATGTCACAGAATACACCAAACTTTATAAAAGGGAGACTCATGGAAACACTTGCTTAAAAACATCAAGAAAGGAATTAAAAAAGATTAAGAAAAAAAAAGTAGTCTCGATACAATTAAGGAAATTGACACAGTCGGAATAAAACTTCACAGGAGAGGAGTTTCTATTGGTCCATTCATTAAAAATCTAAATATATGGCTTTTGTGCCAGGAGCAATAAAATATGCTGAAAAATGCTAATAACAGTTTGGTTAATAGTCAATAGTCAATTCTGTATGCTTACTTACCAGAGCACGATACAGTGAGAGAACGCTTGCTGATGCAGATGCGAATTCTGGAGACGCTGTTATATATGAGCAGTGGGTGTCCTGATTTGGTCATAACTATTAAGAAAGTCATTACCCGTAGGCTGAAACTGTTCTATCAAGGGAAACTTAGCTGATTGCTTTGAGTTAGCGACACACACACCCTGACCTTTTAGGGTAAGCAAGAAACAGAACGCATCCTTTTCCTCAGAGACGTGATACAATAATAATCAAAAGAGTCAAATTGAAGACTTATAGGAAGCTGAAACAAAAACCTTTCTTTTTAAGACTTTCCATTTCTTTCACCTGGTTTAACTGATCATGTTGTATAAAAACCTCAAGTAGTGAATACCGTATTGGCTGTTGTTTGCTTGTGTTTGGTTTTATAATAATGGACTGACTGCAGTTGTGACATTTACATTTACATTTATATTACATTCATTTGGCAGATGCTTTTATCCAAAACACTGAAGTTTTAGGACAGTGTGAGAACCAGAGGAGGGTTGTAAGTGCCAAAATCTTTGTGTGAGAAGATGCTTTGTGAACAGAGTTAAAACTGAAATGTGTTAATTTATTCACTCATAGTATGTAAAAGTCTTTCATAAAACTCTTAAACAATCACATATCACTTAAAAACAAGCATATGTTTTATTGGGACACAACACTGTTTTATCATAATTATTGAAACTGTCATAATGTTTAATTGACATGTACTTTGAACAGAGTGAGCATTTAAAGTAAAATAAAAAATAAATAAAGAGTTTTCATTCTACGCTGGACTGGTAGGTGGGGGGCATCGTGCTGCAGTTGTACCACAGCTGTGCTGTAAGGCAATACATGACAGAAATATTTGTCTCTGAAATCTGGCTTGTAATGTCAGTGTGTTGGGTTAATCCCGGACACTCCGGCAAAATGCAGCTAAATGCTCCCCACCAAGCCTGTGCGGACATAAGAGCGGATCATTAAGCTTGGTAACCCAAAGCTGTGAACACACAGTCTGTTCCCTGGCTACACTGCAGATACAGTATTCTTGACAGGTTCACGCATCATTTAAGCATCCAGATTTGGCAGAGAACTGTGGTGAGGTTATATTTGACTTCTTAATGCGAGTGTACGCACAGAGGCTCAGCTCCACTGGGACAAAGCCCAGGATCATTTTACGGCTGCCACTTGCCAAGTGCTGAGTGAAATGAATATACACGGCAAACAATTAGAGGCAGCCACTGATGGAGCTTAAGCCTCTGTATATCATTAATGGATTATCACTAGGGAAAAGTCTTATTGCTGGAATTTTCCATGTTAGATAGTATGACAGCTTTTGCTTCTGCGGGTCTGTAGCAACAGGGAGTGGAAATCTAATTGTGAACATGGTTTTATTTAATGCTGATGTGCAATAGCCTGTTTTTATCTTCCCAGAGTATGAATGCTGATCCAGGATCAGTTTATACCTTATACAGAAATCTTATCATGATGAGGCAGTGATTTTTGGCCTTCCCTCACATAGCCAGTCTGTGCTTCTCTATGGTTTATGTATTGTTGGGTTAGGTGTTGGCTGGTTATGATGTGACCGTTGTTGTATAGATGCTCTGACTGCAGTATCTTAGTTAAATAGTTGACATGGATTTAAGTTGTTTTTCAGGTAAGAAACAGTTAAGTTCTTAAGCACTGATGTACATCGCTCAGAGTTGATTTTGGAGGACATGCAGCATCTTCGTGACAAATGGGTATTCCATGGAAGTTGTGGAAGAAAAACGTCTTAGAAGTCTGATGTATGTGATGGGCTGGACAGAAGACAACCCTGGAGATGACAACGCAGTAGGGCACTCAATAAAATTGCTGTAAGAGTGCTGGCCAGAATAGAGGAAACCAGGAATAGTGAATACATGAGGTTGGTCAGTACTTAACTGATCTATTGTCATTTTAAAAAGTGCCACTCCTAAAAATAGTGGCACAAAAGAACCCAGCCAGAGAAAGGGAGTCAAGGAAAAATATCCATACAAATCCAAGTCAAGACCACAATCATTGAGTACTTTAACTGTTTCCTACTAGCCATATTATGGGCCGTCACAAATGAAAGGAAAGCATAGTGGAAAGAATTCCTAGCCATACATACAACTGCACACAAAATTAAGCAAAAAGATACTCACCATAATGCTTCCTCTTCGGAAAATCACCCTGACAGATCACTACTAACTGATCTGTTATTCCATCTGACAAAAGGGGAGACACATGATATGTACCATGGCTATGCAGCCCACTGGAAAAGAACAGATGAGGCATAACTTTTTACTTTTTACCCTTGAGCAGGGTACCGTCCACACACTCTGCTCCCCAGGTGCCCCTCATTGGTGGCAACCCCCTGTTTCACTTGAGAAAGAATTTCACGTTGTTCGCACTGTGTTCACATGTGACTATATATATATGACTATACACCTTTTCTAAGCCTCAAAAATCCTATTCTCTTGAAAACCACATACTATGTGTGTTAGACATTAATAATAGTCTGATTCCTTGTCCCTAAGTGGTTCTATGCAGGGGTTTGAGAGCAGGCAAAAAGAATTTGCCCAAAATACTGAGCTTGAGCTGTCTAGTGACAACATGAAAGGAGAAATCTATTCTGTATCAATAATTCAAATGACCCGGCTGACATTATATTTAATTAAAGAAACTGACGCTGTTCTTAAAATGTGATCTATTTGAGAACTATTAAATATCTGCATGGGTTTTAAAGAAGTGTACAATACTCCAGCTGGCTGTGGATAATGTGGATTTGTGGATTGGATGAGCACAGGCTTCTGTGAATGCTCCATAACAAGCCCACATGGCTGAGTGTATGCACACAGCTGCTTTTCCTCTCATCAAATCCAGTTACTCCCATGACCCACATGGCTCTGTAGAGAGGGAGAAAGAGAGCCAGGCAGAAAGAGGGCACCTCCAGCTGATGCCAAGTGCCCCCTGGCCCAGCAGCTTTTGCACTAGTGTTTGTCACACATGGCCGTGTGGGTCCCGCTCATCTGTTCTGCCACTGCTACATGACAACATCCAGAGGCAAGAGAAAACTGAGATTAAATGGCAAGTATCTTCACTCCAGGCTTTTTCACAGCTGACTAGTAATTTTACACCAAATCAGGCCTGTGGAACATTGAGTCTTTGTGTCTCAAAGAGTTATCAGCCGAATCTTAATGGGCATGGTCTTTCTGTTACCTAAATAAAGGTCATCTCGTTTTTTCATTGATTAATGGTGGTGTTTTTCTACATATGCATTTTATTCATGTTCACTTTAGTCCCTTTCCCTGCTGAAACACTGCCACCCATGCCCCAAAAATGATGATTCACAGTTAGGGTTAGATGGCATGGTATTTGATTGGTTCATGCTTGACACCTGTCTGGAAGTTTCTGCAATAGTTGTATTTCTCCACTTATTCAGGCAGATTCCTCCTTTGATTTGTCACCATTGTAGGTACCCATGATGTCCAACAGGTGGCAATGCTACCAGAAATGCAATGCAAGTATCCAATCACAGACTGGGTGTACAGTAATCCCCCGCTTTTCAGGGGGAGTTATGTTCCAAGTTGCGTTTTGAAAAAAAAAAAGCCTAAAAATGCCCTGAAGATATTGTGGAGATATATGCACATCCATATTGTACAGTTTATACTGAACACCAACAGCGCTAGAACTATGGGGAGTGTGAGAGAGAATGCAATAATACACTGTTCTTCAAGCAAAACATCTTTCATTCTCAACTTTTACAGCTTTGAACAGACATTTGCAATTCAGAGTATTCTGCCCCCAATCGGAATTCCCCCATACCCCGCCCATCTATGGGCTATTCATATTTGACAGGAGGATCCTGCACCTTTTTTAAATAAGCATCATATTTCTATACAACCGACCATGCACTTATTCAGAGAACATCTTGACAAACATCTACTCCCACTCTAACACTCACAAAAACACATATAACTGGGCCAACCGTGCCGCAAAGGCTCATGGGAGCCAGTCCTGTCGTGCCGGAGGGGGCATGTACATCACAAAAGCACAAAAAATGCAAGGAAATCTATATTTTCCATGCATGTTTGGTTCTCAGAAAAAATCTGCATGAGACTGAATCCGTGACTACTGATCCGCGTAAAACTAAAGGATTACTGAATTCTGTTCTGAGTAGTGCTGCCACTAACAACTAATTTTCTAATGATTAATCTTTCGACTAATTTTTCGATTAGTCGATTAATCTAAACGACTAATTTTCAAAA
>JBBPDB010000140.1:9533108-9549460 GCA_037974465.1 Brachypetersius altus
ATTTAAGCTGTTTTTCAGGTAAGAAACAGTTGTGGACTTCTTAAGCACTGATGTACGTTGCTCTGGATAAGAGCGTCTGCTAAATGCCGTAAATGTAAATGTAAATGCTCACTCAGTTTTATTCAATTCAAGACCTGGGGATCGAACAAAAAATAAAATCACTTTCCGATGACAAAAATGAAATTAATTACCTTCGTAGCTTTGTTCAATTTCCTCAGAGATGTACGTACTAACAAATATAAGGGTATCATTCATTATGTAAGAAAGAAACAAGATGTGTTTGAGCAGATATATACATGTATAGAATATAATATATCAGTTCCATCATTCAGTCTCAGCCAAAACATTCTCACACACAGATTTTCAAACCGCCTGCTAGGGCAGAGTGTTCTTCCCTAGCAAGGTTGTTTTCCTCCTTATCTAATTTCACCTCTCTCAGGCTCCCTTGCACTCAAACTGACCCTCTTACAGAAGCTTTATCATTTTCTGCACATAGGTACGCTCATCAGCCGACGAGCATGATTACAGAGCACACACTATATTATACAATACAATATGTAAACGCAAACCCATAATCTGCATGCAAAGATGCAGATTACAGTATTGCAGTAGGTGGTCTTAAAAACTACCAGGCAGAAAAAAAAGAAAATGTTACCTTGTGGTGAAGTAAAACTATTAGACACTGTTACTGCTGAAGGGATCAGCATGTGATTAAGACGCTGTGTTGTTGAGATGGAAAACAATCTATGGACCTTCCAAATCTTCTGTTGTAATGTTATAATGTTAGACACATTATGTAAATATGACAGCTATCTAGTTATTATAGTCATGTTACTTAGGATTTAAGGAACTTATTGTTATCATAACTTATCACAATAAACTTTGCCACAGTGTGCTTTTCAGGGATGTGATCTTTATTTTTGGGTGTAATGTGTGTAAAATCTTTGCTTAAGTCGTGTCATTACAAAAATAACAGATTAAATCAGGCAAAAACCTGACTCCACTTTGTGAACCTTGGTTCTGCTGTATGTTTAACAAGTACCGTCATTCATTACAGCCACATCTCCAGTAGGTGGCAGAGTTGAGCTGCATCGAGGTTTCCGGTAATTAACCTTTTAACAGAGACAACCTTTCAGCTTTTCTGATTCTAATCTGTTTAAATTGGTCTATTTAAACTGTATCTTGTTATCTACCAGCTACTGTGTGGGTTGTCCTTCAAGGCAAAGACTAAATACCTCGCAAAGGTTTAATAACAGCTAGTAAAACATTGGTTTTTTTTAGACAACTTCTCTTACAGTTTTGAAAAAAAGGAAAAAAATGTTTTCTTATAATAATGGGTCTGAGTATGCATACAAACAATCCGTGACGTGAAAAACATAAGGCTGTAAATGAGTCGGCTAGGCTTTTATTATTATAGTTTGCAGAAGGCCCTCCTGTTGTGGCTCGTGATGGAGAACTTGCCAAATGAAGCGTCTAAATGAGGCTGTCTTCAAGACGGGCACTGCATCACTAAAAGCAGCTTTACAAACCCTTATTGTAGTTTTAACACTACATTAAACAGTGGATAACCTAATAGCCAACATTGCATTTGCATGAATTTAAGCTACTGCACTGTGTGGTTTTCTCTGGGCTGAAGAAGAAACAAAGCGAGCTACTGATCTGTTTACCCTTTATGGGCTAAATGAAGTAATTAATAATGTCAGGCAAAATCAGGCAAATTAAAAGCCCAAAGTCAGCCTATGACTGATGCTCCTGATTTGCTGTTTAGTTTCATTATGTGGTTAAATGTCACAATCTGCTAATCCAGATCTTACAATCGGAGAGATTTCTAAAAGCTTCCAGATGATCTGGAGTTGTGCGGCTCACTAATCCTGTTTGTGTGAATGTTCAAACATTTTGCCTTCACTCTGCTTCACTTGTGGGCAATAAAATGACCTGAATGTTTCCATGTCCCGCTGCACAGTGGCACTGCCAAAGCATCTCTGTTTTGGTCAGGGTTAAACACCTACAAATTAAAAAAACAATATTCATTGTGTGTGAGTGTATGTGTGTGTGAGCATTTCTGGTGTGAACAGATAACTAATTATTCCCTGTGATACAAAAGTATTTGCTTATTTGTTTTGAAGGCAGTGGAGCTTCTGAGTTCATTAGTGGCCAGTGTCCTGTGTGGATTTGCTACTTTAAGAACCTCTTGTTCCTAATTGTTAATTCCATTAAACTCCATGCTCTACTGCATCTTACATTTGCACTCTTGTATTTTGCTGTTCAGGTGTGCTCAAATCGAAATGCATTTTGTTGTATTGTTTTAGAAAACACCTACATATATATACTATAAGTACAAAAGTATTTGGATGCCTGACCATTACACCAACAGGGATTTTAATTACATTGCATTGAAATACAGACTGTAATTGCCCAAACCCTCAAAACAGGTGTGTCCCAATACATTTGTCCTTATAGCGTACATGCACCTATGCAACAAAAAAATGAAATTATTACTCTACTCAAGACAAATAGAGTATGGAAAATTGGTTAATAGGGCATACTTTATAAAAATCTGTGAGTCGATTCTTACTAGTGTATTAGTAAAAAAAATACATTTTTGGTGGAAAAAAGCCACCAAAAATTGTTGTGTCTGTGGGGCTGAAAGCCACCTTTCAGCCTCACAGACAGAAGAGGACCTGCGCGTGCACGCGCACGTACTTGCAGTGCTTGCGTGATGTCACGACGCCGAGGAGCTCGAAAATGTTAGCCGAGGTGGTTAAATCTGGAGGAGACGAGGGGATCTGCTAGACGGAAATAATATAAATTTCCCGTCGAGGAACGCCCGGACAAACCTCGCCTTTCTGAAGGGCAGGCCTTTAAGCGTCGAGCCTGGCGTCGGGTGAACGCGTCGGGGACTTTCCTGAGAGAAAGTTGGAGTGATATTTTCTGGAGGAGTGATGTCGAACCCGGGGACTCGGAGGAACGGGTCAAGCATTAAAATCAGACTGACAGGTACAAAGAACTGAACACTAGCACACCCTATAGCACATCTCATCAGTTATTACAGTTCTTGTCTATTTTTGCAGAGGGGTTTTGTATCATTGAGTGTATTATAAGGTTAGGTTTCATGGCTCTTAATATGTGGAGGGCTAGCCGAAGCCCTGAACATAGTTAGCCAACGGCTAAAGCAGGCTAGTAGAAACACAGTTATGGATGTGCTAGTGTTAGCTTAGCCACTGAAGAGGATCTCACACTCAGCAAGTAGCGCTTCAAAAAGTGTTATTATGTGGAGTCTTTTGGAGTACATAAATATGCGAGGACCTAGGATTTCTGTATTAGTCCCAAAAATTGTGTCAAATTGCCCCTTTGTCTTAAAACGGTGTCTGGTTTGTTAACCTTAGCTAAGCTGAATAGCTATCAGGGTGAGCCCTTTTGCTTGAAAACATTTAGAGATATTGAAGGCAATCATTTTTGTTAATAGCAGCGTTACCTGGATTACTCCTTTGGCTGCATATTAACTTGTCAGTCAGCTCAGAACAGATTATAACAGATATCAATAAAAATATCAATTTAAGACTGCAAGGAAATCATAATATTAGGATGTTTTGGTTGAAATTGATAGCTGGTAATGTTGTCGACGTTCAGAGAACTTTCACAGCTAGCCAACGTTTCTCATTCAGATTTTAAAACGGGTATCCTCTTTAAATGCAGTGTAGCACTGAAGTCATCGTGGAGTTGTTAGCAGATTAAGAACAGTTGAAGCTGCTGGCCTGTGTTCTCCAAACTGTTGAGGTTATAACAGTTGTTTTAAGACCACGTGAGGGCTGATTTGTCTTTTTTTTTTTTTAATAGAATTTTCTATTTTTTTAAAGTAAGTTCAATACAAAAATCAAGGTGCCAAAAAGTAATATTAACTGATCAAAAACATCAGAACTATATAGTAAATTTAATACCATATTAGGTGATCTGCTTTGTAACTTTTAAGGCTTTTTTTGACACATAGCTTTTGGTAATACAATTAGTATTCTTCTCTTTTTTGTGTAATGAGATGGGTTTTTTCTTGATTTGTTGACTTTTTTTCTCTGTTGTTCTGAAAAAGATTTTCAAAACATGTGACAATTATTTGTTGTCCAACATGAAACCAAGTGTGTGTGTGTGGGGCGCAGTGCTTGCAGAGTACAAAAGTATTTTGTTTCCGCTCTAATAGCTGTGGCCTGCGTACACATCTGAAAGAATCAGAAAACTATTGATCTTGGAGGAAACTACTTAAATGATGGGCATGGTGGTGTCTTGGTTTTCTTTTCTAGTTCTTTAGTTTTGTACTGATTGCTAAGATTCCTTTACCTTCCACGACTATCTAGCAACTAGCTGTCTTTTTGACTTGCACTTCTACCATATTTGTATAGAAGTCGACATATAAGCTGGACTGATTTGAGGTGAGGGGTAAATGATGTAATTTAACCTTTTTTGGTCAGCCAGTCAATTAATGTAAAACACTTTCCCTTTTGCAGATGACTGTGTTCCTATTTTGTGGTTAATAACAAACTTTGCATCACTTTAAGGGCAAATGTGCAGTTTTAACAGTCTAGTCCTTGGTAGCTGTGTGTCCATGTTATGGCTTTATGTTGTCCCACAGTGTTGACATTTAACACCTTTTGCACTTTTGTCTTCTGCCTCCCCCGCCTAACTTCAGTCGGCGAAATTGTGCTTTTGGCCATCAGTGAGGGGTAAAAGGGGGGAGGGAAAAAGACCACTGCAGAGTGTAGAGCACAATGCCCAAGATGCATTCCTCCACAAAAGGGGAGATCGTTGGTAGATTGAATTATAGTGTTTTCTGAATTCCTGTCCCTCACAGACACAGAATGTCTGTTTTTTGATACTGTAAGGGATTTAAATTTTACAGTTGCTGACTAGGATGGGAAAATAAAGTGCCTTCAAGTGCAGCAGTGTTTCTGGATAGGTGTTGAAGAAAAAAGACATTTTCCCCAGCTTTAGAATTGGCTGAATTTCCAGAATTCCTTGGACTCCTGACTGGATTTTATAGTTTTGTTTCCTTGCTGTCTTGAGGCAGGCTAGGTATTTCCCCACAACAGGAAGTATTGGATTATTATTATTGCGTTCATGTGTATATTTGTACTGCTAGTCACAAGGCAAACATAAATAATTTGCAAACATAAATGCTGAAATAGGATAAAATGTTTCCAAGTCACTAAATCTCATTCAAAAAAAGAACACCTGAATTGATTTTATTGGGATTTGTGGTCACAGCCTTTTCTGCGAAAACATGTGGCCCTGAGCTGGAGGCAGCCGTGAGTAATTACAACTAGAAAGGAAATCCTGCAAAAAAAATCCTTCTTTCTATTTAGTTTCACTACTTCTGCAGAACTCTCTGAAGCAAACAGCCTTGTCTGCAGTTAAGTGATTGGAGAGGTCCATGTACTGATGAAGAAAGAAAGAAGAAAATACTTTATCTCACACTTCTGTGTGTTTATCAGGGCTGATGGTTCCCTCTGAAGGGTTTCTGTTTTCTTCTGTTGCCCTGCAGTGGGTTTCAGCCCTGGGGATTGGGGGATTAATGGAGCAGTTTCACGGTTATTGTTGTGTTAATGTACAAGAGGGCCTGGATGCAGCTATGCAAGAATGTAAAGCCCTGGTTACCAAAATATTCTTAAACACTCTCTCTCAGACACACAGAGAGCAAGGAAGTACATAAAGCTCTTAATCACTCAAACTTGGGAGGGATAATGCATTGTGGCTGGTTTGTCACTGCTAAACAGCTGTGTTTACCTTAATGTGTTAGCCAGATGCTGGCATCTGTGACCTAGACCTGTAAAGCCACAACAGTTAGAAACTGTTTTCAAGCCCCTGATAAATGGCACATTGCTGTCACAAACAGCATGTCTTTATATAAATACTGCTTAACACTCATACATTGTAACTGCTGTCACATTATTTCTGGATTAGTTAATTATTATCAAAAGAGTTAAATATTAAGTAGCTCCAGGATAAGACTAGTTATCCTAAGACAGACGTTCCAAAATGAAACCTAATGTATATTTTTCATACTTATTGTGTATCGAGGCCTACTGAATGCAATTTTATGTTTAATAAAAGAGCAAATAAAGGGTGACTGCTTTGCAGCATCAACATGTTTGTGTACCCTATACAAACCCTGAAGAATAGCTCTGACATCTTCACCTCAACCACCTGTATCAGTTCAGCACAGCTGTGATTGATGACAAGGGCAATCAGTCGTCAATGCCTGATTGTGTTATCCATTTACCCATCTCTGTTACCAGTTTATTTCTACTCATCTTCATTAGGTCCACCCAAACAGTGTTTTTAGTGCTATTAGTGTAGTGTCCCAATACAGACTTGTACCACTCAGCCGCCTGACTCACCCAGACTGTGTGGAACAGGTAAACTTTTCGGCCACAAATGGTCATAATTATTTTTTCAGGTTGTAAAACAACCTGCTTTAAGTCGCAAGTTGTTTTTAAATGGTAGATTATTTGAATACATACCTTCATAAGATTATTATACTGAAAAGTCCTTCCAAGCCGTTTCCACACCACATTGCTATGTTAGCTGGTTGGTTTAATTGTGTTTGTTGCCTAGGCCGTCCTGTCTTAGAATGTTTTGTTTTGAAGGAGCTCTACACCAGTGTGATGTGCTCGCATATTTGGTTCTGACCCAAATGTATTCATTTGCATTTGTAGTTTATTTGTTGTCTGATCCAGGCTTAGATTAAGCTGAGTATGAAAGGCTGTAAAATGGTGCAGGCAGGGCTCGTGCCAGGTTCCAGGAAGGAACACAGCATCTGGGTATGTGGTGGTAGGAAATAGGCTTACTGTGCCTGTGAGGCAGTTTTAGCATGGAAGAGTGGAGAGCTGGGGAATCCTGCTTATTCAGTAAGGAGCCAAGCACGAGTCTACTCTAAACCCTGTCAGGGCTCCAGCATCACATGTAGCACTGTTGCCTCTGTTTCCGTCTCCCCTTGCTCTCTTGTGCGCTCACTCAGTCCATCCCACACTCGGATAGGTCAGGTCCTAGGGAGTGTGTTCATGATCATGGCTGTGTAGGCATTCAGAGCATGTGGCCCCTCTGACATTCCTCTGTGTGATGTTCAGTCCAGCTGGGGGTGGCTTGTGGGATTGCTGTTAATTATGCAGTCCTCAGTCACTGTCTGCTGCACCACGCAAAGCAGGAGCTGCTTTGGTTTTGAACAATAGGAAGTGGAGGTACAAGAGTAGAGGAACACTCGAGATGGATAGTAACTGTACAAAGTAGATTTGGATTTTTGATGCTGCTGTTTCCAGCTGGGCCCCCGAACAACAATTATACAGTTTTCTGTACATACAGGGGTTAAAATGGCAGGCTGTCGCAGCAAATAAGAATTTGTTCTTAATATCTTAGCTGGTTAAATAAGGGTGGAATTTTAATGACGTTAAAATAAAAAAAAAAAGAGAAATAAAATGATCCAATTCTTTTGACAGTTAAAGTGGACCTAACTGAACTATAATAAACAATCTCTGGGCTTAAGATTCTAAAATCATGCTGATTTCAGTTTTTTCAGTCACATCAACTTTTTGAATTATGAGTAATATTAGATTTGCAATAGACTTGCATGCGTTTTTGCAGGCACCAATTAACTGTTTTAATATTTTCAGTGCGAAGTCAGACAGGTGACACTATGGCATAGATGTAATGATCAGTGACCGTCAGATACCACTGTTTATTCAAAAACGCTATCATGCAATATCTAACTATCTTAATCAGAAACTGTATGTGCAGGGAAAACTAAACACAGATTTGAAATCCGCATGAAAAACTACAAAACCCACATAGACTTATCTCTGATGATTTTGACGTGTTGATTTTAATTGATACAAAAAAAGGTAATGATTGCATTTTATCGTTACGTGTGATAAATATACACCCTCACTGGTAAGCATTATCATTCTGTGCAAGGTTCTTGGCCTAACAGACTTTGATGGAATACAGCATATTGTTTTCTAGTGTAGCTCTTGTTCTGATGTACTATTGTTGGGCTGTTGGAGTGCCACTTTTCTCTAGATTAATGTCTCTGCAGTGCACTGTTGAGAGCAGTGCTGAGAACCGCACATAGAAGCTGCTGAAATCTATCAGTCTCACTGTCTGCACTACGGTTCTCAGCCAGCCTCAGCTGATGTCTGGATCTGAGTGTTATTACTCACTTGCCCTGTACTGACTGAAATTTCCTCGCTTTGAAGAAAGTATTTATCTCAGAAACAATTCTGCTGTCATACTGAATAAACTGCTCCAGATGTGTTTCTTTAAATTTGTCTGGTTCTTTCCCCTGCAGGCTTATATGAAACACACTGTTTGTGTTTTAGACGACAACTAAATAAGAAAAGTGCAACCAGCTTGTTTGAGCACTGATGTGCTGATTTTTGTAAAGTGCTCTAAAAGATGCCCTCCCAGCCATGTTGATCTGTAGCATAAGTTGCAGACATGACTGTGTTGTAGTAGAGCTGTGCTGACTACAGCTCTGTGGGGCCTCCAGACAGGATGAAGTGCTCGTGTGGAGATTTCAGCCTCTCCCAGCAGCCTCAACTCCTGTCCCACACACCTCATCTGGATTTAGGTTACTGCCCTGCACCCAGAGGTCAGCCCCCCTCCTCCCTTGGACCACCATCTCCCTCATTAGGACACACACGGCGCATTAGGCCGCATTCCTCCCCTGCTGTTGTAAACAAGAAAAGCTGTATGCTGGGATTTTGCATTCATACAGATTTCCCGACTTTTATTTAATTTCAGTGTTTCATATTCGCAGACTGGGCAGAAAACTAGGCCAGTTTGATTCCCTACCCCCCTACTCTCTGTCTGTCAGTACTATCTTAGCTACTGTCATTACTGCCCAGAGCAGTAGACACTGAAATAACCAACCAGCCCATCTAGGCAAATACAGAGATAGTTGATTGTCAGCAGAACAGCTGTTATGGCAGATTTCCCCCCTTGTTCAGCTTGTATTTAATTCTTGCATGTTCGATGCTTGTTGGTCGATGGCGTTCAGGAACTAATTCGCTTTCTCAGAGCGCCCAGTCAGAGACGATTTTCATAAAGGCCATTTTAGGGAATGCTGTTTGCACATGTGATGATGATCATTTTGCTGTGCCTCTTATCTGAACATCATCGAATACTAGTCAGCCAGACAGTTACAAGAGCAAACAGGCAGGCATGTATTTAGCCTCTGGTTGCTGGAAGTAAGCTGTGTGTGAGGGGGGGGGGGCAGGACCAGCCCTGTGATTAATGTGCAGTGTACTGGACTCAGAATGTCCTTCTCCACAGACACCGGCTGACTAAACACATTGCAATGGCATGTGCTCACAGCATGCTGCCGTAGTTCTTCTTGCATTTTGCTGGTCTCACCTCCTTCTGTTCACCCTCAAGGTGTGTCTCGGGTTTCCTTTCTCTTTTGTGGCCTGTTACTAGAGCCTAGGCTGGGTGACTCAATTCTGGGGAAGTCTGCTTGGCTGTGGCTCTTCCGGGAGAAACTTGCAATGCACTCGTAGTGGGCCAACGGACCCACTGATTCTCAGCCCGAGGAAATGTCATGTCCAGTCATGCACGCATGGACGTGAGGCACTCTTAAGTAGCCTCCTGCCTGACAATGCTCATTTCCTCGCTGCTGGATGAGAATGCGTTTTTAAAAAGCTCGCTGCGCCTGTGCCGTTTTGTTGACCTTACAAAATGGCTCCCTTTAGTGTAATCTGCATAGCTCTACTTGAGGATTTTCACGAGAGAGATTGAGAATGGTATGAGAGAGAAGGTCAGAGGATAACCCTGCAAAAAGCTCATGGATATTTCATTGGTGCTGGGGGCCTAGCAGCTTGTGTTTCAGCCACTGTGTGTGCCGGGGCTTAAGACAACTGTGTGGGATCCGGTCTGTCTCACAGACTTCTTTCTGCTGTAACTCAAACCTTGGCTAAATTTGAGGGTCTGGGTGTATGCGAGTGAGAGAGCATCTTTGGTTCTGGCAGAGATAGGAAAGGAACGGATGAGGCCCAGTTGAGCAGGCAGCTCTCCCTCGCTACTGGCCATTACTCCATTTGGCCTTGTCATTCATGTACAGCAACAGTGTACTGATAAGGTTGCAGAAGCCAGCAGTAGAGGGACAGGCAGATTACACTGTCTGCCCAGCCAGTAGACCTGCCTTATCTCTTCACTTTCTGCACAGATAGACTCAAAGGCGCTGCTGTTCTGACTGCTGCCCCACTTATATTGATAAAGATGAGAAGTTAAAGGGCTTTGATTTATCCCTGTGATGAACTCCATCGTCTTAATTTTTCCCTCACAACCGTACAGCCTTTTAACCTACTTACCAGCCAAAATGCTTACCTCCAAATGTACATATGCAGCGCATGACCTAGATCTTTTCCCATTGTTATCAATAAATTTTTCTCTCGTTTGTTTATGTTCACACCTTATTTTAATGACTCTTTGAAGATATGAGTGCTCAGCTAGGCCACCAATGACTGCATGCACATACACCCTTCCGTGCACCCTATTATCTTTCATGGTATCTTTGTTAATTATTGAACTAGTGGTGTTGAACTGGGATTCATGCCTGCAGAAACTGTAGTCTGTGCATAATGCAAGGGATCTAAGCTGTCACCTAATATACTAAGCACTTCCTTTTCCCATAGCGAAAATGAAGTTGTGTGATAGTCAAACATGATCCTAGCCTGAAATGGACGTCTTCTCCAAACCTTCCCCAGCATCTGCCTCCACCAGCCTAGAAGCTACCCATACACCGCATAATGACTCTCAATAAAAGATCAGCTGGCTAAATTTAGAGCACAAGGCTGTGAGTTACAGTGAGGTGGTCGATGGCTACAGGAGTGTATGAATGGCCAGACTTCCAGCTGGGGCCTTCCAACTGCTTTTTCTGAGCCTGGTCTCTGCAGGCTAATCCAGTGTAATGAAATGGTTAAGTCTGATCTCCCACGGCTGATAATGCTGTAGCAGACTGTTTGGCCTTCTCTCAAAAAGGCTTAATGAAAACAGATGGGTAAAAATGTTTAGACAGCCCTTCAGGCCGCTGGACACATGATGGCCAAATAATACTTTACTTTCTCACATGTGCAGTCTCCATTTGTTTGGGGGGTGGGTGTATATGTGTTTGCGTGCGAGTGTGTGTATTTGGGCGGCACTAACTCAGAACATGTTGTCCATGTTTGCTTTGCCATTCGCTCACTAAGAAGACAGGAGTAAGGCAACAAGAAGAGCTCTGTTTAAGGTCCCAGCTGCAGTCTGTTCCGCCTGGCCTAAAAACTAGCTTGGGGGAATGTTGCCAGATGTTGGAGGGGTACTGGACAATATCTTAGCGTCTGTGTTTGTAGACTTGATCTTTTTTTTCTTGTGTTTTTGTTTTTGTTTGAAACTTTGATACATGTACCAAAATACCTTTTGATCAGATTTAGTTATGTTTTATTTTAATATTTTTTTTCTTGCAATTTCTACTAGCCTAATGTAGAACCTTCGCCTGTCTCCTTGAAATTCTGACCAATACACTGCCTATGTTTCACGACAGGCAGTGAAATAAGGATATTTTAATTTCTTCTTAAATGATATGGAGTATAATTCCAATATCATCTTGCATCTCTGCTTTTTAGTGTCACAGTCAAGGACAGTCTGTCATGTGGTTCAGACCACTTTAGAGCACAGCTGCATTTTTTGCTTCTTTTTTCCTCTGCATGCAGGAAGGAGCCAAACATGCAAAAGGTAATATTAAATGAGATTTGTTTCTCATTGAGATAAATGAGATCTTTTTTTTTCTCTTCAGGTTTTCAAAAGTTTTCAAAAATCTGATTTTGGTGCCAATCTATAAATATTTATATTTTGGTTAGCAAAGATGGGTAAAACCAGCTCCTGATGGAAGCTGTATGAGCTGCCTCCCATAGAATCTATGAAATTGGTTGGTTTTCTGGCTTATTTGATTTATTTCAGATAATAGGGAAAATGTCAGGATATGAAAAGAATGTGAGAAACACATCCCTTCCAGCAATATTCTTATTGACGTTTTGATTCTGACCTCAAGCACCTACCTTACTGGCGTCAACTCTGGAGATCTGACAACCCTGACTGTCTCCCATAACCTCCCTCCTGTTGCAAAGTTTCTGGTGCCTTTGTTTCCATGGCTACAGATGTGGTAAGCAGAGTATGGGAGGCAGGGGTGACTTTTCTGCTAGAGTCTTTGAAATAGCAGGTATATGTTTTTTTTTTTTTATCTCTGGCTGCTTAACCGGAGGGCAGAGCTTAATCATATGAGTGGACTTTGATCTCACACTCATTACTTATGCAGTGTGGCTCTTCCAGTTAATCCACTGGTTGCCTCAGTAACCATTATTGGGTGTTGATGGACTGCCTGGTGGCCACAAGAGAGATGGAATGTGGAATCTTCTCTTTTTTCCCTCGCTCGCTCTCTCTCTCTGTCCCTGCCTCTGTCTGTCTGTCTCTCTCTCTCTCTCTCTCTCTCTCTCTACCTCTCCTTTTCTCTGCTGTGATGAAGCTCAGGTCTAATGAGGTGTACCCTACAGTGAGGGTTGTGAAAGGTGGGGGAGGTGAAGGTGTGTGGTGTCAGATTTGCTGCAGTATCTGCTTTATTTTAGTCACTCGCTCTCCTCCCCCAGTTTCCACAGTAATACTGGTGTGGCATTTTTAACATGCTCCTTCTTTTCCAGAACGTTCATTGTTGGGTCATAAATCGGACCCAAGGCCAAGTCTGTACATGGACCTTTCAATTAGCAGCTGCTGCTGTTGCACAATTAACATTCAGGAGCAGCACAGCCTGCTCACAGCCTAGCTCCTCATTTGAATCACATGTAGCACATTCTCTTTTCATAGTAGCTATAACGTTAGACCAGGTACAGCCCCCTGCAGGGGAAAAGTAGAGAAGAGTGTGAGCTGCTGCTCTCCCAATGCCTTCCCCAGTTATGTTACGTTTAGCAGAAAAGACTTGTAACTGCATTTAATAGAAACGCAGTAGTTCAGGCTTGAGAGATGACGACTTCTGTCATTCACATTGTGTTGTTTTGTAACAACTATTTTATTGTACATCAGATAGGACATTTTATACTGCAGTCTGCATAATGTGATAAATGTGATTTAGTGAACATGCAGCCAAACAACCACATTGTACCAAGAACAAAGTGAGATAGTGGGCATGTTTTTTCTTGTCTGGTTTAGGTCTTATCTCTGTTAGGAGCAGCCTCACAGTTGGGGGCTCCTTATTAGACACAAAGCACCTCATTGATCTGGTCTGGCTAGTTCACACAGTCCCTAACACTTACACTTGCATACACTTACTCTCACTTACATTTAGCAGGCTAAGGATACCCTGCTAGGGTGTGGTGTTCAGTGATGTATCTGAAGGGAACAACTTCATAAGTTTCCTCACTGAAGCCGTTTCTTGATTTGTTAGATCCTGGATGGAGTTGAGTGTCAACAGTTTTCATATTTTTAGAAATCAAGAGAAAATGGTTGCATCTTTACTAATGATTGAACTGCTCTAGAGATCAAGCTGCTCTACTGTTAAGTCTATCAGAAGAATTGAGGAAAGACCTCCAAGCAGAACAGTGGAGACACACAACCAAAGAGTTGCATGTGTTGCCTGTAATTAGGACTGTTGTCATCAACTGTACCTAAGTAATTAAGTAATCTATCAATCTTTGGAACCCTTAACAGTTTTACAACACACTGCTGTTAATGATTTCAAAAAGCTTATTAATTGCAGATTTAAGTAATTTTTTAATCATAAAATCTGTTGTGATAATTTTGAAGGTGAATGTCTCTTAAATATGAAAACACCACCAAAGAATAGTAATCAGTACTCAAACAGTGCACGTATAGCTGAGGCTGTAGATTAGAAAACCAAGCTAACATGCTAGCATGCTAGCTAAACCTGGTTCAGGCATTCAGTAAACTAGTTAAAATGATGAAAACCAATGTCTAAAGCAAATGTTTACATCTTGGAATTACTTCTGTATCAAATAGTGTTGATAAAATTACATTTGATTTGTTCCTTGCTCCTGTGCTTGGCATGTGAAGCATATTGTGATGACTAGTATTTGTGAAATCAAAACAATTCAACCTTATTTGGCTAATTAACAGTCCCAGCTGTGGACAGGTATCTGAACTCTTGATTATTTATTTTTAAGTCCCCTGAACTTGTCCTGCTTACATTACTTTTGTGGCAGTAAGATTACCTTATTTTTTCCCTGTACTTTAATGGAAAAATCAACTGTTTTCCACATTCCATACATTCCATACATTCCACAATTTAAAGCTGATATTTGTTTAAAAAATTGCTTCGAGTAGAACATTCCCTTGGAACCCTCTTGAAAGTCGACCTTTGTCACTGCTTTCCCACCCCTGGAAAAAATGTTCTTAAAAGCAATACGTATTTTGGTTGTCTAAACTGATCTGCTGAATTATGCTATTCCGTCCCCTTTTAGTCCTTGAAAACTAAGCTTTTTGAAAAACGCTTTCCAGATTGTTTTTTTTCTCTGTTTGGACTTGTAAAACGTAAACTCTTACAAACCACTGGCTGAGTTGCATCTATACAGCTGTGCTCATCCTTAACTCTGACAACTTGGGTGTTTGTCAATTATTGCATTTTTGTAAATAACATTCAACTTATTCATTCAGGAAAAATGAAATTCAGAAAGTGGGATAGTAAACCTTCCTTGTGTGTTGTACAACCTTCCTTCTTCAGTTTATATAATTTGTTTTATTTGAACGTGATCATGAACATGCAGGAATTGTTTTATGCACTAAAATAAACTCTTTCCATACTAACTCATGTCTTTGTCCAAAACAAATCAACTGGTGTTTCCTCATTCAGGGTTTATTAAGTTCCATAATAATTCTGGGAAGATTGTCTGCAAAACAAAACCAGACCAGTTGTGTGTAACAGGTCATTACAGTAGTAACTCCTGTTAAGTGTAGCTTCCTCTAATTAAAGAATGCCACAGTTACCAGCAATACTTATTCATGATGAAACTGAAACATCCAGGACTGTTAATCCTCCAAAGTGGCTGCATTACACATAAAGAACAATAGTGCTGAATACATGGGAGAACAAAACCAACCTGGGAATACATTAGAAATTTCTGAAAATTTGCAAAAATGTTGCTGTGTGCATACACATGACGAGGCTTTGTGGAGAATGAACATTCCAGTATTTGATTTTTAACACAAACAACCAGCAACAATCAAAAACCCAGTCCACCACATACATGTCATGTGCCACATTCCTCCTGCCTCCCAGCTCTACACTCATTAGTAGATTATGCTACAACTGGATGCAGTCGTCAGTTTTTTTCTTTCAAATGTTAGTAAAGTATCAGAGAACCCAGTATTGTGAATCGAATCTACAAAGTGTATTGTTACACCTCTATTGTTGAACTTCAGGAGTGGTTAATCTTTTGGGAACGTGTACAATACAGTAATCAAGTGCATGTTGTGTAAATGTGGCTGCAAGTTTGCTAAGCTATCAACTGTGTGTGAACAGTCATGTTGGGTGGTGCCCACTGTGTACAATGTGTTCTTGTGGCATTCGTACATTTGCGAAAGAAGCATGCAGCTGAAGAAGGTCCTTTAGAGAGAGGACACTTCTAATACGTGTTTGTCAACCCACACACCGTGTGGAAGTGACAAGGTCTCCACTGTTCACTGGAGCATTTCCTCAGAGTCAGCATTGTCATGGTGCAACCAGGAATACAGACGATTCCTCACTGTCCTGTGACACTCAGTCATGCACACGTGGATTCCTAACGTTATGCTTTCCTGTTTTTGTTGTCGATATAGTTCATTGTAGTTATTTTATTAAACCCTTAGATTGGACTTTTCATTCTCATGCATGTGTTGTACACATTGTAGGTTTGTAAATTAGCTTGTGCATGTGTAGCTTACACATCATGTAATGTCGTGATATTTTTGGACTCTTTATAGATACTGATAATCATTAATGGTTAGTGTTTTTGTAACATGGGTACTGGGACACTATGTTTAGGTTTAGCAAGGATATCAGAAAGCAGCTCTTTTGTACCTTCATCAGAAAGTGGCTCATTAACCTTCATTATTAACTGATACAGGGGAAACACAGTTAATTGATCTCCACCCTGTTCTTTCATTTCCTAATGTACACCGTAAAGCCCGACCGATATATCGGCAGGTCGATATTAGTCATTTTCTAAACTATCGGTATCGGCATTTATAATGGCCGATAAATGAATATTTAAAAACTAAAATAAAAACGGACGAAACACCCTTCAACCATGTCATGAGTTTTGGCGTTGTATAGTTTGTCCACCAGAGGGCAC
>JBBPDB010000140.1:9551037-9565084 GCA_037974465.1 Brachypetersius altus
ACACACACACACACACACACACACACACACACACACACACACACACACACACACACACACACACACACACTGGAACAGTGTGATGAAATTATTTAGTTTAAACAGTGTTTGTTTAATGTTAACCATTTTTTATGTTTAGGTGCATAAAAGTGAAAATGAAGTTTGCAGACATGTTGTGACTAGAGTGTTACTGGAATGATGGATTCTGTTCTGTTTTTCTTTCAGTGTTATGTGCCAAGAATCTAGCAAAGAAAGACTTCTTCCGTAAGTACATGCCATGCTTTTTCTTATCCCACCATGTCTGTCCCACATTGACTTATGTTTGGAACAGTTTTGTATTTCATTCTCGGTTTGTTTTCCTCTCCTATGCTCAGCAACAAATCGCAGTTGCACATTTGCATTTCAGCCCAAAGAGTCTTGTGTAGATGCTTTTTGTTGACTGTCTCACATTTATTATCCAAAAAACTTCAAATAATGAAGCTTTCAGAGCCGCCCACCTCTGGCTTCTTTATTCCATCAGCTGGGGAATTCACCTCTTCATTCACTAGCTCCAAATCACATTCCACCCACAGATATTCAGGCGCGTAGCTATGGGGCTGAAACTTACCATACTGAAGTCAGTCAGGACTGTGGCCAGTAACAAAGCTGCTATAAGTGACAGACATGACTGTCTGTCCGACTGCCCTCAACCATTCATGGCCCACATATTATGCTAATTACTGATGTGTGAGTGCGTCATTTTCAGCCCACATTCACAGGGCATCTGGCAAAAAAGCAGCTAATCAATGAGGGAGTATGTGTAAAAGAGAGAGACAAAGTGTGACTACTGCATTGACAAATCCAAGAGTGCTAAGTAGCGACTCCTTCTCAGCTCTGAGTTATTCCCGAAGAGGCAAGCTGAGTATTTTTCTAGTTCAGAATTTATGCTTATTTTGTATTCACACTGCATGTCTGTATTAATTAGACAGATCTTTAGCACTTTACCTTTTTTGATGAGGATTACCTTATGAATGAGCACAGTTCATGAAACACTATAAATCCAAGCTATAAAATGAGGTGAAATGCCCCACGTGACTTTTCTCGCAGTGACTTTGGAAAGGGCGTGAAGCTGTTATCCATTCTGCCCTGCTCTGCCCTGCTCTGCTTCAGTACATAGCAGCTCTTCCGTCCTTCGTTTAATTCTTCCGCAACACTGGTTTCTCTTGCAGGGTTGCCTGACCCTTTTGCCAAAGTTGTCGTCGATGGCTCGGGTCAATGCCACTCAACAGACACAGTCAAGAGCACATTGGACCCAAAATGGAACCAGCATTATGACTTGTAAGCATCTACCTGGCTTAAGTTTGAAATGTAGACGTTTAGTATCAGGTAATCTTTAGGTTAGGTTGTTTAAATGACATTGCAGCTATTAAAATCTTACTTAATCAAGTTGTCAAAGTTAAAGCATTAATATAGTATTGACATGATCATTCGCCATGTTAACTGACCCTTTTAAAGCAGTACTGTGGCTGGTGCTCACTGCAAACCTATGGATAAATCAATGGGTAACAAACTAACAATAGCCATAGTAATGCAGAAAACTACAATGCAGGAGCCTTCACTGTAACAAGAACCCATGTTCGAATGAGAGCAGATACAGTGGTGATTTTCATGTTCCGGATCATGTAAACTGTGTTCACATTAATAAAATAATGCCATTGAATGTATAAAATCCATAATGATGCAGATTCTTGCAGCTCATACAGCTATATCGAAAGGCACTGTATTTTAAGCTAAAAGCATTTAGATAAATGTGATAAAATATAATTGAACATTACCTATACAAAATAAGTTGTTGGAACATGATTAGAATAATTATCTTAATATTCCTCATTATTATGTAAAATTGAATATTACAATGAATTGTCTTTGTGTGATTTCAGATATATCGGGAAGACAGATTCCATCACTATTAGTGTATGGAATCATAAAAAGATCCATAAGAAACAGGGGGCAGGCTTTCTAGGCTGTGTGAGGCTCCTATCCAATGCCATCAGCAGACTCAAGGATACAGGCTGTGAGTGACCTTCACACTTCTTATATAGTAGTGCCATAACAGGCCCGCAACAAAGAAAGCTAGAAATCTAAACCATTTTTCCCTAAATATTTTGCATATTTTGAGGACTGATCTTTTGGATGTCTGTCATCTCAACAGACCAGCGGTTGGATTTATGCAAGCTGAATGCCTCTGACAGTGATGCAGTGCGAGGGCAGATAGTTGGTATGGAACATGGAACTGTCTTGGAGATAACCCCTCACTTTCTGAAAACCCTATAAACTTATTAATTCTCCCTCATCTGTAAATTCTTTCCACTGTTGTTTTCAGTGAGCCTTCAGACCAGAGACAGGATTGGCAGTGGTGGGCCTGTGGTAGACTGTAGAGGACTTTTAGAAAATGAAGGGTGAGTGGGAGCAGTGCAGCAAAACCGTCCTTTTTTCCCTCTGAGGGATGCACTTTGATCAGCATCGCCCCCTTGTGGGAGTATTAGATAAGAGTAGCTCATCATTTATATCATAAACTTGTGGAGGTTCATATTGTGTACAGTGGTTGAAGCCATCGGGGTTGTTATAGTTTTCAGTGTGGAAGCTGTGGTTTTAAACTTTTGCTACGTATGTGTGCTTCTCAGACCGGTTTTTGAGGACTCTGGACCTGGGCGGCCTCTCAGCTGTTTCATGGAGGAGCCTTTGCCCTACACAGACCCCACGGGGGCTGCTGGTGGGGGCAGCTGTCGTGCACTGGAGTCACCCAATCAGGAACAGAGACTCCAAGCACAACGAATCAGAAACCAGGAGTCTAGAAGTCACACACACACGCCACAAAACCGGCCGCACGGGCACCAGTCACCTGACCTGCCTGAGGGTTATGGTAAATGATTCCTGAGTTAATGCAGCTCTTTTTTATAACACACTTCTGACAGTATACGATTACATTCTCCTCTGTGTGCCTAAACTGGCCTTAACTATCTGTGCCTCTGAAAGCTTGTTAAGGGATGACTAGTGCATTTGAGATGTGTGAAGAGACTGAACATGCTTACCACCCTGCTTGCATTGTTTTGGCTGTACAAGCACCATTAAGATTCTCAGGAGAGAAGCTAACAGCTGACCCCACTGCTGCGGCTTCATGGCCATTGTGCTGTGATCAGTAAACATAGCAGCTGTAATTAAGCCTCAGGCTGGGCACAAGGCATGACCTCTGTTAGCCTAAGTCTCGGGAGAGCTAACCCAGCTATGATCTGCTGTCTGAACAGCCTAGGGCTCATCTGCTTTCTTCTTTTTCGCTCTGCAGAACAGAGGACCACTGTGCAGGGCCAGGTCTACTTTCTGCACACACAGACTGGCGTGAGCACTTGGCATGATCCCAGAATACCACGGTAGGTTTAAATCCTTATACCCTCATTCACTAAGCTAATCGGTGCATTTCTTTTCGTTTAATTGTACGTCTATTAATAACAAACTAACTTTATAATTAATATTTTAACTTAATAACCAGTGCTATGTTCATTTAAAGAAATCGCTATAGGAGTATATAAACACAAAAGGCATTAATAGGAAATGCTATACTGATATAAGAGATGACGGAGGAAAAAAGGTTAGTGGGCCGCAAACGGCATGATAATTGATCGATCCCTTTGCCCCTGCAGGGATCTGAACAGTGTGAGCTGTGAGGAACTGGGCCCTCTGCCACCCGGCTGGGAGATCAGGAGCACAGTATCAGGAAGGATTTATTTTGTCGACCACAATAACAGAACCACACAATTCACAGACCCCAGATTACACCACATCATGAGGTAAACATACCCCACAGGATTTTCAAACAAGTGTTTGTTTTTGTGCTCCTGCTTATACTATCCAATTACTCACCCTTTTAAATGGTCCCTCATTAAATCATGTTAATCATTTATAATGAATGAACACTCTCCTCAGAGTAACTTGTTACAGATTATGATAATCAAAATTAATAAACAAAATCAAGACATTAACATTCTAGCAGTTCATTTGAGTTCTACAAGTGAAATTTTAACCCATAATTTTGTCATAATTCAAAATTGAGTACTAATGTGTGAACAAACCAGTAATACATTTGTTTGTGTATAACAGCCAGCACTCTCAGGTGAAGGAGTCAAGTCAGGCTCTGCCAGTGCAGATGGATGTTCCTGTGGAGGAAGGTGAAGGAGAGCTGCCTGTGCGCTATGAGAGAGATCTGGTCCAAAAGCTCAAGGTGCTGCGCCACGAGCTCTCATTGCAGCAGCCTCAGGCTGGGCACTGTCGCATAGAGGTGTCCCGTGAGGAAATCTTTGAGGTACATAACTACTTCCTCCCAAATTATAGCATTTCACAGAAGAGTTCAGATGGATTGCTGCATGTGGAGCTGGTGTAGAATATTGTGGTTTCCAGTTGATGTCACCGCTGTAAAAGCAATTTTATGTGCCCCACAGGAGTCGTACAGGCAGATCATGAAGATGAGGCCCAAAGACCTGAAAAAGCGGCTGATGGTTAAATTTCGTGGTGAAGAAGGCTTAGACTACGGAGGAGTGGCAAGGTGAGACACTTTTTTTTTTTTACCACCTTAGTAGTGACCTTTAGCGTACCCCTAGGGGTGGGTGATATGAGATTGTAAAGTGTATGTATTGATAATCTGCCAAAGCAGCGAGATCGTAGTATCGTCTAGATCAGGCATCGGCAACCTGTGGCTCTGGAGCCGCATATGCGGCTCTTTCATCCTGATGATGTGGCTTCCTGTGGCTTTTGAAAAGAAATAATTTAACACTAGAACAGCGGCTAATTGGCTTTACCTATAATGGCTGCATGTGTCAATTGACCCAGTGCCCAGTTTCACAAAAGATGCCTCCTGATGCGACGCAGCTTCAGTTTGTTCGGGCGTTTAGTCCTGCAGCCTGCCGGCAAACATCCACGCAAGCTTCAGCCAACAGACACAGCAAGTCTCCAGTGGACTTTGAACTCGTACAGTGCCAGTCGGCGAATCAGAATTGTGTTTATTGGCCGAGTATGTGAACGACACATGCAAAGATTCTGATTCCGGTCAAACACAACAGTATAAAACAACATATGTAAAAAATACGTATGTACATGTGTCTACACCACCCCCATATGGCTCTTACAGAGCGTGCTTGCTGCTCCAATAGACCTATAGATGCAATTCTGATTCTAATGAAATTGTCAGTTGACGCTGTCAGCCATTCTAGGTGCTGAGTGTATTTTATTTTGATTCATGTTTTGTTTTGGTTTTTTGAAATTTGGAGATTATTGTGATCTTGTAACATTAAAACACAATGTGTTTAATTTTGTGGTGGAGTTCAAAATGTTTTCTTTGAATAAATAATATTTCATAAGCAACACACCAGCCTAGTTTTTATACACAGCATAAAAGTAAAAAAAAATATATATATGCAGTGTTCTCTTCCTTTTAGATGTCAAAAAGAATTTGCGGCTCCCTGTGTTTTCTCTTTTGTGGAAACTGGGTCCAAAACTATTGCGGTTCTGATAAATGCTTAAAAATGGTGTTGGAAAAACCGAGTTGTTTTTTTAATAATCACATTTTAGACACAGTATTGCACTTTGTCATGTTTAAATAACTGTGTTGAATAATTAATAGATAAGAATTGCACCAGTTGCTATTTTTATTGTTACCATTTTAATTTTTTTGTTCTTGTTGATTTGTTGGTCTGAAGTAACATTTAAGTATTTCTTTAACTTTGAAAACAACATAGATAAAATTGTGATAAAATTGAAATTGTGATTTAACTGTAAAAATGGTAATATGAGATATTGGCCATATCGCCCACCCCTAGCTTCCCCTAACTATCCTTCTTCAGACCAGCAGTTTTTAATCTTTGCCAAGTCCACCATAACAAAAATGGTGGAATATACACCATGTTGCTTGTGCTCAAACATCTGTGCTCAGATTTGACAAGAGTATTAGTTTATTGAGCGCAAATGTGATGTCAATGATTTTTGATGTTCCTGTTTGAATTCTTGTCTTTTTTCCCCAGGGAGTGGTTATATCTTCTTTGTCATGAGATGTTGAATCCATACTACGGCCTATTCCAATACTCCACAGACAACATCTACACACTGCAGATCAACCCAGACTCATCTATCAACCCTGTGAGTTATGTAACCTCCTTGGGCAAAGTTATTACCCTTAACGTCACTGTCGTATACACATCATTTTGTTTAGAAAAGATTAAACAAATAAAGTGTCAGCTCTCTGGTATTTCCAGTATTTGGGGGTCTTGAAATGGGTGACTGGAGGTCTGGCACTCTGCTAAGCGTGATTCTGTGTTTCAGGACCACTTGTCTTACTTCCACTTCGTGGGCCGGATCATGGGCCTAGCAGTATTCCATGGTCATTACATCAATGGAGGCTTTACGCTGCCATTCTACAAGCAGCTCCTAGGGAAGCCTATTCAACTTTCTGACCTGGAGACTGTGGACCCTGAGCTCCACAAGAGCCTTGTCTGGATCCTGTAAGTGACCTAAAGCCACACTGATCTCTAACCATTCAAATTTATCCAGTTGTTAACTTGCATTCTTTTGGTATATGTTTTTTCAGCTATGTACTAGACTAATGACACGATGTATTAGTTTTAATGACTGTTCTAAAGGGTTTACAGAAATTCTTCAATGCTTGTTTTACTTTTTACAACAGAGAGAATGACATCACGTCTGTTCTGGATCATACGTTCTGCGTAGAACACAATGCTTTTGGCAAATTTCTCCAGCATGAGCTGAAGCCCAACGGCAGAAACATCCCAGTCACTGAAGAGAATAAGAAAGAATATGTGAGGTATGGCAGACGTGCAAGTCGGTGGAATCTTAACCAGCTGTAATTCAGCTTTGTTCTGTCAGGAACATATCTGCCAGAAGAGGGCAGCCCTATTGGGGAGTTTGGCAGGGATTTCAAACATGCCTTTGCTTTTTCCACTGTCAGCATGATTGAGTAATCCTGGACTTATAAGCTGCTAGTAGAGACTTTATTGTCGGTGAGGGTTTCCAGTTCAGAGCATTTTGTAAATTGTTTATGGAAGTCCCTACCCTATGGCTTGAATGTGTGTGTTTCTATGTTGTGGTACAGTTTGATTTTCTTTTTCTTTTGTTTGTTCAGACTATATGTGAACTGGAGGTTCATGCGTGGCATCGAAGCCCAGTTCCTCGCTCTGCAGAAAGGGTTCAATGAGCTCATCCCCCAGCACCTCCTCAAGCCTTTTGACAACAAGGAACTTGAGGTACGGTGTCTGTCATACTAAAACACTGAAATAATGGTGAAATTGGCGAAAGTAATTTGCTATGTTTCTAATAATACTGAATTATTTTATTTCCATTTTTATTAGGATTATAATAATTAGCTTACTGTACAGTGCTGATCCATGTTCAGTATGTTTGAGCAGTTAATGTCTTGTATGTCTTTTGCAGCTGATCATTGGTGGTCTGGGGAAGATTGATCTGAATGACTGGAAAGCCAACACACGGCTGAAGCACTGTGTGGCTGACAGTAACATAGTGAAATGGTTCTGGCAGGCCGTGGAATCTTTTGATGAGGAAAGGAGGGGGAGGCTGCTTCAGTTTGTCACTGGTTCAACACGTGTCCCTCTGCAAGGCTTCAAAGCACTGCAAGGTGGCTAACAGATGAGCCATGCACACTGCTCGCACATCACAGACTTGATTATTTTGTATCTTTTAATTAAAACTGCTCATAGACAATGCCAAACTGCTTAGTCTGTTTATAATAAAAAAAAATAGTGTACTATCTTGTCCTAACTTCTGAATATGAGCCAATCAATTATGCTATTGGTTTTTTTTTAGGGGAAAAAGCTATTACAGAACAACCATTCCTAAGTCAATTTTCCTATCCTAACTTAAATTAAGAAAAGTGTATTACAGAAGCATCCTAACCTCAAAATAATCTTAAATGAACTCTCCCTTATGCTGTCTGACAAATGCGTGTCATTTTTTTGCTAAAGGTGTCCCTATACATTTGTCAACATAGATTTGTATGAGAGCTCTGTCCCAATACTTTTGGTCATATTGGTCACTTCGTCTGAGCACGACGTTGTTTAACATCCATATTTTGTAGATAGTAACGAAGATACTCTGACGATGCAGTGTTTAGGACTGTAGCCTTGTACAGTTACTGCGCGAGATGTACAAGGCTACATGTTGCGCTAGTTGCTAGGTAACAGACATAAAAGTCGATCATCGATGTTAGATTGCTTATTTAGGATTCTCGACATAAGATTCCTAAATTCAGTTAGGGTTTGCTTCTGTAATACCAAATTGAATCGTCCTATCTAACTGTATACTTAAGATAGGAAGTTTCTTTAATACGGCCCCTGGAGAAGAATTCCAACCAGTCTGTCTTTACTGTTCGTTGGTAGGATGAGAAACTCAAAATTGGACAAAAGTATGCAAACCTACAGAGAAAATGCAAAAAAGTCTACTTAGGGTCACTGCCTAATGGTGTATTTCTAAATTAAATGTGGCATTTAATTTAATGTTATATTACCTGTAATGAGAATGGGAACAGTGATAACTAGAATGTATCTTTGTAAGGTTCTACAGGTTCTGCAGGACCAAGACTCTTCACTATCCATTTGATTGATGCAAACACGGATAATTTGCCCAAAGCCCATACATGGTGAGGCTGCAAGTAACTGCACGTTTAAAAGCATTATCATTATTTAGTTGTTTTTAGAAAGATGTAAGGATTTGAAGCTGCATCCTTTTATCATTTATGAATGAAGCATACTTCCTGCTGTAAGCAAATTCTTGCTTTCCCTCCAGCTTCAACCGCATCGACATCCCGCCTTACGAGTCTTATGAGAAGCTTTATGAGAAGCTCCTGACTGCCGTGGAGGAAACATGTGGCTTTGCTGTGGAGTGAAAGCTAGCAAGCTAGCCAGCATTGACTAACCCACCTAACAGCCCCTTCCAAACTCCTATTTTTCCCAACACTCTCCCCCAGGGTGGACAGACTGGTGCCTCCCTGCAGGCTTGAGCGTCGCCCGCCACCCCCTCTCCCAGGAGCACCGAGAGGGGAGCTACTACCCAGGGGCAGGAACTTGCACACACAGCCTGGGTTACTCACACACAACCCTCAGGCTACTTTAGGACTATTTATTCTTGGTTCTTGGTGTGAAATGCAAGTTTTTATTTGCATTATTATAATGACAAGTACCACAAAAAGGAGAGAAAATCAGATCAGTGTCTTTTTTTTTTTTGTTTTGTTTTGTTTTTTTGTTTTTGTCTTCTCTCTAAAATGGAGCTTATGTTTGTTCGTTTTTTTTTTTTTTGGTGGTGTTTTGGTTTTTGGTTGTTTTTTTTTTTTTATCACTGAAGTGGTGGGTCATAGTCTTAAGTCTGGTTATAAATCAGCTCAATTAATTGCTTAGTTGCAATAACCTGACCTTCTCTGAGCCTATGGTCTGGGGTGGAGGTCACATAATTTAACCCGAGTCAAGATATTTACCATAACAGCAGACTCTAAAGGTGAAACCCAGTCTACCTAATGTGTTTGAAGAAACAGATGGACTGGATGTTTCGCTGTTAAACTCAAATTGGAATTGATATATACAGACTATAAGCCTCACCCTTCTGTGTCCGAGTCCTATGATAGGATGATTTTAAACATTTCAGTGGTATCCATTTCTTATTCTATGTTTTTATTAGACATTTTAACTTGACTGCTTGTTGCGTGAAAGGTTTTGATGAACAGATTTTTCCCCTTCACAGACGTGAAAGTTCAGTACGTCTTAGACCTTTTTAGAACTGTTTAATGGAATGGCTACCCAGTGTGTGCGTGTGTTTTTTCACTAACAGAAGCACATCTGTTACGGCTCATAGACCACGTACAGGCTAAAGAGGGACAGAAAGCCCTTGGAAATTCCTATGTCAGCATTATCCAGAATAAGCCAGTATTCTTAACACATTTTAACCTTTAAACATCTAATCTTTTTGCACATTGCACAAAAGTTATTTTTAAGATCATTTGCTAAGCATTTCTTATGATCAACAAATAGCTCCTTTTAAGAGATGATGTTGAGTGAGTGTTGCCACGTATCAAGTTGTCCATCAGTTAGTAAAACATGCTCTTTCTCCGTTTCAGTCGGTTTTCTTCTAATAGGTTTATTCCGCAGATCTAAAGCAGACTACTGGCTGTAGTGCATTTTCCATTGTGTGGGGAAAATAATGAATAATGTGGTATTTGCAATCCTGAATGTTTCTGACAAGCTCTTATTGTCCCAAAGTCTAATTGGACAATGCTGATTATATTTTCGTGTTGACTTAGCATTAATTGTTTGTACAACGTCTACACGAGTGCTTTCACTCGCATTCACCCCAAGACTGTTATTCATGTGTCTCCATCACTGAAACCACTTTTTAAACTAACATCTTTTATATGGCACTTTCACTAGTACATACAGTACAGTCATCCCTCATTGTCATTCCAAGGAGCGTGACTTGTTCTCCCCTGTAAGAAAAAAATGGCTTGGACAGCAGTGCTTTAAATTCCCATTCAGCTGTGGTGATTCTCTCCGATTTACGTCTTTTCTCCAGTGTTTGGCTTCAGGCAAGTTATGTTTTGGTCTTGGCATACGGATTTAACAGCCTTGAGGGGTCTAAGGTTTCATCGTGTAGTGCTTGACCTGCATGGCACCAGTTTATTCTTCGTAAAAATTGACAGAAATGAGCCAACTTTTTAGTTTTAAGTGTTCTGCAACCACTTGATTTTTTTTTAACTAATTATTTATTACTATGTAATGTCCTTTTAAGTATTGCTGCTATTATCATTATTCCCTGTTTTTCAGAAAAGGCCAATTTTCTTGTGAAAGCTGTACACTACTCTCTTTATTTTATGTATGAATCAAAGTATTTAAACCTGCTGCTAATTCAAAGAAGCCTGTCCCTTGGCCTGGATTGAGTTAGCGTTGATGTAGGCTGGACCTCGGTGGTCATGTTCATATTTGTGATATATGCAATAAAATCCGACACCTTTATACTCTTGGTTCTGTCTTAACATGTCTTTTTTTTTTTTTTTTTCTTCTTACGTGTAACAGGTTGGACAGAGGTTGCTAAATTTTCACAGCATTTGTGTGATCCGAGTCCTCGATGACTAGAATGATGATTTGTTATTAAACTTGGATAAACAAAAGAGTCGGCCATTGGTGTTGTGTAATAGTGGGAATGACTAGTGAGTTTGAAGATGTGTATGGACTTTGCCTGCAAGTTACATTGGTTTTTAAAAAACAACTTTTCCAAATGATGTGATCAGTATCATTACTATGTACAATTATTAGGTCCTGAGTGTCATTGTTTATTGGATGCAAGAATAATGTAACTTACAATGTACTAAACATTTCTGAAAAGATTCCATGTAAATAAGATTATATTAAAGAAGCTAAGTTGAAAATAAAAAAAACACTCTCTCTTTTGTGTGATCGCCAGAGTGAGAAATGCACTTTTATGAATAAGCCATATTACCACATACCCTAGTAGATTGCAGACTTACTCTAAAATAGATCTGATTAATTTTCTTTTACAAAATCTACACAAAATGGTCCATAATTGCAAAGTGAAAACATACTTTCACACATTGTCTTAAATTTATTTATTTATTTATTTTTTTTAAGGAAATCATTTAAGCACAAAAGGTGCATACGTATTCACACTCTTTGCTATGACACTCAACACTGAGCTCAGGTGCTCACTCACTGTGGGTTCCATAATTCGGAAATTAAAGCTGTTTGGGACCACCGGGACTTCCTAGATCTGCCCGCCAGACCAAATTGATTAATCAGGGAATAAAGAGAACCATCCAGAAGGTCAACCATGCACTCCACCAATCAGGTCTTTATTTTAGACAGCGGCCACTCCTCACTGAAAAGCACATGGCAGTCTGCTTGGAGTTTGCCAAAAAGCATATTTAGGATTCATAGACTGTAAGATGCAAAATCCTCTGGTCTGATGAAACCAAAATTGGAACTTTTTGGCCTGGATTTCAAGTGTCATTTCAGGAGAAAAATGGGCACTGCTCATCACCTGGCTAACTCGATCCGCACTGTGAAGCATGGCGGTGGCAGCATCATCCTGTGGGGCTGTTTTTCTGTGGCAGCAACTGGGAGAATAGTCCTCATAGAGGGTAAGATGAAAGCAAACAAATATAGATAGATTCATTTAAGAAAACCGCTCCAGAATGCTGGAACTCATACTAGGGCAACAACTTATTTTCCAAATGACAGTGACCTGAAACACAGAGCCAAGATAACAAAGGAGTGACTTCAGGAGCACTCTGAGAACGTCCTTGAGTGGCCCAGCCTGAGTTCTGTCTTTAATCCAATAGATCTCTGGAAAGACCTAAAAATGCTGGCACTGGGCTTGATCTGCATAAACGGGTGAGAGAAAATCCCTAAAACACCCAAGATGAGGCTGTGATTTCTGCCAAAGCTGCTTCAGCAAAATATGAAGCCATTGGTGTGAAGATGTGTACATTTTCTATGAAGTTGTTTGTGCCTTGTCATTATGGGTCTTGTGTGTAGATCTCTGAGGAAAAACTATACTCAAATCTATTTTAGAATAAGTCTGTAGTGCAACAAAATGTGGAAGAAGTGAATACTTTCTGGTGGCACTGTAAACTTCATCTGACCTCTCTTAATTACCAGTTTGCATTGGGGGCCTAATTCAACCATTAGTGAATCAGAGATCATTCTGTCTCATCGTTATCTCACATACTATGCGAAAGCAGATTCAAAGGTTATTTATTTCAGAGTTTGCTGAGCTCAGTGGTCCAAAGGTAAACAATCCAGAAATCATAAAATGGAGAAGTCAAAACACGTATAAACTCTTATTGATTTTGGAAGGATATGTGGATTGTGAGTTCATGTTATGACAGGACAGATTATTCTGGATTCTGTCTCAAATGTCTAAAGACTGGATGTCCCTCATGAGCCATTCATGAAAACAGAGAGCAGTAATCTTCCCCATCCAGTTCTTAGGTCTGCTCAAAAGTGTCTGAAACTGCAATGAACCCTACAAATCTCGAAGACATTTTAACGCTGGTTTAGAAGTGTCCAGACCTTGGCTGCTCTTCATGGCTTCTAAGCAGAAACGTGTCGTTTACGCGTGAATAATAACGCTAAATGATTATGCAATGAAAATAAAACTTACCGAGAGTGACTGGATGTATAAACTGGAGTGTGGCCTTTAAGTTCTTTTACCCCTGTGGATGTTAAACGAATGAATGATGGAAGAGATTATATGTCAGGGAAACGGTGGCCTTTCTACAACCCCTGTAAACCAGCAACTATGAAAACACATCAAAATAAACTGGCGTCCTTTTTGCCCCAATCAAGCGGTAAAACTCATGACGCCAAAAGCCTGAACCAGGCCTGTGCAGGACCGGAGCAGAGAGTCAGCTGAGGAAGATCAAGGCTATGTGATGAGCTGCCATTTAAACTTAACAGAGTGCTGACAGAGAGCTGACTCTATCACTCCAGACTCTGAGACACACACACACACACACACACACACTGTGGCTGCGGCTGCAAAATAATTAAATCTCGTTTGAAAATGACCTCGTGTGAGACGGTCTCTGCAATAATCTCTTAACTACTTATGAGCAAAAATGGGACTGGACAGCTTTAAGCGTCTGCCTTAAATTCAAGATTCAAGATGTTTGTCACATACAATGTGTAGCATTTTTTAACCCCGAATCGCTCCTGAGGCTAGAAAATAAAATAAAGCACAGAAAAATAAAATCATTTTACAGATATTTATAGTGGAGAATAAATAGAGCAGGTCCAAATTGCCATTGTCATAATGATGAGTTGTTATGTGTCTTATAGTAAACAAACAAACCAAAAATATATATATTTACACAGCCCTCCATAATTATTGGCACCCCCGGTTAAGATGTGTTCTTTAGCTTCTAATAAATTTGGTTTTGTTCTAAATAAAAGAGGACCACAATGAAAAAAAGAGGAAAATCCATCCTTTA
>JBBPDB010000140.1:9565184-9579499 GCA_037974465.1 Brachypetersius altus
AGGTAGGATTCGAACCTGTGACCTCCAGAGTGTGTGGTCCAGAGGCAAGTATCCTACCCACTGAGCTACCTCCACCCCGGACACCCCTTGCACAGTTGTTTGTTTGCTTTTATGTGAATTCCTGAATGAAGGCATGTTAACAGTATGCTGACTGTGAACTTATACTGAGACTTTACTGCCTTTCATACAACAACACTGTGAAAGACGCTGAAGCCGTATATGTCCTTCACTTCCCATTCAGCTCAAGGCCTCACATTCATCTCCCGAAGTATTTCACTTTCTGAGATAACATGGTAAGACTGAGGAGGAAGTACATCCCTATGTCATAAACCAATGCATTTTACTTAGTTTCTTATGAGACCAAAGAGAGATAGAGAGATAGAAGCTTTTTTGCAATGCAATTATGTCCAAGTTCAGCTGGCCTTCCACCGTCTTTGCGCCCACAGTTTCAAACTGCTTTGCAGATAAGCTCTAAAGAGGTTGTGAAATTCCTGTTCCACCCCTGCCTGGTTGGTTGGTTGATTTGGGGGTTTCTGTTTTGAGGCTGCTTACAGTGTTGCACTTGTCTGTTGTCCAAGGCTATCAGTGATGTGAAATTCACAAAAGACTATTTGACAAAAGCAAGTGAAATCCCACTGTGCAATCTAGCTGAGAAACAGTGCCAGTTTCTCAAAGAAACAAAGCTTGAATGTAAAGACAGAAGGCAAACGGTTTGGCTTTGTGCCACATTGTGATTGGTGGACTGTGAAACTCACCTGTAAAGTGTCCATTTGTCATATGTGGACACACCACAGCACACAGTGTGAATAGCACAGAATTCCTCTTTGCATTTAACACATGCGCTAAGTGAAGGAGGGGGCAGTCAGTGTGTGGGGACAGTGCCTTGCTCAAGGTACTACTAGTAATCTTAATATTTGAACCCATGATTTCTTCTGATTGCAAAAGCAACTTTCTCAAGAAGATTCTATAAAGGTTTATTCTATAACGGTCCTTTATTTATAGTTAATCTGGAAAACACCGTAACAGCGGTGATCGTCATTCAACTGCATATCTTAATTAATATCTGGTCTTGGACAGCAGGCTAAGTGACTGCACAGCATCAAAAGACCAGGATAAAAATCTAAAGCGAGGCTTGCCTTTAATGTGAGTTCCGGTTGCCCACACCTAGTTACATAAGTGAGGACTTACAATTCCTATTTCCATCTCTCTCCACTTCTTATTTCAAGAAGGCTTTTCTCTGAACTGCTACAGGAAAAGGATGTCTGGATTTCAGTTGATCTGACAAGACCATTAGCCCATATGAACTGCAACTGAATTTTGATCTTCTGGTGAGATTAGATCAATCTGACTCTGATCATTTTTCTACCCATTATTTAAAGATAAAGAAAATGTGGCACTTTAATGCTGGAAGAAGGTCTTGTATGATCAAATAGAGCCGACCTACTGTTACATCTCCGCCACACATGCTGGGAGCTCTGAGTAAGAACAGAATGACAATGTTCTGATAAAAAAAAAAAACAATGTACATGACAGAAACAGGGTGGAACCATTAACTTTCAGGGAGCTATGAATAAATATCACTAATGTTAATATTTCATATAAAAAGTGTATGTGTCTGTGGTGGTGGTGGGGGGTGATAACAATAAATGGATTTCCAAACAATTTGGAACTCAACAGATTGAACAGAACTAGACACTCAATAAGTTTAATGTCTCTGAAGTTCCTTCACAGAACGTTATTACATTAAAAGCTAGGAACACCCCACCTTATGTCAGAGACATTACTTTTTGGTAAATTCATAATAATGCAATATTGTTATACTATACTAATACTAAAATAAGAGTTATATGATAAAGTAGCCCTCTTGTAAGGTGCAGCAATAGGATAAGTGTAACAACCGCACATTTTCATTTAAATTTGAGGACAGGGCATAAACTAAAAAGGGGTGCAGGTGAAAAGGCAGTAAACAGAATTATCAGTGGAATACAGACTTCAGGCCTGGAATGAAATCATGCATTAGCATTTATACGGTTTTACCTTTGAAAATTTCAGGTGCGGATGCCAACTGGTGCATTTTGGACCAGAGAGAGATGGATTTTGTGAAACAACAAAAATGTCATTGCGTTCAGTAACGCCTCAGATATGCAATGGCTTGTGCGCACATATTTAAGCACCTGGTAGAAAAATTCCGTATTTTTTTCTCTTAGACGGAGTGTACCTTTTTCGCCTTTTAATATGTGAAAGGCCAGTGTTTCGGGCAGTGTCCTGATCTCACCGGTTTCTGGGAGTGAGGGAGGCGGGTTTCTGTTTCAGAGGTAAAAGCAGTAATCACACTCCGCGCGCTCAGACGAGCCTCCGCGAGACCGGAGTTACATTCACCTCTCCGATCCTTTACGCACTTTTCTCCCTCACACAGACACCTGCGGGTAATGTTTTAATTTATACTCCTCACCACAGGCTTGGCATCTTCTACTCCACGGAAAGACGACGCAGAGGATGTCTGGACGCCATAAAAGCAGAACAAGTGAGGACATCTTCCACTGGTAACTTTTTATCAACATTTTACGCAGCGTGTCAGTGAACCGTAGCCCAGTCATATTTTGTTAACAGTCTGACCATTTGTAAGTCTTTTGGGTCTGATAACGTGACTGGAATGTAACTTACCCATAGCCTAACTGTAAGCACGATGCTGCCTGAAAAGGACTCTTTCTCCTAATACATTGGTGAGTCTTACTTCTTGGGAATATGGGGACTCTTGACCACCTCACAGTCACTCAGTGGGTCCAGTTGAACAGCTCCTGGAGTTCGATGACCAACGCTTCACCGACAGATGCTCTCCCAGAGCCAGTGACTTCTCCCAATGACACCCTGGTTACCTGTGTGCTGGGGACGGTCCTGACCCTCATGTTTGTGGTTGGTGTGTTCGGAAACGTCTACACCCTGGTGGTGATGAACATCTCCATCCGTGTCACAGGAACCATGTATGTGTACATTGTGAACTTGGCCCTGGCTGACCTGCTCTACTTGGCCACCGTGCCTTTCGTGGTGTGCACCTACTTTGCTAAGGACTGGTACTTTGGTGACGTGGGCTGTCGGATCCTCTTCAGCCTCGACTTCCTCACCATGCATGCCAGCATCTTCATCCTGACTGTGATGAGCACCGAGAGGTACCTGGCTGTGGTGAATCCCCTGGATACTCTGGCCCGGGCCAGGCGCTGCAGGAGAGCTGTGGCCTGGGCAGTGTGGCTCGCCTCGTTCGTCCTCGCTCTGCCCACCATGATAATGATTGACCTAAGAAAGCACGTCCAGGATGGCGTGGAGAAGCGCATGTGCCACCCCACCTGGCAGCTCACAGCCTACAAGGTTTACTTAACTGTGCTCTTCAACACGTGCATCCTGGCTCCAGGATGCATCATCGGTTATCTCTATCTCAGACTTGCAAGGACTTACTGGCTCTCCCAAACCACTGTATTCTCATCCAAAGAGATGAATAAGTGTCCAAAACAGAAGGTGCTATATATGATCTTTGGCATAGTTCTGACTTACTGGGCGTGCTTCTTACCTTTCTGGTTGTGGCAGTTATTGAGTATCTATTATGGACCTGGGAAGCTGTCTCGTAGCACGGTGGTTTATGTAAACTTCATAGTGACCTGTCTGGCTTATAGCAACAGCTGCATAAACCCTTTCTTTTACACTTTGTTGACCAGAAATTATCAGGAGTATTTGAGAGAGAGGCAGAAGAGCAGTGCAGTTTTTAAGAAAAAATTCCGTCACTCATCTCAGAGGTCTGTGTCGTCTGGAAGTCACCAGTTCACAAACGTTTCAAGTAGCACACAGAACGGTATTCTGGATGCCTATACCAAGCTCTAACGTGCTGTTTTAAATTGGAAATGTTTTTGTACTGGTGATGACATCCAGATAGTTCCAAAAATAACCTCCAGTTTCAGAGAAATGACATCCGTGAAGCATTTGTCTTCATTACAAGATTGGACATGAATTTGTCCTTGTCTGAGTTATTGTAGAAAAACAAAGGCACCCTTATACAGACAAGGAGAAACAATATGGGTGACATGTTTGGGGTGAGACTTCCAGAGCAAATCACAGACCAAGCCATGCAGAAAACCTGGAGTGAGAGTGAGGGTGTGATTTTAGACATAACCCACACAGAAAAAAAGCCACTGAAATCAGTCAAACGGAAACAGTGTCGACTGTTTTTCTGCCAAAATGATATGATGAAAAACCCTTTCAATGTGCAGGTAGCTGGTGTTAAGTAGTTAATCATGTGACAGTGTAATCAGGCATATCCTTTGTAGTGTAATCAGGTAATCCTCTGCTTTCCTAAGGTTGAAAACAAAGGATCTCTACCCTAGTGTGGTTATTTTTACTGGGTTTTCTGGACAGAGACTGAGCATAAATTTAGACTTAATTAAGGTGTGAAATGAGAATTCTTCAACAAAAAGAAGTGTAAGCGTAGCCACTGATTGCAGCATCCAATTAAAACATGGAAACTCATATCAAAAGAGAAACCCGATGGAGGAGGACTTTGCTGAACACCTTTTGTTAATTATTCTCAAAGGCTATATTAATGCGCTTTATTCATTTGTTTGTGGAGGAGCTTGGGGTGGGATGGTGATGGTGGTGATGCATTCAGCTTCCCTTTCTCCTATAATTACTTGTAATTGCTTTTTGAAAAGTGCTGTCAAGTAGTGGTGTGCTTTTAAAGCCAGAGATACTAAACGGTGATCTTACAGACCGATATGTACTCTTCGTTAATGCTCTACAGTGAAATCTTGTCTGTGGTGAATTTCTGTGTTTATTATAAGCCCACAAAATCTATTCCAGTATTCTATTATAATATACTGTATTCAGTACTGAATTGTGTCTTCAAATGGTGTAGAAATTTAGGAACTTAGTAATGTCATTTTTGTTTTTCTGTTAAACATGAGTTTATGGAAGTTTGAAGTCTGTTCTACAGAATTATGGTAATGTACAAACAAAACAACCAGTTCTATTGATCAGCCCTGAAAAGAATTCCTGTGGTTTTGTTGAATTGTGGTGTTTGTGACCTCTGCTGTTAAAAAATGTTGAAAAAAAGTGTTATAATGTTGTGAAACAGAACTTGTTAGAAAAACGAGTTTTAGATTCTTTTCATTATCAGTGATATTATTGTGTACTTGGAAAATTGCATCAGTACATTAGAGGAGTGCCAAAAATAGCACATTCTCTGCTACACAATTTGCTGTTTTCTGTACAGAGTAACATAAAATGAACTGCATCTTACATTTACTCATTCAGAGCCAGATATTCCAATTAAAGCACTTTGGAGGAAGAAGTGGTACTTTTGTGAAGAGTCCTTCTGTTTGAGAAGAAGTCCTGTGCAAAGTAAAAAAAATTAAACAGTAAAAATACAAATGCTTGCTTCATCAGCTTTTCCAAAAGCTTGTTAGTGTGGAGTTTCTCGGCACTAATGTTCCTTGGGGCAGGGACTAGGCTATTGTTATTAACAAGGCTGTTGTTTCCTTTCAGCATTTAATCAAAATATCCAGCGTGAGCTGGGCCAAACATTCACTTACTTTTCAGACACTGGTGTTCACACACACCTACATGTTTTATTTTTTTTGTTTTTACATGCAGAAACCTCCCCTACCTTTGACCTCTTTTTTTCCCAGCCAATCAACACAGTTACCTTACTTGCTCTGCACAGGAGAACGGGCAGCTCCTGGCTTTCACCTGCCTGTGAGGACAAATTTCAGTGGTTGCTTGTGTGACCTGTAAGTTCAAAGGCAATGGCTGATTTATTTTTCTTGGGAGGTTACAGATAAAGTGTGAGATCAAGGGTGGCAGCAAAGTGGGGCTGACACCAATACCAGGTGATAACAGGAGGAAAGGGATGAGGGTAATCTCTCCAGACAAAGCAGAACAAAAAAGTGCTCACAGAACAGCTTTCATGTACAGTAGTATTGGGTAAAGTTTCTTAGACATTACATCATTAATTTTTTTGAGGATGACAGGGATTAGTGAATAGCTTCTCATAAATGTGAACTGGAAGCCCTTTAAAAAATTGGTGTGTTATTGACCTACTTTCTGTACTAAGAAAAATAAGTTTTTTTGAATCAAATAAAGTGTCTGTTGCGTGTGTAAATAATCCAGCTCATGTTCTTTGGTAAACTGCTGTCAAAAATATTGTTCTTGATTAAAACTACATTCCAGGCAGAGAATAAACAGTTAAATTGATTTTCAACAATCTTAATCAAAGAGCAGCATTACCTGTCACGAGCCGGGCTGCAAAGCCCGAGCTCGGAACTACCTGGAAGGTGGCAGGAACAAACAGGCAGGCAGGGATCCATCTCCAGGGGTCTTTATTCACAGAAGGCATAAAACAAAGGGCACGAGGGCCTCCAGAAAAAAGAACAGAAAGTCAAACACCTTAAATAACAGGCGATGGGCTCATGGTGACTATCACCATGAGCCGAACATAAATACAGGCATTAATCAGGCACTGACCCAGAACAGATGAAAACAAAAACACGTGACACCCAACAAAGGAAAACCTACCCAAATAAAAGACCAGATAAAGAAACCAAAAACAGAACAAAAAAGCAGCGGCATGACTACGGCCGCTGGCCAGACCATGACATTACCTTTCATAAGAATCCAAATGTTTGTGTCTTTGCCAGTGATTTTATCATTTGTTCACTGTGTCTAGTCTAGAATTACAGAGGTTTTAAACTTTTTTTCTTGGGTCAGAAAACAATTTCACAACAGAGCACTCCTATTTCATCAACCCTAGGTCTTTTCTGTTTGTGACACAACCCTCTAATCTTCACATTGTTTGGCTCAAATAATTGAATTGATTTCTGCTCTCGTTTATGTCAGTGAATTGAAACTCCAGTTAATAAACTCTTGCAGACAGAGAAATGCATATATTTAAGTGGTTACTCATGGGTGATCTATCCATCTGCCAATAATATATGCAACCTGAGAAGTACTGTTTATAAACTAGATCTGCTTTTTGAATTTGTTGGAATTTGACCATGCATGAGGCTGAGACTGTTTTCTTCAGGTAGGATCCCAGGTTTTCTCTTAATGGCCAGTTTTATCCACCTATCACTGATTATTATGACAAGTGATATTCGATTTACGGTGCCCTGATTATCTTTATTATGATTGCCCAATGACTGTCATATAATGTCATATAGAAGACTTCAACAATCCATATTAAGCTTGGGGTGCCTACAGCCCCATATGACATATGGAATAAGAGCTGTATCTCTGGTCCTGGAGGGGAGCAAGGTCCAGCACAGCTTAATGGTTCCCCTCCTCAAACACACTCACTAAACCTGGCAATTAACTGGTTGAGCTAAACTAGCTGTGTTTCAGCAGTGAAATCCTGCTTTGGGTGGTAGTGTCCCTTTATACTAGCGCCACCTGTTGTAAGGGTGATCACAAAGCACTTTTTAGGCAAAAGCTCAACAATCGTTTCACCAAAAAGTCTGACATTTGCATGGCATATTTGACTCCAGGAGGCATATGACCCTTGCTCATTGCCATTAATTTGTGGAGTAGGTCAAAGTCTAATAGATTTTTATTGTAATTTCTCTGTCAGTACAGAGTAAATAACCTATATATAGTGTATAAATATAGTGTCTTACTAGACAATATCTTGTCAAGTAAAAGTGCTGCATCACTATCCAGTTATTTGGAAGCATGCCAAATTCAATGACATATCATCCGACACTAGGTATGTTTGCACTTGGCGATATTTGCTCACTTCTCACTAAACAATATGCTCACCAATGAACGGTAGGTCAAAATTCACCAGCCAATACATGCCTGGTCCAATATCTTGTGATTTAAAGGCTCAAACTTCACAAAAAAATCATCTTTGGATGCACACCAAATTTCACCAAAGGGTGCGCCACAATTTAAACGGCCCCTTTTCACCTGTGGAACAAATCATTCAACCTCTCGTTACTTGGGCCAGTTTGAACGTTCTGTTTGAACCCCCACTGACTGCTTCTTAACACATTATGGAACATCTAGTTTCATTCATCGCTCTGTTTATAGGTTTATAGGTTTATAGGTTTCTTCCTGAACATTTTTAGATTTTCTTGCAGGAACTGTCTTCTATAATTTGGTGAGATTCTACAAAGAATAAAAGAGACTGAGGGACATCTGTATTGTTCTTGTTAATTTGTGCATACATTACTTTTACACTTTTACATTTTAGTGTCTAATAAAAGAAACCTTGAGGTTCATGTCACGTGTAATGTGATTCTCACTCCTGACTGTTTGAGACAATCTTTAGTTTCTTCTGAAGAAGTGAACACTGTTTTTCTTTTGAAGAGGTTGTAGACTGCATACCTCTCTAAAGCTCTCCGTAATGGACTGACTGGAGCCACAGGCTTTTTCTGTGTGTAAGCCACAGGGAATTATTCACCAGTTAATATCCTTTAAATGGACACTGTTGAAATGAAATGTGCTTGTTTGTAAATAAATAAATGTTTCTCTTCATCAAGTAGGATTGTTGGTGCTGCCTGGAAGTCCTCAATGGGTTTCTGAAGAAGACAGTGACATCTACTGTACATACTCAATTCAAATCTGCCCAGAGTTTTAATTCTCCATTGATTAACCTCCCCACTCTGCATCCCCATCTGTCGACCCCTCCTGACAGTTCAGTTTAGTTCAAAGTTGAGCTATTTTTATTGTGACTAACAAAACAATGGAGAGTGCCTCTTGCAACATGGAGGTATACTGTGTTGAACAGAATGCACTGAACTGAGTTCAAATAAATTTAAACAAAAAGTTGAAAAAGCAGGCATTGAACAACTTGCAAATCATAATGTTTACATTCTGCTAACATGATGATTTTATGTGAAGAGTGAGTAGGCTTATACTTTTCCTGCACTTTTAAGATTTTCAGTTAAACAGTAATTGAGACATTCATTGATGGCTATCAAAGATAAGTGTGCAGTTGGTGTAAACACATTTATAATGATGACATAAAGGCTTTTTTAAAATATAAGAACGTAAATAACGTTCTTGGCACATAAATCAAAATCATGGGCACATCAAATGGCAAATGTTCTACCACAAACCTGATCATTAAAGTCTGTTGTTCAGAGACCATACATACTCAGGAAACCAGAGTACTGAGACAAACAGATGTAAACTACAGATGTTTGTTTGTTTGGTCGGTATATAATGTGGTTTTATAAATGTCTTAATTCAGGCACCTATTAAACGTCTCTTCATCGTCTTTATCATATTAATAATTATCCTTGATTGTCCATATGCATATTTTTGAATAAGGACTTTAATTTATTCTTGCAATACTGGTTACGCTATACTTTTTATACTGGTTGAACTGGTTTGCACAATTATCAGTTGCACAATTTACTTATATTTCTATATAATGTACAGGGAGAGGTCCACACACTATTAAACCTTGCTTAAACCTTATTTATTCCTCTTTTATATATATTTGTACATTTATTTATAAATATACAAAATATTTATTTACAAATATACAAAATGATTGTATATGTTGCACAACTTCTTATGTCGGTTGCACTGTGTCTACACTCTGTGTATTCACTTTGACTTGGATTTGAATGGAGTATAATATGATTACTACCTCTGCCTTTCTCAAAATACATACTACAACACTAGATATTATGTAAAAGCCCTTGAAAAAAGTAATTCCGACAAAAACTCTATTTCCCATCGTCCTCCAGTGCATACGTTGTGCTCATGACGTAGTCTGGCTTGTTTTGGCCGTTTGTTTCGATATCCGGCTACCAAAGCTTGTCGATGTGTTGGAGGCTGTAACTGGGAGGTGAGTACGATAGTTTAAACAGTCCGTTCATATTGAGGTCCGGGATGTTATCATCGTCTATAACATATGAGGTGTGATTAAATATTAATCTGTGTGTCTAAATCTGGCCGTCCTCTTAAATCCTCTACTAATGCTAACGTGCTAGCCAGCCGGAGCACTCTGGACCAAGTCGTCTGTTTAGCTCGCTAGCTGCTTTTAGAACTGCTGTCCGTTTCGGACTAAGCTCTCAGTATGTTTGCAGCAATACCATAGGAGTTATTACATGGAGGAAAAGCTGTCGAGCCGTTCCAACATTTTGTGCCACTCCTCTGGTACATTCATTAGTGTAAGTCTCGTTGTTTACACTCTTGGCTCGTTGTTTAGTCGGTGTTTCCCCAGAAGATTGACAACACCAAGGTCCACATTGAAAGTCTGGGCGTTTGAAGTGCAGCTTGTCTGGCGTGCCAGTTTCTTAATGTCTGCCTGAAAGTTGTTTAGTTCATGTTGGGGCAATTTAAATGTATGTTCTACGTTCGCCAGAGCCACTGTTAACGACTTCCTCATGATTTCTGCCCTCATGGCAACCGGTCTATGTATTTCTGACCATGTCTGCTGAGCACCAGTACTGAAAAAAGTGTTCTTTTGAACCTCTTTCAGAAGAGTACCTAAAACCTAGCGGAGTTTCTGAAATAAAAACAGTAGTCCTATACATCGTTTTAATAAGGAGTTTAAACCTTGTTTACATCTTCTGAAAGAGGTTCAAAAGAACACTTTTTTTGTACATATATGTTTATAAACATTTTTATTATAATCATAAATATAAATCCATTTAACGTATTCATATTGTAGATTTATTATTGTACATTATATTTGCCCAGTATATTGTTTATTGTATCCATTAATCACTGTTGTTGTTTTAATTGTGTTGTACTTGAGAGACACCATCTGCCGGAATCAAATTCCTTGTATGTGCTCGCTCACATGCTTGGCCAATAAACGCGATTCTGATTACAGCTCAAACATTACAAACAAAGAATAAAATACTGGGGGAGAACGTTTTGTACTTGGAAATGAGATCATATGACAAAAATATGAGACTAGTAAATCTTCCTGAGTGGGTGGAAGGATCGGACGCCTGTGCCTCTCTAGAAAGAGAAAGTTGGATTCCCAGGATGCTCCCAGTCAATATAGTATAGGTATAGTAAAATAGACTAAATCTAAATTTTCTTATAGTTAAAAATATTTCACAATTGGTTCTCTTATTATTATATTATTGTTACCATATAGACTCAAGAATACTGTACATACATTCCAGACAGGGAAGACACTCTGATTTGAATTTACATAATTTATTTTGCCAACCAAACATGTTAGAAATGAAAAGTACATGCACATATATTTAAACAAGATTAATAAATAAAATACCATCAAATAAATGTATGTGTCATGGACGTCATTAGGTCTATTTTGTTGGAGGCTCAGTTCAACAGAACAGTTCAACAGAACAATACTATGATATATATGTCCATAACTGTTCACTGCTGAGCTTTACTTGTTTCCTTAAGTGAAAGGAACGGTTTGGCGACTTTTCAGACTACAAATTGTTGTAGTCTGCTGGCGATTTCTGTGAAACGGCAGATGCAAAACTGGCATTTAAGTATCGATACCAAACTCAATACAATCGATTAGTATCTGAAAAATGTTTGACGGCCCTATTGGGAAATACCAAAAAGAGTGCCTAAATAATTCAATTAATGTCTCTCATGCTTCCAGTAAGCTCAGCACCTCAGAGTTGGCACCTCAAGTTGGGACTGTTAAACATAAGATCACTCGCCCCTAAAACTGCTCTTGTCTATGAATTATTAACTGATCAGAATCTTGATACCTTATGTCTTACGGAGACCTGGATTAGACCTGTTTCTCTAAATGAGGCTACACCTCCAAGCTGCATCTACGCACACAGTCCTAGACTAAACGGTAGAGGGGGGGCATGTCACGGCTGAGGGCCGTTGGTGGCCATTGTGTGTTTTGTTTTACTCTGTGTTTTGTTTTGGTTCTGTCTGTTTCACATTTATTAGGTTCCCAATGTGTCTGTATATTGGTCCCTGTCCTGTTCTCCTGGTGTCACGTGTCTCCCTCGTTATCCTGTGTATTTAGGTTCAGTCTCTGTCCTGTGTTCCTCATGTGTCCATCGCCTCATTTCCACCTCATGTTCGCCTCGTTTTCCTGCCCGTGTCCTGCCTGTTGTCCTTTTGTAGTTTTCGGAGGCCATCGTTGCCTATTTGCTTTTCCCCTTTGTTTTGTTTCTTTAATAAACCCTCCTCAATGGATTCCTGCCTGTCTGCCTGTTCCTGTTCCCTGCAAAGAGGTAGCTCCAAGTGCTGGCCTCACAGCCAGCCTCGTGACACAATGGAACATTCCAATGCTATGAAAAATGAGGCATAATCAATACACTTTAAGATATTATAAAAACAATTAAGAAAAGTTAATAAAAGTAAAACTCATTACCACGGCATCAATGTCAGGAGGTCACAACTTTTAAAATGTCAGGCAACCACTTCTGTGTCTTCCATGAAGAGTGGACCACATGGTTCTAACTATCACCCTGGTCAAATTAGAACAAACATAAGAATTCATTTTTCATGAATCACCACATCCAACACCACCTTCATTACCTGCCTGACAGGGGAGCCCACACTGACAACTGGTAACAGCAAGAGAGTGAGAGCTCCCAACCAGCCCAGTTTTATAGCCTCCCAGTTGATCATGTGACCTACCTCATGTGACTCACACTCAATTGCCAATACAGGTAATCACAACACAGGAAAGCCCAGATCCCCACACATTAAAAGAAAGGTCGCGTTCAATAAGAATGGAGAGTTTTGTGTTGTTCCTAGGGAGCAAACGAGTCACTATGAAGCAGGAAGATATGACCACAGAGAAGATCTCGGTTATATTTCAGGTATGTATTTTTTGTCAATCCAAACAGGTTCGGGAACCCACAGGTTCATTCCTGGCTTGAGCAACCAACCACACATGAATCAGGAATTATTTCACATAAATTTTAATAACATTATTCTTAACACAGATCAAAACCATTCGGACAAATAATAAAACAGAATCTGATCCTCTCACCGTGTTTGACCAAGCTCTCGCACTTAAAGTGCTAGATTCAGTGGCGAACGCTGTGTTACCTGCAAACTCTGTCCCACAGGATTTACAGTGAATGCAGTGCATAGTGCCATTTTCATAGCGGAGCCACTCGAAGTCTTTCAACCATTCTCTCCGAAAACTGTGCGCCTTCTTTTCGGCTAGTGAATCAACATTCACCACATGATCACTATCACCATTGCCATTATTTGTAACTTTAGGTGGTTTGCAAAAGAAACCTGTCAGTGTTCTTTTCATTTTCCCTCTTCTTCACCTCTTTACATTTACATTTCCCCGCTGTAGTTAGCGCCGTCACCTGACTGAGTGATTGACAGCTATTTTAACCAATCTAAAATCTCAACGGCAGAACGGTCACCGTATCAGCATTTAGCACACAGAACACATATATACTGTTAACATTTTTTAGAGAATTTAAAACAGGTCGCACAACAATTATTACATGCACTCACACCAGTGCTCCCAAATATATTTAGAGGTCACATAGATGAAATTTCGGGAGCATATGCGACCAAAATGGTCGCAATTTCTAGCTATTTGCACAGACGAGACGTTCTACTTTTACCAGCACATCAAAATGTATTATTGAGAAATGCCTCCAAATACATTGGCAGATGTGCTATACTAGGACTATACCAACAGCCAATATTAAAATAGCTGGGAATGAAAAAATATTCACCTTTTAAAAAGAGCCAAAAACGTTGCCAGCCACAAGGAAAGCAAAGGGGAAGACTGAGCTTGCGAAGTTGCTCGGTAGAACCCGTTTCAAAAAATATTTTGAAATGAGCATGCGCAAAAAAATGAAGGGGGTAGTAAAAGTATTTTCAGAAATGTATTTGTCCTACGTTATATTGTAAATAAATATTTCTGTTCAATTAACTTAAAAGCCTGAAAGGCAGTTGCTTTAATTATCATTTTTACCGAGCATTTAAAACTATCCTGGCCACACCCTGCTAACCGCTATGACTGATTTGAATGCCATTATGACCAGTCAGCGCTGCCTCCACACACAGACAGACCCGCGACATTGGTTTGCAAAAAAAGTCAGACATGCGATTATTAAACAATGTACACAACTAAACAGTGCTACTTACCTTAAACTTTAAACTTGTCCAGTATCTTCCTCAACTGCCGATTTACTGCAAAATGGAAGAGGCGTTCCCGCGCATGCGCGACAGTGTCGGGTTTTTATTTATTTTATTTTTTTTAGCGCTATGGCAACAGAACTTGGCCAAACCACACATCGGCAAATTATGGGATTTGCGTATTGCCTATATAGCAATTTATTTTTGGACATTTTAAAACATTAAAATTACAACAGCATGAACAA
>JBBPDB010000140.1:9590663-9605246 GCA_037974465.1 Brachypetersius altus
ATCCTACCTTCAGCACCACCACTGGGTTCCTGAGCAAGACCCTTAACCCTAAGTTGCTCCAGGGAGAGACTGCCCCCCAGTTAGGGAATGGAAGTTGCTTTGGATAAAAGCGTCTGCTAAATGCCGTAAACGTAAATGTAAAGTATGACGACAGCAATGTGTTCCATAGCTTATACAGTATTCCCACCCTTGACTGAGAACTACACTGAGATCTCTGAGAACGTGTCATCATTTTGCAGTCTGTCATTAGCATCTGTAGAAGCCCTGGGCCAAAGCTTATTTTGCATAAGGAGACAAAAATGCAAAATAAGCTGCATTTTACTGTGCCACTTGAATTATGAAGTTGTCAAATGATAGAGAAGGTAATTATGCTGTGCAAAACATTAAGCTTTACCAAGTGTGGTAATGAAGTAGAACACTCACAGTAGGGCTGCACAATACATTGCAAATTTTCCTTTTGCATTTTTTTCTGGCTCAGTATTTACAATAATTTAAATTATGTTCACATTTGTTTAAAATTACAAAAAAAATATTTTCAGATTTCAATGTTTTATGGGAGGCATTAAAATGCTTTGTTTGAGTAAATTCTTTAAAAAAAAAATGTTGGAATGGAAATATTGCTTTTCATTTTTGATGCATAGACTAGTCAGTGTCTGGAGTCAAATCCAAAGCAGAAAAACTAAAGGCTAAGTTTTTACTCACTTATCGCATGTGATCTCGCCATCGCAACACTCAACATTATCGCATATTGCATGTTTTCCTAATATCGTGCAGCCCTAACTCACAGTATCCTAGTAGCCTTAGTTGCATGTAACTTTGTGATGTTCACTTAATGCATATTGGTTGTAGCATATAGCCATGTTCATGTTGCCTCTACTTTAATTATCTTATTTAGACGTCCCAGCATGGAAAAATACATGGAACAATACTGGTTTTGAAACACTGTTCTTTACCTCATCACACAGTATGGATGCTTTTAAAATGTCGTAGATACAGAGAAACAACTGGGACCCAGAATTTTTTTATTTTGGCATATTGTCAAAGGTGTAGTTGTCCTGCAGATGTTATGGAAGGGAAAAAGATGACAGTTGATAAGGCAAAGGTAATTACCCTCCCAGCATTAACTGAGTTAAAAGTTCCTCAGGTTCCACAGGCACGCCTGGTTACATTTAAATGCAGTGGTTTCTTCTTGGGTGTTGTCTCATTGTTTGACTCCTGGCAGAGAGTTTGCCCCAGGCTATCACATATAACAGGTTATCCTTTACATCACCTACCGCTCGGTAATAATGTTATTTATCTCAGTATTTAGCAGTCACAAGCGTAAGCTATTTCAATACATGGATGCTAAAGGAAATTTGTGTTTGTCCCTTTTAAAGTATGTAATTGATCATTTCAGTTAAAGTGAATTTGCATCCTTTGTTTAATTTTTTTCTGTTAATGTGCTTATCAGTGCTTTACGGTTAAAATATAATCCGTTAAGAATTTCCTATGCTGTGAGTATGACGTTTAATTGTCCCCTTGGAACCAGTGTTTTAATGTGTATGTATCCTGGTTGTTAGGGAGTTGCACCTGTGATCGGAAGGTTGTGGGTTTGAACCTCAGGACTGCCAGTGGCAGGTACCCTGCGTCGCTAACTGCCACTGATTCATTCGGGTTAAATGCAGAGAACAATTTCATGCTGTTCTCACTGTGTTCGGTGCTGTGGTGTGTTCACTTGTGCTAAATGGATACTTTACACTTTACACAATCCTGCTTTGCCTTTCTTTCAAATTTTCTGAAAAAAGAAATGAGGGAGTCTTCTGGCCAACTTTATGTTAGAAAATGTGTCACATTTTGCAGTTCAACACTTTGTCCACTGAGTGTCAGTGTTGATCTTTGGTGGGCATCAGGGTGCCTCACCCAGCTTCACAGCTGCAACTGATTTTACGTCGCCTCTTCCTTGAGCCGTCCCCATGGGCCGCTCCGCCCCACTCCTCCTGCAGAACATCACAGCCAGAGGACTGAGTGAGACTCGCTAGAGCGCGGGAAAAATCTCCCCATTAGGCCTGGCCTCCAACAGCTTGGTCCTTTTCTGCTCTCTTGGCACTCCTGGCAGACTGAGTGCCATTAGCCCAGGCCTCCATTTTGGTCTCTTCGTCCTCTTCATCTTATACGACCGGGCAAAGGGAAATGGAGAGCAACAAGGCGTGAATTTCATCATGTGACCTCACTTTCTCTTCCTTTTTCTTACCCTTTTTGGTCCTGCTTTGATAAAGCACCAGTTCAGCAAAAAAACTGAACTGTAATTAGTTTTGCAGTGAAGCTAGGAGGCTAATAACAGAGTAACAGGCTTATTCTGATTGGGTGCCATCATGTACACTACGCTGACTAAGCTTCCATTACTTGTGAGCTAAATTAATCTTAGTAGTAGTGGTAGTCGTAATTAAGTAGAAGTAATCAGGTAATGACTGATCACCTATTATGAAGTGATTTTTCATAATGATTTTCTTAATGATTTTCTCTAAAGAACTCCTTTTGTTTGGCAAATGAAAAACTACAGATTTCACAGTACCCACACCTAAACGCTCTTAGTTCAGGTAAGGTAAAAGTAAATTTACTAGGGCACCACTTGCAAACTACAGCAGATATTGAACCACTGAGCCACAGGCTATTAAAAAGGCTCAGGATGTGTTGAGAGATGTTTGTGGCTGCTCTCATGTTGAAGAACATTCCAGTGTGTAAACCTCTGGAATCCCAATACCCCTAGCAGCGAGTGCCCTGCCTCTGCGGGCTTCAGAGCCCCCGTCTCCCAGATGACTCGTTTGTCTGCGGGGGAAGTGTACCCCGGAGCTCTCTCCTTCCTCTTTACTGAAACACACAAACACACAGTTTTAGGGGTGAACTCCAGCCCTGCCATTTTCAACCCCCCTCAACCATCCAACCTAGCTATGGCCTTCCCGTGCTGCAGGCGGATGAACGAGAGTTATATAACTGACACACTTTCTCCGCCTCGGCACCTCTAAGACCCCGCCTCTTTCCATTTTTCCAGACCCCTGATTGGCCAGACCCAGATGCTTCAGATTTGAAATGTAGTACATTTTATGTTTGACCCAGATTTTTACTCTCCCCCCAGAAAGAAGCACATTTCAAAGAATGTTGTTTTACATGTGGTGAACAAGCACAAAGGCATGATTTTACTTATTTCCTTATGTGCATAAACTGACCTGCAACTCTGCAGAGTTGCTTTCTTCTTTTTTTGCAATTATTCCCACCCACTATCCTGAATGAATGAACTTTTTTTTGTCCAAAATGTCTTTGTGGCTTAATAGTCACTTTTTGATTTACATTCCTTTTGGCCTCCACTCATTTGCCTGGGTGAGCTACAGCAACTCCTTTTATGGAAACTATATCATGCTGTGAATGTTGGTAAATCTAGTTGAGACGTGCCTAACCTATTGGGAGGTGTTTGCCTTCTGCCTCGCAACAGTTAACCATTCACGAGCAACATGATTCCAGCCTTGCTTCGACAATGAAAAATATCTTCCGTTTGTAGCTCTGTAATTTGCTGCCTTGGTAGCTATGTGTGTGTTTGAGTGTGTGTTTGTGCTTGACTGTGTGTATGTGTACGTCCTGTCTCCCCCAGGCCCCTACAGGCCAGCGCTTCTCTAGAAAGTGGAGTTGACTGCAGAGGCAGCAGCCCCCCAATCAGACACGCTGCTAAAGTGTTCTTCTGCCTTATAAGGTCTGCCGCTGCTGCTGCTTCTGCCTTCTGTATGCTAGCTGGGGGGAAATAGTAATGATCAGAAGAGGAGTGAGCAGCAGCAAAGTACAAGACATTAAATATCTGTATAAGATGAACACAGTACTTTGATTAACTTATTTAGAAAGCTTGCTCCTCTCTGCACTCTAGACTGTAGATGAGTTTTGACTGTAGTTGTGGCTGACAGCCGGCTTGCTGTTTTGCATGCTGGGTGAACCGCAATGGACAAGGGCATTATCAGAAGGGCAGAGTTAAAGCCAGGTGCCCACGTGATACCATCACTGTCTGAAAACCAACTGGAGCAGTAATTGCAATCATTTTTTTCCCCATTTCATGTAGTTGTACAGGAAGCAGAGTACCTCTGAGACTGGAGGGTTGATCTTTACTTACAGGAACGTGTTGCTGAAGTGCAAGCAGAGGTTGTGTGCTTCAAGATAAAGGCTAATGCTTAACACCGTTTTCCTGTGCTATCAAAGACCGTTTGTCTAGTTTGCCTAACTTCTGGCTACGTTAGGCCAAATGACAAGCACCACTTCTCATTTTTGAAAAAAGTTAAATTGGCTCAAACACACACACACACACATCCTGTGCGGTCGAGCTAGTTCCTGTCACTTTTTTTTTGTTTTGGTAAAAGTCTAAGTGTTTTATTTTATCCACATCTCACCCAGGCAGCTTTTAGTGTGATTCATGGTGTAAAACCAGTCTGTGGGATTTCTCAAAGTGCCTCTGGAAAAGTTGGGCTCAGTAGTTTTCCACTCCCATTCCTCAGTCAGTTTGGAAGACATGGTTCGGTAGGAGTTCAGAAAGGGCCAAACTAATGAATATAGTTAATGCGGCTAATGGGCTCCTGGAAGCTGGAAAACGTGAAGCCCAAACCTAAATCTCCAGTGAGTCTTCAGAGGTACTTGGAGGAACTTTGCCAATCAGGAAGACTTGCATAAGCAGAGGATATGAGCAATGTTCCTGACTGGTTCCGCCCCTTTCACAGCTGCACACTCTGAGCAGTCCAGAAAGGGTTCATTCAAAGTGAAGGTGTGCACCTTCACCAGTGTGATGTCAGCGGGGCGTCACGGCTGTATTTTTAGTCACGCTATATAAGTGAAGATGAAAGCGTGCTCAGAACTCTGTCTGATAGTCAGCTAGGCTTGGTGTAGTAAACACTTCCTTTAGACTCTGACTATGTTCTAACTTCTAATCTGCACAGCTCTGCTGTAGTATATCCAATTTGCAGAGCACGATTCGGTAGTGAACTTTAAAATATTGATGACTTTATTCTGATCTGAAGAATCCACATTAGAGCTGTTCACTATGATCTAAGATACAAAACTCCAAGCAGTGCACTCTAAACTCCAGCTCCAGCTCTCGGTCACAGTCCTGCGGTTGTTGTTCATCAGTGCTGTGTTGTCTGAGTGCCAAAGGCCATTTAAGTTCAATAGGAAATAGCTTGAATGTTTTGAAATCTCAGCATAAAGGTTTTTTACATTTCCCTTTAATTTGGAGAAGTGCATAATAATTGAATACACTAGCCCTTTGGTTCCACCACAAACGCATGGAAAGTATTTCTGAGTAGTGACTCATGAGTTAAGGGGAAATGATTTGGGTAGAAGTATATCAATTTGTTGCACGCACAGTGCAGCAGTAATACCAAAAGACATCAAGTTCAAACAAGTACTGTTAAGGATAAACCAAAACCACATCCACACACAGGTACACACACAATAAGGCTACAGTCAACTTGACTCACACTCTCCTTTAGTTTGTCCTGTGTTCCCTCCCTTGCTGAGCTGTTGAGCTCCACTAGGGGGTGATACTTCATCGCCCTACCACTTCGATCAACTCAACCCCACCCCTCCCATGTCTGCCTGTCTTTGCATGGCCATTGTCTCAGTGCAGACAAGACATACACCCTATAGCTACATTTTGAACTTACTGTTGATTCAAATTTTGCTGCCTTTTCTAAAAGTCATTATGTTGAACCAGTGGAACTCCTCATAGATGGTAATACAAAATCAGAGACTATAACCAAGTTATAATTGTGCTACTGTGCTGTAGTGCTAGCCCTTCATGTTTGTACAGAGGCTTAAAAACCACACTTCATCACTCCAGGTCGTTCGATGTCATATGCCACCAGCATTAAAATTCATTGATGTCTTTAAATATTTATGTTAACAGCATTTAGCCAAAAGGGGCTGTTACCAGGCAACTCTTAGCAGAGGGGTGGAAGGGCCCTCAGTGGGCAGCGGCCACATGTGCTGCATGCATGTGTGTCTCCAACTGGGTTAGAGTGTGGTGGGGGCTGCTTGAAGTGTGTGTGACCTGGCAGCTGCTTTCATACAATGTGCCCCCTTTATCTCTGAGCTCGGCTGCTAATGCTGCACTGGAGAATGTGGGGAAGTGGCCCAATTAAGAGTTTTTTTTACAATACTTTGCAGACCTTTCCCAAACCTGTTGAATGAATTCTTTTACGATCTTTGAAGAAATTGAAAGCATTGATAATGCTGGTTGCAGGAAGGGGTGTATGAACGAATGAGACTGGGATTGCAGCTGTGTCCATAATTTGCCAGTGCTCCAAAATAATGTGTGAACTGTGTAGGCGTTTGGGTGCTGCTTTAACAACGCTAGCCTTCACATCTCCAAAGTGTGGGGGGTTTTGGTGAGCGCCAGGGACAGATGTCCTTTGCAGTCAGCTGAAAGGCAAAGCATTGTGGGCAAGCATGACTAAAATGGAACAGATGAAAATGCTGTTTCTAGGCAACCAGGCGAGAGATGTGTGCTGCCCAAGGAGCAACGTAGCCAGAAATTCGCTTCTCTGTGCTGCCGAAAATGTGCGTTCATTCGCTCACCAGCTATCGACAGTTCTCTGGCTTTGTTCCTTTGTCTGAAAATGACCAATTGATGTTGGTCTTTGTCAATAGTGAATTCTGTTTGTAGGAACTTGAGTATAACAGAGGTGCACTGAATGGTGTTCCTGTTTACTGTGCTACGTGAATAATGCAGCTTGTGTGCATTTTTGCTGCGGTGTGTTGACCCGAGCAGACAGTGTAGACTAATGGCCTTCCCTTTAATCCCAGAGGAGTTATAGTACCAGCATTACCGGTCTGGCTGAGTGCAGGACACAATATAGGGAACCTGTGCTGCTTCCTCATGCACAAACATGACTGCCCATGTACTTCAGAAGAATTACTTTGCCACTGTATATTTAGATTGTGTTAATGTTGAGGCTTGTTTGTGTCCCCTTCCTCAGGAGAGCTGCCGGAAGTGCCATGTGGTGTGGAAGGAGCATGCAGGAAAGACTTGCGAGCAGGTGCTGGAGCGGGATGAGATCCGACTGCGGGTCGCTTTGTAAGTGCTTGTGTGAAAACCATCATCCAGCCTGGCTTGCTCAATAATTCAGCAGTTAAAAATTCAGGGGTCTTGCTGACATCATGCATCACTGGGGGGGATCATTAACATTCATTAACTCTTCCGAGCTGAGCTGAGTTCTTCCCACGCTTTCCCACTGAAGTGTCCCCTAAACATGCCATTGTGTAGAAAAATAATGTTCCTAATGTGCAGAGACACAATTCAGCCAATTTATACTGTTGGCACCCTTTCACATGGATCTAGTTCTCCGCTTTGATAAGGAAGAATAGAGACAAGTTGAGGCCTGTATAAATACATTCAGCGGAGCTGCACACTATCATGGTCAGTCACTTCCTGGTCTGGCCAGGATGTGTAACAGTACGGCTTCCTTCCTGTCTCTGACCAGAGGAAGCAGCAGGTCCAAAGACAGCATATCCTGTTTACCCTGAGCCCTTGACACCTTTTCTTTTCCTTCTACAGGAAGTGAGCCCACGTAGAGTTTTAATTAAACACGCAGCTATGTTACACTATACGCAGCATGTTTTATTGCTCAGATATGTGTAGCCTTTGGTGGCTTTTGCCATTATATTTTAGATCAAGTGAAAGTGACCTTGTGAAAACCTCACTTTGTCTCTTGTGCCACAGTGAGGAGAGAATGACCGCAGCCCGTGTCAGAAAGTGTCATAAATGTTCCACGGGGCTGGTCAAATCCGAGGGCTGCAACCGAATGTCCTGTCGCTGTGGCTCGTTCATGTGCTACCTCTGCCGCGAGCCCATCAATGGCTACAACCACTTCTGCCAGCATGCTCGCTCGCCCGGCGCCCCCTGCCGCCACTGCAAGAAGTGCTCACTTTGGACAGACCCTACGGTAAATCCTTATACAACTCACAATCAACTCTCACAAATCCACACAATTCTCATTAAAAGAAATGGATGGCCACAAAATCAAATGTACAGGTTTCCCCGTAACTCAGTTGCAGTACATGGGCCGGAGCATGTTTGGTGTCTGACGTTTCTTTAGCTGATGAGGCTAATTTGCTAACAAGTATTAGAAACGTATATGTATACCTGAGACATGACATATTTGCCTTAGTTAACAGAGGCAAATACAACAACTTACTATCGTTGTTATGGTGCATGAAATGAAGAAAATTGTGTAGACTTTGACCAAACTGTTTAAAGGGATAGCATGATAGAAAAGCAAATGTACACACTTTTCTCCTTACCCCATAGACAATCAGTTAAAACATGTAGCATTCAAACACTACAAGTTACCCAGTAAATATATCCCTAAAGACTATTCATATCTCAGAGTATTCATTATGGTGGCATCTTGTCTGTGTAGTTTAGGACACACTATTATTTGCTGTGAGGTATAAAAAAAATTTGAATCTGATTTTGTAAAATGACTTTCATAAATATAGAGGTTTCTGATCCTAGATCAGTCCTCTAATTTATGACCGCCCTGGTGTTTGATAATGACTGTTTATAGTAGTGGATATTGGCTCACTTTTTTAGTGCACTTAGTAAGTCATACCAAACCCCATGGACAAGTCTGCATTGAGTCTAACTGAAGAGCTGGATGTGGTTTGACTGGGCTGAGAGATAATGAGGTAGCGTTATAGAGGAAAACGCTTTTGGATAAGGATTCACTTCTAGTGTTTGTAGCTTTATTGCTAAGCTAAAAAAGTGAAATATGACCCCCAATCATCTGGCCCAATTGACTACATCTAGAGTAAGTGTAAAATTGTGTACATTTAATTTTCAGAGGTACTATTCCACTGTCTGGTGCCTTTTCTCTCTCAGAGCTTCTCTTGAATTACAGGGATCGCTCTGTAAGCCTCATTCAGGCTCCCTGTTTAGTGTCCAGTTGGTCTTGGCTCTCAGGTAAATGCTCCTTGTGCCTGAAACCTCTTCCCTGGGGCCCATTACATAAGTGCTGTAACATGATACACACCGCTGTTGAGCTTCGTTCATTGTGCCAAGTTGTTGAACTTCCAACTAAACACATCTGGATATGTTCAGAGCCTGTTCCAGCTTTATGATGGCACTAGATATACATCCAGGCTCATTTAGGACTTGAGATATGTCTCAAGCAAGCACTTTAGGTACATAAATTATGACACTGTCCACTGTTGGCCTCTGAAAGGCCAGAAGTGTGCTTCATGAATACGACAGCTACTTGGCCTAATCCTCATGTGGTAGCTTCAGGCTATGTAATGGATAAGCCTGGTGCCTGCTGGAGCTCCATTTGCAAATCAGAGCTGCGTAATGATGGAGTACAAATTACGGGGCTCCTTATGTATTATTCACACTTGGGCATTTGTATACTGAAAGTTGTAGTCGAATAGAAAATGACCCGGGGCCATTGTATTGTTAAGAAACTCTATTCTCACTCTATTCACTTGGATACTGTGTGAATGATGAGAAGTAGTATTTTAAGGATTAGACATTGTTTCTATAACTACACTAATTATCTGATTTTCTGCATTTGAATGCCTTTAATTTGGCCATGAGCCTGTCCTGTTAACTGCCTTGGGCTGACTCGAGTGTGGTTTAATCACCTGGCAGCCCACTGTAGCTCAAACAGAGCACATGCTATTAGCCAACAGGCAAACTTGAGCTTTTTTGTGCTTGACCAATGATGTGGACTCCCCAAGTTCATCGATTGTTCCTGTTTTGCCTTTGCTTCAGCCTGACTTGGACATTGGCAGCCGAGGGCATGATTTTGGCAGGCATGCTTTTCGCTGCCCTTTCACTGTCCTGGATGTGCAGTAATCAGAGCTTAGTATCTGTTTGTGTTTTGTGAGAGACTTTTGTTTGTGTTTCTCTCTCTTGCTCACTCTCATTCTCTCTTTTTCTCTTTCTCTCTCTCTCTAGCAAGATGATGAGCGCATTATTCAGGAGATCCAGAGGGAGGGTGAAGCCGAGCTGAACAAAAAGAGCAGCCAGACTGGTGAGTAAGGGGGAAGGTTCGTTACTTGTTAGTAATGCAAATGTATACTGAATAATTTAGCATTGTTTAAACTACACACCTGAGTCTTCTAGGCCTGGGTTACCCAGAATTAGCAAACACCTTGTGGTTCTGTACCAAATTTTCTGGGAATTTGCAGTCTAATATATATTTTTTTGTTTCTGTAATATTACATATGTTGCACCCAGAGGCAGGGATGGTGTGTGGCATTGTAGGTGTAAAACAGTTTAAGAGATCAAGTGTGGTTACATTTGATCAGGTTCAATGCTATTAGGGCACAATTAGATAAATGCAAAAGGACACAACGAATTTGCTGAAACATTTAAACGCGTATGGAATACATTAAGAGCAGTCAGTGTCTCCAGGTTTGACTGCAAGAAGAATGGACCACTACTGGATCACTAACTTTACCGAGCCTCATTCAGACTCAAATCTCCACCACTGTGCTCCCCATCATACAGTATTACTGAGAATAGTGCTGTGGCGCTATGGCTGGGATAGAAATTATGAGTGTGTTTACTAAATTGTGTAATAGGTATGGTGTCAGTGACAAACTGGGATCCTTATCTGAAGTCATCACACAGATTGTTGAGTTAATTAATTACAAACAGGCTTAAGTAGTTCATGTAGTGTTATGAAGTTTATGTGGCCTTAATTTATATCAGTGTGCAACTTAAATAGTTAACATTTACTCTTTATTCTCCTTTCCCCTCAGAGACCACAGGGAAGAGAGTGGGTCCTCCTCCTGAGCCCACCTCTGTGAAGAGACCTCGTGTATTACAGGTCCCAGCCAACAATGCTGCGCCACAGGCTGCACGGCCACCCCTACTCATCCCTCAGGTGATGCTGCCTGGCCCCCAGCGCCTCCTTTTGCAGCCCATCGCGGCCCCCTATGTGCCCCCACTTCCCAACCTTCCCCCCATCAATTACAACGTCCCCAATGTCAACCTTGACTTCAACATGCCTATGCACTACGGCCCACCACACCGTTTCTTCAGGCCTCTTTGAAGAGCCTGCGTTTCCAAGAGCCATGGCTGGACTACAAAGTGTAAACACCCCAGACTCTAGTATCAGAGTACTCTATAATCAGCCCTTCACGCTTTGTTTTTCTATCACTTTGGAACCCTTTTCTCAAGAAAAAAATAGCTTCAAACTGCAACGGAGTGCCTGTTTGGCTTGCTTCTTCGTGTTTCTGTTTTTTATATGAAGCAGACAGTAATAAGTAAAGGATTTCTTCAGCTGTTTCCAGTTGAATAAAACATGTTTGAACTTTGAGATGGTTTGTATTGTTTGTACTCTCAAACGTTGTTTGTACGAGAAGGTTTGCAAGATTTCATTTAATAATAATCTACCAAGGAAACTAATCTCATTTTTCTGGTCTCCACTCATTATTATTATCAGTTTTAATTCCATGTTTGTTAGGGACTTTTGCTTAAGGGGCATTTCCTTTGATTTTTCTGGACGTTGTCTTGTTTAGTTTTATATGACTGGAATTTTTTTTTTTTGACAAAACTTCTGTTACCTGTATGCCTACTTTGACTCTACCCGAAAATTGGCATACAGATTTTTTTTTTTTGTTGGAACAAAACTTCACCCATGGGAAGAAATGTATGCAAATCTACTGAGAAGGAATTTTAGAACATGAATATGATATGAATCCAGTCTGTTAGAAGCACTGCACTGTTGTTTGCGATATCTTTGCATATTGGCCTGAACTGGTTGTTTGGTGGTTTGTCATGCAGCACTGAATAATGAAAGGGCTTCAGTGGTGTAAAAGAGGTGGCTCTCTTTACCTGTTCACTGAGAGTAAGGTGTGCAGTACTATAATTCGCAGAGCTTTTCTGGTGTGCCCCTTTCTACTAGGTTTGCGAAATCGCCCTAAAACCCTGCTACTGCTTGGTGTCGAATTCTTTAGACCAGTCCTTAGTTGCCACTTAATAGTGGCCAGAGTTACCGGTACATGTACTGAAAATGTTGATAGACTTTGATTGTACTTTCCGGAGTATTTTTTTTTCTCAAGTATATTTATCTTCTAGTAATTTACATTGTTGCGTTTGAGTTACTGTTGGTCTTTATGATTGGTCACACAGTTGACTTTAGAAATATATCATAGTCCTTCAGACCAAAGATCCTGAAAAGAGACTTATCAGTTCCAGTACTGGTAGAATTTGAATGTACCACTGCAATTCTGGACGTTACTCAGTACTTTGCTACTTTGAAAGCAGTATTTCAGTATGGGTTTAGGTTCTGGACCTCCCATACTTCTGGTGCAGGGTTTGGCTCTCTGCTTCCAGACTCAATCTGTTGCCCTACAGCACAGTCTGCCGCTCAGGGTGCAGCCAAAGAGCCCCGCAAATCAGCAGTGCAACCTGTTTGATCCACACTTTCAACCCAGTAGTCTGGCACCAAGCCCTCATGGCGCAGTGTTTTTCCCTTTTTTTTTTTTTTTTCTTCTTTTTTTCCGTTTGACAAAGAAAATCTTTATGTTGTTTGAACATGAATGTACCAATATTCCTTGCTGAAAATTTACTGGAGTGAGTTAAAAAAAAACGCCCCAACCTCCTGTCTCTTGTAAAGTTACTCTTTTAGATATATAAAACAGTTCTTGACGCTGATGTGTTGGATGCAGGAAAATTTGTGACTTTAAGAGGGCAAAATAAGGATAGCTGAACAACTGTGTGAGAACATCTCGAAAAGAGCAGGTCTTGTGGCTTGTTCCAGGTGTACAGTGGTCAATTGCAACCCAAAACAGGTGAACTGGCTACAGGAGCCTTGGGTGCCCAAGGTTCACTGACGTGCATCTGATCAGAGTTAGAGAAGAGCTACTATAGTGCGAGCTGTTGAAATTTGAAATTGCTTTATGTGGGCCTGCATATGGTCTCATGAATCTCATAATCCTTTATATCATGTGGACGTCAAGCTGCATGTGCGTTGCTCCTCTAATGAAGAGATGTACCAAGATGCACTATGGGAAGAAGGCAACCCAGCGGAGACAGGGTGATTCCCTGGGCAATGTTCTGCTGGGAAACCAGTGGGGCAGCTGGTGGCCTAGTGGTTCAGGCTTTTGGCCTGTGATAATGAAGTTGTGGGTTTGATTCCAAAGTCTGCTGAGCACCTCTGAGGTACCCTGAACAAGGTACCGTCTCCACACACTGCTCATCGGGCGCTATGTTCCTGGCTGCCCGCTGCTTCACTTGGTGAATGGGTTAAATGCAGAGGAAGAATTTCATGCTGTTCACACTGTACTGTGGTGTGTTCACGTATGATAGAATGGTCACTTTCTTTAATTAAAAAAAACCTTGGATCCTGCATTAATGTGGCGTTACTTTGACACACAGAGCACCTGCTTAAGCATTGTTGCAGAGCAAGTACATTATTTTTGAAGACAGTGTAGTCTAATGACAGCGACCTCTTTCATGAGGATGATGCACCCTGCCACACTGCACAGTGTTCAGGAATGGTTTGAGGAACATCACAAAGACTTCAAAGGTGTTGATTTGTCCTCCAAATTCCCCAGACCTAAATTTGATCAAGTATCTGGCATGTGTGGGACAAATCAGTCCGATCCAAGAAGGTCACACCTGGCAACTTGCAGGACTGCTAAAGTCTTGCTGCCAAATACCACCGCACTCTTTAGAGGTTTTTGTCCATGCTTTAATGGGTCAGAGCCGTTCTGGCAGCAAGAAGTAGACCGGTGGTTTTAATGTTATAATTAATGTTATACTTGTTATACTTGAGCAAGGACAAACTATCTACACTAGAAAACAATATAACAGCTTGTCAGGCTGGTTCTTGGTCTTCAGTGCTGATTAACCTGTACCTGGCACTTGTATTGACCACAACCATGAGGTGGCTCAGTTTGACATTGTGACTCCCATCTGCTGGTTGGGTCAGTAGGTCTGCCCAGCAGCAGAGGAGGGCTGACTGTGGCAGCTTGCTTCCTGCCTGAGAGACACCTGAAACTGGAGCTGTGTCTTGAAACCTGTAAGTCCCTTTTCCTCTAAGTGATGATGAAAGTGGTGTGAAGTGCCCTGATTGGTGAGAGTCAGTCTGTTACAGGCCTTGGGTTTTGTTCAGGATGTGTGCCTGATATCATCCTAGCCTAGATACTCTATCAGGACAAATACCATAAGTCTTCTACAAGTTTTCTTTAATCGGTCTTATAGTGATCTATCTCTTTATTCACTATCTGAATGAAGCCCAGAAGCTGTTCTGTTCCGTATTTTGTGGAATAAAGGGGAATTCACTATGTCATCACAACTCTAGCAATTCCTGCAGTTCCTCAGTGGCTGTTGTGTAACTTCAGTGTCTCACTGTTGGTTAGGAAACCAAAAGGCTAAGCTTAGGGTTTTTTTTTTTACTTTTTCCTGTGCTTTTTGGGACTAGCTGAGCTTTGGAAATGGTTTATTTCCATCCTGTCTAATTATCATACAGGATATAAATATAAATATTGGGGTGGGGGTAGCTCAGTGGGTAGGATACTTGCCTCCAGACCAAGAGGTCATGGGTTCGAATCCTACCTTCAGCA
>JBBPDB010000140.1:9606758-9659021 GCA_037974465.1 Brachypetersius altus
CAGACCAAGAGGTCATGGGTTCGAATCCTACCTTCAGCAGACCACCACTGGGTCCCTGAGCAAGACCCTTAACCCCATGTTGCTCCAGGGAGAGACTGTCCCTGTAGTTAGAGAATGAAAGTCGCTTTGGATAAAAGCGTCTGATAAATGTAAATGAGTCTTTTCATGACAATAATGATCCAAACTGACCACCTCCTAGTCAGTACATTGATACGGTGTTTCTGTTGAGACCCCTCAGTATGAAAGTGACTTTCTTAACAACCATCTTCTAAGCTTGGCTTTGTCTGTGGCCGGATACAGCTAATTTCTATTATGGAGATGTACCCTGGGCTATTACAGCCTACAACAGCCCTTAACAGTCATAAGGAGGCTATCAGCCCCCATCTCAGTGCCTCAGGGGGTGGGCAAAAGTAGCATGAAGCTTTCTGATTAACATCCTGGGGTTGGTGTCTGTCATGTGATAGCTGCAGCTGTTGCCCATATCATGAGGTCATAGAAGAAGAAGCCTATTTGACTCTTAAGCCACGAGGAGGACAATAAAAGAGCTTAGCCCCTGACCTCAGTGTTTGGGTACTGGGTGAGATGTGTACGTGTGCTCATAGGCCTCTATTTTCATCTCTTACCCTGAGGCTACTGGGAAATGCCACATTTAAAGCTTTTTGTTTTTAGTTCATTGAATGGACTCTCTGTTTTACCGCCTACTCACTGAAATGGTTTTGAATGTTTTATTCCGTGGCATTTTGAAAATGTCCTCCGCTGTTTTTGCAGCTGAACATTACAATGCAATAACTTTAGCAAACCGGTGTTAACCTTTCAGATAGGCACTTGAAATCACAACTAACTTATCAGCATCACACACTTCCTTTTGGATTTATCGCTTGTACCCCCAGAGTCGATTTAATGTCTAAATCAGAAACACATTGATATTGTTTACAGAACCACACCCAGAAAATAAATTTTTTTTTTGTTTCTTACATTTTGTTTAGCTCTTCATCTTAATCTAACTCTCCCTTTGCCAAAGAATACAACATGCATCAGAACCCCATGTGCAGTGCTGGTCTTATGCTCTCTCATTTGCTGTAATTAAAGGCCAGCAACCTAAAATCAAATATGGTCCGCTGCAGTCGTGTCCTTCCAATCCCCGTTCATTTATAACTCGTGCACTGTAAAGCTCCCTGGATCTGATGGAAGTAATTACAGCGCAATGTCTGTTTTCGAACTATCCACCCCCCACCTTCGAGTCTGCATCAGTACCCCACCCCCCCAAAAAACACACATGCCTTCCCCTTCAAGCTCTTAGTTGCCATGGAAACTTTGGTCTATGATGGCAGGCAGGCTTGAGATTGTTTAACCCTTTCAATCCGTTTTCTCAGAGAGTTGCTCCATCCGAGCTTTATGGCCATTTGTACTTAAACTCACCTCACAAATTGTAGCCAGTTCTGAGTTTGCTTGTGGCCTTTTTAAGTTCCCTGGCCAAATGAATATCCATTAAACTCTCACATACAGGATGTGACTGCAGTCTTTTGAAACAGGTCTATATGAAAAGAATGTGTACACAAAGTAGTGCTTGTTATGGTTATCTAACTGTCTGACTACACATCACATACTTGGTCACTGTTGTGTCTGCATGTGTCGTGTGGACCACTGGGACTGCCTTATTTACTTCACTGACATTTTCTTGGCCTGTTTTTGGCATCAAACATTAAGTGGATTAAAGGCCTGCTCTGGAGGGGCGGCTCCCTAATGGGTTAGGACGCTCGCGGCGGATGAAGGGGAGGGCCTATGTTAAAAACAGGAATGTCTCTTCCTTGAACAGTCCAACCGATTTTTATGGTGATTGTAGACCAGCGTGACCTGGACAATGTATGTGTAGTTTGTATATCTGTACACATTCATCAGTGAAGATAATTCTCGTTCTTTATTTGCTGTAAATCTACTGAATAGTGTCCTTTATTTGTTCATTTTAGGCCCCTCTCAGTGTAATGAACTTGGTTGGGTTGCTGCAATAACTGAAATGATGGGATGATTGCCCCAGCAATACAGCAGCACAAAGGCCTCATTGATGAGCAGAGAAGTGGGCAGGAAAGGCAAAAACTGCTCCAAGGAACAATTTCAGACCTGGTGGAAATCCTCCTCTGCCCCCGACCCCAGGTCTTAAGGGACCTGGCTTTCAAAATATACTCTGAAAGTAATCAGACCCCAATGAATTCAGGGGCACTTATACAACAGCTACAACACAATGCATCTTTAAAAATGAGCTCGCTCTTAGTGATGTTACTGATTCTCAGATAATTTCACCCCCTAGATGTTCTGCACCAAATAATGGCGGTAAATGACCGATCCACTAACAGTTTCATATTCAAATTTATTATTGTATTTCATTTGTACCCATGGCACATGAGGAAAAAAAACAACCATAATATCAAAACAATATAAAAAAGGAAGTCTGTAAAGTTTTACAAAGTATAGTCTTATGGTTTTTTTCCTTCCTTTTTCCAGTATGATCATATACTCCCAAATTAAGGCACAGTCATTACCAATCCCTGGTATGTATGAGACAAATTAACCATAATAAATCTCAAACCCTATATGGGGATAGATGAATGAATTAATTAAAAATTCTGTTATTTGTTACTTTCAGTCTCAGAACCATACAGTGTTCAGAGCTGTAATGCTCTGGCTGGTGTGACCCATACCTGCAATAGATACAAGCATCACTCTTTTGCCATCAGTTCTTATATCTTGCTGGAGGTGTTCATTATTATTAGTCCATACCATGTATAGAGGTGTATGATAATGTCTGTGCCTTAGAAAAAGAACAGTTAAGTGATACTTTTCCAGTGAAAGAATTAAGTCATGCCAGTTACATGTGTGCAGTGAACACAGGCCATTCCACCCTGACCCATCCGGATCGAGCGGAAGGGAGGTTTTCATTACCATAAATATCATGTTGAACCTGCAACAACATACCTCAGACCGGAAACATCACTCTCACATCTATACTTACGACAATCAACCTGTTAATTGCGGATATTTTCGTTTTCTCACCCATTTATCATGTTTCTCATAACATAAGTTGAGATGAAGGTCTGCAATGTGGCTTCTTCACATATCAATCTCCAGTTATCTTTTTTTTTTTTTTTACAGGGAAATGGATTCTAGTGACACAAGCAGAAATCCAGTACACACTTTACACACAAAAGCATTGCCATATTTCAGAATACAAAGATCGAACATCATCGTCGTCGGATTGAATAAAACACTCAGTCCAGTGGTGAGAGAACTCACTTTGATACTGTGTCAAGTGTATGGCATAAATCAACATTCATACAGTTAACATTAACTTCCACATTGCCATTAATATTCTGGTCACTGGGTTTCTAGCACTTGGCAATATAGTGGACAAGGGGCAACACAGCTGAGACTCACAGGGCTTGACAAGGCATCAGCATACAGAACATTCTCCTACCATTCAAAATATGTAAAGAGAGAGGCTCTTACGAATTGTGCAAAAACAAGGGACGGGATCACAAAAATCCCACCAAACAGCTGAGGAGATTCAGCAATCCTATGAGGAAAAACTGCTCCTCATAATGTGCTAGGTACATACCCTTACACACACCCATTTCTCTTTTTTATTCCAGTCAAATAATGTGATATGCAAAGGGTCTTATATCATCACAGTACACCAATTTGAACAAGCCCCAGAAATTTAGCACTGGCACACAGAGTTTCAGCCTATAAAGGCTGCACAACACTGCTAGAATTTTATGGCACCAGAATGCTGGAGCACTAGTTTGTCTATTGTAGAGAGCAGAGTCTTCGGTACTTAAAACACCGAAAAGAATCCTTTGCATCTTTCTGTTACTCTCTGCCATTTATCGCCCACTTGTGCTCACTCAAGATGAAAAATCATATTTATAATGAAGGACGGAAAGGAAAAATTAAGGTAGGAAAAATAAAGCCACAGTGGTTACCCAAGTGCTTCTAGTACTCCCACATGGTGGAGCTGTCCAGGTCATCAGCATTGGCCTTCAGAACACCAGCATGGTCACCTCTAAGGTACTTCCCCTCACTCGACTTGATGGCCACTTTGTTGTAGTCGCAGAACTCCAGGAAGAAATCTACTGGTGTATCACTGCTGCTGATAACTGAAGACTCATTCCCTACCATCCAGTATTTCCCTGTGGAATCTAATCAGAGACAGTAGAGGAGCTTTTTAAATGTGTACACTGAACGCTAAGCTAGTCTGGAGACTCACTACTGAAGAAAAGTATGGAGATTAGTACCAGTGGGCATTTTAACCATTTTTCTAATTCAAATATACATATTTTCAAAAGGAGTAATATCTAGGGGATAGAATGCTTTTTTTTAAACATTCAATTATTTTCCCTGCAGCTAGCATAATTATATGGATCTAATTTGAATCATATTAATAATCTTCTTGCAGTACCTGATTAAGTAAACAAGCACCAAGAAGCATTCAATGTAGAGAACCCTACTCACCTTGGAGGCTGTAGGCCCCGTCGCGGAACACCAGGCCAAACACATCATAAGAGGAGCGGTTGGAGTCCAAGGTACCGGTCACCTTCCTGCAGCCAATGAAGCCATGCTCTCCTCTCAGCACAATGATGGGCCTGTTGATGAGCTTCATCAGGAACTCCTCTGACTCTCCTGCGGGACCAGAATTCAAAATTATTTCAGACTGAGGGCCACAAAATCAAGAGAACAAATTTGAAAAAGGGCCACCTAAGAGATTCAGTATTAAAGTTAGCAAAGAAATTCAAATAAGAGCTTGGTTCTTTGTGCAGATTCTCATTAAAAGCAGAACTATTGCACAGGAGCATGAAAACAGCCAGAAATCCACACATTACCTGCAGAATCAATGGTGGCAGCCAGCTGTCCATTCTTTTTGGCTGCCACATATTTTCCATTGTTGGCACGCAGAGTTATTTTCTTCCCACGCCATCCAATGTCAAAATAGCAGTTGGCAGACCTGATTGCAAAGACATTGTTATGATATAGCATACATAGAAGTGCACCACTGACTAAAGAACAAGCATAAATACCCAAAAACATTTTCCAAAACATTATTGCATAATCGATTACAAGACAGTGTTCAACAAATTATTTTGCAAGTCAAGTACATTTGTGGATGGTGAGTTTGTGAGAACAGTGACTAAAGGTTCTAATTAGGGCCCCAGGCCTGCACCGTATTCATATTCGCACAGACTGCACTCTCATGTCACATATAGCTCTTCTCACAAAGTCACATGTAGCTCATGTAAACATCACTGTTAACTTGTAGCTATCAAATGAACTTAAATTTTCCTAAGTATGCAAATCAGATAAGCTGGAGAACCAATGAAAAACACTGGAAGCGAGAATAGTGAGAGGTTGACAAGCTAACATACACAACCAAAGTTACTTCTCTCAGCTAGAATAATGTCAGAGTACCTTGTCTAAATGTCTCACAACTTACTTGGTAGAAGCTGTGCATTGCAGGCCACCGTTAGCCGTGAGTGTCCAGTACTTCCCAGAGCAGGTCCTGAAAGCACACTTCTTCGTTTCCTTACTAATCTCCATCTGAAAGGTCTCCTGATCACCCTCTTCATCCTGATTGGCAGAGAGGTCCATTCCTGGCAGAGAGAAAAATAGCAGACTGTAAACTTCACCATCAAACACTCATATTTGGGTCAAAAAAGACACAATAAAGCTTTAATCTGATCAACAGTTCTAACTGAACAAAACACGTCCTTAACACATAAGTGATGCGGATCCTCCCAGACTTGACCAGTTATTTGAATGGTGTCATATGCCAGCGACTCTTCCATCAGCCCACTTCCCCATAAGAAGTCCCCCCTCCCACAACACACACCCCAACACCACACAGAGATAATCTTCTCTGGAATTAAGGGCCATCATCCATGCCAAGACACTCAGCGGGAGACAACAGTTGTGACTCAGTCCCAGAGAATGCATCCGGTTTATGGCTAAAAGGTTTACAGGGCCAAGAAACTAAAGGGCCAAAATGTGCTGACTGCCTGAACATTAAACCATCAGTGAACTAATACACACACCGACGTCTGTGTATTAGTAAATAAATAACAGCAACCCTCATATGACTATTTACTAATTTTTCTCTTGTAACAGTACTTCTCTTGTAACAGAATTCTGCAACAATTGTGTAGTTTTCCATCATTTTCCTCTTTTCTTGCTATAGGATACGCACAAAGCACAGCATACTGGCTCAGATCACACCAATAAAATGTAAGGCAATAATCATATCTTATGGCACCATAGGTAAATCCTAAAGGATAAAAAAAAAAAAACGCCTCTGCTTTAGTAACCTGCCTTGCTATGAAAACGTTCATGTTCTTGCTTCACCAAACCCCTTGACAAAGACTCCATGCAAGGGCTGAGTATTACTGCACAGACGTCTGGCCTCTGGAAAGGAAGATTGAATTTCCACAGAAATATGCGAGCCTGAATGAGCAAGGAAAATAAATGACCAGAACCACATGGCCGAGAACAGGAGATTGGTGGGGAGAGCAGCTAAGAATAAGTTCATGGAAAAAAGAGGAGAAATGCTTTTATAGGCACCCATGCATCTTCACCTAGTTGCTAATGAGCTCTCTGGCACCTTTTTTTAAGCCCCTAGAAGACACACTCCCTCCCCCAGCACACAGATTCCTAAGGGCTCTCACAGATGCGTAGTGGATCCATCCACACCAAGGCAACTGGGGCTATGACTATGAATGATGAAAAACCCACAGACCTCAAGGAGACGACTTAAAACCTGACAAAGACATTTGCTGTTGGACAATGAATGGAAAAGATGGCTTCAACTGCGGTGTTATTTGAACTTCTGCTCGCTTGTTCTAAATCCAAAAAAGCTAGTCAGCAGAACATTAGACTAGTCAGTAGTGTGAACAAACAGTCTTAGAGAACAAAAGCAGCCAGAAAACCATAATTTCCACCCTCATGGAGGACTGACTGATCCATGCGGCACTGCAGGAGGAAGAGGAGGAAGAGGAGCAAGGGACAAGGGAAAACGTCTAATCCTTTCCCAGACAGATGAGCCTTAGTGACAGAGACTACATGAGCAATCCCTGGGTTTGTGTGTGTGTGTGTGTGTGGAGGCTGCCCTCTCAGGCAGGCCCCATTGTCCTGCTGAGCACGGTTGCCTATGAGGCAGCACAGCTGGGGTGCACGGGTAAGTTAGGCCGGATCACACTGCCTTTGTTCTCCCTCGGCCGCACCACCCTCCACATGCTTCGATCTCTGACTACAGCAGAAAATCTCTGCCTCTGTCAAACACAAAAACCAGGAATCTCCTGAAGGGGGGAGCGTATGTAACGGCACACAAAAATCTCTGCACTGCACATCAATATTTATGGTTTAAAGCTGAACGTCTTAAAACTTGGTAGGCTAAAAGTGTCAGCAAAGGTAATGAAATACAACGGAAGGAGGAAAAAAAAGTATTTGGATGTCAGGAGACTGAGAAAGCACACAGATGATCCCTCACAAAATGGAATTCCTAATTCGATCCAGATGCTTGAAAATTAGCTCATGGCAAAATAATCGCTTTGAAGCAAGAAGAAGCCCTGCTCAAACACAAAACAGCACAGAGCAGACAAGAATCCAATCCTACATGGGAAACAAAGGCTGCACACAGCAGCCAAGCTCCTCCATTCTGACCTGCAGAGAGACCACGTGTAATTTGCTGGGCCCTTGGCTCTGGCCCAAACACCCTGCCACCAACCAGCACCATCAGTGCACGTGAATCATGGTTGAAACCAGGCATCTTTGTCCTGGGGGCAGCACAGTGTGCCAAAAACACACCAGCAACACAGTCAACCGCAACAAACCCTGCCAGTCCTGCCCATCACCTTCACCCTCAGCTGCCTGGGGGGTGGGGGGTGGGGGATGGGTCATCACATCAAAACATTATGACAGCTCATCACATTTCATTCAGTTAGCTACTCTGTCTAAATCCATTGTTTCAGTCTGGCTTTCTCAGACGTACTCCTCCGGGTGTACAGTAATGGCCACTTTCCCCTTCTAACACAATTACTATTCATTGGATTTTCCAGAAAGAAGCCGTTTTGGAATTCAGCGAGAAGCAGATGGGTATTACTGCTGATTCCGGGTGCCATCATCATCACATAACTATTTCTCTGCCTGTTCTCACACACACACCATCTCTGGAGAATAAAGAAATACAAAATGGATGCTATTCAACAGCAATCCAGAGAGAAAAATGCGAGGCAACACATGCTCTATTTACAAAAAAATTGCAACATTAGACATGTGAATCACCGCAGGACTCTGCAGCTGCAAAATCTTTTTCTCCCCCTTCTCTCATGCCTTCAGCAGATCCACCCATTGGCTTTGTCCACAGCTACACAGGGACCACAAACCAGAGAGAGCAGGATGAAATATCTATAATTAAGAATGACTTCTACCCAATTATAAAAGATTTATCTGCTTTCACTCTCAGCCGGCCTTCTATTATGTGTGGAAGTTAGAGATTGTTAAAAATCATGTCACCACCTGGGACTAAAGCAGTCTGGTTTATTCAAGCTCAATCACAGGCAATCATTTGGCGACTGCTCCATCATAAATGGGTCATAAAGCACACCTTTATGGCACTTGAAAAGGCAATCAACGCAGACACCATAATACCTTGCCTGGTGGACACATTCCTGTCATTGCCAGCGGTGAGGACTACTTGAGGGTGGCTCTGCTCCAGGACAAAAAGCTCATCCTTCCCAACCTTGGAGCTCTTGCCAGACTTCATGGTGCCACTGGGGCCGGAGGGGGCCAGGTACCTGCCGGAGCAGTCCCTGAAGGCCACCTTGCCAGACCTGAACTCCAGCGTGTAGCCGGTGGTCTTGTCAGCTTTGGGTGCCAGGGTGCCATCGTTCCTCAGGAAGCGGTTGTCGGAGGTCTGCAGGTGGTACCTCTGGTCCTGGAAGACCAGGGTGATGAGGGAGTCCACGCCCCATGGCACGTCCCTGTCGATGGCGATCTCGTCCTCTTTGGCGCTCAGGTGCGCGTACCTTTTCCTGGTCATGCTGAAGATGTTGACCTGAGGGTGCATGGCGATGTGCACGCTCCATTTCTCGGCCATGGAGATAGTCTGAGCAAAGCAGGTGATGCGGTCCTCCGTGCCGCCCAGATAGCGCCGGTGCGGCTCGGACTGCAGGGACCAGCGGCCGTCATCGTGCGCCGTGATGATGAAGCGGCAGTCCTCGCCCGGCGCCTCGCTGTCCCCTGTCACGTTCCCGTCCTTATCCGCCGCGATGTAGCGCCCGAGGTGGCTCTTCAAGAAGAACATGTTGGAGTCATCACCATTCTGCTCAAGGGTCCAGATCTGCTTCTTCTTCATGCTTGTGGCCGAGGCGTTGATCTTGAACCCGAACGTCTCAGCCGTCAGGTATTTATTCCCACAATTAATCAAGCCGAACTGGATCTTCAGCATGTCGCTGCTGCTGCCGTTGGCCGTCATGCTGCTGCCGCTGGTGGTGTGAAGCTCTTGGTGTGAGGGTGTGAGGGAGCAGGAGGATGCTGATGATGCTGGGAGGACGTGCGGGTCTTTGTTTGCTGAGCGCGCGCCCTGCTCTAACAGCCGCTCACAGCGCCAGATTAAACCCACAGCTGTAGCTTTTATACCGCACCAGTGACGTCAGGCGCCTGGGCACGCCCACGCGAGAACATTTGGTAAAAATTTCCAAAATATGGAAAAAATATAGTTCTATGCAAATGCATTATTTATGAAATGGATAAAAGCAAAATATATTATTTATATGAACATGTGCTATGTAAATAGACACAGTATTTAAACGTTTTAAGAACTGGTAAGATTCACATTAAAAACTTATGTACTTACAAAATCAGAGTACATATATTGTTGTTTTGTGTGTGTATATATACATATATACATACATACATACATACATACATACACACACACACACACACACACACACACACACACACACACACACATATATATATTAATATGTATGGTATTATTTCGTTTTTTATTTCGTTTTATTAGTTTCATTTCTTGGTTTGTTTGAATTTATACTTTATATAAATACATAAAGTATCATTAGAATTAATTTTTTTAAAAGTTAAAACATTTTACAGTGATATTCACCTCCAAATTTAGGGATGGAATAAAAATCAATACGTTAAATATATCAAGCATGCAATGAGTAATATCTCTAGCTTAAACAAATGGGTAAGCTGCACATTTGTATCTATACTGTACATTGTATTTTGTGGACAAAAACGTTTTCCATTACAGGTCTCAAAAATACTGGCACCTCATGATTTTATGAAGCACCCCTAAATATTTCAGCACTGAACCGCTGTAAGTAATGCTTAAAAAGGAGAATAACTGCCTATGTGTCTTGGACCACTTCTCTATTTTCAGTTCCTTGATATTCCTGTGGGAATTATGTCTAGATCTTAGCTATCATTTTAAATAAACAAAGACTGTTACTATGGCCTCGTGTACCTGCATTTGAACCTTAACGTTCTTCTTCAGGAAACATGCAAATAGTGCTGTTTGTACATTGTACATATTCTGTAACGGGAGATTCTGAATGTTTTGCCTATGCCATAGCTCTGCTCTAGGAAAATGTTTTCCAGTGGGATGAAGATTTTTGACTTCAAAATGAGGCCTGCTTCACTGGCTACTGAGAGGATGAGGAAACAAAACTCAGGCTGTTTGTCTACACAAAGATCTATTCATAGTCTGAACATGCAGATTGCAGGGTTCAGGAAGATACAGTCAAATAAACAGCAGCGCCATCCAAACGTCCCTGGCGCCCAAACAACCAGTGAGAGCTTTGAGATAAACATTTTAGTTGTAGTCCTTTCTGATATGGATTATGTGGATTCAGGGAAATGTACTTTAATAATGTGATGGCGTTTGATAAAGCACCTACAGCCCAATCTGATATCCTTCAGGGTTTAAACGTGCACTGAAATAACCGAAGAAAAGCATTACACTTAAATGTGCTGTTCTGTCATTTTAGCTTGAATGAAATGTTCACATAGCTCTGCCAGAAAAACAATGACGATTTTCGTGACCTGAAAGTGGCAGAGGCACTGATTAAAGGGTGTTCCTGTGACAGTGTTTCCCTACCCCGGGTCCTCTAGGCACTCTGCCCTGCACATTTTAGTGCTTTCCATGCCATAACACACCCGCTTAAACTCTAAGGGCGTTTTAATGAGCTGATCAGTTGGACCAGGCGTGATAGGAGCAGTGAAAACTGTGCAGGGCAGTGTGCCTTCAGGACTAAGGCTGGGAAACACTGATCTATGAGATTAAAATAACTCCAATAAGTTTCAACACAGAGATAAAGATCATGTGATTAAAATCATCTTAGCATGTTAGTCTTGCTTCATTTAACTACAAATAAATGTGATAGTCACGGCTCTCTGTAATCCAATTTAGTAATATGATACATATTGCCATTAAAAGTGAATGGAAGGTACTGACTGTTTCAGGTAAAAAAAGAAGAAATTATTTTTGAATAAATGCTTTTGGTGGATTTTGAGATATGGGCTGTGTGTGTGTGTGTGTGTGTGTGTGTGTTTGCATGTGTGAGTGTAAAAAGTGTATATAATCTAGGCCCTGCAACTCTGCCGTGAGTTATCTCTCATCCCAGGCTGTTGGTTCCATTGTTGAAGACTAAAGTCAATTTATTTTCACAGGGACAGACTCTTGAACAGGGCCATCTCACCGTTTAATCATCATTTATAGCATTTATAGGGATTGCCACCGTTTTTTGTCTGGAATAGGTGTCTAGGCATAAAGATATCATAATTGAAGCAGTGCGTTTCATTTTTGCTGCTTGGAATATAAGATCACCTCATTCTTCAGATAAAAGCTTGTGTTAATTCTATATTCACAGGGATAAGTGAACGAGTGTCTGTCTGCATTTCATTTGAGAGCTATCTTTGTTCACACTATGCTGCTGTAGTTACCATGGCGACGGAGCTCCAATCTGCTGCTCTGCAAAAAGTCCAAAGGACTGCTGCTGTAGCACAAGAGAAGCTCATCTGAATACAGCCATCAGACACGAGACAGGCCGCACCATGACCTGCCCTTTTATTTATGTTTCTAACTAGGCCTCAGAAGCTGCTTCACAGTCGGCGTTTATCACAGTTCAGGCATTATGTGGTGTTTACACATGCATCACAAGCACCTTCAAAACAGATGCGACAGAAACAGCACATTATTTCTGGCAACACAAAAATAATATGTTATTCCTAACACAGTTGTGTGTTGGTGTGAATAACCCATTTGGTGTTTGTAACATATCACAAAATATATCGCAAAATGCGTACTGGGAAATAAATGAAGCCCCTTAATTAAAGCTCGTTTAAGCCCCATATCTTTCATCTCCTTGTATTTTATATTATAAATTGTGACATTGGTTTATTTATTAACAATTCTTTTTTATTTGACTGTTTTTCTGAACACTCTTCATTATGTTTTTGTTACTTTGTCTTTTGCCTTTTCAAGTCCTTCTGAAAGCAGTCCGGCCTGAAACTCTCACTTATAACTTTGAGTTGAGAGGACGGGCTAAACAACTGCAGTAGTGATGGTTGAGTACTCAATACACTGTCCTAAACAAAGTCAGTAACGGGGAACAAATCTACCTCCAATTGAACTGTGAATTAACAAACATTTCAAAATCGTTACAAAATATTTTAAAATCACAACAAACATTTTGAAAGCTAACATTTTAAAACATTGAAGGTGAGAGGCTCGGTGCTACCCACCATGCTACCGTGGGGTCATATATGTTGTAAATATACCATAAAAGTATTTTCTCAAACATGTAAAAGTGTTCAGCATTTTAAAAATGTAACATAAAAATGTAACATCAAATTTCTGTATCCTGGATAGGTATTCCTATTATTATGATATGTTATATATCAGTCATATGCAGGCAAATACCTATTTTTAGTGACATCACAGTAACAATTCATTTAAAATGAGCTGTTTTATATACCATTAGAATATATGAATACAGGGGAGTACATTTTAAAACTCCCCAATGTTCCCATACTACATCAACTCATCAACAGACATGAGCCCTTTGAAACATCATTTGTGCACTTATGTTTTAGTCTAGCCCTCATTTGATAAAGGAGGGTTTCCTAAACTTGGCTAAGGCATTCACTAGCCAAACATACTGAGAAAAGCAAGCTCATCAACCAAGACCTCCGACTAATGAGGGTCATGAGTTGTGTAGCTGTGTCCAGCATGAGGCTTTGTGTGGCTGGGAGGGCCATACTGAGCATGAGAGAGACTGGGACTGGGGCTGTGGAGCTGACTCTGTAGATTCCTGCAGCTGTGTAGCATGGCAACAGCATACAAACCCTTGGAGGCCTCAGAGCTCAATCATATTGAAATCCTCCTTCAGTGACACCCGGCTAAACAGCAGATTTGTGTGTGGAAATCCTTTAATTTGCTTCTCTTCTTCTGTCTATCTCTACATCACTTGAGCGTCTAGTGTGTTTTTCTCTCTCTCCCTCTCTCTCCCTCTTTCTCTCTCTCTCTCTCTCCATACAGCACCGTCTGTGTGTGCACTGAGGAGGAGATGCAGTGTCATGCATATCGATGGTGTGTGCTGCAGCACTGCGTCAGGCGCGACCTGCCAGCGCCCATGTCAGTCACTTTCACATCCCTCTGCTGCCCAGCCAATCAGACGCCTCCACCACAAACGCGTCCTGCCCCTCCCTCTGACTAGGATGAGCCAGGCTGAGAGGCTCTGTGAGCCATTAGATTACACTGGCTCTTTGTGTGCACCATGATGACTAATGTCTAACACCGGCATTTCATTTACCTCCCAAACACTGGTCACTTTCTCACAGTCTGACCACACGCAATTAGCCATTGTTATTGCTGTCCTCTTGTCATCATGCCACCTTTGTCAACAGATTGTCTGAACATGTATTAGCCAGCAGCTGAGTGCAGCTCAACTTGCAGCTCAAACTGCTCAGAAGCTCTTTCACACTTTTCATGAGCCAGTTTTTTTATCAGAGCAACACAATAGGAGAGCACCAGGACACATCATAGTTAAAATGATTCATATCCTCCTGCAATATCACACCCTTTATGCAGGCTACATCTCTAAGAACAGGGTGCCACATATTTTTCCACACATAAAGAAAGGAAAAAAGTAATGCAGAATTACATTTAATGTGAAATAATTATATTCAAAGTAAATATGTACATTCACAATACAAAAAAATCTAATGTGCATTTCATTAAAAATACAAAAGCATTATAAAAGATTCTTATGTGTGTGCATATGTGTGTATGTATATCTATATGCATGTGTATGTGTGTATACACACAGTATATACACAGTGTATATACAGTATTTGTATGTGTTTATATATATGCATGTGCGTATGTGTACATATATCTCCTGTGTAATATGTGCAAAATATACTTATATCTCCTGTGCATTATATACACATATTTTATATAGTCATAGTCTAGTGCAATATTCCACTTGTATATTATTATAGCACCCCTGTTGCATATATATATGCACATAATGTCCTTCTAGCTTTATTTAAAACTTTATTTTAAACCTACGACTTCTGTATTTCAAAAAATGTGTTAATATATTTTTACTTTACTGTGTGCATCTGTGGGCTAGTCTATCTATATATACATACATACATTCATATGCTTGTAGGTATATATAGTTTCATGTATACATCCACATATTCATCCACATATCCACATCCTCAAAACTTTATAGGAGAGGAAAAACTTTATTCTAATGCTAATGTAAAGCAGTTTTATTTCCATTAATTTGGACCACTTCTACTGAAGGTTGGATGCAATGCAAATGGCGACTTCTGTGTTCAGATGTTAATACATAAAAATGTATGTTCTTTTGCACTCATACAGCAAATAGACACTTTTAAACTGAGGAAGGATATCTTAATATAGAGACTGCCACATCAACAGCACACATCTGTTCAGAACAACAGTTCAGAGGAATTGCAGACTTGGGAGCGAAGTAAGAATACATGTTGCGTGTATTCATTTCATTTAATGTGGCAGCTTCTATATGAGGATATCCTTCCTCATTCTAGAAAGATGGTGCTTTTCTGTATAGCTATTTATTGTCCCTCAAGAGGTAACATGACAAGGAGTGCAGTGGTGCATGCACTTCTAAAAACCCACCAGTGGATTGCTGACCCAAATGCATTTCTCTGAAATGCTCTGTTCTGTCACCTCCCATTCCTCCTGATATGCTCTCCCCTCCTCTTTTTCACTGCACTCTCTCCCAGCAGAGGCCTCGCTGTCCTACCGGTTCCCACACAGCCAGGCTGATGTAGCTGTTTGACTATGGAGTTTCGGGCTGACTGATTGACCTACATACACTACACTGCTCTTTATGGGTCGCTCACTGCTGACATGCACATTAAGATTTCAAAGAGACTTAGATAACCCATATGGATTGTGCTGGGAGTGGATTTTATGAGCCAGAAAAGAAAATAATACACACTCTTTTGTCTAAGATGTTCTGACTGAGAAGAATTTTAGCAGAAATAATTATATTGTGTGTTTGCCACACAGGCAGATATCAAATGATTCATCCAGAGCAAAACATATTGCATTCCATCTGGTATTTAACATGGTAAGCTGATCTATTCTTAGCATCAGCTGATGCTGCCCTCTGATTTTTAAAAAGGGCAGGTTTCAAAGGAACCTTACATTTATCAGTTGTGACCAGAGTTTGGAACAGTGGATCCAAGCTATAGGAAACCAGCGGAAGATGGTTCTCAAAGGAATTGCATCTTGTCCACAACCTACGAGTTTATAGTTTTTTACAAAAGCATTCGCTATGAATTAAAACTTGTAAAGTTAAATGAAATCTGACATACTAAGTTCATGCAGGAGCATTTTACTATTTCAGTCATCTGTGGGAGAAGAAACATCACAGAAATGCAGATGACGCACCTACCTGCTGTGAAGTCCTAGATCCTCTGATTAACTCCCTGTCTAGTACTGTACATTAGAATAACAGTTCCTTCATCACCTGCTTAACAGCACAGATAATGCTGGCGCTGACACAAATTGAAAAAATCTAGATTAACAAGATCATGCCAGAAGTGATCGAGTGAGAATTGTGTACTACTCTTAACTCACTGGCCAGTTTTTCCTTTAGAGTACATTTCATTGTTTAGTAAAAAAGACTCGGAAAATCATTTTTGGTATATTTATTTTGTGCATGAAGACTAGTTAGTGCATGATGATCAGTGCAAAGCAGCTTAGATACCCCTTGTGATCTAATACTGTTGCAGGTAGCACATTACCATGACCTTGTACACATAGTGGTCATCCTCTAGGTCTGGGATTATTCTCAGGGTCTCCAAAATAAATTCTGGAAAATTGGGAACTCATAGATCCACAGTTACATTTGCTAACTAGCTTTCTATTTTGTTCCAGACAATAAGCATAATGCAGTGGATAATGAATGCCAACAAGGAAAAAAACTCAACTATAGTTATTCTGAGGTAGTGTTAGGTAGCACTGGCAAGCTCATGCATGGGATGAGGCTATGTTCATTCTGCAGATCTAGATGAAGGTGCAGAGCAATGGTTAAGTATCTCTTGCATAAACAGTGAGTAGCATTACATGTTCAGCATAAAAAATTGACCAAGTTGGAATAACAAAGCAGACAGTCGTGATGGTGAGGGCCAAACTGCTTTCACTCCCTCTAACTGGTCAGTCTGATGGAAATCAGTGACTAGGCTTCAAAGCGATCATGGGTTCGAATCCTACCTGAGTAAAACCCTTAACCCCAAGTTGGACCAGGGAGACTGTGCCATGTAGTTAGGGAATGGAAGTCGCTTTGGATAAAAGCGCCTGCTAAATGCTGTAAATGTAAGTTCCACTGATTTGCCAGATTGGATCTTAGCAGGCTCACTGAGCTGGAGTAAACATCGGCTAAAGTAATAGTAAGTAGATATAGTCTAAACTAAGTAAAATAGTCTTCACTGATATTTGCACAAAACTTCACAAAACACCCAACGTGACAACATGGAAGGCACCACTTGTTGGAGGCTAAACATCAGGCACGGCTATAGCCCAATGGCCACAGGAGATCCACACACATATGCCAGACTTGGCCTCCTTTAGGTGGGCAGCATGAACCAAAGGTCTGGCAGTCCATCATGGCGCCACTAGTTGCAGCTTTGAATCCTGTCTGGCATTTCCAGGATGAGGGACAGCGGAAGGAAGACATAAAGCAGATGTTCTGGGTCACATTTGTACCCAGGCCAAGGGGTTGAACCATTTTGACATTAAAAACCACAGCCACATTCTCTGACCTTATCTGCACACGGTAGAGCACAGTACTGGCAGTAGTACCAGGTGAGTAGCAGATACTAAACCTGTCACATGCTTCAGGAGAGGTTGGGTCTCCACCCAGCTATCACTACTTAGTGCTTGAGCCAGAATTCTATAAAGGAAATGTTTTTCTTACACTTACTCCCAGCAAGTGTGATAAGTACCTTCATAGTCACGAATAAACCCAATGGAGTGAGTGCCCTGAATCATTAAATAAATTGTTATATAATAAATATATATTACAGAATAAAATTATAAAATTGATGACAGCATGACTTAAATGCCATCTTATACAATTAAAATAAATGACTCTTTAATTGTGGCATTAATTAGTACCAGACATGGACTTCCCAGTGCACCTCTGCACTAAAAATCAGAAAAGGCTTGCCACAATCTCAGGCAATGTAACCTAATGCCTTGATACTTAGAAGGAATTAGATAATCAAGCACAGGATATCACTAGGGACTCACTGGAGCTCAAGTCAGCTCCACACAAACCCTATGAACTGGAAACTTAGGGGTCGTTGGAGTTCGGCAGAAAAATACATTTGTGCAAAGGTCAGAAAGGAAGTAGCAAGGCCAGTTAGTCTGGACAATGCATCACTTTTTACACACCACAGAAAGGTCCTGAAACTCCAGAAGTAATGTTACTGTGAGAAAAAGGAAGAAAAATAACTGTTGTGTGATCATATTACTGTCTGTGTCAGATATTGTATCACACTGAGAGTTTTTTTGTGTAAGACCAGGTTCTCCAGCACTCATGAAGGGATCAAGTCTGGTGTTCAAATACACCAAATTCATCTTTTCTTTGGCTTTGTTGGAGAAGGAAAATCCCTAAACTGTGTTGGACAGCTGAGTGCTGAGTTTCTTCAATATAAGGCAGTATCAAAAGGAGAGGTCATAAATACAATACAATACAAAAAATGTTTGAATGCAGCATCAGATGAGATAATCAAGAGAACTCTAATAAATGATTTCATGGTCAAATTTGAGAAAACCTTTTGTGGTCACCCAGAAGTTACAGTTTCCTCCAGACAGATATTATTTTTTTATTAACTTTCTATTACTAAAGTATTTTCTTTAGTCCACAGGGCCTTTATTCTCTGGAGTTTCTTCCGTTTTTTCTGTTTTCTATTTTTGCTTGCTTTTGTCATTTTCTATTTGAGGTTCTTCATAATTGTTGTGTCTAAATGTTGTATCTTTCAATGTTTAGTTTAATTTTGCTCTACACTACACTATCGTGTTTTTCATAATGTTTATCTGTTTGATTGGAATTTGTGTAAACTTGTGAGATATAATGTATATAATAGATCTCTTTCCACAGTAAAAATGTCACTAATGTGTGCTGTTTTACAAGGAAAGCACAGCTCTCAAACACAGCATAGGTATCACTCTTTAATGACTGGACCAGATGCCGAGGAGGCAAAGATTGACAAGGTTTTGGCACAGGATATGAGCTGAGGGGAAGGGGCAGGGGGAGGGGAAATCACACACACACACACACACACACGCACACACACACACACACACACACACACACACTTCCCCACTACCACCTCCAACACATTTTCACTGCTCCTCCTAAGATCTTACACTACTTTATATCTCTATCTGATTCCAGACCCAGATTATCTACTGCTACTTGTGAAACTCTACAGTGAAGCGTTCAGAACATTTGAAGAGCCTCAGTTCTAGTAACACAGCTCCAGCTTTTTCAGCGCCTCCTCTGCTCAACAAAAGGCCCTGAAATCACTGGGGAGCCCCGGCAGTGGAAACTCTCCCCACCCCTCAGCTCGGGTGAGAGGTCACGGGCTTGTGTTTTTTTTTCACGGGTGCTATGAAAGTGTGTCTGCTGGACCGCTCACTTCTCCTCTTCCCCACCCGCCATTGTCAGGCAGACAGGAAAAAAAGGCCTTGCTGTGCTCAGGCCAAAAGCAGCAGAGCCAGCAGCCAGAGCAAAGCTTCTCTGAGGGGAGTGGTGTCCTGCTTAATCCATCAGCCCAACAGCAGCAGCAGCAGCAGAGTTTCCCTTTTCACCCACTCAGCCTACAAATCTTGCAGCAGGCGCCCCACAGCCATTCGGAAACTACTCCGAGGCAGAGGAGTGCTGAATAAGTGATGGGGCTGCCCTGCGGCTGCTGCAGGGGCTCCCTCTGGCTTACACCAAGGGGGGGGGGCCAGGCAAAAGGCAATAGGGAGCACACACTGAGCGCTAGGAGCCAGAGATTAGACCCAGAGCAGGCAGATATAGGTCAGTCAGACTCAGAGATGAAGCAGCCAGGGAGGGGTGATAGGGGGGTGGTGCTAGGCCTAGAGACTGGAAATGGAGGGAGGAATGGAATAAACCCGAGCAGAAACATCCGTCAGTCCGAAAAGAGGTTCTGCTCCACTGGGCAGTGTTTTCATTTAAAAGATCAGCATCCACACGGCGACATTTCATAAAGCAGCCCTGATCACTTTAGCGCAGCTGCAGGGGTGCTCACAATCATCCTCTGAGAGCCGCCTCCTGATCTGCAAATGAAATTTCACAGCACACAAAAGAGGCATTGGATTACACGTCTAGTTACCTGATCAAATAAGGCTAAGTATAGCTCTCACTCTGCAACTCTTTCTGATGCAGCAGATGGAGGACACGGTTCACAGAGCATCAGTGGACAGTGAAATGATATGATTTACCAGACTGACTTTTCACTCTTATATCAGTAAAATACTGACCTCTTCCAAATCCTATTTATCCCGTATTGCTAGTGTGAATATTATCAACAAAATCAAGACAGTGACATTGATGTCAATTAAAGGAAAAATATACTAAAATTTACACACTTTTCCCATCAAGTGTTGATCAGCCAAGTCATGTTTCAAAACTCAACTGTGTGGAAGAACACTGTTGGCAGGCTTTTTAGACACCAGGGTCTGTTTTCACAGATCATCAGAAGTCATAAATATGAAATATTTGTGAAGCTCCTTATTACTGCATTATTACAATCAGCCTGGCATTTGGTGGTGGTTTTGCTCATTTTTATTTCTCACAGTTAATCATACCGTGGCCTCATACTGTGTCCCACAAGTCAGGGTCGCCTTAATGAAGAGCTAGATGCAGTGAGCAGGTGGAGAGAGCTTCTTGTGAAGCATCTCAATGGAAACAATTTAGGTTATTGACTAATGATTGTTGCCAGCATTGCTGGCTTTGTAGGTACAGCGCTAAACTAAATTAGTTAGTTTAGTTCAAATCTGGATTCGAACCATGGTTTTCCTGATCAACTACATCTGGAGTATTGTATATTGGACTTTCCCTGAATCATTACATCTCCTTTTCACACAAATACAATTGTAACCTGCCTGCCTCACTGTGAAAAGTATATCAGCAATGTTTATAGGGTAAACAAGTTATCTAGAAGGATACTTACAGAATCTATCTATCAGCAACGAGTAAAAGCCCTCTCCTTACCCCCTGATGAGTGCATACTTTGCTCTTGAGGGAGAGATAAAGTGGCACCCAGAGGAGAAGATAAGGTGGGCCTATGTCTATACACTTAACAGGAGAATGCCAAAGGCCTTGTGGAGATTTGCATAGATAGGGGTTAGAGGAAAAAGAGACTAATCAAAACACTTGTCATCCAGATGGTGTTCTCCAAAAACACCTTTTTTGTCTAATACTCCCCAGGTCTCCTGAAGGAGTGCTGTACCTTTGGAGATACTTTTATGGGTTTCAGCTCTTAAATAGATCCATGTGGGTGCTCAAGTTATGGTGGTTCTGCAGCAACACAAATACCTCCAGCTCAGGCATCTGAAACCAGTGTGGGTCATCCATCAGTGGTTTCCCCCTGTACCCTCTGAGGCAGCTGCACTCCCCTTTCCAATGCTCCAATCCCATTAGATACTCCCACATGAAAGGCCAGGAGAATGCCTCGTCCCAGATTAAGAGTGATCCCATATGGTTTATAGGAACTAATTAGGAGCACACAGAGAGAGACGCCTGGAGGTTAATTACAAAAGACTGGATTATAGTAATTATATTTCAGCCAAGTCTCAGAAAGCTGAGCCCATTTGGACTCCCTATACCTACTGAGACAAAGTTTTGTTGTTGCGATTTAGACTAAGCTCGTTAAGTCTTACATACAGGGCTATTTTAAAGCTGCATTTATAATCTGGTGGGCAGCTAAGCATGTTTGTATGTGGAGGAGTGTGCGTTGGGTTTCGCACTGAATTCTGGGCACAAATTAATTTGCCAGGAGAAAGTTATTTAACAGAAATACCCTATTTAATATTTTATTATAAGCAATAACTTAGAGCTGAAGTTGCAGTACTTTGCCACTGACATTCAGTCAGAAGGTCTTTATCTTTATGAATTTGAATTTAACACAGATGTCACCACTTCCCATTACAAACTATATCGCAAATGTTCCTTTTCCTCTCTGGTTTCAACCGATATTTTTGGACTTGTGTCGGGAGAATCTTATCTCCTAGGTCTCACTCACTCAGTGGCTTTTCTGGATGGGTGAAAGAGGAGAGAGTGCCATGCAGAACAGGCCATTTAAAGCTGGCTTGTGTCTCATCTTACATTGATCTGCATGGTCAGAGCGGCACTGTGACGGATGAAGGAACAGTATCTGAGGATAAAGGTGCTGATGCAAATATGAGTCCATATCCAGTTAGTGCTCAAGGTCATTTTCAGTGTAGCCAAAACATAAATGGCCACTATTTTGCATACCCAGGGCTGTTGTTTCCTTCTCTGCTTTGGTAAGATTCGCTTGAATATGTCCTACAATTGTTTAGATTAATTTGTACACTGATACTGATTAACATCTTAGTCACAATCTAAAGATTTGAACTTTTTGGGGGTCCCTATTAGTTTTCTGCTATGTCAAAATCTGTTTATATCCCCATCATTGTATTCTACAATTGCAATGGTCATATCCAATTAACTTATAAGGTATTTAGCAGCAAAACATTGACTCATGCAAAATGGAGTGTTCAACAGCAGTTTTCATTGAGCTCTACTCCTCCACCTACTGACCATACTGAAGTACTGCATCATCCACAAAGACAACATGTCTCCTGGGAGACAACATTCATTCCCAATACTGATCATAAGGCACATTTTTCTGTCTCTCTCTCTCTCACACACACACACACACACACACACAAATATTCTGTCTTTTACATATTAAATATAATTTCACACAGATAGATAAATATATGCATATATACCATACACACAGATTGTGTGTAATAAATTTGCTAAAATCCCATGTCTAACAAAGTCTTAATGAGTATTTGTTTTCAGAGGCACTCTCTGTCCACTGCTGCTTGTGGTTTAAACGTGAGGCCTTTCTCTTAACACCCGATTGTCTGCAGCCTTGCACTGCCATCCCTCCCCCTTCTCTCCAAACACAGCCTCTTTGGCTCTTTGTGGTCAATGAGGTATTTTAGATGCTAATGATATGCACTGGGCCAACAAAGAGCTGCAGGCTTCCAAGACAGTCCAATTCTTCAGCCCACAACCATTCAGCTAAAAACACACACCACACACAACAAACAGTTTGCTTGCTTTTTTACGGCTTGTTAAGCAATGCAATTTATAAAATGGTGTCTTTTCAAGCATTTTCTTGCAAGATATTGGATAGACTAGCCTGGGAGAACCTGCTACAGGAAAGCTTTTTTAAATAATATAATCCAGCATCACTCAACTCATTGTATATTATCAATGAAAAATGTATTAGCATTGACAGTGATACTGCCCTAAGACCCTGATCAGGAGTCTCATCTTTTTAACTCTGGAGATATAGGCCATCTGTTCAGAGTGATGCCTCATTAACATCTGGCACAGATGGCCAAATACACACATGCACACACACATATACACACACACACACACACACACACACACACACACACACTACTGCTATTGACACTCTACTGATACCCAAGACAAGTCTGGTCCTCTTGCCAGAGTGCCTGTTGTTTCCTGAATCCTGGTGTACAGCATGATTTTAGCCCAATGCACTTTCAATCCACCCATGTGCTGTTTGAACCCCATGTTTACTAGCACTTAATTTCTATCAGTACAATCAAAATATATAAATCTGTTTACTTCTTGTCAGCATTAAAGCTTAAATAAAAGGGAAATCCACAGTACAAGCAGTAAACTAATCCACATACAATAAACAGCTTCAGTGAACATCACAAAATATACATAGCCTCAGTATGCAAACTAATATTTAAATGTGCCAAGCACAGAATAGATTTGGCAGTATATGACTGCAACAGCTGTATTTTTTTTGCTACTGTTAGATTTATGCACCATTGCAGCAAAAGCAATTATACACATTATACACAGGCAAAAAGTACAGTAAGAACATCTAAACAGTCCTGCAAAAATATGCAGGGAGAGAGAGAGACGTTGTCAGATGTGGTTACCGACACTGCCAATATTACTAAGCTGCATATATTCAGCAGTGTGTTGGGCAGTGGAACGGGAGTCCAGCTGCAGCTGGGTAGACATGGTGGCCAGAACTGGTTGGTTGAGGGTGCTGGGGTCTCTCGGCACCACCCTCACCACTCCTGCTGAGCTAAGGCCATTGTGATGTGAGATGCAGGCTCACCACTCCCCATCTGTCCAGCCCACCCTGACACACATTCTCTCATTCATTAGTCAAACAACAATCTGCTCCCCATGGCACTCACCATGCTGACACACTTCCCCTACCTGGCTCTGCTCCATCTGTGTTCTCATCATCATTCATCTAAAAAAACACCATATCATCTAAACAACCACTTCAGTGTAAGGGCAACTGTTTGGTCACACACCGATTTTTATATCAAACCCGTGGATTATTTAAGATGGGTAAAGTGCAGGTGATCAGCTATTTTTGCCCAAAAGAGCCAAATTCAATTGTTAAAAAACTGAACTCTGCCACCTATCTCTGAAACAGTGCAAGTGCTGGAATGCACACAGAATTTTAGAGGTACAAAGTTATTCATTTAAATGAATGCAGTATAAGATTTAAGAGAATATACTGCAACACAAGAAACCCTTAGTGATTGTCTTGTTGACTTTTAGCTAAGTCTCAGACTTTGCTCCATTGAAGACTGAAAGGTGACCTTTACAATCAGATGGTTTCCAAATTATTTAATGACTGGTCTGCCCCAAGGAAAATAACTTATATTATAACTTATACCTTTATCCTGCACTTGCTGCTTACTGCACTTCTGGTTAGACCCAAACTGCATTTCGTTGCCTTGTACTTGTACATGCGTAATGACAATAAAGTTGAATCTAATCTAATCTAAAATGAAATACGTGCAAGTGTTGCCAGTGTATTCCCATGTATTAATATTTTAAAACAAACATATTATAAATCTCACATTTTTATGAGAGTACATCAATGAGAGAGTGATGTGGCAGTAGACAAGATAAACCCATCAGAGCTATGAGTTCCATGAAAACATTATACCCTGCCTTTCACACTGCATGTCAGACACTATGATATCCAAGTTACGCAACAGCCAAACAGCACATCACTGAGTTATCAGCTTACACACTGCTGTTAACCAGAGGGGAGTGCTTTGTGCCTAGCGACACACACACACACACACACACACACACACTCACTCTTCAGTTTCTATCTTATCTGATCTCACTTCCTGTAGTGTGTGTCTCTGAGAGAAAGGAGGGGGGAATAGGATAAAGAATCTGTACAGACTTTGCTGCCAATCCCTCAACCTTCCACCCTTCAACCTTGCCTTATTTAGGCAGTCACTGTGTGCTTAAGGTAAGGGGTGGGAGGGCTGAGCCTTACCTGTAGTAAACATCATATGCTCAAGGGCTTAACAGGGATTGTGGCTTGTGGTTTCTTCCCCCAGTTCCATTGAAACAGTCATAAAGTGGGACAAAGAGGGCGTATAATTGGTCAAGGCCTAAAGCTCAGGGGCTGGGAGACAGGCCTGCTCTTACCTGGCCCGACACCTGGGTCAAGCTCATACCTCTCCTCCTCTCTCTCCCTCTCTTTCTTTCTCCAGCTGGCGCTCCTCCCATCACTCATGCCGACAGATTGGATTGCCTTTTTAGGGAAAGGCTGTCACAGCCTTGCAGCAAGCGATACTGGATTCCCCTTCCTCTGTATTGTCTCCCCCCCCGCGGCCTGGATCTCCATACCACCTTCTCCTCCTCCTCCCTCTGTGAGCTGAGCCTCCTGGAGCCAGCACACTGCCAAAGCAGAGAGGCATTCATTAAATATTAAAATCAATCCTGCCTAGAATGTAAATGCAATGTAGTCCATAAAGGTTTCGTGAAAAAACAATTCCTCCCAATGTGATCGATCAGCTTGAAGCCTGACAGTCAACATATGCAAGGTTAATGTAACCAGTAAGTAATGGAAGCCTAAACTCCATAAAGTAGCACCCCTACAAAAATTGCATATCTAAAAGACATAAGCCTCAAACTGCTGGGTCACTCATAAATACACACAGTCAGCTATAGAAATGGAGAAAAGTATGTTGCATAGCTAAAAGGGTAGTAGAAATCATTGAATACTGCTTATGTGATCGTGTTTGTTACTAAAAGTAACTTTGCATGCTATTAAGTGCAATTGGTTACTGTTTTTGTGGGGTTACTGAACACAGGCAGTGGGCATAGAATGACCTTTCAGAGGATGCTCCAGTGCAGAGAGACAGATAGAGAGGCAGACTTCTTGGGATGGCAGTGAAAAGAGAGAAGGGTCAGAGAGTCAGAAGAGCTGGCTGAGCAGGATGGACAACTAATTCCCACCACTTTACAAAAGCATGGTTCTAACCTCGTGTTCCTCTTAAAGGCCTCTGACTGACCCTGTGGCAGACAGCCTGACCAGCGTGGGATGGAAGGAATGAATGGCTGATGGTAGGCGAAAGGAGCAAAAGAAGAAAGCAATGAGCCTTTCCACCGCAGAGGAGGAGTGGCAAGAGAGAGACAGACAGAATGTCAAACTCTGGTTCAATACCCTGTTAAGAGAGACAGAGAGAGAGAGAGAGAGAGAGAGAGAGAGAGAGAGAGAGAGAGAGAGAGCAATCCCTTGTGATTCCTGGATGCACATGGAGAAGAGCTCCTCACTGAATTCTTTCTTGTTCTGTCAAGCCTGTGCAGTGTTACAGCCCACAAGTAGGTCACAACATAAAAGTCACTGCTGGCTGCAACATAGTTGCTTCTTTATAATTGATAAGGTATAAACTGAAAAACAAAATCACTTCCATTGGATTATAAGAAGTACTCCTGTCTTTTAACCTGATTTAAAACCTTATTTAAGTGAAGCACTTCTATATTTTTAACTTACAAAGCCGCCCACACTGTCAGAAAAAAAAAACTGCACTTTTCAAAGACCAAACAATGTCACTGTGGCAGTCACCTCAAATGTCTGACTTCATTGGTTATAGAACATAACTATATCCTATTCCAGTGCAGCTAAATAAGTTTGCATTGAATCCATACACCCTGGTTTGATCCCTCCCCCAAAAAAGAGCTTTCTCTTTTAAAAAGTTGAGCTATGAAAATGAAAAATGATGCAACTTTCACTAAATGTGAATGTCATGTTTCTTTTGAACTCATTTAAAGGACAATGTTGTAGTGTATGTTTGAAGGTACGTTTACCATGACAGTACCTTTTTCTGCCAGTATATCACATTATATTCTTCAGAATTAATATGGGGCCATATATGCAGATAGGAAAATAACAGGACTAAATACATGCCAGCTGTTTGATACTTATTATGTAAAAGTGGGGCATGATAGGATTCCTGACCAAGAGGCCTGGCATAAACTGTTTTTACACAGTTTCAGTTAATAAAACGTGTTTTTTGCGTCTAAAGTGCAAGAAAAGGGAAGTGATATGAAACAGGACTCTCCAGTTTTACAATAACAGGAAACTGAGGCAGTGTTAAAGAAAGAATGTGCATGATCATCCTTTTTTATCTGTCTTTATTTTATTCATCTACCCCTTGAGCCACCAACAGCCACAGTGTCCCAGCCCTACCACTGGAGATATCAGATCTGCTTTGAGCTCTTATTTATTTCTTTATTTTTACAGATTAGATCACAACCGTTAAAAGGTTAATGCTTCTTTATGAAGTAACCAATCGTTACGGTGCTCACATCTTAATTACAAGGTCATCAAGTTCTGAGTTGCATGAGCTAACAATAAATTAGCTTCTGTTGCATAAGAGCCCCGTGTTACACTAGTGGAAACCCAGGGGAATTACATACCACGCCTCCTTCGGGAGAAAATCAGGCATTTGAGTAGACTTCGGCATGGCGAGCGTTTCACCACTGAACTACAGTTATGTCCAACAAAGTCATGTTGATGATTAGCTTCACGGGTCGAACACAGTGGAAGCATGGCCTTTCTCTACGTAAACCTCTTGTTTAGAAACATTATTAGGAGAACAATTAGCATTTCTGAGGAGCTTCAGCATGCACAGACAAGCACTTAATTCTTTGGAGCTCGAACCAGAGCTCTGGATTTTCAGGTGCAATAGACAGTGGGACAAGGGAGGTGCGTGTTTTTGTAGATGTGGCTGCCAGCTTAATCAGCTGAAGAATTACAAAGAATTTACCCCTTAAGCCTGAGGCGAAGAGGCAGTGGTCAATTTTTAAAAAGGCTTTTTGTTAACCGTTAGTGCCCTGCCCAGGTCTTTACCTTTACTGGTATTTCCTTTTAAAGATCTTACTACAGGAAATGACAGGAAACCCCACTGCTTCTCTCTAACTAAACCTGAAGAGACTTCAGTTTTCAGAATATTAGGTCACAGAATCTTTTTGAAGAAATAAGACAAAATAGTAAACAGGTTTGGGAAATATGTGTGCCAGAGTCCACAGAGAGAAACACGTCCTCTGACACATGCCCCTAGAAACACATGGCCGACTGACTGTGTACTGACAGAGCTCTACGCTTTGATGACTAAGTTTGGCAATAGCTACCTGCTGTTCTTGTCCATATATGGAACCTGAGACACGAGAGAAGGAGAGTCTCCGCCCCCAAGGCCTTGAGCAGGCAATTGTTTGTCATCTAAACAGCAAGGAGGGGAAAGCATGGGAGTGATAGTACAAGAGTGTGAGAGAATTTAACTGCCAATCTGAGTGTGTGCATGTTTGTGTGTGATCATGTGTAAGAAAGAGAATTTAAGCTGTAGTCATAAAGTTTATAAAGGAATTGTTGAGGTGAAACTCAATGGAGTGTGATAATGTGGGCCTAGTAGCACACACAAACATGAAGTCAGCCGCGCTAAGTTGACAGAAAGCATCAGTCATCTTTTCCTCTGCCAAGACTGACTATATAAGGCCAAGACTTTGCTGTCATCATTTCAGGCCACTTCCTCCTTGTTTGCTGTAATGTGGATCACTGGCAAACCATTTAACTTCGTCTCTCAACGTCAGGAAGAACTGCTGTATCTTTACTAAAACAAGAAAAGGGAGAATAAAGAAAGGGCAAAGTTTCTCACAGTAAGCACAGTAAGAACAGAAGAATGGACAGAAGAGTAAAAGAAAAGCACACCTTGCATCCTGTGTGAAGCAATAAATACTCAAACACTAGTATTTATTGCTACAACTGCAGTAAATGAAAAAAAATATACTGGTTTGCCTAAAATTCCGTAACATTGCTAGTAAGCACAGTTTCATTCATTTCACCCAGCAGTTTCAATCTGATTTCCTTGAGAAAGTCCCATGTGACAGGGGCCTTGAATTCTTGACATTGTTGCCATGTGACACACTTAAAGATTTCCTTTTATGGTGGTTGCTGTTACATCGGCTGGAGGGCGAGGTCTCCACACTGCCAAAGTGCAGAAACGGTCTAAAGCTAAGCTAAACCTTTGAGGAAATAAATTATAATCGATCCATGAGTGGACATTGAAGGACAATAAAAACTATGATATATGTTTTAGCACATTCTTCTGCTCGATGCTGAGGTAAAAAGCTCTAAAAGTCTGTGTTGTGGTGCTCTGACTAGCAACTTCTACATTTTTGGGCAAAACAATCCAGTCACAGTCAATTGGCCGGTCTGAGTAAGTCATTAAGTTCAGCATACAAACTTATCTTTTACTATAATTCAGTCTTCTAATTCGTTTTTGGGCTTTTAGGTCATTAGAGACCTCAAAGACAAAAACAGGTCAAAGTTTACTATAATGCTGAGCCCAGATCCAGACAAACATGACCAGAGTACACAGATGAGGTAGTTGTTTAAAGTGTCACATTTTAAAGTGCCCTGTTTATATTAGGTAGTGTTGTCTTTTCCCATCGCGGTGTGAAGCAGCAGGTTGAGGCAGGACATGACTTAGAGCAGTCGGCACATGCAGCCTCTCTGTGCATTCCAGCACAGGCCGAGCCCTCTCTCAGCTTTAACTACTTGAATGTGATTTCCTGTACAAACTTGCAGAAAAAAATGGTATCCCTAAGAAATGTACTTCCTGTTCAGAATGCTTGGGTCATTCCCTTATTTGGCTACTGATATTACCCTGTGGCTGACAGCTATTCAGAGATTGCTTGTGTCAGTACATAGATAGCAATTGTCATACATAGCAATTAAACAGAATTAGCTTGAACTGAAGAGAAAATGAGAGAACAGCTAGTGGGTGGCAAAGAAGAAACATTTGACAGTAAGCTTGGACACTGATGTGCTCCGAGCAGATGTGCTAATGGAGGACTGGATGTTACATGTACAACACCCAAATACAGTTCTCTGCCAGATATTGACGTTGGAACCTGGCCTTGCAGTGCAGTGCCTTAGAGTAGTGAGGGAGAGTTGTGCTGGGAACGCCGCACCTCAAAGCTCTCCCACACAGTGATGTCATTGATAACACCCAGGGTTAGCCAGCAATTCACAGCTATTAGACACGATGATGCAGCTGCTGTAGTGACCAGAACACGGGTTTCACCAGTTCTAACACAGTGTCAGTTTTATTGTCACTAGAGTATAGTAACTAGATTTTGAATATTATCTTAAGCACCAGACGCCAGAGCAACTACTATAACAGACCTCAGCACACTTTCTTACCAGGTGAATTTGTAACATTTGAAACCACTGGCTAAATCAACCGTTTTTATATACTACTACAAACACAGTGAGGCCAATGCTTCAGTAAAGATCACAGGATACAGAAATGGTCATCAACAGAGTTAAACAACGATGAACTCTTTGTTCTTAGCAAAGATTACTCAACATCATGCGGCCTTAAAGCCCTTGTCAGGAATTTCTGCAAGTGGCTGGACAGCTAGTACTCCAACAGACCTTTAAAAACAATCAAAAGCATGCAAGATGTGATGGTTGTTCATCACATATTCTATCTTGTGCACCAAGGCAAAGACCATGGCACAGTTTAGGCAGTTCCTCATCAGTTTCGGTCACAGAAATGAATCTGGACATTTACATTTACATTTAGGGCATTTAGCTGACGCTCTTATCCAGAGCGACGTACATCAGTGCTTAAGAAACAAAGCAAGTATCATGGATGTACTAGTATACAAGACAAATTCACTTCAAGGCCCTCCCCTTTCCAACTGACAGATGGCGAGGGGAAGATTAGCAGACCAAGGTATGCGAGTGAAAAACTTTACTCTACAAAAATGACCTATTTGTCTAGTTGTGTATTGCATCCCCCTCATCTGCCCTGAAGGTCTATGCATTAAGAGGCCAAATCTGTAAGCCATGCTCGTGATCAGATTATGATCATCCTGAATACAGGAGTTCAGAACAGATCAGAAAGACCACACCTGCAATATGCCACACAACTGCAAAGGCATGCATTCTTGTATTAATTATATTAGCAGCTCACAATCAAAGTTCTATACATCTAAAAAGTTCAGAGTTCTCACATGTTATATAGTGAATGGCTCTGGATTGCAGGAAGGCATCCACTGTAGGGATTGTGCTCCATGTGAGCCCCAGTTAGTGGGTGTCTCAGCGGGATGCTAATAAGCCACTGATCTGCATTGATCTGGCTGCACTGGAGTGAGTGTTGCACATGCAGCAGGAACCCTGGTCATCACGCCAAGGTGATTCCCAGAGCATGGCCCTAAGTGGCCCCACTCTAAGTCATGGATGGCGACAAGTCCAAACTTGGAAGTGTCACCATGTCAAAGATGAAGTTAGGAGGTCAAGCCGGCCAAGCTGGTGACGTGGTGACATGAGCCTCTCTGCACCTTGTAAATCTTCACAGCCATAAATGGCACCTGCGGTCCCCTGTCAGCGACTGCTGAGAAGAAGAAGTGAAGCAGTGATATGGCGACACAGAGAACACTGAGACCACACCACTGAGAAATGGAAATGAGGAAGAATGGATTTTTTTGTAGTCAGTATCATATCCCGTTCCAGTGCCTCTTTTAATGTTTGACAATATGTTTCATTATATACTGCATTTCTTTGTTGCCTCTGCTGTAACACTAGTGGTGTTGTTTAAGGACATGACAAAAAACCTACTTCACTTGACTTGTAGCATCACTATTCAAAATTATGCACACACGCCATGCTTGTCTTCCTAATTCAAAACCAAGCAGCAGAGGACTTTTTCATCCCATATGTGTAAAGGGGTAAAATATGTCCCTTTAAAGGATGCAGGAGAGAGGATGTGTGTGACTTGAGCCATAAATTGAGGCCTAATCCAATCTGCAGACTAAGAGGACAGCTGGTAGACCAGAATGTATCTTTCTTGCTCTTGACTTCCAAAGGCTCTATGTAGCCAGTCAAACTGCACATTTAAGTGATCCAGAAATCAATATATTGCATTAATGCTGCCAATCAGTAGCTCATTTACAATCACTGGGGAAGCCACTAGCCACTAAGAGGGCGTGTCTGGAAGACATTCCAAGAGGAAGGGGGAGGGTGGAGCATTTTTCTGTGTAATCCTTACAAATGCTAATGCAGAGGGTTAGGCTAGTTTCTGTGACGCTCACTGACAATAGGCCATCAGTCTCTATATCAGACCTTACTATCAGCAAGTAGACATCCCTATGTAGATGTTGAACATCTAAAAGAATAGTGTCAGGTGTTAATTCAAACTTGGAATGCAGAGAATGGGGAAAATAAAGAGTCCAGAGCAGGATCATTTTAAAAGGGTGGCGGTCTTGAAAGTGGAACTCCCAATCTGGACTTTCAGGAAAATCAGAACGAAAGAGACAATGAAAAAGTTAACTGAAATGACAACATTCCACTATACTATAACAAATCAGTAGTGCATGTTACTTTTTTAGTTTTAAAAGTAATAAAAAAACATACAAACATAGTGTTGTCATTTTGGGCCAGTTTGTGTGAAAGGGTGCTGGACCTGTGAGATTCTTTGAAGTGGGTTTGGGGGGAGGGCTGACAAGGTTTTTTGCTGCCAATTGTATGTCCTTATTTCTCAAATCCAATTCTTCTTGTTACTTGCGATCTGTCATGGCAAATATAGTTCCCATTCAAAGTCTGCATCTAGCCAAGAGTAGATCAAATACTTGACAATGATCTGTGTGTTTTATCAGAAACACACGCATGAGGACGCATGTAGTCAAGAATCCCAGAATGCATTTTACACAAAGTCCCATTAATGGTGGCAGAGGAACTACCAGAAGTTTTAAACGACTACTGCCTGACCCATTCTGCACATTTTCTTCAGGTTTTATGCAACCTTTTTGTACAAACACAAACTTCCATCATGACTATAAACTCCCATGATTGATCGCCACCATTGACTTGTTCAAAGGCACAAATTGTGAATATAAAAATTTCATTCAAATTTCATTCATTTCAGCTGGTGGCCTAGTGGTTAGGGAGTTGCCCCTGCAATCAGTAGGCTGTGAATTAAAATCCCAGGACTGCTAGTGGCACCACAGAGGTAGCCTTGAGCAAGGTATCGTCCCCACACACTGCACCCAGGGTGCTGTGTCCTGGCCATCCACTGCTTCACTTGGTCATTGGCTTGAACACAGAGAACAATTTCACTCTGTGTGCTGTGATGTGTTTACATATGACAAAAGGACACATTTTAAATGAAAATAAACATAGCTTATATGTTATTTTACTGCAAGTATCAATTATAGTGAAGACAATGGTGAAATGCAGGGTCTCTAGCCTTGGGTAGCCTTGAGTGGAGCTGACCCGTGATGTCGGTGAGAAACTGCTGTTCTAAATGCAGACTGAGATTTCTGCATCCTCCTGTCCTAGTGAGCCTCCCTAGAACAGGAGCCTGTACTTGGCATATTCTGTATTAAGAAACACCCTTAATCTTAAACGCTACTTATCTTTTCCACAATCACATCTACAGCCGAATCTCTCAGTAAAACCCTCGCATACAGCTGCTGATTGCAAGAGCCCTGCACAACAACTGCATTGTTATTTCGCCTGTTTTTACTAACTCACTCACTTTCTGTATTTGCTTAATCCTTACTAGGGTCGCAGGTTTGCTTGTTTTTAAATGAATGAAACCATGCTCAAAATTTGTATTTTAAATTATAGTAATCTGCCCTCTCAAATAGCAATAATCTAAGGGCCTTGGAGGGACAAACTCATATCTATGACCACAAAGATTTATAATCAAATATGTCAGTATCTTAAGGTAGAAAAAAACACACAAAATTGTGTTGAAGCAGAGGATGAGGGCAGAGGGAGGACCAGTGTTTTGATTTTGAATAGTGTAACCAGTGTTCTTAGCTTGGAGTAGAATTTGAAAACAGATAAGTTTTGGCATAATCAGCTGTTTCTGTTTATTTCTATCACTTACAAATGTCTTGACTCATGTCCATAAGTATTACTCATTGGTTAAATATTAAAAAGTCACATGTAAATCACAGTGGTCCCTTTCTGCATAGTAGGCACCTTTGACTGAATTAAATGGCCTATATGTGAACACTATACACTGATATTTCTATGGAAGCAACCTATGTATTCATATCAGTACGTAAATATCATGAGCAACAATGTCACAAGTGGAATCATGCCTGGGAGCACTTTCATGTTAAAAAGGCTCATAAGAAGCCAACAAATGCCCACTATGCTACACTTGTCACCAACAGGGACAATATGGAGAAGATAAGCACTGTATTTCATGTTTTACATGTGTAGATTAGCTGCTAGGCTATCAGTCCAGGCCCTCTTTTGTTCAAGTACCACAGAAGGGTATTTTAATCAGTTTCTGGTCTGAGCCTTAGCATACAACACATGTAAATGTAAAACTAAGAGACAAGGTTTCTGTTTTCTGAGAACATAAACATTAAGAGAAGACATTAGCCATTGTCTAGGTGTTGGTGGCTAGTGCTTGACATTGTAAACAACGGAGGACCTGTGGCCACAGATGGATGACATTATGGTGCATAAAAGGGTGAACGTTCACTAAAGTATCAAGCAACTGCTTTTTTAAAATCTAGGAATTGCATATAAATGGCAAAATGGTCCATTTGGTGGGGGTTAGCTAGGCCTCTTTCCCTCTACAGACTAGCTTCCCCTTCTTTCACTCTCAAGTTGCAAGCAAGTGTAGCAATGTGCACGCGACAGCCGGGTGTGTGACGCCGGACCAATGAGAGAGCCGAGCTCCGAAAGTTTACCTTTTATGGCTAGAGCCGGGCATGCGACTGCGTATAAATGCGAGAGCCCAGCTGTCCTCCCTCACTCCGAGCTCCTCCACACGCAGCTAGTGCGGAATATCATCTGCCTGTAACCAATTCTCTTAAGCCGACAACCCCCAAATCCTAAGGTAAGTCTCTTTGTTTCCTCTATTGTTTTCTTAAATTGCATTCTTGTGTTTAATAATAAACATTTCCCGCAATATTTTAACTGATTGATTCAGAAGTGCCTTCTTTGTGGTGATAGTAAATTGTGGTTGTGATGTGTGGGGGGGGAAACTAAATCCCTTAAAACGACTACAGTTTTGTAATTTTTATTAAAACGTCTGAGGTTAAATATTAGACTGAACCCCAATCAAGGGCTAGAATCCGTTTTTGCTGTTTATATTCTTAGTAAGCCGGTTTTGTTGACTCGTTGAATGAATAAAATGTCTATAGGTGTAGATAAAGTGTTTTTGGGGTTATGTAAGGTGTATTTTGTGGATACAGAGCAGGGGAAGTTCTTTGTGTCTCTGCTGCAGCAGGGTGTGACCTACTTACTTAACGTTGGTCCTAGTTAGCATGCTAGCCGGCATTTGCTAACCTGGCTAGCCGGTCTCGCTAAAATGTGGCATTTTATCCTTCATTTATGTAGAACTCTTCAGTACAATGTTAAAGCGTTTATTCTAAAATGTTTTTACTTTTGTAAAAAAAAAAGAGCATGCTCGAGTATTATGATCTAGAAATGGGAAGTATCCATTTCTTTTATTTTTCCCCTTTTCAAATGATGCTGGCCGTTGGTCGAATTCAAGGTGTGGCCCAGTCACTTATCTAATCTTCTGTTGAAATAACGGTCAGAACTGCTGAACGTACCTCTGACTGCTTCGAGCATCTCTTGGTTATTAACAGATACTTCAAGACCAACTGAGTTAAAAAGACTGATTAGCTTCAGTATGACTGAAAAAGCTAGAGCAGTCCAAGTTGAAACGAACATCACGACTGGCTGCAGGTCTGTGACGCAGTACAGTCAGCCAGTCGGAAAAAATGTGCTAAACATTTTTTTTAAGCCGGCAGTATGAATAGGATGCGAAACTTGCAGAGGGAGTGGCTGTGGAGCTGAATTTCGAAATCTGCTTTTTATTGACCCTTTCTGCTCTGGCTGCCTGCCACACCGCAGAGAGGCTCGAACCATTGCCTTTTATGGTAATAAGGAGAAAGCGGAGGGACTTCCTTTGTCTGGCTGCTCTGTAGTGCTCTGCTCTAGCTCCACCTAGTGGCCAGAAAAAATCAGTACAAGACTAAACGGGAAGTTAGATCAGCACCATTACGTGTTCATGTGAAACATGAATCATTCAGAGAAGTAATTCTTGCCTTTTGTCTGTTTCCAGTTCAGCCATGGATGATGAAATTGCCGCACTGGTTGTTGACAACGGATCCGGTATGTGCAAAGCCGGATTCGCTGGAGATGATGCTCCCCGTGCTGTCTTCCCATCCATTGTGGGTCGCCCAAGACACCAGGTATGTTTCTGATCAACTGATCTCTTCAGGATTTTTTTCTTTTTCCTCTTCCCAAAACCCCCACCCCCTCAGTTCCATTCTAACATGACTGTTTCTGTTTGCAGGGTGTGATGGTTGGTATGGGACAGAAGGACAGCTACGTTGGTGATGAGGCTCAGAGCAAAAGAGGTATCCTGACTCTGAAGTACCCCATTGAGCACGGTATTGTCACCAACTGGGACGATATGGAGAAGATCTGGCATCACACTTTCTACAATGAGCTGCGTGTTGCCCCTGAGGAGCACCCCGTCCTGCTTACTGAGGCTCCCCTGAACCCCAAAGCCAACAGGGAAAAGATGACACAGGTTTGTCTAGTATTAGATTGAAGTCTTCATGTTTCTGCCTCATCACTTACCCCTGCTCATTCTTCCCATTCAATCCTTATTCATTTTCTCCAGGCTTCATCTTCTCTGAAACCTTGATCTTCTCTTCTGCTGGAAGCAGCAGGTTATTTCTGTTCCACTGCCTTGTTTCTGAACTTTTGCTGTTTCTGCACCCCTTTTGTGTTGAATCAGTTCCTTTGCACTCATGCCTTTCTCTAACCTACCTTTTTACTCTAACACTGCATGGACTGTTGTGATGACTGTTCAAATGAGTGAGTGATGTTTTTGTTTTTTTTCCTATTTCAGATCATGTTTGAGACCTTCAACACCCCAGCCATGTACGTCGCCATCCAGGCTGTGCTGTCCCTGTACGCCTCTGGTCGTACCACTGGTATCGTGATGGACTCTGGTGATGGTGTAACCCACACTGTGCCCATCTATGAAGGCTACGCCCTGCCCCACGCCATCCTCCGTCTGGACCTGGCTGGTCGTGACCTGACTGACTACCTCATGAAGATCCTGACCGAGAGAGGCTACAGCTTCACTACCACAGCTGAGAGGGAAATTGTCCGTGACATCAAGGAGAAGCTCTGCTATGTCGCTCTTGACTTTGAGCAGGAGATGGGCACTGCTGCTTCATCCTCCTCCCTGGAGAAGAGCTATGAACTGCCTGACGGGCAGGTCATCACCATTGGCAATGAGAGGTTCAGGTGCCCTGAAGCTCTTTTCCAGCCATCTTTCCTGGGTAAGTGCAGATTACCTGTGGCAGTGTACAGATGAACAGTTCAGTTATACTGTTGCAAGGTTCTGGAGATGTTATCTAATATTGCCTTGTTCTACAGGTATGGAATCCTGTGGAATCCATGAGACCACCTTCAACTCCATCATGAAGTGTGATGTGGACATCCGTAAGGATCTGTATGCCAACACTGTATTGTCTGGTGGTACCACCATGTACCCTGGCATTGCAGACAGAATGCAGAAGGAGATCACATCCCTGGCCCCTAGCACAATGAAAATTAAGGTGAGTATGGTTGAAACCTTGACTTTGAACATGTAGTTGGGTACCAAACTTGTTACTAATGGAATCCTTGTCTCTGCAGATTATTGCCCCACCTGAGCGTAAATACTCTGTCTGGATTGGAGGCTCCATCCTGGCCTCCCTGTCCACCTTCCAGCAGATGTGGATCAGCAAGCAGGAGTACGATGAGTCTGGACCCTCCATCGTCCACCGCAAATGCTTTTAAACGGACTGTTACCACTTCACGCCGACTCAAACTGCGCAGAGAAAAACCTGAAACGACAACATTGGCATGGCTTTTGTTATTTTTGGCGCTTGACTCAGGATCTAAAAACTGGAACGGTGAAGGTGACGGCAATGTTTTTTGGCAAATAAGCATCCCCGAAGTTCTACAATGCATCTGAGGACTCAAGTTTTGTTTTTGTTTTTCCGTTTTCTTTCTTTTTTTTTTTCTTTAGTCATTCCAAATGTTTGTTAAATGCGTTGTTCAGAAACTTATTTGCCTCTATGAAGGCTGCCCAGTAATTGGGAGCATACTTAACATTGTAGTATTGCTTGTATGTAAATTATGTAACAGAAAACAATGTCTGGGTTTTTGTACTTTCAGCCTTAATCTTGGTTTTTTTGTTACAAAATGGAAAAACAAAGCTTTACCTTTATTCAAATGTAAAGGTTTCCATTCCCCCTGGGCAATGTAAAAGCTGTATGGAACGTGGCGGTGCCAGACATTTGGTGGGGCCAACCTGTACACTGACTAATTCAATTCCAATAAAAGTGCACATGTGTAAGACATCCTCATTCTGTCTCCTCAGTCTCATTAACAGCTGACCTTTGCAGTCTCTTATGTTTGGCCGTTGTGCCTTAACACTAGGGTTAGAGGTGGCTGCTGAAGTGACTTTGGAACCAAGTGTCTCCTCTAATGGTTTCAAAGCAATTGTCTTACTTCAGTCAAGAAAAGGGAAGAACTCTGCTTTGGTTGTGTCTAGGTGCAATAAGAGTAATTGCATACTACCAATAGTTGCTTACTTTACATTTAACTCAACATGTAAGTTATTCTTGATTATCAAGTTGACCTTCCACACATGAGATGGTGCAGAAATCAACAGGTAAAATGAATATAAATGGGTGCAAATACATTTTGTGAGCCAACCTTTTTTCTAATTATAAATACGTTGATCTCCATTTTGCAGCTTGTTTTAATGCAGTTACTTTTTCTGATCTTGGCATATTGAACATTCACATACCTTATTGCCAGACCAAGTATTGAAAGACTTTTCAGTGCATAAAGGACAGACATTTGCTCAAAGCTTAATACATTTGCTGTTTGGTGTGACTTTTCCTCCCTTTTGACAAAGGTAAGGGACCTCTTAATCTGTGTGATCTTTTCACTGGCAGCACTGTTATTTCAGCACCACTTTGGCATGACTTTGATGATTTGCAGCAACAAAATCAATGGAAACTCAACCCTACCCTTTTGTATGTAGGATGTTCGAGCGTGCTAATTGGTTTTAAAACCTGAACACACTACCTGTCCTGAATGCACGTGTGCTGTAACAAGTCATACATTTCAGAAATATAGTATATGTGCTTCGAGACAGGCAGCAGAGTAGAGTTGAAAATGTTAAGATTTGTACTGGGATTGACTAAGATGGACAGGATCAGGAATGAGTTCATAAAGTACAGCTCGAGGAAAATTGAGAGGCAAGATTGTGTTGGTTTGGACATGTGCTGAAGAGAGACTGGGTGTGTTGGGAGAAGGATGATGAGGGTGGAGAAGAATAGGGCCTGGTAGGAGGTTTAATGGAGGTGGTTGTGACACTGCCACACAAGCCAGGATAACCTGTGAGGACATGCAGGCACCTGGCATGAGAGGAAAATGCAGAGGATAGGAGGAGGGTTGATTCGCTGTGGAGACCCCTGATCGGGAGCAGCTGAAAGTAAAGGTTGTTTCGAAGGTGTATTAAGGTATGGCTTGTAAAGGAACCTACCTGGACTGGAGTACTTGTTCAGAGTGACTTGCATTATTTTAGGCTCTGTTTAGTCGTGTGGAGCGGCAGATGGCGCTGTGTTCATTCCGCAGAGACAGGTGCGGCTCGTTCCTGCGGAAAATGCAAAGCAACGCAGAACGGCAGAGAAACCGTGCTCCGACAATGTAGGAGCTTTTCCTCCCGGGAGGACATGAAACATGTTCCACTGGAATGAAAGTGGCACGAGATAGAATAACAAAACGAGGAGCTGCGTTTACAGTGTACACTAATAAGAGGCTGTTGTTTATGGGCCGGGGTCTCTGTGCTCACCGGTGGAGTAGATGCTGCCCCAGATGCATATGATTTACTCTAAATCGCCCATTGTGCTCTGACAGCGACTGATGACATATGATCAAGAGATTGCTTCTGCTGAGCTTGTGTGTGTGTGTGTGTGTGTGTGTGTGTGTGTGTGTGTGTGTGTGTGTGTGTGTGTGTGTGTGTGTGTGTGTGTGTGAGAGACACAGAGAGAGAGAGAGAGAGAGAGAGAGAGAAATATAAGCACAATCTGTTCTTCCACCAGTCGTCGTTTTCTTCTCTTCTCAGAATGAGCAATCATGTAAAATTATTAGAACGATGTTTCTAACATTTCTCCGTGGCGTTTAAAAGACCCGTTCACTATGTAGCGGGTATATTATTCAAATCTGTTCATCCTCTTCAACCCTGTTTTTACTTGCATAGTAAAATTGCATAGTAAAAATCAGATCATGCCTCTGATCTCCACCATCACCATCACTTTTACGTTTATATTTACGGCATTTATCATTTATTCAAAGTGACTTCCCTAACTACAGGGGAGAGTCTCCCTGGAGCAACTTGGGGTTAAAGGTCTTGCTCAGGAACCCAGTGGTGGTGTGCTGAATGTAGAATTCAAACCCATGACCTCTTGGTCCAGCACCACAACCACACCACAATTATCACCACTATCACCACCATCACCATGACCACCACCACACCCAACCATCACAAATTATCACCACCACCATCATCACCAGCACGCTCATCACTACCTTTACCTCCACCACACACCACCATCATCACCAGCACCCTCACCACCACCATAACTGGTAGCCTAGTGGTTAGGGCATTCGCCCTGTGGTCAGGAAGTCACGGGTTTCAATTCCCAAGACCGCTAGGCATCTCTAAGGTACCCTGAGCAAGGTACCGTCCCCACACACTGCTCCCTGGGCGCCGTGTTCGTAGCTGCCCACTGCTTCACTTGGTGAATGGGTTAAATGCAGAGGAAGTATTCTGTGCTGTTCACACTGTGTGCTGTGGTGTGTTCACATCTGAATTGTCACGTTCACCCCCACCACTACTATCATCTCTATCTTCACCTCAATCATCATCACCACCAAAACACCGCAACCACACAAATTCCCACCATCACCACGCCCAAATGAACGAATAAGTGCACCTGCCTGGTTCAGATTCAAATGCTTCACTCATTAAGGGACAGCATACATAATTCATATTTTCTAGTGAAAAATACATTCAGATGAGAAGCTCCTCTCCTCTACCATCAGCCTTCACACACACACACACACACACACATGCATGCTCACACACTTTCCACATTCTTAACCTTCAGCTGTCCTGTGTGGTCAAAGGCACTTTTTGCATCAGTAGTCACCCAGGCTTTTTGATTGCAGTTGATGATCCAATCCTCTGACTCAGGAGCGCATGCACAGACTCCTCCTGGCGTGCGCGCACACACACACACACACACACACACATACACACACACACACACACACACACACACACAGCACGCATGTAATAAGAGTGTGCTGTGCCTCTACAGGGAAACGACCACTCACAGCGATGTTACCCTTTTACTGCACGTTGCGGATCAGGGGACTAATCTAAAGCCAGTTTACTGCCCTCTGTACACTCACTCTCTGCATGTAAAGCATGCAGCCTTATTTGTTTGGGAGGGTCTCGTTTTACAGTGATTTACAGCTGGGTGGGGAGCTGTGGAGGGGGAGGATGGAGGAGGAGAGACTGTGGAGGGGGAGAGACTCTAGAGGAGGAGGTTGGTTAAGGAGAGACTGTGGAGGAGAAGAGGTGGAGGAAAGGACGGAGGAGGAGAGATTGTGGAGAGGAGGATGGAGGAGAAGCGGTGGAGGGGAGGATGAAGGAGGAGAAGCTGTGGAGGAGGAGGACAGTGCAGGAGAAGCGGTGGAGGGGAAGCCGGAGGAGAAGAGGCTGTGGAGAGGGAGGACGGTGGAGGAGAGGCTGCGGAGAGGGAGGACAGTGGAGGAGAGGCTGCGGAGAGGGAGGACGGTGGAGGAGAGGCTTTGGAGGGGTGGGACGGTGGAGGAGAGGCTGCGGAGAGGGAGGACGGTGGAGGAGAGGTTGTGGAGGGAGAGGACGGTGGAGGAGAGGCTGTGGAGAGGGTGGACGGAGGGGGGTTGTGAAATAGAGGTTCTGCCGCGCTATTAAATCCATTGTATTACAGGGGCCCTTCTGGGTCCATGGCGAAATGAGTACTGGAGGTCTCAGAGCAATTTTGCGGGGCTCGGACGCAGTGTGTGAGGGCTGTCCTCCAGCCTGAGTGTGTATGAGGGGGTCCTGACAGCACGCAGCAACTCTGACACACAGCCACGGGCTCCCACCTCCCGTTTATGCAACACAGAGCTGCTAGAGCTGAGCCAAGGCTGCGCCAAGCACTGCAGAAACACTGGAACTCAGTCAGAGTGGGTTAGAAAATATTTACCCCCAAAAGCCAAGCAGAAAACTCCCTCACAAACGTCATTGGTCTGACAACCATCAGCACATTCCACTAAATACATTTTTGACATACAAGTAGAAAGTATTGATTTTAAAAACAAAATTGTGCTTTTTAGAGCAATTTGACTAGACCAGATATAGCAAATATAGATTTCAGTCCAGTGCATGAAAACTGTTTATTTTAGTCCAAAGAAAATTGAAAGCCAAAGATTTCACTAAAGGGTTTTAATTTTGTCTCAGCAGCAACTGCAATTTATGAGGTCAGTGTGTGCTGGTGCTTACTAAAACAAAAAAGAGGCACAAAATTACAGCAAGGTGAAGTGGGCAAATCTGATGTAGGCTTCTTCTTCACCAGCGTATTATTCAAAATGTTCAGGTCCACCTTAAATTGTTACCCCCTTAAGTGGTTACAGTCTTAGTCTTCAGTAACAGAGAAACCAGAGGAACCAGGACTAAAGCAGAGTTGAGCCAGACCTGATTCTTATCCAGTTAAAGAAGTCCAGTATTGTACCAGTCTCTCTGATTGGAGCAGAAGGTCAACGCAGCAGTGAGTCCCAGTGTAGACTGCTGTTGTCATGGTGATCACTTTGCAAACGGGAATGTTGACTAAGGCTGTTAACACACAACTATAAGCATTTCATTTTTCTTACCCTCTAATGAACGGTAGGCTGCTTGAATGAGGGGAGGACACTGCCTGTAAAGTCTAGTTGGAAAGTTTTTCTCATTATTGTATACTCATGTTTCAGCACCAGATTGCTGAGGAAGAGTCTGAGGATCTGTTGACCCTTTCCAGCTGGCCCATTCAAATTAGGAAAGAAAATCTTTAGCTTCAACCATTTCTGTTGTAACTAATGTCTATTCATTCTATTGAGCATTTATAAATTCTGGCACTGATGTTGGATGAGAAGACGTGGCTTGACATCTCTGTTCCAGTTCATCACAAAGATGTTGGATGAGGTTGAGGTCAGGGCTCTGTGAGGGCCAGTCAAGTTCTTCCACACCCAAATCATCCAACCATGTCCTTGATGTTGAGTGTCTTGAATGTGTGCTGAAGCATTAATTTGCACCATAAGGCTGACCATTTGTAAAGACACTGCATTTTTACTGTAACTTGATCAAAGGAGAGACCTGGTCAATGAGCTGAGGTAAGACAGTTTTATACCGTTATATTACTATGCCTAGTTCCTTTTCTGTTATAAATTATAAATGTGCTAACTTGCCTTTGCAGTTGAGAGATGTGTGCCAGTTTAGTCACACTGTAGCCCACAACTGAATCAAGCATCTAAATAAGAAATCTACAGCGATTAAGATTTGATCAAATAACTTTTTAGCCCTATTCAAACTACTTAATTTATTATACTGAATTCATTTTTCATGAATATTGTCCTCCAACATGGATTGATGGTTGGGCTAAACTAACAATTGCTGTAATAAGTCAGTACATTAATAACAATTGAAGGTTCAATATATATTTTTGTTTATTTTCATAATTTACTTGATGTCTTAATACAGTTTCATAGGTTTAAAATGCACAATAACTATGAATCACACTCATTACTAAATTTACTATATCCTCTGTTTTGTTTTGTTTTTCTGCTAAGTAGCTTACAAAATATGTTATACAGTCAAGTTTTTCCTCCATATTGCATTGAAATAAGTGTGAGTGTGAGAATAAAACAATATTCAAAGTATAACAAAGTACAGTACAGTCTTTTAAGACTGGTAATTAGATTCAAATAGCCACACACACACACTGCCTCTTTTTAAAGAACTGATTCTCCTGGTTTAAATATGTGTATATGTTGTATTTGCTATGCATCGGTATGTGTCGGTGCACATTAGTTTAAAAAAAAGATTGATTATTCTGGTCAGACAGGAAAGCGTTAAAAGAGAAGTTTTCTTTTTTCGTGTATTTTTTATGCTCACACAGAGAGTAAGAAACGTTTCATATTATGAGAGTTTTGTCCCAAATGTGCACTGATTGTGATCTGAATGAGGAGACTCATCATATTGCAGACCAGCAAAATTTTCTCACAAACCATAGTTCCTATCTCATGCTTTCCAGCTTCGTTGTGAATCGTTTGATTAGAAGCGCTGTTAAGAGTGCAGCTGCAGAGGAAATTGATAAAGATTTTGTCTTCTGTTATGGATGAACCTTTTGAGAGAGGCCACTCTTTAGAGTCATTTCATTATGGCCTGCAAAAGAAAACAGAGTGAATGGACATGGATGCTGACTCTGCAGCTATTAGCATATCTCAGAATGGTCTGACTTTGTGAATAATGACTCATACAAATGAATAGATTCTTTCATTCTAGGTTCAATATGCTTGAGGATTATAGATTTTCTCAGCCATCATTGGAAACCTATGCAGTGCCCTAAATCTTTGCACAACTTATTCATGAAACCATTTATTATGGACTTGCCGAAGCTGTTCCTGCCCCTGGATGATCTACATGGTGTCAGTCCACACTCATATTTACAGAATCCAGACACTGTAACCACTGCTGCAGTATTTCATTACAGTAATGCGGAGAAAAAAGCAGTACATATTGCAAGATGCCAGGGCCAAAATACATAGCTTATGCATGTACAGCTTTTTTTGGCGCATGAGCTTGTTTTTCACTGAAATGCAAACTCAGTTTCTGGAGTGTGACCAGATTTTTGCAGAGAGGGTGTAATCATGCAATATGGTGTGGTGATGATCACTGAGCAATTGTGTTTATCTGGCTGACCACAGCTCTGTCTCCTTCTCTCTCTCACTCTCCCACACTGGCCAATTAAAAATACCAAGTATTAAGTTGAGGGTGCCAGTAATTTTGTGTAGGGCATTTTTGCCGTTTTATGTGGAGAGTATCACATTTGGGGGGTTTGGGGTTTTTTGTGTCCTTCCAGTGCCAGCAAAAGAAATGAACATGACCAAAGCATTTGTAACATTTGCAACAATTTCCTGGGACAAGTGGTGCGTTTTCTGATATAAATACAGGGTTGACTGTGTGTGTGTGGGAGAAATCTCACATTACTCAAAGGCTGGGCTCTGCAGCTACAAACAGATGAATAAGTAAAAAATGATTTAGGATATTGCTATGCCAAACCAAAAGTCCTGAAAATGAACTTTTTAAGACACATAAAACTATTCAAAGGAAATAATTGGGTTTGAAGGAGGGCACAATACTTGATAGTCATACATTTCTAAGCATATTACTTCTTTCTAAAGACTGATATGTTTCAGTTTTATATGCATTTTAAGTTGAACTCTCTAATAATTATCACAAAATATAAAAATGCATTTATTTCTGATTCCCATTCATCTTCGCTACAGACATGTGATGCATGTGCATTTCAGTCCTACATATAATAATGCAAGTTCAAGAGAAAAAACTTTGGGACCACAACATTTTCAGAATAATGAAAGGATGCTACTTCTATGGCAGCAAGCTTTAAACAAACATGTGCCATAAATCACAAAGGTGGGTTTGGCAGGAAAAGGAGGATGGTCACGCAGGCCACGACTCTGTCAAGTATAGTTATGGCTTCATGATGTTATAAAGCCCATAGGACCTTGTTAGGATAAATGACATCTTGACATCTGGCTATCTCTGCCAGAAAGCTCTTCCAGCAGAACCCTGATCCAAAACTTCCCTCCAGATGTACACAAAAATGGGCTCAGTGAACTTATCCCCAGACCCGGACTGTGCTAGTGTTAACTGAGAAGATCACAAGCGAGGGCCAAGTTCTCAGTGTCTCTGGATTTGTCCTACACGAAAGAATGACCTCAGATTTGTTTTCTCCAACCTCTTCAAGCATTTTAGGGGAAGTATTATATTCAGGCTTCAACAGTTGTTTATTTTGGAATGGATTTCATAAACAGAATGTTAACCGGCAGTATTGTCAATCAATGTCTGGGGTCATAATTTAAGATGAACTGAAGCAAAAAAGTGAACGGATGCCATTTTACAGCCCATTATTTTCTACTGAGTGCAGTCTGTTAACAGCAAATGACTGTTACTGTCAAATTCCATTGCTTTTTCCCAGATATAATCTTTCAGTGCAGTGGGGAACTGGTGGTGCTTGACCTGAGCTGCAGTAGGAAAACTCCTTATTATGACACATAGTACAATACTGTTCCATCTCATGCTCTCTATAAATGATGACATTATTAAAGCATTTGTTGCTGATGCTTATATCATGTGAATTGTCTTTTCACAGCCCACTAACCTGTGTTGTTTTCACTGCAGCGCAGTGTTGTGCAGGTGATGTAATGCACACACAAATGAATAACTTCATCTTCCTGACTTTCTCATAGCCTGCCCTGTCTGAGGAGTTCTTACTCCATGCCCTGGTTGCAAGCAAACACTTCACTGAGGCGCGCACACACACACACACGCACACGCACGCACGCACGCACACACACATGCACACGCACACACAGCTTTCGGCAACATATTCATGTTCCCCAATTTCCTTTGGCAGCCTAACACAGTCAGTGAACACAGATCACAATGGAATGGGGTGACAAGGACTCTCTGTGTTTAGGATCAAGAGTCAGCAATGCAAAACTAAGCTGAAAGCTCAACAAAAATACATGTATTACAATTAATTCATGAGACAAAACTTCCTGACACCAGAGATCTGCCCAGAATTCAGCTGCAGCAACTGGACATATGTTCAAATGTAGGCTTGTGATGTTTGTTCTATGTAATAAGATTTACAAATTTGGCCAGTGAGGACATTTGGGCTGCATCCGAAATTGCATACTACTTGAGTAGGTACTACATTTGAATTAGAATGTACTGCTCTACTGTTAAAACAGTATGTTCTATATAGTATGAATGAGGGTAGTATGAATGGAATTCAGACGTACTACATCTGCTGTGTTGATGTTGTCACGTGTCATGTGTCGTCACAACAGCGTGTTATCTTTTACCTTTACAGACGGCATTTTCTCACAAGTGTAATTTAACCACAATGAATGTGTAATTTAACGTTTTCTTTAAGGTACTTACACTTGAAAAGAGCCGCATCTCCGTTTTGGGCCATTTTTCGAATATGACGTCGCCTCTCCCGCTGCCTTATGGGATAGTGCAGTGCCCATCGAATGCCTACTACAGAATTTGGCTGGAAGCAGTAGGTCATCCGGGAACTTCTCGCCTACTGTTTTTCGAATACTATGAATTCGGACATACTACTCGCCTCGCGTACTGCTTTCACAAACTATATAGTAGGGAAGTATGCGATTTCGGACCCAGCCCTAATTTGTCTTAACAGAAATGTCCCTCAACCCCATTCTCTCACCCAATAAGGGAATATTATTTTGTTTTCAGTTCGTTTCAAAAACCTACCTAAACTTTTTTGTTCGCTGTTTTGTATTTTGTCCCTTGGCCCACCACAAACACAATAGAAACACAAAGTCTATATTACAGATTTTCCTTTTTGGTTTTTAACATGAAGCTTTCATTCATAGCTCCAATTCATATTTTATTAGATTCAGAACATAAATGCGTATTCATATTATTTTTGCCAAATCAGTTGCATGCATGTTTACTGGTTCTGAATTTGTTATTGTATTGAAAGACTTTACTTGCAAATTAGTTTACTACAACCCCTAAAATAATTAGCATTAACCAAGAAATTGCCCACAAACTTTATAACAAATGCACACATGACTGGTGAGACAGGCCAGGACTCTGAGACAGGCTCTCAAACGTGTCCTCTGTGATCCCATTTTTTTAAAGTCTCCTCTATTTGTATGGCTCAGCCCACAGCCTGGAGGTGACAGTCAGTGTTTGTACACAAACACAGACACGCAGGAGAATTTAGGTGAAATGAGTAGTGACCGAAACATTTTCAGTGAAGCCGTGAGACTGGAATCCACAATTCTCTGTAAATGGCAGCAAAAGGAGAGATGAAAGAACGAGGCTGCACACGCCCCAGCTTCCAGCAGATGCTTTCATGACCAGCTCTCTGCTCGGCCGTCAGCCATTTTTTGTCACTCTCTCACCACTTGACATTTGCAGAGGAACTGACAAGACAGAAGCTATCAGGCAAATAATAGGCTCTTTGTCAAACCAGGTGGCATTGGGGCTAACTAACACATCACAAGCTGGAGAGGAGATGGGCTCAGCCAAGTGCAGCGCATCATCCCACTCTGTTGGTGACACCTGTGGAACCGAGTAAGGAACTCCCCTGAGATAATGGAAGGAGAGAAAGGGAGAGTTCAAGATGCCTCTGCCAGAGTCAATACATATGCATGCATTCAGGTTCTATAAATGTTGAAAAGCTTGTTTCTTCCCATGGCACAATCTCGGCAGATGGGCTTCTCGGAAACAGATCGCTGCTTTATTTGACTTTCCAAATTGAACTGTCAGAAATATTTCAGCCTTTGAAAGTGATCTGCATACCCCCATGCTTATGAAAACTCAAGAGTGTGGCCTCTGAGCAACTCCATTTTTGCAAGTACGGAACAGTTGGACACCAACCTTAATGGGCCCTTTGATACAGCAGGATTGAGGCAAGCCTGCTGTTCTCCAGATGTGGCGCTCCAAACTCCAAACTCATCAATTAACCTGTAGGGACAAAACAGAGCTGGAGGTAAGAAGAAAAAAGGCCTAATGTGCTCAGAGTGACAGCCATGTCTCTGCCCGCCTCTATTCTCTCAGTCTCCAGCACTGATCAGGACAGGACTGAAGCAGAAGCAGAGTTATTTTGAAATGTCATGCCCCGTATAAAAAAAAAATGGCTTTGCTATTACCACAGTTGGGAATGTTATATATTCTGTGCAACAATGGAAACGATTAAAAAGCAATAGACCCAGTGATGGATTGGCCTTTGTGTGAGTGGGAAAAGTGCACTGCCATACAAGTGGTGGTTGAACGTCACAATGGCTGTCAAGCAGCTGGGGACAGATAGACAGTTCCACCCACCTCTCTCTAAGGCAGAGGAAAGAGAGACCATTTCCTTTCTATCCCTGGCACAACCTACAGCAATGACTTCCATTTATGGTCCTGAATTATCTTTGCCCTGCACATTTTAGTGTTTAGTGTCTTCTCATCCAATTAATCAACTAACAAACAATTCTCTCTGTATTAGAAATGGAAAAAATCTGCAGTAACAAGCTTGGGAACCATTGACATAGGGCACAGAGGATATGTGCTGGACTATTTTATACAAGAAAACAAAATGGCTCAGTGCTTGGTCTTGTCTTTCTGTTGCTCTTTGGCAGCACAGGAAAAGACCAAGGAGTCTTGTGGACCTCAACAGGGCTGTGGTGTGTAGATGTATAGAGGAGACATCTGTTTCCGTACTTTAGGGCAGGTCAAATTACACCTGCAAGGTTGAACAGCCCCATGATGTCCTGAACCATGGGCATCTCCAGCATCTCTTTGAATGGAAAAGAGGCATCAGGTGCTGGCAAGCAGGGGGGAAAGTCAGGGCTGCAGTAATGGAGGAGAGGTCAGGGTGGGAGGGCGACGTCTTGCCACTCTGCACACAGCTTGTTGTTTGCATGCCCCCACTTTCATTTGCATATTGATTCAGTCGTTCAGTCAAGCCGAAATCGTAGTCCCTTGCTGAAACGTTTTCTCAGCATTTTTCAGCTTCATCTACTTCATGACTCTCTCCGGGTTAGAGGAAAATTACTCTGGTTTCCATTAAAATTCAAAATAATTTTAACAGCGTTCCTAAGTGCGGACTGTCTGCAGCCCTCAAATCTCCATATTAGTGTGTAGATAGAGAACGGTTGAAACACATGCTGCATCATTAGTGGCAGAGGAGCTTCATTGAAAATTCATTTGATCTTTTCTGGGATGTTTTTGTCAAATTAATATTTGCAGACTGTGATTTAAATCAAGCAGGCAAATGCATTTCACTATCTTCGTCTTCCTTATCTATCATTAGAAAATATTATTTTCTCAATCAGAACATTCGAGAAGTAATAAAAGCAATAGGAAAGTAAAAACAGGGAGCAACATATTCAGAAAGGGAAAACAGAATTGCAGTATACACCCCGCTGCCTCTTCACTTGGACAGTTTTATTAAAGCCTCAGGATTTTCATTCCAAACGCACTATGTGTGGTTCTCCTTTTAGGCTGACAGATGGTTGTACTGTATCACACGCATACTGTGCCACCACTCCCTGAAACAGACCCAATTCTCAGCAAAGATGTGAATTAAAAGTGGCTGGAGATCACCCAAGCATAGAACACATGAAATGTGGCTTGAGGATCACTTAAACATAGAGCTGTTCAAAAGAGTAGGTCCCAACATTTGTCCAGTGTTATTTTACTGCCAACCATATGCATTTCTTTGGCTTTCACCACTTTTTGCTTCTTCCAGAAGTCTGTCTAAGGAAGCTGTGGAGCTGTTAGAAACTCTCTATCACTGGAGCAGAATTACACCTAAACATCTCCATTCCGTACCTTGGGCTCCCTGGTATGTGTGGTGTGCTGAGAATCCTGCAGGAGCTGAATTTGCAGCGCTGACCATGGCAGAGGAGGCCTGTCACTATCTGATTACCACTCATCGCCCTCCCGCCCAGCCACCCCAACCATGGGGAGGTGAGGAGCTTTTATTAACACCTCGGTCTGCCACCTCGATCGTCACGGACGGCCCGCAGACAGCGGGGCCTGGCTGCTAATTCTATATAGATCGGCAGTAATTTGTTAACAGCGAGGCGACGGGAAGGCAGAGGGGAAAGCAATCCTCTCTTCTGATGGTTCTATTTTCTCCCCAGTCAGCCTCCCCTCACTCTCGTGTACTCAGGCAATCTCCAGGCTGAGTGCCCTGCAGGATTTAAAGGCAGCCATATTGGAGAACATAATGGCTCTTGATCAAACCACTGCAATCACCCCCACCCCCCACCCAATGCTGCATTTCACCTGCTTTGATTTCCCTTAGACTGGCTCGCCCTCACACAGGGCCCCCTTCAAAGGAAACGCTGAACCAGAACTTGGTCTCACTTCAGTGTTTCCCATAAGTCATCTATGACATGCTAACATTGTTGTTGGTGCAGTCAATAAGACAGCACTAAACACAATTCTGTAAGAGATAGGGGGGTGGGGTGTTCAGTGTTGCCCACTATTCAAAGTCCGGGTTGTGAACAGACCTCTGTGGACTACAAACAATAAAAGCATTATCTTAAATAACTATAATGAAAAATGTAGATTTAAAAGATTAACAGTCGAACAGTAAAACATTTATAGCACATATGGCCCAAGTTCTCCTCTCCAAAATAGTTCATAGGAGAAGGCAAAACACCCTTTACTTTTCATGTAAGATCATGAAAAAGTAAATAATTGGTTTATCATGAAAATCCTACACCATTTGAAGGATGGCTTCTGTGCATAATTGGTGTATATTTTACCTGCTCATCATCTAGTATAAATAACGATTGCAAAGGAATATGATACATATATGTTTTCTAACTAAAGGTACCTCAATAACAGTGTTTGGTACATTTTCTGAGTGCAGTCTAAATAAACATTTGTAGCTACAACACATCTAACCAATGTTACTTCTATTAATGCTTGTTTGTTTATATATATATATATAAGTATATATATATGTATATATATATATATATATATATATATATATATGTATATATATGTATATATATATATATATATATGTATATATATATATATAATCTCTCTCTCTCTAT
>JBBPDB010000140.1:9659121-9678413 GCA_037974465.1 Brachypetersius altus
AGGGAAAGTAATCGAAATAATCAACCTGGAAACATTTGATCGATTATAGGTTCTGAATGTCGATTTCGATTACTTTTCGATTAATTGCCCAGCCCTAATTAGCATAACATTTATATCAGGACCAGCGCTTCATTCACTCCCTAAGCTGCTGCACTGAGCACTCACACTGTATCTTGTAGTCTGGAGGGAGCAGTCTAATGTGCGACAGCGGGATTCGGCCAGTGTCCCCATCGTCAAACTCCACTGTGATCAAATCATCCACCTCGTCCATGTCGGGGCTCCCTGGAGACACAGAACAGGGAGTGAGACTGATGTGCAAGAATATATATCATCACAATTTACATTTCTACTGAGTGAGATGGCAAATCCTCCCATGCAAATGGCCGTCAAAATGCGAAAACCACCAATTTCTCAACTGTGTCTTGCAGGCCGCTGCGCTGCATACAGGGCCCTTTTTATTCTCATCAGCTGACAGCAGCAGTAGCCGCGGCCTCCCTTTAAGAGTTTTTTTGACAAGCTTCCAGCTCCCTCCTGCCTTAGTGGGAGGGAAAATAAATAATAATAGAAGCTGAGGGCTACATGAAGCTAACCACATCATTCTTCATCCCCTGGCCCCTGCACTTCCCCACCTCCTCTGGCAGGCCTGCTGGCCTTGGCTAAAAGCTTTGGATTAAAGGAAATTAAACAAGCTTTTGGCCTGAAAGGTTAGCTATACAGAGGACAGTGAAGATTTGTGCTTTTTTTTCCACCTGAGAAAGGTTCAGTTAGAGAGCGAGAGCATGAAAGAGACAGAGAGAGAGTGAGAGAGAGAGAGATACCTTACCTCTGACAACAGTGCCAGGGTAGAGGCAGCGGTACTGCTGGCTCCAATAGGCTGCAATCCTTGTCCCCTGGGGCAGGTACCTCACAGAGGGGGGCTTTACATCGATAATCTAGAGGACGGGGGCAGGGCAAGCAAAAGGGAAAATTAAATCAAGACATCTGTACATTCTGCAAGCTCTGCTGTATGTGTTAATCTATATGCAATGCACAGGTACTACTGTCTCTTCTAATGCACAATTGAATGACTCATATCACATTTTGGCAACAGAACATTTCTCTTTTGTATATAATCCATCTGAGAGCGTGCTATGGCCGGGGTTGCTTTTGGCTGAGCTTCTGCTTTCTACGGCCCATTAGGAAGGAGAGTTAGTAGGTGAGAGCCCTCGATGCCTAAACCAACAGTCAGAATTAGTGGAGCAAAACATGCCCTTAGCATAGCGGGAGTGGAAGGTGCTAAAGAGGTCCTATGTTAGAGCATGTCCAGGGCCTGTTAGCAGAGGCAGAGAGAGCGTGCCCCCGGCCATGCTGCTGTGTGCTACGATGTGCACGGGTCTCATTAGCAAGTCGAGAGGACAGTGTGTAGAAGTACTGACCGCCTCCTGCAGCAGCTGCTCCAGGCAGTAGATGTGAGGCCTGTTCCCCCGCTCGCCTTCAACCACCACGCTGTATCTGCAAGACACGAAATGCTGTCATTAGCACACAACCTGACAGCCCCGGCCTGACAGCCGAGATACTGCTGAGTGACCTGCTCCAGTGAGAGAGAGACACAGAGAGAGAGAGAGAGAGAATACTCACAGGTACAGACAAGACACAGACCCCTACAGGGCTTCCAACTAAGAGTACACTTTAAGAAAGTTTTGAAACACCTGAGTAAGCGCGCACACACACACACACACACACACACACACACACACAGACACACACACACACACACACACACACACTTAAAATAGCCTTAGAAAGAATGGTCACATATTCCACTACCCTGCAAAATATTAACACTCCAGTATATCAGCATAAAAATAAACCAGTTGACAGAAATAGGCCACATGTAGAACGATGCATAAGGGGAGGGAAAAAAACAAACAAAAAAAAGTGTTGTGTGTCAGAGGGATGGACAGGACTAGAGTGTGAAAGGCTGGGAAAGCTGGAGTTGTGGGAGTCCTAACATGAAGACAGGGCTCCTCAGAGGAACAGACAGACAGGATTTTGAGCTGCCTTTTATTCACCCTGCACCCAAAGGCTTTCTCCACTGCTTTCTTTTTTTTTTTTAAATTGTTGCCTTATAAGTTTATCTTGTTTATGATTATTTCATTTATTTTGATTAAGGAGTCAGGTGTGGTGGGTGAGGCAATGTTCAAGCTTTTCTTTTTTCTATCATCACAGCACCTGAAAGAATCAGAAGAAGCACTGGCCCAAGAAAAATCACAATAAAATGAAAAAGCTGCTAATCTCCCTGACTAATATGATGGATCTAAAGTCAGATGACTTTTAGACAAACAACATATTTTTTTGGTTGGACGCACCCTGCGTTATTTATGCCAACAAAAAAAAAAGCACACCCTGATGGTCAGATGTTTGACCTGCTCTCATCTGGATGCATGAGGGGGCCTGCAGCTCCAGCGTGGGCACAAAGCCAGCTGTCAGGCATGTCCGTCAGAGTGGCAGCCCTATTACTGAGACACAGGCCTACGAGACGATCTGGGAGCCCCTCCTCCTCAAACACTTCCTCGAGCCTGGCCCTGACACACTTGCGAGCAGCAGACTCTCCTGAGAGGCAGCCTGAGGGGGTGGGATGCTGTTGGGAACAGCCCATCGCCCGTGTCTGGAGGCTTCGCTTAAATTCACACCAGCTGCTCCCTGACTGGAGAGGGTGTCTGATTGGGTTTGAGATGCCACTACCAGGGTTAAAGACTTCACTGAGAACAGTCATGTGTTGGTGCAAAATGCTATTTGCTGTATACAGTTACCACATACACAGAAATCTTTGATCACGAGGAAAACCATGGACCAGAACTTGCATTCTTAAGGAAGGTGATAATTCCTGTTTTCACACATTGGCCCAGAGTACATAAAAAAGGACGTCACTGACGGGTGAAGAGAAAGCTTTGAATTATTTTTCATATTAATAATAGTTTCCAGCTGGTACTGTGGACAGCATTGCTTTTACGACACGTGACAACGGCCTGTCAGTCTTTTTGGCTCATAATGCACAAGCTTGGTTAAAGTGGTGGCTTCAGGGAAACATGGCCACTTCTCTTCTGCCCTTCTGAATTCCAGTCCTAATTCAACACTGATCACTTGTGGCTATGGATATGGCCATGCCTGGAGACACAGAGGCCCTCCACGGTGTAATGAAGTGAAGGAGTGTGGGGGTGCAGTTTGTCCACACCTACTGTGGCTAACGGTACTGTGGACAGGCACAGGCATATAAACAGCAGCCCCTCTCACACACATCTGATGGTTTTTGTGTGGACTTTCAAACTCGTTTAAGGAGTCGTGTAGCACACGCTGTTACAGAGCGGAACAACATGCGATCTGTTCCAGGTGGCTCCTCTGCATCTTGCTCTACAGATAGTCAGGATTTAAACCAGTTCCGCTGTTGTACCAACCATACTCCTTGAAAAACGTGACTGAAGGTCTGCGATTCAAACGCAGTTGTGCACACCTTCCACAGCAGGGAGGGGGATATTTTTAGCATCAGCACAGTGTGTGTGTGCGTGCATGTGTGTGGAAGCGAGAGAGTACTAAATGTATTATCTCCTCTTAAACACCAAAAGAACCAATTAAAAGAGTTTATGAGTTAATTCTTAATATCATTCTTATTACAAACATCTGTTCATTACAAGGAAAAACTAAGAGCTGCAGGTAGAGCAGCCTACAGTTATAGATGAGTGAAAGGAAGGGGACTTGATTTTCCAGTCAAGACAACATATTCTCAGTAAGACTTTCTAACTACAACTACAATGATGATAACAATTATAAGAACAATAATAACAATAAACAATAATTATAAATAAACAACCAAGGCAAATTACCGCTTTAAGGGGGCCTGACAAATATTCAGTGGGCATTATTCTTAAAATGATTCTCAATAACAATACTGTCAGATTTTAAAACTACTAGCTAAAATCATCCAGTTCCGTTCTCTGTGTTCTTTCCACATACATTTGCATAAACATTTAATCTGACCAGGAAAGCACTGTACTGTTTACAAAATAAGCAAGAAATGAAATATAATACAGGGCACTGCGTTTTATGATTGAGAGTTAAAGTGGAGTCCTAGGAGTCACTGAATTAGTAATGGAGTAATCTAATGACTGTTCTCACAATTAAGTTATCTTATACATGCAGTTCATAACAGTACAAATGTATTGTATTCAATGCAAAAACAATCCTGCTGGTGTGGGTTTTTTTCTTTTAGTGAAGCTTAGAAAAAGCTCCTTCAGAGCCAATAGCTCCCCCTGCTAAACACGGCTGCAGAATGAGCCAATTCACTGAGAACTTTAATTCTTGTTGGATTTTGTTTAGTAACTGTAACAGGCCAAAATGTACTCTGCCTTGTTTCGACTCAAGGAATGGGTACAGTAACCTGTTTACTTTAAAATCCATCACTTAGCAAGTATATAGACTTTGTTCTATCCCTCCCCATCTCTTTTAATCTCAAAACAAAAGGTAGGAGAGGAACAGAAAACAAGAACAGCAGAGGTGAAGTGGGGGTGGTGGTTTCTTACATGTCAGGTGAATGGACGGTGTTGACATGGCCTGCATAGAGCAGCTTGTCATCCATGGGGATGAGCACGCGCAGTCCATCCTGCAGCTCATCTTTGTCTATTACACAGTTCCGAGGGGCTGTGCAGAGAGAGACACAAAAGATAAGCAAAACTGCATTTATGTACTAAAGGGTAATTAGTCAGCCAAATGCTGTCATCCTAGTCAAGTGCCAACTATGAGGTAAACTGCAGGTGCAATAACATTCATCAATGCATATTACCATATGAATGCAATCAAGCTAAATCAATTGTCGGATTTTTAATGCTGGATTAAGACGAGCTAGAGCGTGAAATGACTCGTCTCCTGTCACTCAGTCATTTGTTTTTTAACGGTAACACGCAGGCAAGAAAAGGAAGGCTGATTTAGTCATAAAACAGCAATTAAAAACGGGAGTGTGTTGATGAGAAGAGCTGCTGACGACGAGGGTGGGTGAACTGAGGGTTGTTGAGAGGGAGTGTGCATGAGTTTACCAGGAGTGCAGGGTCTTTCGGGCTGACTGCTGGGAGGAGGGTTTTCATCCTCAGAGAAGCTGCTGTCCTGGTTGGGCTCAAAGTCCTCATCGGCTGCCATGCTCTCCATCAGTTTACTAACGGCGCCACCCTTTCCTCGAGCCTGCTGGGGGAATTAAAGCACACATATCACTTGGCCCTTGAAAAAATGTCCCGCTAGGTACTGGGTTTTATCAAGGCGTATTTAACTTTTATCATAATTGACTTTATTAAACCAAATCAAATTCTGTTTGTTAAGGTTATTTGGCTCATCGTTCTCAATTCACCAAATTAGCAACATTAGCTTGTGTCGGTTACACAACTACAGAGCAGTAATGAGCACAAATGCAGTAAAGAAGACTTTACACATAAGAGCAACTTGAAACAAAAAGTATGTATTCAGGACTATTAAATTAATATTATCCATGCATACTTTCAGAGTGTCATGGTATGTACATACTAAAAATGCAGTCATTTGCAATAGCTATACTATTTGACAGCCTAGCATATCTTACTTATATTGGACTCTTTTTTTTTTTTTAAAACTAACATTGTTTGAAGTGCACTCACAACTGCACTTATCTACGACAATCCAAACATGGGATTGGCAAATACTCAATGCTTACGGTCTCAAATCAGGATTGGGGAAAAACTTGATCAGCACATCCCTGAGCATTGAAAACCTGAAAACCCATGCGTCTCTCGTCTAATCCACGCACTTGTGTGGTGAGAATTGATTCAGTGAAACCCATTTAGATGAGTGACAAGCTCGACGCACCAGACACAGGGTTCTCCATTTCAAAATGGCACAACACCCAGGGGAAACCCCTGCCCCTCAGGATGCCATATCAGAACATGTGATTTATACATAAAACGAGGCAAGAGTGACTCTGGTGAAATTTAAAATGCAGTCCACATTTCTCTCACACACAAAAGAAAATAAATGCCTATAGAAATAGATAAATGAGGCAGTGGGGCAGGGAAATGGATGGAGGGAGACATCTTTTAGTTCATTCTGCTCCCCTCCCACTGAGTGTGCTGTCTAATTAGGGTTGCTGTTCTCTCTCTCTCTCTCTCTCTCTCCCAGTCTCTGTGCAGTGGGTATTCAGAGCAGTGCTGTCTCATTCAAATGCATGGCTTTTCCCAGCGGTCTGCAGGATGGGGCCTACAGCCTGCCAGGTAAAATTATTCTAATCCCTTTCAGTTTCCCTCTCCCAGGCCTGACTGTCTCTCCCTTTCTTTCTCCTTCTCTCTAGACCCTCACCAACAGCACAGAGTGCCTCATGAAATGGCTGCTCTTTACACCTCCCCCTCTTTCAAATATTTATCATCTGGCCTCTTGTCTTTGCACTGTAAAAAAAAAAAGGATCACTAATGCTGCATGAATCATATGTTATAGGGTAATGCATCAAGGCCAGTTCCATTAAGGGATTTCAGAACTTAATCTTGATAGTGGGGTCTAACAGCAAAAGGAAAAGAGTGGAGTCTTTATAATCATTAGCATGTTATTATTGATGAAATGTAGGCAGCGCTTACCTCTCGGGCTTTTGGCTTGATCTTGCTTTTGCGACCTGGGCTAACAGGGGGTGCTGTGCTGCTCTCTAAGGGAGTACTGGAAAATTGGGCCAAGGGCAGATGCAGGGGGCTGTCCTTTAACCTCTTTTTCTGCAACAAACACCCAAGAGACAAAAGTGAGTCACTAGCATACACTAAGCAAAAGCTTTCACATAAGTACATGACAAGACACAAGCAAGAGTTATTCCCAGACAAACCAGCCCATCACGGAGTAACGGAAGGGGAAATAAACATTAATAGACAACTGGCCCTATTTACAACACTATAAAAAGGCTGAAGGAGGATGTGGAGGGAGGGACAGCGATAGCTGGTAATTGCAGCCTGGTAAGCTCCAGTCATCCTTTCACATCCAACAACATGACATTCGCAGCAGGAAGTTTTCCCCTGTTCTACAAATGCAGTGGGACACCTGCTGCCATACAGCAATGTGGGCTGCCAAGCAGGGCTCAACATGCATTATTAAGTCAGCACCCACCTTTCCCAGGGCTTTTGCATCTTTGGCCTTAGGCAATTCCTTGGAGCATGGTGGAGAGGTTTTGGGACCACGGGCCACTTTGGGTGTAGTTGGTTTAGTGGGGGAGCTGGGAATAGCCTGGGCTGCATCATGGAGAAAGATGCGTTCACTTCTGCGACGAGTCCAACGCTCTTCATCACTGCCATCAGCTGGGAAGTCCAAGCTGAGCTCAACTATGGGCTTGGGCTTCTTGGGTTTGCGGCCACGTTTACTGGGGTTGGAGTCCTCACGCAGTACGCTGGCCGGCGGCAGCAGTGGGAGTTCTGGAGTGGACCTCTTGCCGTGCAGAAGTGATGGGAACTTCCGGATCTTGTTGTCGCTTTCTGAGTCAGTGAACTCAAACTCTGCACCTTTAGACAAGGAAGCAACAATCAATATTACCACCAATAGATCATCCTAAAGCCCTGTTGCAGCTGGATTAGTTTAACCTGGTGTGGTTCCGAGAAGCTCCTCGCAAGATACTTGGCTTTAATCAAGTATAAATCTGCAATGTCCATGATCCGCTAAGTAGTAATGCTGAAATCCGAAAATTAAAAAAACCCAGTATTCCCTACTAACAGTATCCCTCTTTGGATTAACTTCACACTAATGTAACAACTAAATGTGACATAGACAACGTTACTTCTTTTTACGTGACCGGAAGGCTAACCCCTAAAAGAGCTTGACGTATCACAGCACCTTTATTCCAAAATTCAAATCAGTGCTGCTGTACTCTGCAACTAATTATTATCGGCTAATAAGAAGGTAAAGGAAAATGAACATCAGTGTGAACAATATATCTATGATACTTCAAACTGGACTATTTGAGATAAATTGGGAAAGTTACACAGAATTTATTCTGTATGCATCAGCCAGTCTAATCCCTCACAAAGTACATTAATAGACCTCCTTTGATAAAAACTAATCCAGCTCGAAAAGGACAGACTCCATTGGAGCTCCAGTGCAACAAAACAGAAGCCACATTGCTCCCAGTGTTTTCCATGGTATATAATGTCAGAATGACTGCATGCAAATAACTACCAATACTCTTCTTCCAAATCAAGTGAGGCCAGTCAGTTGCTGCATCATTTTGAACTGCTGCTAATGCAATGTCATTGGACAGTTCAACACGCTTGGACAAGAAATCTAGCTGCCAGTTCCATTATGCCAGATAACAGATACCCACGTTGGCATCCTTCCAATTGACTGGGGGAGGGGACTGCTTTTTTAGATTCCTGGCCATGATGATTGGTTCTGGCATTGGCAAAGATCGAATTGCAATCTCCCAGTAATGGGGGCAACGCTCAGACAACCCCTCTTTAAAGTAAACAACGTACTTTAAGTAAATGAATGAATTAACAATAAAAATCCATGCCAATGTTTTTAATCAATGGCATCAACTTTGTCAACAAATTGTCGCAGCTCAAAAATGCATGATCATACAATGATGCTAAGTAGGTCCAGATACTGAGAAGAATATCAGGCACTATTGCTGTTTGGCCACTTTAGAATGGGGGGCTGGGGGGGTGTTAATGAGAGGGGCCAGCGCAGTCTGCTGGAAGGCATGCCATGAGATCCACTGGGTGTCGTCTCATCATCACAGCTCTACAATAACACTTCATCATAGCAGAGCCCAATCAGTGTCACTCGCTTGGTGAGCACAAGAAAGAAACGCACACGCACACACACTCCCTGAAAGGATAATGGCACTCTAGTATCCAGGTGGCAAAAAAACTGATGTGTGTCTATATTCAATAACACCCCTACTGAGTGACTGCTGCAAGCACAATGTGTTTTCATCTGCCGGCACCTTTTCAATTTTACCCCACACACACTTGCATACACACAGTGTGCATCACCTAGTCACCAAGGTATTCATGTCCCATGGGCCACAAAATACTATTGATTTTGTATTCGAGAAATTACGCATATATGAAATGCGCCAGAAAAAGACTGTGTCTTGTGAACACACTGGAAAGGAGCAGCATTCACTCACCCAGCAGGCTCTGCCTCTCCTCCTTCTTCTTGGCTTTCTGTTTAGCCTCCAGCTGAACCAGGGACACGGGGCTGGAGGTGATGGGACTGGGAATGGCACTGGCAGCAAATCGAGCCAGCAGGCCCAGCCCACTCTCCTCCAGCGAGGAAGAGCACAGACCATCACTTTCATCTAAATCATGCTCATACTCCTCTTCATCATCCTCATCCTCATAATCATCCCGCTCACTGTATTCTATGGTGAAAGAAGAAGTCTTAAATATGTTTGTCAAAGTACATGAACTCTTTTGAAATGAACTGAATAGGTGTCAAAATCCCTTAGACAAGGCTCACATGACAAACGTTACTCTCAAAAGTAATTGTGTGAATTCAGTTTGAAAAATAATTTTTTTAAAAATCAAAAGAGACAAGTTTTCAAAATGTGGCGCAACAAATGTACTCTGCGGTTTCCACTGGCTGTAAAAAAAACATCTGGAATATTTGCTTGCCTGAGCATACCAAATCATTGCCATTCATCCATCATTCTGTCTCTACCACAGAGGGCTTCCTGTGACTTTACACCGCAACCAACTTCCCTTGGATACAAGAGTCCCTCTGCAAACAGATACACCCACCCACCACTACACAAGATTTCTCGTGGGAGACAAAGCCAGTCTTCATGCAGGAGTGATCTACTAGGCTATGTGGGCGGCATCTTGCAAAGACAGCTTTCGAATCGAAGCAGGATTTAATTCTGCACGGCTGCAAGATTCCTCAATTGAAGGGACATGTGAAGATCACATGGAAAATCTACCGACTAAATAAGAGCTGATTGCATGGTGGCATGGGCCACTTTGCTGAATGGACTCAGCCGCTGGAAAATGGGAATAACAAACGAGCCTTGCAAAAAGCTCAATGTGGGTTGCAGCCAGAAAACACTGACTAAGAAAGTCATTAATTATTAACGGCCCTGTTCAGTGGAGCTTGTCTAAACTGATAAAGGGAGAGAAAATTCTCAAGGACTAACTGTAAGACAGTAGGTACCCATTTTAACAGACACCCTCATCTCGCTTTCACAGGAGTGTGACGGACACATAAGAAGACAGAGAGGGACAGAAGACACACAGAATGTTCTGGAGTGGTTAGGTTTGCTGACAGCAGGAATGGGCTGATTAACATATAAGAAAAAAGTGAATGGTTTTTTAAAGCAGACAAAGACCTTTGGCTTAACATAAGACCAAGGACAAAAACCCCACACAGGTTAGAAAGACAACACATGTTTTGACAACAGTGTTAAGGTCTTAGGCACGTAGCACATGTAGTAACAGCAAGCAGAGGATGTGCACAGGTAGTAGCAGGCTAGGCACACAAAGCAGGCTCTGTGAGGACAGACCTCCATGGCTCCTGGGGCTCTGTGGCTGCTCTGAGTTGCACTCATTCAGGGGCAGACAGGAGCTTGGGCCATTAGCCTCTTAAGCCATGGTTATATCTTTCCTTGTCCTAGTCCTGTCTTTTATCTGTTAAGATTTGCACTACACGTCAAATAAGAAAGCTTGGATTCAAAAGAAGAAAAACTGAATGGCCTAAATAGAGCCAAGGTAAGAAATATAAAATAGAGCATAATGTCTGTGTCTGTGCCAATCATGCACCTAACCAAACATTAGCTAAATGCCACCTAAACCTACTGCAGGCTTCTTACTGTATCTGCCATTTCCACCTGATGGCAATAGGTTTCTTGTTCCAGCCCTGTACGAATAGTACATTACACATACTGTACCTGTTATGCATACTTGCACGGCAACCGAAAACAAAAAACAAACCAAAATGATCAAGATAGTTGTGAAACACTCAACTAAAAGACCTCCAGTTATAGACAGTAACCAAAACAACAGATAAACCACCTATACGTCATCATCTAAACCTACTAAAGGGATAACCATGGCTTCTGGGCACACAATTGAAGGTAAATTTGTGAGAACACGTTAAGACACCGTAATTGTTGGGGGTTTTTTTCTCTTCCCTATGTAGTTTGTTCTGCATCACAACATAAGCACAAATTTTTAAAATTGGTTAATCGAGAAGGCACAACAAAAGAGGGTGGTGGCCTACTTACAGAACATTGCCCATGGCTCAGGTGACATGGATAGTGACCTCACGTTGCACAGCTGGCTGCCCTACTCCCAGCCAAGCGCTTGGCTTCTCTTTTTTTGTTGTAGCAGGACAAGCAAACGCACAGACCAAAAGACATTCAAAAGTGTCATGGGTAGGAGAAGGGGTCAGAGGTGGAGGGATGGCCAAGCAGCTGCAGGGAGAGAGCCAGCAGTCTACAGAAGCTAGGTTATTCATTTTGATTTTAGTAAAACAGAAAAGTTCCCCATTTTCCAAATATCCTCATCGTTATCACACATACATTTGTCTATAAATTGGCTTATTACAATGATGAACCAAAAATATTTACCTCTGTTTTGGTAATAAACATAAAAAGGAAGTTTTTTTAAAGGAAGTTTTGATATGCATATCAATAAAGTGAGAGCACTTTAGATTAAAAAGAAATATTTGCCTACACACTCATATCTGTGCAATCTCTGATCCATTTTTTTTAGTTTGAGGATTGCTTGTGAAAAGGGATATTTGAATAACAGGAAATGAGGAATGTGTAGCGTATTGCAATCTAATATTCTAGCAGGAGACGCAGCGAGACAGACATTCGGTGAAAATTAAAAATCAGCATGTTTAATAAAGCTTGGGTACCAAACTGCAATACAATTAAAAAAACTGTTTCAACAATCACACAAATTGTAATGCTGCACAATGCTACATACATCTCAAATGGTGAGACAAATAAAGAAAGAAAAACTTTTTAAAAAAGGACTCTAAAAAGAGCCAATAATAATATATTACAAACATACAATAGGTGAGGTAGCAAGTATATCACAATTATATGATTATGGCTTCTCAGAAAATGCAACCAATAGCCATTGCAAAGACAGGCTCGTGGGGTTTACAGGCGGCGGTGTGCATAGTGAAGGTTTATTTAGTAACCTTGGTCAAATGAGTCCTCAGAGGAGCTGACGCCTGCCTCTTGCAGCAATAAAGCAAAGTGCTTCTGTTTCCTCTCTTTCGCTGCCTGTTTTGTCTTGATTGAGGATGATGGAGAGCCTCTCTTGGACGACAGGCGTTTCTTCTTCGATGGAGTGCTGCATAAACTTGGGATCTGTACACAGGGCCCTGGTCTGCCCAGGACAGTGCGAGGTGGCCAGCTCTCCTTTATGGATTCCTCCTCTTCCGAATCAGTGTCTGTGTTACAATTACATAGACCTTAGGACTACATTTTTAAGCAGTGATATATTGTAATTGTAATTTCAGTTCACTTAGTGGAGAGATAAAAAACACCCCAGTAACAGCAGATGCACAGGACTAGCATGAATTTCAGCACAACATTCCCCAAAACGTTCCTTCCAACACTAGTTCTCAATATCAAAATCCAATTAAACAGATCTAATCGATGCTAATGTCCTACTTTCCACAAGCTGTAAATTTAACAGAAATATTATGACTAAATCTACTACTAAAATAAACATGCAGGGATTCAACTTACTGTTGGAGTAGCTGCTGATCTCAGACCTCATGGGCGAGTAAGTAGATTTCCGCTGGCCTTTCCCCTTAAGGCGAGAGTCTGAAGGCTTTGACTTGGAGGTCATTTTACCTTTACCCCCTTTGGAGGATTTGTGAAAGAGACTCAGATCTTTGGACAGGCTGGATTTTCCCATCTTATTTCTCCCGTCTATATCCGGGAGCACAGGGAGCCGGCTCCCAGAGGTAGCCCTGGACTTTCCAGGGGAACCCTCCACAAACTTACATGAGACCTTGTTCAGTTTACCCAGCTTTGTAAGCGACAAGGCCTTGTCGAGTTTCGAAGCCAGCTGCTCCTGTTCACTCACTCGTCTCTTTTTATTGCCCACTTTAGGCACCTGTTAAAAAGAATACCTCTGCAGTTAGAAATTTTCACTTGGTAATATTAAATCAAACATATATAGATGTGTCCAAATCTTATGGTCGGAAGAACTAAAGTCATTTCAACACAAATATCAAAAGTTTGTCTAGGAATAAATCTATTATCAAGTAGATTTTAAATACATTTATGTCCACCAGTGTGAAGCAGAAACTCCACAAGCAACTGATCTTGTACCTTGAAGTATTTGATGAATATTAAATCCTTCCATGCTTTTTTTATTCTGAACAATGACAGTGAATATTTATTTTAAATTTACAAAGTCAATCACTGAATTTCAAAAATGGTTAGCAAGCCGCATCAGCCTCAAAGTAGAATGTGAGCACACCTCATGAGAATAGCCAGAAGATGCCTCTTGCTCATTCCAACTCTTGCTTCTCTTTTTCAACCTCGATGTACCAACATCCGCCTCCTCGTCCTCGTCCTCGTCCTGGTTAGAGGCACGAAAGCGCTTCCTCAGCACCTCTCCACTTTCAGAGTCCTCCGAGTACAGTGCACTCTTGGCCAGCCTGCGAAACAGCATAGCAATCAGCTTTGGGAGTAAAGAGCAGCACAAGTGGATTCTATTTGGGCTCGAGTCCAGGTGCAACTTACTTTCCACCTTTCGTGTCCACCTTCCCCAAGGGTGGAGACAGAGCACACAGGCCATGTTTCCGCTTCCGGGGCCGTCCCGGGCCCCTCCTAGCCAGGTTCCTGGTCCTCTCTTCATGATGTTGCTGTAGTTGCTGTTGCTGCAACTGTTGCTTCTCTCTAAAAGCAGCAATAATGAAAATTTAGGAGTGTTCATTCATACCCCTACACAACCTAATAATAAAATACTAATGATCATCATCATCAATGGATTCCTTTTATTAGAGGTACTGGAAATAAACAGTAAAGAGTTAATGAAATGGTGTAGGGGTGTAACTCGGGAACTCACACTTTGTCCCTCCGCCTCTGCAGTCTGATCAGTTCTCTCTGCTTGTCTTTGTACCTCCTCTGCAGCTCAGCTAGTCTCACACGATAGTCCACCTCCATGGCATCCATCCCCATGGAGGATTTGGAGAAAATCTAAGAGGGAAAGGAAGCTACATTACTGCCCATGGCTGTACTTGCGATTCAAACCCTGACACACACAGTAGCGCACACACACACACACCTTTATCCCACTGTGTCTGTTATCCCTCGATAACAGTAACCCTTCATCCTGACTAAATAAGGTCTCACTCTCAAGGTGCCCAATGGGAGACAGACCTTTCATCAAATTCTTTTCACAGTTTGAAATCGCTGGAGATCTTTGGCGAGATCTTTGCACAGGCTGTATATAAGAAAATTTCACATTACAAGAGACTCATTAAATGACTAAAGTGATCTAGTATTATATCCATATGCCTTTGAGGCAACAACAAGACCCAGCCCCTGCACATGAACAAAGAAAGCATGGTGAGCCTGACAGTAGGACTGAGGGAAAAGGAATGCATACAGGTTCATCCTTCTTCTGTCTCCAGCTATATTTCTTGTTTGGGTCGAGCTCTCTGGGGAGGCGGATGCTGACTTGAGGGTGGTATTCTATGGCTTCCAGGAGAACTTGTCTGCCAGCCTCCAGGAGATCCTCTAATCCACAGTGCATTATGCCTGTACACACACATATACAAACACAAAACATTCGTTACATTGGGCTTCATAGCCCTCGGCAGGGCAGCCTATTTTAACACATCCAGAAAATATGAGCGTACTGCGTCAAGATACCTACAAAGAACTGTAGTGTTACTAGGGAAGACACACAACTAGCATGTAGCACCATTATTTCTCCTTTAATCTACTTATTTACTCTAAAAGACGCACAAAGCATTCAGTGCATCTGATAAAAGGAGAGTCATCTGCACACTGCTCATTTCTCAGGCGAGTGCTGTGCTTGTTCATTGGAGCTGAAAGCATTCCTGCTGTGCTCTGCAAATTTTACTTTCAAACTGCAGGGCGAACAAATCTATGCATTTCCTTTTCTTCCCTCACTCCCTTCCCACAGATGAGTGCTGCCAGAATGAGCCAAATCACAAACCATTTATTTCATTTTAGCCATGTTTCAGGCTGTTTTGGAGTAGGGCCTTACCCTGTGAGGTGTCTCTGTAGTGCTTTTGCATCTCCAGCTCAGCCATCTGGCTGAGGAGGGCCATGCCTTCGGCTGCGCTGGACTCTAGGAGGCTGATGCGTGGGCAGCATGATATTCCGGAGGAGGGTGCCTCTATCAGGGTGGTGAGGGCTCCAGCCTGGGGCAGTTCACTAGCCGTGACCAGGGCGAGCATGCCTGCCATAGGATCTTCTGACAGGATGCCAAGTGATATGGCGGAAGGCTCATGAGAATGGGGGAGGGGAAGATTGTCACCTGATTTTAAGTCTTCTGGAGTGTCACAGACGGCTTCTTTGAGGTTGTGCACTGGAATTAGCCTGTTTGCGTGAATGGATGGTGAGTCTGAAGGACCAGTGTCACAATCTATGGAGTGAGGGTCTGTGTAATTTGAGGATAATGTATAGGCTGACTCTGGAAGGCTGATGGAACTCTCTGTAGTTTCCACTACAGAGTCCCTGTCTGTATCTTGTCCTGATATCTGATACAGCCCTAAGGGGGCAAGATCTGCTTTATTGTCTTGGTCTTCTTTATTCACCTCTGGTGGTGCTGGTGAAGCAACAGCTCTGGAGCAGGAGTCTCTTACAAGAGGGACATTTGAATCTTGGCTTGGGACAGTTGCAAGTGAGTGAAGAGGCTGCCCACAGTTTTCCTTGAGGTCTTCCATGCATGGCTCCTCTTTGAATGGCATGCTGCTGTTATCCATAGGTTCATGCTCTATGGATGGCTGCAGAGCATCTGCTGGTACTGGAGAGCACAAATGTCTGGGCTTGACATCAGCCGGACCGGCCAAGCGCTCACAACCTTCGGCCTGCAGAGGCACAGCTGGAGCCAGGCCGTCTGCATCAGCAGCAGCAGCCGCGGCTGGCTGGAGGAGGTAGGGGTAATGGCTGCCGAATGGCGCTGTTATTGATTGGTACGGGTAGCCAGGAGGAATTTCTGCCAAAGAAAAAAAAAAAGGAAAAAAAAAAAAGAGGTCTGAGTGGCTTGGAGTGCTTATACGAAGGGGCTTAGTTCCCCCATGACAGAGTGACAAAATGATTAATCACCCCACACATTCTACAGCATGGGGGCTTTATGAAACTTTCATGAGCCAAATGGCACCAGTACAAGCATCCCAAAAGCCCCCCTCACCCTCTCACACACAGACTGCAGAGAGAGCATAAATATCTATTCATTCCAAACACAGAGAATTTTTAAAGTGAGAGCATCAGGGGAAATGGGCACAAAAGTGCTGCTATCATAAGAAGCTTCCATCTGATTGGAGTGGCAGCTGGTAATCCCATATGTAGGGATATTTACAGCCTACTCATTAAGGCCTCTCAGGGCTGCACATACTGACATAAAGAATGACACTCTGCTTTTGACTGCTGTCCTGCGTAGTTTAGTCCACGCCCGAAAGAGACACAAAAAACACCACCAAAGAGATGAAGAGTTGAGCTTGATCGACCACAGCTTTAATCTCTCATTTAAAAGGAAAATCTTTAGTGACAGAACATAACGCCCTAATAAAAATAATTCCATTATACCACCAAGTATTTAATTGTTTGTACAAACAGACATCATTACAGAACACGTTACAAACCACAATGTGCTTACCAGGATATACAGAAGGGAAGGAAGAAGGTGTTTGCTTCTGCAAGTCAAGCACCTCTTTTTCAGGAACCTCCACAGTCTTCTGTTTTGGTCGGATGGGGGAAGGGGGAGGGGGAGAGGCAGAGGCAGGGCTAACAGGGAGTGGGGCAGGGGTAGACGGATGGGAGTAGGACTGTTGAGATAAGGTGCTCTCTCCTTTAGACCTCTCCTCTGACTTCAGGGCAGTAACAGGAGAGGGCAGCGGTGTGACTGGCAGAGGTGTCAGAGACTTCCTGTAAGAAGTGGAAGGGGTCGGGGAGCGTGGGGGCAGCTTGCGGGCATGCAGTACCGAAGCTTTACCCTCTCCACCTCGCTTTTCTGCTTTGTCCTCCAGATCTGCCCGCTGTTCTTTAAGTCTCTCCTGCAGAAACAGGATGGTCATAAAACACATACGTACACGTGTATATAATATATACAGTAAACTCCTGACATTTGCGGGGATTACGCTTCAAGAGCACATGTGAAAAGTGAAAAAACGTGAAATTGTGATGTGGTTAAAAACTATGTTATAGTGTTAACCCTAAATATGCTCCCAAAAGGTAAACTTGTATTCGTACTGTAAATTGTACACTGAACTACTGTCTGCCGCTCTGCTAGAATGTAAAATATTGATGTTAACCCTGTATAGACTGTACTGTAATTCATCCACGCACGTTTTCTTTGGTATAAGCAGGGTGAATACAGTAATAATTTAATTCTCAATAATAAAACTACAAAGGTTTAAGAACAATACAAAAACACCAGAACACACAGGAAACTGTTCTGAGGGTAATTCTAAACTGCTGCTGCCAGAGATGCATTACAGACCAGCAGCCAATCAGCAGAAGGACAAATAAATAACATTCTTGGATTGGCTACTTTCAAACCTCCTGGCTCTGAGAACCATCCTAAGACATGCTTTCTTTGTATTCTCTGGACAGTAGAAAAACATTTATACAGTTGTATTTCATATGGAAATGTAGCTGAATTTATGGAAACATTTATATTCCAAATTTAATGAACCATATTTTTCCTAATAGCACTAAAACACATGAAAAACCATATATTGCCACGATAAAAGCAACAAAAAATGTGGAGGATATCTGCGGTTTCCACAAATTTGCTGAAAAAACGAATTTGCAGAAGTTTACTGTATTTATATAGCATGTTTGTGTGTATGTAGTCTGTGCGAAATTAAACAATTTGGCTTGTTAATGATTTGAGGGATTTCTCCAGGGCATTATAGTTCACACACCAACGATGATGAGCATGCAGGGGGCTTCACTTACCACAAACTGTGCATTCCTCTGTAGCTCCATGACCTGGGCGGCCTGCTGCTGGATCATATAGAGTTCCTGTTGGCGCACAAGCTGTTGGTGAGAGAGGAGCTGCAGCTGGTGGGCATGCTGCAAACTGCTGCCTGCTGACGGGTACAACGCCGACCACAGTGGGGGGCCACGCTCCAACATCTCTGCCGCTGCAAGACGAGAGACATCAGTGCTGTACATGCTCAATGTGTGAGAAAGACAGCTCTCCTGACAAGGGATACATGATACTCGATGCCAACACAGCACAATGAGAGAAACAAGAATACGGCATATAAAACCCATCTATCTCTCATGTAGTTTACCATATTTTGCTACTACCTCTGTCTCCGGAGTATACATTATGGTTAGCCCAAAGGATTCTTTGGGTCTTATAAGAATTAATTTGTAAGTTTATATAATTCATAGTTGCATGATATCAAATATCTTGGTTCCCTCATGTGCTGTATGTCATTTTGGATAGTGTTGATTTTGCAGACCCCCCCCCCCCCATTTGCATTTGTACTAAAAGCATTTTAAGTTAATCTGCGGAATATGATTTCCAGTCACATGAAACTGGGAGTAGGTAAATACATGTTTTCTCAATGTTTATATGTCCTGAAGTTGTTTTTTTAAATAGTTCTCCCATAATGTTTTCACATTCAGACTTAAGATATGAGCCTTATGTCTTACTTATTCAAGCAATCTAAGCTATATAAAATAGGACAAACATGGTTAACACCAAACTGACATGTGTTATGTGTCAGCAACCCACGTACATTTTCATTTCAAAGAAAACAGTTAAATTCATGGATTAGGAAGTGGTTTGTTAAACCAAACCAAACTTTCATCATCCTACAGAGGGTTAATTCATGTAACAACCATAAATAACTGGAAAAAGTGTAGAATTCATTTGATTAGTTTTGCCAGCCTACCTACTACCTACTTATCCATTAGCACTTGGCGGTATGGCCAAAAAGGAATATCAATATTTAATTTACAATTAAAATTGGACTGTTTAGGTATGTAGGTATATATATATATATATATATATATATTAGAGGTCGACCGATATATCGGTTTTGCCGATTAATCGGCACCGATAGTTGATTCCCGGAACTATCGGTTATCG
>JBBPDB010000140.1:9687443-9745108 GCA_037974465.1 Brachypetersius altus
TGTGTGTGTGTGTGTGTGTGTGTGTGTGTATGTGTATGTGTATGTGTGTGTGTGTGTGTGTGTGTGTGTGTGTGTGTAAACCGATTTGTAATAATATGCTTGTGTAATCAGTAACAAAATCATTTATTTTCCTTTTTTGTATTTTCCTTTCCTTTATGGTTTTTTTTACTAATTACATTTCTTGCTTGAACATGGGGCTGCAGATATTGATTACCGCTCTCATTGTCAAACGTATGTTCTCTCAAGTGGTATGCTGAGAATTTTTTTTTTAATGAAATAAAATTAATATGTAATACTGCAATACTACTGATTATGTAATATTATCAAAATACGGCTGTGAATACCATAACCATGAGATCACTGGAATTAGATTCACTTGCCAGGAGTGTATAAATGTTTGAATGAAATGCATTTGTTATGTTTAATATACATTCTGGGTATGTGTATGTGTGCACACGTGCATGTGTGTGTGTGTGTGTGTGCGCTCATGAGAGTTGTGTGGAAGAATTTAAGTGTCACTTAGATGCCATGTGGCAGTGATCAGCCGAGGCATGAAGCAGGAGAGGGTCAGAGCAGAAGAAGGAAACTTAATGTTTTGGAAAGCCAGCAAGAACGTAAAAGATATCTTGTGTAATTGTTTTGGTTTTTATAAATACAAGTGGAAATAAAAATGATGCCTAACCCTAGCTCTTACTTTAACCCAAAATCATTGTTTGCATTGTAACTATTGTCTCATTTGTTTTATTCATATAAAGGGTATAGCCTTATTTTTAGAAACAACTGTATTGTTCTTATGAAGGGAATTGTGATATTATCATGGCGGCTGAAGGGGCCACAGCAGCAGTCAGCATTCTTTTCATGAGAGGATTTCTTTAATTAGTCAAAGTTCAGGCTCACGAACACAAAATACAAGTAAAATAAACAGAGTGTGTCTTTCCCTCAGAGGACCTTCACTCCGCGACACTCCTATGTTACACACTAACCCTCGGATTCTCCGGAGGACCTTCACTCCGAGGAGACCCAGCTAGCTCACACCAAAATACAGTCCGATAGCATCTTAACTCCACTTTGTAGCAAGCACTGCGTAGAGATCCCAACTCCGTGTGAGACTGTGGCTCGCCGTGTCACTCCTGCGCGGAATGCAGGCAGAGAGGAAAAGATAGAGAAGGGGGGAATACAAAGTGGTCAGTGTCCGAGTCACTCGTCACACTGGCGCTTCCCGGCACGTTGTTGTTCCTCTCCACATGTCCTGTCTGAGACAACGCCAGGTTGGGTTCTTCCATAGAACCACAGCACATAACTGAGCTGGACAGTCTCTGTGGTTCAAGTTCACAAGCACAGCAACACAATACAGTTTCAAAGGTGCACATACAGTTCTTCTTCCAAATCACAGAAAAGAGCAGAGTGATACTCTTTCTACCTTGAGCTCCAAACACATTCCCCATGCACTGACTCTCTGGCTCAGCAAAGCTTTAACCACACGCACAGCCAATCAAACGACGAAGACACTTAAGATACGGATTAACTCAAACACAATTAGAGACAGGTGGACATGGTGTTAGGTACCTAGCAACCCAAACCCTGCAGCTCCTCTACACCTGGGCTGCATCAACACCTAATGACCACTCACTCCTCACACACAAACTCCATGCCCAGAGCTAGTGGCTGCATCCGAAAGTGTAATTTAGTGTAACAAGTGTAATTTAACCACAACGAATGTGTAATTTAACGTTTTCTTCAAAGTCCTTACACTTGAAAAGATCCGTGTCTCCGTTTTCCGCCATTTTTCGAATATTACGCCGCTTCTCCCGCTGCCTTATGGGATAGTGCAGTTCCCACCTAATGCATACTACAGAATTCGACCGGAAGCAGTAGGTCATCCGGGAACTTCTCGCCTACTGTTTTTTGAATACTATGAATTCGGACATACTACTCGCCTCGCATACTGTTTTCGCATACCCCAGGTAACATTCCCATATGGGTACCTAATGGGTCCCTTATGGGTGGACCCACATGGGGCCCATGAAATTCAGCACCCAAAATTCATATGGGGCCCAAATGGGATCTACACGGGCTAGTTTTGCTACCCATCTGGGCCACAAATTGCTGGGCAGAATCTGTATTAACCCAAATGGGTAAAAATATGGGATTTTTCTGGGGTCCACGTGTGGAACATTTGGAATTTTTCTGGGGCCCATATTTTTTTTCTGGGAATCACCCCTGTGGGCCAGCTCAGATAACCCAAATGGGCAGAATTTTAATTAGCCCATATGAGTAAAAATGCTAGTATTTTTTATCACTCGCGGATAACTGGTTCTCTCTGCCCGACTCTGGCTGGATCAGCAGGTTGCAGGATGTGTGGTGTGTTATACACGAGTGTTGCCAACAGGGACGATGTATAGTGCCCTCTGGTGGACAAACTATACAACGGCAAACCTCATGACATGGTTGAAGGGTGTTTCGTGCCTTTTTATTTTATTTTTGAAATATTCATTTATCAGCCATTATAAATGACGATACCAATAGTTTGGAAAATGACTAATACTGGCCGACAATATCGGCCTGCCGATATATCCGTCGGGCTCTAGTGGAAAGCATCAAATAATGTCTTTTATGATCGCTATATCTGAATCATGAATTTCTAGAGGTGAACAGCACTTTATAAAATGAGTAAGCCACTTAATTACACGTTTCTATGTGCCTCAGAGTGCCTCAGACAAATCACAGGTACTAATACAGCCTGACAAAAATCATTGATGTTCCTAGTGACTGCTCTAAAATCACCATTAATTACATTTGTGACAAGAGCATTACTATGAAAAAAAACCCTACAGCATTAAAACAGACTATTAAAATGACTGGTCTCAAAAGTTATGATTAAGCCAAGTACCGATTAAGATACAGCCCTGAGACTATTTATAACACTAGTTGTAAAAGCCCTTCAACATGTTTGGAAGTTCAAAGACTCTCTTTATATAGCCCATCTCAGGTGACATGATGGTGCTGTGCCGTTGATGGCATTCCAACACCATTCCAAGGGAGGATTGAAGATATCCTACCCTTAGCAACAAGGACAGAATGGAAACCATTCTGTTTATTTCTGTGCACCTCTATATACCCCCCTGCACCAAGAGGTGGGAGAAGTGCAAGCAAGGCTCTTCCAATTTAGGGCACATCTAATCTCTGTTTCTCTCATGCGAGAGTAAGCAAATCTCTGGCTCTGCAATATCTGCAGGATAATTAGTTTTGGCTGCCTATAGGCCCTTTTCTGTGGTTCTGCTTCCTTGCACCACAATGTGCAAACCCATAATGTAGAGGAATGTCCAGACTGGCCAGTCAGGCAAAATAACCACTCAAAATGTGAGGGAAGTGGGAGGAAGGGTGAAGAGCATAATCCAGCTGACCAGTGCTCAATAATGATTTAAATTAGCTCATTCTCATATGATATAAGGACAGAAAGAAGCTGCTTTGAAAGTTGGACATTTGGTGTCACAAAAAAAGATTGTCCATGAGAGTCCATCTCATTCAAAAGAGTTCAAGATGCCTTTCCTGAAATATGGCCAAACCTTTGGTTAATCTTGGTTAACCCTGGAGAAGAGTGCAAAGAACAGGTGCGGTTTAGACACTTCATTTTGACCAGTAGTTCCCAGTCAGGTCCTTGAGTACCCAGCCCTGGAGCTTAATCAGTTAATTAATAATCTCAACGACAGTTCAAATAGTTGTGTAAGAGCAAGATAAACGCTAAAATGTGTAGGGCAGGGCAGACTCCGGGGAGTATTTCAAGAAGCCAGACTTATCACTAAAGTAAAAAAATTAGGTTTGCCCAAGATGAGAGCCAAGGGTTATTCCTCTTCTGACACATTCACTTCAAATATTTCGGCTCTCTAAAAAGAAATCCCTCAAGAACAGTTAGAACTACTTTACCACAGATCATGAAATTCACATTTTTATTCCAGTGAGGTCCCCATGATGTTCATAGCAGCAACAACTTTAACAAAACATTGCGGTACTCAGACATTCTTAGATGGCCTTTTAACCTCTGAGCATGCAGAGTGAGACACTGGCATTGAAAAAAGAGCAGCACAAGTGTAGTTTGCAGTCCTTGGTCATTCTGAACTATTTACGCAAACAGAGCTGACCGTGTGTGCCGTACCAGAGTGAAAAAGGTACAAGACTGTGAAAGCGAGGGGCACTGTCTGCCAGTATTTACAACAATGTCACAATGAATGTTACAGTGTCTGCAGGCAATCACAGACATCCAAATGATCCAGCAAAACAGACATCCAAAGAAAATCCATTCAGCATTTTAATATGAATGTGATCTGCAAGCAGGAGATAACTGGTCATTTACCAAGATGTAAAATGAAAGGAAAATGATACATATTCAAAACCAACCAACCAAAAAAAAAACAAAAAACAACCCCCACCCCCCCCACCCCCCCAAAAAAAAAAAAACAAAAACAAAAAACATCTGTGTATAGTGAGTGCACTCAATGTTTTTACATTAGGGACAACTACACTTTCTAGTAAATGATCACTTCTTTAACCTGCTGAAGTTGAGAGCTGTTAAGAGATGAAGCAATTTTTTTCCATGTTGCAGCAAAGTGTCAACCCCTGTAGACACAGAAGAACAATCAGTGCTAGCCTGTTTCCTTCAGCCGGCTGCTGCTACACTCACTGCTCCCCTGTATTAGAGAGTCTTCTGTATCAATAGCTTTCTCTGGTGTTACCCGGCTACTGAAGCATGGGAGTCTTATCTAAAGCAGCAGTCATAGTAGCTAGTTTTTTTGAGTGTTTCTATGTGTATGTGTGTGTCCTTGAAATATCTTTTGGGATGAAAGTTACCATTTTCTGAATAATCACCTCTTAGGTGAACAGCAGTAACACCTACTAAATCATTCTGATGTGCTTATGCCACCAAAAAGTCAACATCTGACCATAGGAATGGCACTTTCTGGATGAAGAGTGGAACTATTTTAGTCAGAAATGTTTCCAGATGTGAAAAGAAATTATGATGAGAAAATTTGTGATCTCTGCCTTCAAGTTATCCTGAAGATTACTGCCCTGCAAAATATCTCCTTGGACTGGTTGTTCACCAGTTTGAAAAATAGTTGGTTATTAAATGAGAACAGTTTTTTGCCAAATCACTTCATTAAAGCACCTTAAAAAAACAACTGTGTGCCACTAAACCTTGCCACGTTTATTGCCTGCTTCAGCCACATGTTGGCAATATTGCACACTTCCTATTTAATAACTGCACAAGCCTTCAGAGAGGTCATTTGGATTCCAGTCAGTGGCAAGGAGCATCATGTTGCCCCAACAAATCCATCAGCAGAGTCAGGGCAAAGCATTCCTCTCTCCCCGAGCGCAGTGTGTGACAGCGTTTCCATGCCTGCCAATGCTATCAATCACACCTTTGTGGCAAGTAGTGCTGCAGCCGCCACGCCACGCCACCCCTGTGCAATTGGTCCAAAGGTGAGCACTGCATGCTATCTGCACATCTGATTACAAACCCTGCTCGCAGAGCACAGAGCAGATAAAGCAACTGGGCAAACACTCATCCTAACGTTTCAGTATTAATTACTTGACGACTCGAGAACCAAAGACTGCATCATCCTTTGAATTACAAGCGGAGGTAGGCAAATTCCAAAGTAGCCGCACAGACTGTCACCACAGATACATACAAATGAGGATAAGGTGCTGGCTTCCAGCTCTCTGGGCTTGCTGTGGAAAATGGCATTATGAAACACTACTTGCATGGTAAAAAAAAAAAAAATCATTATTACATACATAGAGATTGCTTATTTTAAAGTCAACCGCCGCTTGAGGGGTTATCACACAAAAAGCCCATACATATAGCAAGGCCGCCGTTACAAACGCCAATATTTCACAGTTCGCCGCAATTCATGTTTATTAAGTGAACTTCAGAGATAAATCCGACAAAACCGTGCCTGTTCTTCTGTGGCTGTGTGCCATTTGCACTGCAGTCTAAGCAGAGAGGGCGAGAGGGAGGGATGGAGTGAGTGAGAGTTGAAGGAAAGGGGGAATGATTGTTTCACACTTCTTACATAAAAATAGCAGAATTCCACAGCTGCCACTTCTACTTCCCCTCTGTTAATAAGGGCCAGGTGTGCCATTCAGAATAAACACGCGTGTTCAAATATTTTCACAGGCCGCCGTGACAGAGTACACTTCAATGTCAGCTATTCATCACTTTTCAATGTGGGCAGAGCAGGCACACTATGATCAGCGCCAAAGCTTCGGAGACGACCTGCACTTTTTCCTGCAGAGACTTGAAACATAAGCCTGCGGCTGCAAGGCCCTTCAGCAAGCCTCGTTAATAATCCACCCACACCCATGCTTGTGTCGCATCCCTTTCGTTTGTTTGGCATACATGCGAACCATTTTGTTAACTCCAATCGCAGCCTGCTCAAAATGGCAGGGTGGGAGCTCCTTTGGAATTTGAAAGAGTGACGTCAAAAGCATAAGAGTCCAAATCAGATCCAAGACCATGGGAAATAGCAGTCTGGGTGGCAGCAAAGTGGCAATGCATTCGGCAAGTGGAAAAGTTTGAAAAACTGTTGTCAATTTACATTTTGGGCATTGCTCAGTGTACAGAAATAATGATGTTTTCAGGAAAGGAACTGGGAAACATCCTGCATAGCCATGATTTATTAAAAAAGCGAAGAATTTTTAATGGCTTGAGCTGTAGACTCTTCACTGATAATCTACTGTATTGACTCAGAAAGAGACGGTAAAACCCGGCCAGGACAGGCGTGAGAAGATATTCTACATGGCTAGGCTACAGCTTGTGTGTCATCAACAGAGATGCAGCCTCCTATACATTCAACTTTGCATTTTACACTGACCACCCGAAGTGAATTCCTACTAAACTAATTACAAACTCAAAGCAGCTCAAGACAGCACCTAGGCTGTCTGCAAACGCTACCTGTCGCATTCAGCTTCTGACTCTGTTCTTTGTCTCAGTGAAATAATCCACCAAAAGACCTGATAATCACATGGCAGCTGTCTACAGAATGAGGCTAATGCTTTGTTTAAAACAGTGACAAATGAGCATGCTTTTCCTCCACACTTTGACATGGGCAGGAATGGAAAAAAGCGAGAGACTGGTTGAGACTCACCATCATGAGCATGTGAAGCCCAGAGCTGGGCCATCTGCAGACTGGCTGTGTTGTGGGTTCTGAAAGCAGGGTCAGAAGTCAGAGGGCTGGGCCCTGTGTGTGGATTGGATGAACTTGCGTAGCCGCCAAGGAAGCTGGAGGCACCTGGGAAGGCATCACCTGCACAGGGAGAAAGCCACAGGATTTTTTCGGGCTGTGTACTGTGTTTCGGGCTGTGTTACTTTTTGTTAACAAACAAGTTAACAAAAAACATTACCCCACATTTTACACACAAAACTCTGCTCCCTTAATTGAGACAAAGAGTGTACCTTCAAGACTGTAGGAGCTGGTCAGATCTGCACTATGAGCAGATATTAAAAAAGCCTTATGAGACAGGTTTCTCTGGGTACTTTCTGTAGTCATCAAATGGGTACTTCATCCACACTGATTAAACTATATTAACGTAAAGAAAGTACTGATGTAGAATTGCAAATACAATGAACAATGAATATCGGTACAACTCTGGAATCTTTCAAACTAGCACGGCACATACACACAGTAAACAAAGGTAGAAGCACAGTGTCATCTGAGATGATCACATTCCTGAGAGGACAAAAAGAGCTTGGGCAAAACTGAAATGATTACCCAGTGGAGGGTGAGGTTAGAGGCTTGTGGTTTCTTTTGAATTTCAGCGAGGCCGCAAACCTCAAACCTGGTTCCACTGCAACGGCAGCCTCTTCATGTTCTTTCGAAGAGGAATGTTTACCATGAGGCACATAGAGACCACAAGCGCAAATTGGCTTTTGCTTGTAAACAAATGTCATGAATAATTATTAGTCATCCTCAATGTTATGTTAACTGTCATTACAATAGCCACCAGATGTGCAGCTTCAAGTGTGAGAATGTCTAAATAAGAGTGGGACTTTGTTCACCACCATCGCAACTGGCACTCACAGGCTTCAGTTCACCCTGCCCCCTCCCTCCAAGTACCTACAAAGGCACCAGGATTAAAAACAGCAGCCATACCACTTGCATGATTATGCCACAGGGGTCTGGGGAAGCATTTAAAAATACAGGTGGGGGAGTACACAGGGCCTGTCCCTGTATCTAATGATTGTAAGTCAGCCAAATACCCCCTTTATTTGCTGGGATATAGCGTCTCTCCCTTCCCACACAGCATCTCAGACTGGAATGGGAGGAGACTTCACACTTATTAGACAACCAGGAGATGGACACACACGGACACACACACACGGACACACACACACGGACACACACACACACGGACACACACACACGGACACACACACACGGACACACACACACCCCTTGCTTTCCACAAATGGGCCTGCTTTTTTTTCCTCCTCCCCCTCCTGTATGTGTAAACGGGCCATTAGCATGAAAAGAGAAAGAGGGACAACAAGGCATCAACAGCAACATGAGGCCTTTGTAACAGGGGGTTAGCATGTGATTAACCTGCTCGAGGAGAGGGTCCTGCTCCGCCGAGGAGCTGCTGCACCAAGCAGGCTGCGGCTAACCTTTTTGGACTGCATCTAAACATTAACCATAGGGTAGATCAGGCTAGGGGCAAGGTGTGGGTGTGGAAAAAGGAGGCATCCCTTCTTGGTAGCTTGGTCTTCAGTGAGTTAACCAAAAAAATGAATAAAAATCATGCATGTGAACTTAAGCACTGCTTGACAACTCTTGAAAGATGAGAAAATATACAGCTGGCTTTTGGACGCACTCAAACGCAAGACTGGTCAACACAGACCGGGCCAGGGGAGGTGAGCAGCAAGACTAGCCGAGTGATTTGACAAAGGGTAGTAGTGCATTTCAAAGGGTAAGCCTTTCTAAACGAGTGGGCTGTAGTCATCCTGCACACACACTAAAGGCGTAAATCTGGACAGCATTTCCTTACATGAGTCTGGTGGCTGGGGGGTTCACTTCCCAGGAAATTACTTGTGCTTCAGCTTATTTTAGCCAAAATGCAAACAAGAACAAAAAAGCTAGCAACACTGGATTTATAAACAGTACTAAGGAGAGACGAATACTCATGTTCCTCTAAACGCTCAAGCTTGCTCTGTACTGACTCCAGGGCCATTGTAGCGCACAGGCAGTGCCTTTTCTTCCTTCGTTTTAGAGCCCTTTTAGAAGTGCTTCAGTTTGAACACCAGCCTCAAAAGGCACCCACAGCAATGTCCGCTCCGCTGCCTGAGCCGTAAGTGGGAGCTCCTGTCAAATGAATAAAACAAAACCTCAAAGCTGACACTCTGTCTGCAAACAGCTTCCCCACAAACTAACATTTTAAGTCACTGCTCCCTTACACTGAGATCATTTACCTGCACCAACTTCCAAAGGGGCCTTAGAGGGAAGTCATTTGTTTCGCATTACTTCTGAAATATTCATATCCCATCTGCAAGTGGTTCCAGGTCCCTCCAAATCTGCACGCTTTCGGCTTTTTTCAATCAGCCCTTTTTACGCCAGACATGGTTGTAGTTTTGGGCGCATGAGAAAGAGCAAGGGGGTTCAGCAGGTCAGGAGCAGTTCAGCTTCCTAAACATGAGAGCTTTTCAGAGGCTTGAGCATTTTTTTCCCGTCCACCAACTCAGAGGGCACTGTCAGATACTCGCTGAATAGGGCCCAGGAATTTCCTAATTGCTCACGTTGCTCAACTCAACTGCAAACCACAAGCCCTGTGGTAGGCTTTCGCAATCCAACCCCCTCCACACACACCCTGTAATTAAAGCCAGACCCTTAAAGACAATTCTGAAAGAACTGTTGTAAATTAGAGAAAAGAGGGACACTAATTAGAATTCAAGACCTTAAACCAAGACCATTAAAAACTCAGACACACTCTTGGTTGATCCTACAAAGCACAGCACCTGCTCTGAAAAACACAGCCCTATACAACAAAGAGCAGCATTATAGCATTCCAGCTACAACATTAAAATTATGAATAAAAGCTAAACCCCTAATACAGGAATACATACCATAAAGGGGAGACCTGCATTTACAGTTAATGTGAATTACACAAAGCCCATGAGGAGATTGCATGCTAAACTGAATAATGCAGTAAATACTATAGAAAACCAGGTGTGCAACATTTACTGTAAATGTGACCTTTTAAACTTGAACCTATACTGAGACTCTAGCTGACCTACTGGAGAACAAGATAGCAAACATCCCAATGCTCCTCATACCAAGAAAAAAAGGCACTATTACAAGATAAATTATACTGTAATATAGGGCTGGGCGATTAATCGAAAAGTAATCGAAATCAACATTCAGAACCTATAATTGATCAAAATTTTCCAGGTCGATTACTTTCCCTTTAAAAACACGACCGTGTGTGGAGTCACGTGACCCCCACTACATTATATTACGTTATTCAGTCGACATGTCGAGCATGGAGAGCTTAAACACAGACGCCTGAGCAACTTGTCAGTGAACTAATTTAATAAATAAAATAACCGTTCATTAATCGTAATCAAGTTAAAATGTTCAATTAATCAAGATTTTGATTTTAGGCTAAATCACCCAGCCCTACTGTTATACAACAGTCATGTGAAAAGCTCCTGAAGGCTGTTCCTACAGCCATGGCAAAGAGGAAACTTATTTATCTCCCAACATCAGGTACAGAAAAAGCACAGTTATGAGGAATATAATATCAGGAAACAGCATTAAAGAATCGGTGTCTGAGAGAAACAGCATTAACCAAATGTTACAAATCAAGAATGCAGGGTTGGAGCTGAATTTCTGTGATGCCAAAATGTTTGCGGAGTCTGCGGTTTTGTTCTATATTTTCTTTTGAAAAGGCCTTTTACAGTGGCTTGAAGGCCAGCTATTTTTGAAACCATTAAACCGCAAGGAGCATATCTCCACATCTTTGCTTTTGCTAGTGTTACCCCCCCTGGAAAACAAAGCATTTGGGATTCTTTCCCATCTCGTTGCAGCGCCTGTGACGAGAGACGAAAACATGCCAAAATGTGCCCGTCCTAACAAGTCGACCTGGAAGTCATACAATCACCCAAATTCCTATACCTCTCCAGCACTGCAGGGCTCGAACAGAAAACTTTTGTTTGGCTCCATTGACAAAAAAGGGAGTGACAAAATAATTGCAGCATACAGCAGCGGATCCTACACGCTGAAGTAAGCCCTGCCTAATAGATGAGGGAGCCTCTAAAGCTTCAAGCCAAAGGCGTCACCGCCTGTTCACTCCAGCAAGCCTACAATTCTGTCAAACAACATGTCTCATTTGGATCTGGTCTCAAAACAGTTAGATAATGTGCTGTGTTTTTTTAACCTCCTCTGTATAGATTAGTTAACGTTTAGTTTCAATAACAGTGTTTGCCCTCGCAGTAGGAACAAAATTGTATTATTCTTAAACAAAATTGATGAATTGTTATTTAGGAAAACAGTGCATGTGGTGAAATCCTCTTGGCCTCTTTAAGTCCCAGATACATCATCCAGCTCCAGAGAGGTTAAACACCCAAAGCCTGAGCAGTGTTGGGTTATTGGAGTACTCAGGAGTATCACTGTTAGCGGGTTCTGCCTCTTCTAAGCCCTGCTGCTGCATTTACTGCAACTCTGTGTTTTAAGGCAGTATTTCCTAACCCCAGACTTGAATATTTAAGTGTTCTCACTACAGTCAACACACCTGCTCCAACTAATCAGCTCATGGCCGTACTGAGCCGAAATGGGTGTGTTCTTGCAGCGAGAGCACCAAAATGTGCAGGGCAGTGGAACTTCAGAGTTCCAGGGTTAGAAAACACAGTTTTAAGGGGCACTTGGACATCTAAATAATGCTTGTGACCCACACTGCAGCTGGGACTGCACTGAAATTTTCTGCACTGGATTGCAATTATGCAACCATGCTAAAGGATGTGAAGAACACACGCGCACACCCACACACACAAGAGAGAGAGAGAGAGCATCAGTTCACTCTACAAATCCATTTCAAACTGCATCTGTGTGTAGCACGCTGCCCTTCTAACACTAATATCTGTGTCGTGGAAAAGCTTCTCATCACCTTTTCATTCCTCATATAAGACATGTGTGTAGATTAGAAGCATGCTCTGGCAATATAAGGCTCTGTGCTCACACAGGCCTGTACATTCAAGGCAGGCAGCTGTTTGTTCATCTGACCCTCCCATCTGCAGAAAAATTGTCATATGATGACAGATGCACGACAGGCTAACAAATAGGCCTAACAGTAATGAATCACACCATTCCATTTTGTTAAAGCACACATTGGGCAGCTCACCAGTCAGATACTCTGGCCAACAGGAGATATTCAAGTAAATGGAGTGAAACAAGGTACTGGCTGTTGCTGACATAACAGTTTGATAAAACTAACTACATTACAAAGGGAAGCATTAAACCGTAACATGACAGTTGAAATCTCAATTTCAGGTGTTGAGACAGAAAGCAATTATGTTCAGACATTTTTTTAAAACTATGCTTAGGGATGACAGGTGTGTCTGTGAAACACACTTGCAGAGACAAAGAGAGAGACTTGCTTTTTAGGGTAAAAACTCTCATGCTTAGTAAATGAAGAACAACTATCTAATGATTGGCCAAAGACATTTTAAAGACATGTAGGAAGAAACATCTGATACATTGGTTTATTGGGTCATTATGCATGTTGAAGGATGATGGATATTTTTAATTTATGATATAGGTTTTATAGGTTTTTACTGAACAGTTTCGTCTCCATTATCAGCCACACAAAGAAAGCCTGCGTTAACAAATGCTGGAATCTTACATGAAATAACTGCTATACCATGGCAGTGTTTAAAACACTGCAGTAAATGGTGCATGGCAGAGTAAATAGAATAGGAAAATGTCAATCTTGTTAGGATTTCCTGAGCACACAAAAATAGCAGGCAGTATTTTGCTGCTCTGCCATGCCTGCGTCTGGTGTTCAGTTAAGGCTCTATTATGCTACTCCCATTAAAAAAAGTGCTGTAAAGTCACATATTCAATATATTACAAAGAACATGCAGGCACACAACAGCCTGCACTGCTGAAGTGGGGGCTGGTGTGTGTGGGTGTGTGTGTGTGTGTGTGTGTGTGCGCGTGTGTTTGGGTGGGGGGGGGGGGTTTGCTGGGAGCTCTTCAGCACTTTACTGTGGGGACTGTAACGCAAGATATGAGAACAGAACTGTGGGGCTGGTTTTCATTTCACATCCTTTGTTAGCTTTTCAGAGGCATGGTTTAATCCCAGTCATGCTGGCCAGGTCACTGCCCCTCTGTGTGGCCCTTGCCCCAAGAGACAGACAGACACACACACACACACACACACACTGCCAGTGGCCTTTGTTCCACTCAGACTCATGTTTCTGTACACCAGTGCATGCCTGTTCCTCTTCTGTATCATGTCCCAAAATGTAGACTAGGAATCCACAGCAGTCTTACCACACAAAAAAACCCACCATACATACACTCTGTACAGATCACTAAAGCTATATTACACCAGGATTTGTACAGAAAATTGTCCAGGATTTGTACAGAAAGTAGACCAAAATAACAGCTGGGGAAAGACCAACAGAAACTACTGAAGAGTCCCACTATCAATGTGAAAAAAGGAACAAATGCCAAAACACATCTGAGAATTTCACAGAAAAAACAGGGCCGTTTCTGTGTGCGGTCAGAACTAGGATGTAAATTAAACAGCACAGTCATGGTGTAGCTTTTCTAGGCCACACAGAAACCTGATCTCATCAGCTTCCAATCACTTACCATCAAATTACATTTTAACAAGGCCTTTTCTACAGCCATCTCTCACAGATGTTAAATGGGGGATTCATCAAGTCAAGGTCCCCCCCCCCACAACCATTACTACCCTCCTTGCCATTTTCACCACGCAATGACTAATTTTCAGGGAAATTTAGGATTATTTCATGGAGTTTGCAGCATGTGTCCTATTAAGTGTGTTTTTAAAAAGGAGAAATAAAAGAGCAAACAGCCTTAAAGGAGAAAGGCACAGTGACTATGTAGACTATGATTGAAAAAAAACATATGGAAGCATGCCTCCTTCATCTCATCATTCAAACAGGAAAATCAAAAATAAAAATAATAGTTCTGTAAATGCCCTCTAGGTAGACGTTATCTCATATCATAAAAAACGAGAACAAAAAAAAAAAAAAAGAAGCATGCCATACTGCCAAGGCATTCTATTTCAAAAGCAGAATACGTAACCCATGAAGGATGAGCGGATGGGGTCTGTGCACTGGGACACTAAACACTTTATGTTTAATTCAGAGGAAAGTCAAGGCTGCAAGTAACGTGCACACACACCCACACACAAACCCACCCCCTTCCCCGAAACACTCTGGATGGGGGTGGAGGGGCCACATGAGTACCCCCGCATTTCACTGCTTACCATTTCAGTGCTGCTCCCCGCCTGTCACAGCAGATCACGCTGAGGGCCTTGTCTCAGAGACTACAATAGGGCAGCTCTGGCCCAGTTGGAGGCAGACCACAGCGAAAGCCCCTCTCTCCCAGGCCAGAACCGGAAAGGGCCAAGGACAAGCACAAACCAAATCAGTCCTCACTGAGACATGCTGCTAAATAAACAGAAACAAATCACTACTTTAGCACCTTCCTGCACTTTATAGGAATGCACCTATAACCTTGAAACTGGAGCGCAGAGACAAGGGCGGAAATGATAACACCTGGACTGCACCGGCTATTTTTACAAGCAATTTTACCCCTACACCCTCCAGGGCGTAATTCTGGTTTTGTGCCTTTTCTCAAGAGTTAAACAGGATTAGGCAATGAAGCCATTTCAGAGCAGTCATCAAAAGACAGCATAATAAATGGTACACTGGAATGAAAAAGAAAAAAAAAAAAAAGAGCACAGGGAGACTGGAGCCTCCATGTGTGCTCTAAGCAGAGCTCCACTCTGAGCACCCAAGTGCTTTCAATCGAATGTAACAAGAGGCTGAGGAAAAGCTGTAGCAAGAGATCAACGCCAACACATATTCAGGGGAAATGGAGCCTTGATCTGGGCAGGCTGCATGTCTGCCAATCCACTCGGTGCCCTTGGGCAAGCTTGTCTCTTGTGTCGGTGGAGGTTACACAACAAATCATGAACATGTCACCGTCATGGCCCCCAAGTAAAAAAAGAATAAATGGATAATACTCTGTTTCTCACAAACATAGAAAACAGCCATACATATACTGCTGAGAGAGGGGGGGAAAGAAAGCTAACAGAGATTTGGAAGGAGAGAATAGGGATCGATAGGAGAATGGAAAAGAGGGAGGTGAGGTGTCAGCAGTCAGCACTATCTGCAGGCCAAACACCAGGATCCTTAAATTCAAACCAGGCCCTGAACCACCAGCAGGGCTGGAACTGCAGGATCCTCTGATGCACCATATGAAAACTGATCAATCGCACACTCCCAAAGGCACTCCACTTCAAACGCATATCAAGTCAAGATTTACATCCCCCCCTACACACGCCCCCGGTCCGCTAGTTATTCAAGCTTTCATGGAACCCCTGTTAAATGAGTGTGCTTTGGTGCAGAAATATGTACATGTTTCATGCTGTGCACGATAAATACATTAAACAAACATTAACTTCAGCCATCAGCATGGCTCTAACCATCTATTTTTGTAATCATTATTAAAGGAAGCCAAGGATCCCAAAGATTGCAAAAAATGTGTTCAGCCTGAGTAGAAAACAGATGATTATTATCTAAAGGAAAAAAAAGGAAAACCACCACATTATCTAAAGAGTAAAAAGCCATATCTTGTAAAAGTAAGTAAATACAATGACAAATTAAAATTCATAAGCCATTATATAACTGTTTATTTTTAGATTCATCATCCTATTTCCTCTGTATTAGCTAACGGCTAAATCTTTAATATTACTAGTTATGAAACCCCCCAGTACACACAGACACTAATCAAATACAAGTTGCCCTTAGAACCTTGATCAAAGTCTGCTTGACTAATTGATTGGAATTGCCATTGTATTTGTTATTTTTGTATTATATAATGTGGAGCTAAAACTAAAATCAATCAGCTTTATACACTGCATGTTAGCAGTGCAAAGTTTGTTAAATCAACATGAACACTGGGCTGGTTTTCCAGTTAAGCATAGTCTAGACTACGCTAGGCTAAAAATGCAGTGCCACTGGTGATTCACCACTGAATTTTTTTTTAGTCTAGGATTAGGTTTAATCCGGATCTGGGAAACCGGCCCGCTTTCTATTACCTAGCAAGGTGACCATTGGTTATGAATGAATACGGAGTGACTCAAACACATAATTTCGGTTTGTGGCTCTCAGGGAAATCATTTTCAACCTTTCAGAACCCAACTCACCTCTTTTTCTATAATTACAAAATAAATATCTGCATAGTAGTCATAAAAACATTATTATTCGCACTTCGGCATAAAAATGCACTTTAGGCAAAAGCGTGTTAGGTCACTGTTATTTGCAGCAGTAATTTTTACAGTCCTGACAAGGCCCTGAAAGGGGGGAGGTGGAGAGGAGGAAAAAAACAACACACTGAGACACTGCACTAAGTGTATGGCAGCTGGCCACATACAACACGAAAGTATGGGAAAGCATGTCGCTTGCATTAGATCTTCAAATAAGCAAATGACGACACAAGCAGACAAATTCAGGCAGCTGACAAGAGTAGATATGCACAATAAATAGATAAACACAGTTATTTTGCCGCTTCTAGAAGGTGCAGACATGCCAGCTCAGGTGTGCTAGTGAAACGGTCAAAGCTGGGCTGAGGGGAAAGGAAAATGTTTGGAAGTTGGCTGCCACAAACCTAAAGTGTAAGCCATGATTTTTATGAGCTTTGAGGTATGACTGACAAGAGCTTGAGGCTCATCTTCACAGAATTCCTTCGGAACCTCTTTGTGATTTGTTGAAATTCTGGTGCTGTGGACTTTTTCACCAAGCATTTTTGAAAGAAATATCTAGTCTGTTGCCTAAAGGTTGCACAAGCAAGCTCAAGCTTAAAAAGGTATAGTCACCTTTCAAGACTTGCTGAAAGAGATATCACTGTAACAGACTATATTCTGCTCAATCTGTGAGAGAGGGTAAAAACAGACGGCTGTTATTCTCCACAGCCGCTCCTCACACATTCAGTGAAGTCAATGTACATTCAGATATGTTTCGCTCTATATAAACGTTGAGGCGTGGGGCTTCACTCACATGCCCCTCCACTCTTTAAGCATGTGACTTGGTCCAGGTCCAGGCCAGCATACCGTTTCCCTGCCTGACACAGAGAGCGGGGTTCAAAGGGAGGCTTCTTTTACATCTACTCGAAATTCCAAATTACAAAAGCACCATCCGAATTCAATCCAAAAAGGTCATTTCCCACAACTCTGCTCTGCACAAGAACAGTTATCCAATAACCTCCGTTTAACCCATATGTTTATCAAGCTGAAATATGACGAAGAAGGAAAAAAAAAGCAGACTGGTGCTTGCCAAGATGCCTTTGAGATTACGTGTTTAATATAATCAAGGAGTCTGGTTCAGAAGAAAGACTAACAGAATGACAGGCCAAATCTGCTTTCCTCTTTTGTTGACTGAAATTTGGCTGTTGAAGAGTTATCAGTGGAAAACATGGAATGTTCATGTGGTTTTCAGGAAACTGAGTCAGTCTAAAAACACATGATGCATTTTCAGCCTCCTGGCTTTGTGCAGGGAGGCCACTTTGGTTAAATTCAAGTTCATTTATGACAAAACAAGGCATGAAGGACAAACAGCCCTTCACTTAGAATGATGAACGCAATGTGACCACTTTGGAAGAGTAGCTCTTAGAACAGCTCTCTTAAACTGGGCTGATTTAGGGAGGGGAAAAAGTGAACTCCGTTGCAAGCTTGCACCAAAAATGCTATTCTTGCACAAGCAAAGAACAGCTCAAATTCACCTGCACAAGTGTTGGTTTATAAACAGCTAATAGACAAACACACACATAGGACTGGCCTAACTTGTCAGACTCAGTCTAAATGCTTTCAACATCACACATTAATGAAATCTCAAACAAGTAAAAGATCAACTATCTTAAAACAGAAATATCAGCTCCATATTCCTGTTATCCACTTGTTAAAATCATAAAAACTCATCAGGTTCTGCAATAAAATAATCCCACCAAGTTAATAATTTAAAAAGTATCAAGGAGCAGACAAAATTCTCTGACATGCCAGTTCCTTATCTGCACCTTATCGTTAGGAACACAATCAATAGTATCGAACGCATATCTCGAGGCAGCCCAGGATAGTACTGCGCCAACATTCTTTTTAGTTAATTAACGTCCACTAACTACAAATGTGAGCCTAGTTTAGGATGGGTCACCCTGCGATCACATTATAAAAGGACTCATGAGGACAACACCCATTCCCACTGACAGAACATGGTAAAGCAGTAATCAGATTTCACAAATGTCCAGCAATGCCATGGAGGCATCTTTAGAACAGTTGAATCGCTCTCAAAGCCTAAAAGTGGCCTCATTCAGACTGAAGGTAAATATGAAAGAGGACATAAAGGGAACAATCACAAAAATATATTAAAAGAATAGGTAAATATAAATTTAAAAAGTGTAAATATGTAACTCTGTGAACGCATTCCACAAAGACAAGAGCTACAACACCTTGCTGTTTTTTCTTCCAACATTAGGAACATTGACACTTGAGAAGAAAAGATAAGAAAAACCACAGTAAAGCTTTACATTAAAGGGGGGAAAACCCATACATAAGCATACATTTTCACCCAGTATCAGTATTACATTTGGACTAGACTCATTGTTTTGTAATGCTGAGGTCCAAGAAATTCAGCTGTTTAAAGACAACAGCAAGACCAAACAAATTATAGCCAGTTTTAGCTGCTACAACAAATCTTGCCAACACCACCAAATAAAAGAGCATTAAAGCAGGCAAACACTAAATAATAAAAATAATATTTTGAAGAGGAAAAAAAACACGTTCACTGCTCAAAAGCTTTAGATCAGCGTCAAAAACCCTCAAGTCTTTTTTTTTAAAGAAATTTCGTCAATTAGATGCTTCAACTTATTGGCCCACGCCCACCAGACCTATTTTAGGTTTGTGGGTTTTTGGTCCAGCAGATTATCTTCTCTACTCCGGGCTGAATATTTTAATCTACTTTTGAACGCATTTTGCAGGGTGATGCCTTGGCATTTATATTGCTACAATAAAAAATGAAGTATGCTATTTGTCAGCCTTGAAACTGCCAATTTGCCTCAAAATGGCAAATTCCAAAACGCTATAGACCATTTAGGACACTAGATCACCAGAGGTTATGTAAATGTGACAAACACACTGAAATATTTCAGCTGTTCATGTCCTGTCTGACACGTTCCTGAGTGGGGCCAATTATTCCATCGCTGATCTTACCCTTACAGAAGTGCTGTAATTTACAGGATTCGTTTTTAAGGTGTTGTTCTTTAAACACATGACCATTTTCTCCATGAAGAGCCACGTGCCTTCACTGAGAACACTAGCAATAAGGAGAAACAGCTCGTCATGTTCGGGTGGCCGTGCTACTCGACGCAGTGAGCAGTAAAAGTGAGGAGCTCGGTGTCGCAGCAGTAATTACGGTCCCAGCTCAGAGTAAACACGAACAAATGGGTGCAATTTCAGTTTGAGCGCAATTTTAACGGTGATCTTCAATAGGCGAGTTTAAATGTGTTTATCCGCATCACGAGAGTGAAACTTGTACCGCCATACCCGAATAACTCCAGCAGCGCCCATTCCCTTGATGTCCCTGCTCAGGCTGAGGGAAAAGCAACTCGTCTATTCTCCAACACGGACCCAGCGCGTAGCGCCTCGCAGTCAGTGCAAAACAAGCAAACGCATATCCGGAGCCATTATGAGTCCTAACGTTACTGACAAGAGTGCCTGGGCATTAAATGCAGCAGGAATCGCACAGAGATTACGATCAGCCGTTCTTTCTTCTTGTTTTTGCCAGTAAACAGACAAGTGAGAGGTTGTTAGGCTGATCACATTCGCTAGAAGTGGACGGAGTGACTCAGTGGTGTAATGTTTGAGGTTTTACATAACACTCCACGGTGGGCTGCGTTCATAATAAATAAGACTAAACTGTAGCGATCACCGGTCATTTATCTTCACAGAAGTTTCACACCTGAAACAGGGTATGCGCGTGTTTTCCACTCCTGTGCGAAACGAAAGAGCTACTTACTGTGGTGAGGCTGGATGTTAATGGCCGGGGAGAGGAATTTTCCGGAGTGGAGAGGGACCGGGTGGCCCGTGCTCAGCTGGCTGGGGGACGGTGGCACTCTCCCGGGCGCAGCGGCGGCGCCGAGCCGGTGGGTCTCCATCGCCAGTCCGGAGAGCAGCGGCGGAGGGACGTGAACAGACCTGGGGGGGCCGAAATCTCGGCCATCCATCATCCACAAAGGCCAAACTTGGGAAAATGGAAAAAGCTTGCTTGGCTATTCCGAAGGAGCCTGTACAGGCTATAATAATGTCCCTAGGTTTCTAGGCAAATCAGTGTCCTTTTCCGGCATGGTGCCGACCTACGAAAAAATTAGAAGAAAAATCACAACTGTGGTAAAAACGAATAAAAACTCAATTTTTTAGAATAAGATCTACATAAAAGCGGGCTTTTCGCAACAAGGGCGTAATGACGCAGTTCGGATCTTAATGTGTTGTGGGTAAAAAAAAATAAAAAAAAAAGTAATCCTCCCAAGTTCGGTCGGGCGGTGAAATTTTACCTGCGATGAAAAGAGAAGCGAAAGTTTAAACTTCATGGAGAATCAGCGGCTGCACGGAGAGCCCGATCGGAGAGTATCCTTCCTCCCCAACCACAGGAGCGGAGAGGGAGAAGAACCCCCCCCGCCAGCGCCCGGGTTTAGATACCCATTTCAGCTTTTCAGCAAAACAACCGTGGCTCGATAAATAACTGCATGATCATTTACAGCGATTAAGATGCGAAAATCAGTTACATCGTACTCCGCGCAGATTCGTCCCTTTGGAAAACAGCGCAGACTAACGCATGAAACGACTGTTTTCTGCATTATTTACTCACTCCGGGGCATTCGGGTTTATGATTAAATATAAAAGATGTTTGAATGTAAAATATCAAGCACCTAGAGAGCAACGTGCTCAATTTATTTTCATGAAACGACTTTAATTTTGAGTAAACAAGCGTGTATCGCTGTAAGTGGACACGTCAAAATAATCTTTACTTGTTTTAATGCGTTCTGGGAAACTATTTATTTATCCTCGAGCGATTCGATCGGTGTAGTATCTGGTGTTTAAGAGTTTGTCCCAAGAGCTTATGCAGCCCGAGTGTTGTAAGACATCACCATAATCCTCGATTGTCTGCTCCTGCACAACACGGGGACACCGAGGTACTCTGTACTGCGGGAACTTGTTTACTTGCTCTTTTAATTGTTGTTTTCTTCGGGTCGAGGGTGTATATCTAGTTTATTTTACAGAACATAGTCTAGTTTAATAGTCGGTACTTGTTTTTGGGGCTGCTCTGTCTGCTCTGCGGTTTTTAAAAATCCGTTTCAACTCGAACGTGTATAGTTTAAAGTTGAGCCGAGGCTGCACCGCTCGGCCCGGGCTGCACATCGGCCGGCCTGCTGCTCGAACTTGGTGTGTTTTCAGCAGCAACCCACTCGACGGCCACGTTTCAAACTTTCTCAGCCTACGTGCTTCCATTTTCAGAGACGCCACTTTAAAGATATAACACTCAAGAGTGTTTTTGTTTCTCTCGGAGTGGCCCTGCGAACGGATTTTACACTTTTTTTTACCCGTAAGAGCGCCTAAAACTCTACGGTTCCCCGCCTTTTCTCCAGCCTACATTCTTCTGTAAGAGCCTGTTTATGTCCATAATAATAACTAAAACAAAAACCAAACTACGAGGACGACGACGTCTTACTTGTAATGGCGATTCAGTTTACAGAATCCCGTTTCTTCCCCGAGTCCGGACGCAGGGTGGGATATTTCTTACACTCCATTTACAGACCATCCGAGGGACACTGCTTAGATAGGGGAAGCAGGCCTCTCGCACAAACCACTGTAGCTCTCAGTAAAAACTCTCCTGCAATGAAACAAGCATTGTTCAACACGCCCCGCCTCCCCCCTAACCTAGCCTGACGTAACCCACAGAGAGGCGTCTGATTGGTCACTTGGTCTGTCAATCATCCCCATGTAAACATTTTGGCTCTTCGCCAGCTCTATAAAACCAATTATGGACCAAGGAGGACGAGCTGTTTCAAGCCCCCCCTCCCCACTCCTCCTTTTCCTTCAAGACTTGAAAGATCAAAACAAGCAGTGAATTTGTGGAGGGCGGTTTCAAGTCCGCTCGGGCTCTCTTGATTAAAATAGACGGATACAGTCCGGACCGGGCTGCAGCACTGGACCCACATTTACGGGGGGAATGCGGGGCAGTCCTCGGTTATTTCACCATGGGTTTTTTTTCATACGAGTGGAGTTAGCCTCAGGCCTGCGATGAAACTGCAGTTTTGTTGGGTTTTGTTTAGTTTATGTTCGGTTTAAAAACAGCATGCGTTTTTATGCGCGTGTGTTTGTTTATTTTAGGCCTGTTTAAAGGAACATACGGGTGAGTGAAAAACCAATGTGCCTGACTCATATCTGTACTATGTTTTTTTTACACAATCAGACAGCCAGGAAAAAAGCATTACAACGTTCTTCCGCATATTTTTGTAAGAATCGACCTTTTTAATGATATGTATATATTGTATGCCCTGTTAATCATTAACTGTTGGCAATGGACATTTTAAAGATTTTTTTTTAAAAAACTTTCCTCAGTTGTGTAACTACTTTAGCAAAAATGTACAAGTCAAAACGAAATGTGCAAAGAACATCAGTTTTTGTGGGCTACTTTTGAAGGTAATAAGCCTTGTTTACAGTATGGTACAGATACTCAGCCAGAATTGTTAGTGTCAATGAAAATGTATTTTTTTGGGGAAAAAATCTGGATGTGTGGGGAATCGGGGTATTCCATGTTGGAATAAAATGTTGATTAAAAAAAGTGTGTGTGTGTGTGTGTGAGAGAGAGAGAGAGAGAGAAAGAAAGAAAGAGAGAGAGTGTATTGAAAGTGGTGCGGTTTCAAACTGCCCCCTCCGGCGAGGCGGTTTCAAGGCTCTTCCTCTCCCAGACTGGAACGGGGAGACCGAGTGGAGCCGAGCGTTAACTTCCACGTCCAGAAGAAGGAGAACCTGTATTTTTACCTTCAAAACCCCCTCCAGCTTTCACCGAGAGACTCTTAAAACCGTGCGGTGAAGAAAAAACGAGGACGCAGGTCTCATTTTTGTTTTTCCGTGTGGATCGTTGGAACAAAAGCCATGGAAACGACGGCTCGGCTCGTGTATGCTCTGCACGTCTCGTTTGTCTGGGCGAGTTAGTAATTACCCGTTTCTTAGCATTTGTTTTTCCACTTTATTGTTTTCCTTATTTAAAAAAAAAAACAGAATCCGTGTTGTTTGACGCTCCGTAGCGTCTTTGCCTCTCCTCTCCAAACAGATCTGAATATGGACGTTTGCTCTCTGGATCCCTTTAATTTAATCTCTCAAGCTTTTGTTCACGATGCCAAATCACTGCGGTTGTTCAGGTGGGTGATCAACGCGTTTTTTATGCAAATAAACGTAACCAACAGAGCACAGCCATTGTTGTCTGTTTGTCCGTCTCAATTGTTATGAGGTTTGTTCACGCCAGAGAAAGAATTTACATATAAGAAAGAAACGGGCAGTTAGTTGATGACTGCTAAATTAAAACAAGTGTCTGAAGAACGAGGCCTCAGTGAGGCTTTGTCTCATTTACTCAGTTCTACTGTTTTCACCCAGGCTCTGTAGCACTAAAGCCTAGCAAAACGTTTTAGGTTAAATTTTGGAAAGCCAGAATCTCTTTTGTGGTCTTCAGAGCTGACCTGGTTCACATCAATAATTCAGCGTCAAATAAGTGGGCTGAGGTGTGTGGAAAGTTAGTGGGATTTTTTTTTTAATTAAAAAAAAGACCTTTTTCCAATGTTTTAGTTTTATTACACATATATAATAAAAATAAGCAAGGTGCTGAAAACACAAGCTTAAGGAATATTAAAGACATTGCCCACGTTGCCTTCTTCATATATGCTGTGAATAAAATTGTTTTCTGCTTTTGTTATAATAGATAAAGACACACTTAAGGGCATTGCACTAAGTGTATGGTGCCTGGATTAATTAAACAAACCAAAAAAAAGCATCAAAGCTACAACCAAACAAACTTCATGTCCTCCATAAATCCAGCTGTGTTTCAGTGTTCAGTCAGTTCTGCTATACCCGCACAGCCTCTCTTAAATCCTCCTACATGAACCTCTTCAAGCTGCTACTTCTGTTGATTAATACACTTATAGTTAAATGTGTACAGAGTGAATGTTGTATCTATGGAAACTGAAGTGTTTAAAATGTGCCAACGGTGATAAACCACTACTGCCAAGTACATGTTTCTCTAAATGTGTCCTTGCACTTCCTGCTGTCTTAGTTCTATGAGTGCACAGACAAAATTCACCATGTTATTCTGAATAATAAAAATAAAATGCTTTGAGTTTCATACCTAATCTGGTGAAAGCTGAAGTGATCACAAAAGTACAGCTTTGCTGTCAGTCCTCATAAGCAACAAAAAACTCTTTAACTCACAATTTTCTTATCTGCAGCACTACACCTAAGTAGACATACTGATCTATTAAAAACAGATTTTCTAGTGTAAAAACATATTCACAACACATTGAACTCACTCTCTAACTCTCACTGGCCAACATGCCTTAAGCTGAAAGACTATTTTTAAATCCATATATTTCTATACAGTGCATAGAATACCATTAGAATGATTATTTCCTGAATTTCTGAGACAGTGCTACAGTAGACTTATTTCATGTAAAATTGAGAAAATAAGTGAGTCAATAGTAATGAATATTCACATCCACTACTTTCACCCAAAATGAAGAGTTTAGTATAGACGTCAAAAACAGAACACTCCTAAAATCACGATCCTGCCTTACTCACAAGAGCCGAGCAATCGGGATTCAGAATGGCAGCTGGTCGGTGGGAACGAAGCAGATTTTTGCTGGAAATTAGGCAGTTTTCCCTTTAGTCACAGATGGTCATCCTTGAATCCCTACGATCCTTATTTGATCTGGACTTGATCATGCCAGCACAGTCGTCCTCAGATCTGAGCCAAGTTCAACATCCCTGTGTGGCTTTGCTGGTTAAAAGACCACTTGATAAGCAGATTTTGTAAAAACCCATAGGCTTGTCAGCATTATATAATGCGCTGTTGCAAAATTGCAGGCCCTATAACTTAGGATATCATGTTGCTGGCCTGAAATGTGGTCCGAAAAAATGCACTGGTTTTAGTTCCCCTTAGAAATTAGGGTTTTATGAAATATTTTTCAGCAGTGTGTGTGGGGGTGGTGGTTACTGGAGAAAGACTAAAAACTATTAAACATATGTATCTATAGAAATCAGAAAATGATCTTTATTTAAGTCTGTTTTCTGTCTGTTTGACTTTGGCAATGTTATGGACTGGACATTGAAAGTCATGGAAATTGTTTTTGTCCACATTGGAACAGCTGACATGTATTATCTGGGCATGAAAAAAATGCTCACTAAGATCCTTTGAATCACGGCTGTGCTGACTCTAAAACATGGCAAATGCTTGAACATTTTTGAACAGTTCCATTTGGCAGAGTAGCGCACCGTCGATATGAGGGGTATGGGTGCCTTGGGAAAAGGCAGGGTAGAGAGTTGTTTTAGCAGGCTTAAGCAAGCTTTACAAATGTCTGGTAGAGAAAATACCCCATAATCATGGGGGGAATGAGTTACTGCATGACATTTGGGTTTCCTGAAACAATACACATTCTGTCACTGCTCACTTTTCCAAAACCCCTGAACTCTTGACATAAATGCGCCATAGAAAGTTAACAGCTGCAACTGCGAAAGCTGAGCACTTGCCAGTTTATAACTTAACATCCATTGTAAATAAAACTTGGATCTTACCGAAAGTGACCCCTCCCAAGATGTCCAGATGGTTTCAGAGAGAGCAAAGTTGCTGATGTAATGCAAAGTTATGGGCATTCTTAAAACAGACGTAGAAGGGGAACTGAGCAAAAGAGGAATACTAGTGTGAGGGTTGCAAAGCCAAATGAGGAAACATGTTTTAATCTGAGTGACAATGCGTGAAGCCCTAATAACAGGCTAGGTTATATACAGTCTACGTTGTTATAAAAGTGGTCATGGTTGCGATTTGAACAACATTCAGGGTCTCAGCAGTGCAAAAAAAGAGGTAGTAGGTGGACGATACATGGCTGATGTAATGGTTAGTCATCCATTACTGGCAAAACACTGTATAACCATGTGCATGAATATACAGTCTGTGTTCATGCACTCAAGCCCTGGTAGGGAAATGTAATGTAAATGTAGGTAAATGTAGTACTACTGAGTTACTAGTCTGTTATACTCTAGCAATGACCGCTGCAAGTTTTTGGAATAAAAACGTACAAAGTAAAAAAAAAATAAGTGAGGAATGCTGCCCTCTAAAGAATAATTTCTTGATTTCCCTATTTTTAGTGTTAAGGTCCTTATGGTGGCTAATCGTTGAATTAAATATCGTTGAATCTCGCCTTGACATTTAAATAGCTGGGTAAATATACTGTTCGTTAAGCACTCCGAAGGAAAGTTGCTGCCATTTCTAGACTGGCTTGACCTTTTGTTTGCGAAAGTATGACAAGTCAAGGAGAAGTTGAACACCTGCATCTGCCTGGCAACCTCACATTGCTTACTATGCATGTGGGCAAGAAAGCACAGGGCTTTGGACCTTGGCCAGAAATGAGGCTTTTGTTCTCAATCAGCAACAGTGAGGCTTGTTAACCTGTATGTTCAGCTTTCTGTCAAGGACGAAGTAGAATGCTTGCTGTAGACTGGCTTTGTTGGAAGCTCTACCTTTTAATCATCGCTTCAAGAAGAGTGTAAAGCTGTTTTTCTGGGGTAAAGCTCTTGTATGTCTGCATGAATGCAGAATTCATTGGCACAATAGAATGACAGACTTCACATGTAAGGACATAACCTGTGTTTACCCAGCCTTTACCATAAAACCTAGGAGAGTCATGCTTTTGTCAAGAAGTTGTCGGGCTTGCTTAACAGCAATGGCAATTTGAGCATCATATACAACCGCAGCATTAAAAAAGCAACATATTTTAATGCAAACTTCCAAGGAAATGCTGAAAGAGAAAATCTTTCTTTTTCTTGAAACACTGAATGCCAGCGAGGCGTGGGAGGAAAATGTGCTTGTAGTTCAAGGTTTTATAGATTCCTTACTTGTTGCAGTATGAGTTTTCTTGTAATGTGGTTGGTTGACAACAGATCCCAGATTGGGCTGTGTCAGCTTCATGTGAGAAGTCCACTGAGAATGTACGCTGTCACACGAGCAACTCGAAGATCATAAAAAAACACTTAAAGGCTCGTGTTCTTCTATTTTTGCGATGGTTATTTTTTAGTCCTGCCAAAACTATGATAAGCAGCTGCTTCCAAGCAGTGCCACCCACAAGTCACAACATCCTTTTAAAATCAATAGAATTTTTCTGATTTAAAGCCTTTCTCCCATGTTATTTCACTCACATGAATCCTTCACACCAATCCCATGGGCCAGATGTAATCTGCTTTACTGCCTTTTCTACACTTTATGGAGACACAACTGTGATGCGTGGGCCACAGAAATGCCTCGGCACATTGGAAGTCGAATTGCATGGTTTGAAATCTTCTTTGAAGCTGAGGCCAATCCCCCCCCCTCTTTCTCTAAACAGGGGACAAATCATGTTGTCCCTTGAATGCTGTCCACCTTTTATGTGCAGCACTTAAGTGAAGTAGCAGCCGTGGGATAGAAAATTTATTGAACTTTTCACTCCCCTCGTTGTCTCTGAGGGCTCCTTGGTGGAGATCCCGAGGGACTCTGACTCGCTGCCCTCCACTGCCTTCAGTCTTATGGCCACTGACAGCTCTGCTCTTGACAGGCGGACCAGACAAGCTGCCACCCAGCACTGGGCCCCTCCCAGGAAGACGGGTCCTGCTGGGGTTTAATCTCAGCGTGGCGGCCCGTCCTCCTGACAGGCTTTAATTCTCGCCGGGCCCCATTCATCATGCACTGTCTGTCATGGGCCTTTAATCAAATGTTCCACGGGATATTCACATCTCGGCCAAACTGTCCTGGACCACTTTACACCATCACATGGATTCATGCTTATTTTATTCATGGGTTTGTTTGCCTTTTATGTTATGTTGTCCTGGCCTTGTGTCTGTCAGTGATTGACGGGAGGGTGGCATCCAGAATACACCATGTGGTGCAGTTCTTACATGACGGCGACATTATGGATCAAGATTATGCCAAAATGACACTGAAAATATTACTGTTCTACAAGAAGTTTTCCTATTATGCACAGTAAAATGATTATGAAATGATTTCGAAACAAATCAGTGCAACCAGCCATTAATCCACCAATTCCTTCAACAATGAGAATGGAGAAGCCAAACAACCCAAAAAGTGGGAATGCTGCTCTAGTTATAGTCTGATTAACTTTGACAAAAGTATTTTAATGAGCATCACAAAGCACAGCAAAAGTGCAATAATCCCCTATAATTCTTATTTTGAAAATAATTCCTCATCCAGCAATGTTTCCTCCAGTCAGAGCTTATTATTATTAATCCACTTTTTAATACAGCAAATCCATTTGTAAAACCTTTAATCTGTCTATTTCCAGGACTATTTTTTTTGTTTTGGCTTAAATTTACAGTAGAAACTAATAAAAGACTTAAAAAGGGGCTTCCATACACATTACAAAGAAAGAATTTGAAGGAAAAAAAGAACAGATTTCAGTGAAAAATGAAACACAATCGAAGTAAGAAGTCTGTCCGATTTTTGGGGGGAGGGCAAGTGTGTCACACGTTAATTATCTCTGGCTTTATAAGTAACCCGAGGCTCTTTTTAGTCTGGGTATGTTTCAAAACTTCAGCTCCCGATGGTTAAAAAGGCATTGCTACAGACGTTTTTTCCTGGAACTGCAGACTCCCTCACGTAGTCAAAGACGAAGTATAATTAAGTGAGATTACTAATTTCAAAGACAATATTTTGAGAGTAAATAAGTCACTCTAGCCACCATGTTATTTATCAGCAGCCTTTATGCAGATAAATCAGAGCTGCTATTTACGTTGAGTCTGTGTGATGAATGAACCAACAGAAACCTAAGAATATATTTCCTTTCACTGGAATAAAATCTTGTCAAATGAATGCATGGTAAAGTTAGGGCACTTTTTATTTCATTATGACAGGTTTGTTATACAGAGATGAAGAATCTCCTCGGTTATTTACAGTCCTATTTTCTGTTCTGTCATGATATGTATCTAACAGCTGCGATGGAAAAGCAATCTGCAACCCTTTTCGCTGTGTTTGGTGTAAGTGAAAAACGTCCAGTCCGAGTCTTTCAGGCTACCAATCCAGCAGTGCAGACGGTCCCTCGGGTAGAGGTCCTGCTCTGTTCCAATCAGCCGCCTATTTCAGTCTTTAAAAAGCCACAGCTCAGAAGCTGGTTACACACAGACAGCCATATCAGCAGACCTGCCCTGTAGCCCCGCATGGCTGACCTCCAGAGACATTCTCTCATTCTCGTTTTTCCCCCACTGACTCCTGGTCATCAAGTGTCATCCTGCAGAGTATTCTGTGACAACAGCAGAATTCAAATACCCTGCTCTTCCCTAGAGCATCGGATCAGCGTTCCATATGCTCTTTCTCCCTCAAACACACACACGCATACACTCGCACGCACACACAGCTAGGGGTGTGAAGTAGCCACATCCTCTACCACATTCTCAGCAGGAGGGAAAAACGGCCTCCCACTTGCCCGAGCATGCTGCTCACACCACCCACTGTTTTAATAGGCTGCGACTTATGATGACCATGACTTGCAGACAAGATAACACCACACATTCTGAGCGAGCCCTTCAAAACATTTAAAAAACATGCTTTCATTTGATCTCTTGATTGCAAGCCTCTGAAACAGTTTTCCCATGTGTGGGTTTTAATTTAAGGATTCTGACTGCAGGCATGTTTATTCAGAATCATTTTCCAAGCTTTTATCTTCTTCATTTAAAGTTTGCACTGCTGTGTATGCGCTACTGTTTCTAATCTATTTCTGTTCTAATCTAATTCTGCTCCGTCCCAGTTTTGTACAGCTGCATGTTTTTGCCATTGCATCTTAATTTTTTTTACATTATTTGAAGCTAATGCTATTATTTGATGCTAATTTCATGACAAACAGACCAACAGAAATAGTCCAGAATTATATAGAATAAATATATTAACATTAGTGGACACTGGAATTGGAAAATTTCTTCTTAAAAGTGACTTTTCTGTGTTTTTGACAGTGATGTTAGGTAACTTGGGACAAGAATGAAATTCTACACTAAGAAAATAAAATTAAAACAATTTGTACAACATAAAATAATTACAACCACTGATTATTACGGGCGTAGACTCTTGGACTAGTTTGTTAAACTAGTAAATGGGGTCAAGCTGTCTGTGTGACAAAGTGTTTGAAACAGGTTTCTAATTGAGAATAGGTTAATCAGTTCTGTGTGCTCAGTTAGCAGAGAAACTGCTCTAAATGCAAAATTCCACATGGATTTTAACGAAAACACCCATCCCATGAAAAACTTAATTATCCACTCAGTTTGACCCAGATGATCCTCTTGAAGAAATGGAGCTTATCTCCAGTTGTAGCTCTGAGAGAGGAAATGTATGTAGGTGTGCCTCATTTGCTGAGAAACATCACTAATATCACTCTGAGGGCATTAAAACTGATTTCATAAATACAATTGAAAATGCTTCAATAAAAATTTTGCAATAACAATTGTTCAGTTATTATATTGAAAAAAGTAAATTAATTTAAGTTTAGTCTAAGAATAAAGGGAAAAATAAAAACAAATAGACGTCACGATTATTGGCACCCCAAGAATCTTTTATTACGCAAATGTAAACGACACGTGATTCAGTTCATATAAACAGACTAAGCTGGCATAAGAGTTCATGACATTTGAGCAGTCATCAATCATTTCCTGTTTCACTGGGGTATAAAAATGAGGTGAAACAGGTCCCAAATCTCTATTTCCCATCACCATGGGAAAAAAACAGGCATGTGTTGGCTTGCACAAACCAGGGAACGGATATAAAAGAATAGCTGCATGACCTAAAATCCACGTTTCAGTAGTTAAAGCAATCTGTTTAATGAAAGCAGGAAAAAATTATAATCTAAATATCATCAACCAGCATTGAGAGGCTATTTTATCAACAGCCAAAATGAGGAGGATGGTCAGAGAAGTAATCATTTCAGAATTTGTCTCCAAATCCATTTGGAAGATTGTGCCTAAAACAAAAGCAGTGGTAAGAAAAAATAAAAACTGAGCTATTTGACTCGAAAATGCTCAAGGTGGCTTTGTCGTAGAAACAAAAAAATCTACAGAGAAAAGCATCCAAAACCAACTGTTAAATATGGTGGAGGATCTGTAATGCTGTAGAGCTGTTTCTACACCAGAGGCTCTGGCAGTATGGTATGAATTCCATGAAATACAAGATCTTTAATCAAACTCTGCCTGCTTCTGCTGAGAAGCTAAAACTCATGGAGAAGCTAAAACTAAGTCATAGTTGAATCTTCCAGCAGGATGACTGTCCAAGGCGCCCATCAAAATCCACTCAAAAATTATCTTTCTCCATGACAGTTCTAGTCCCCTGACATAAATCTAACTGACATGTGGGTTGAGAATGCACAAGAAAAGACCCAGGACTCTGAAAGATTTGGAGAGATTCTGCATTGAGGAATGGTCAAAAATCCCTCGTAAAACATTACATGAAAAGACTGCTGAGTGCTGTTCTGGTGGTAAAAAGGGGGTTTTGCAAAATATTAGATTATGGTGTGCCAATAATGACATATTTTCATTAAAACAATTTGTTTAGTAATAAACTGTGACTCATTTCTTGGGCTCATGTGGAAACATTTTCTTTATTTGCTCAGTAAAGACAGTAGCTACTAAACATTAGCAGACATTTTCATGAGCCTTTTTCATAATAAAGCAGGGTGCCAATTCCTAAGCACTTCACCAGAGGACACCCTTTTCTTTCTCACTCGACATTCAGATAAATATGGTGTGTAGGCAATTTGGTAAAGAGGGGCTACTTTCCTTGTGTGCTGCAGTGCAGTTGAGGGATGTTAATGAAATGACAAGACAGCATGCATCAATCTCACAACCTTAGCTGGGTTTCGTGTAGTTCTTCCCCTAGAATGTCACTTTACTTGCAGAGTACAGTTCGAGTGGGCCAGGAAACCTAATTAACAGCTCATAACGAGAAGGTGAACGATCCAGAGGAGTCGAAAGCACAAAATGAAGAAAACAAGACAGAGATTAAAAGTGTTTCGCGCACAGCAGATTGTAAGCATTTATATTTCGTGCATGTGACAGATGCCTTGACAACCGTACAGTGGAACAAAACCATTCAATGACATTTTCAAAAACCATTGAATGCTCATTGATCCACAGGGAAAGGGACAAATGACAGTCATTTGGAGTTTTTATTATTGGACTCCATCAATCCTGGTGATTTGTGCTCATTGTCCTTCATGTCATCAATCACATACAGCCGAGGTGATTTGGTTTGATGCACTCATTTCTAGTCTCAAGAACAACTGAAACCATTTGCAGAAAACCACATAAAGCTCCTATAATAGCAGCCTATCGCAGTCATGGCAGCATGCAGTTGAATAAACTTGACAAATACAAATCGCAATCTGTTGTTTGACATTTGTTTGCTTATTCTGCAAGCTGAAACACCCTGCCTACATGGACGGAATGTACCGACATGATTCTGGGCAACAGCTCCGGGGACAAAGCAATGAATCCTGCATTTGTGCTGGGGCGTGGAAACAGTTAACCAAGCCCAAGTTGCAGCCATCAGGCTTACAGAACTGGACTATGAAAGCAATTTTGTTTTTCCTCCAGCAAAATTCCACCGAGGGTCATTGGCTTAAGCTGATGTGAAGATTCTGTGATGTGAGTTTCCTCTGTAGCACACCGTGAAAAGAAACCTCCTTAAATGAATGTTGATGAAAGGCGATATTCCCTTTTGAATTAGGAACATAAAAGGCCATAGTAACACAGAGCAGACTTTTATGTGTAAGAGAATGACTCAGAGCTGGATGGTAAGAGGGGCTGGCCATGAATTCTGGGAAATATGATGTGATGTGTTGATGTGCTTCAACTGTTTGCCATTAACTCAGTGCCACCTGCCTCTATAAGGTCAATTCACCTTTCCCGTGTTAAATGATAGAGTAGCGCTTTGAATAAATTGGTCAGATGAAGAGTAGAATTGCTTTTGCACAGCATGAGTGTACTGTGCTGTGCTACAATGACCTGCAACGCTGACGATTTATAATCCAGGTTTTTATTTAGCGATATAAGCTCCTGTGATGGAAGGTGACAGCTCCTACCACAGGAATAAATCACACAGAAAATAGAAGGCTTTAGCTTTGAGTCTGAATATAAAAAGTGTCATTTTGCATTATTGATCTCCTGAAAGCTATGACTAGGAAGATGGATGCCTGAGTCTCTGTAAACCTGGATCTCAAATGCATACACAAAAGGCCCAATATTTTGCAGAGGCTCAATATTTCATTGTTTTTGATGGGAAATACTTTTCCCACATTGAACTGGGTAGCCTTATTAAAAGTGGAGTCAAGAGGTTAAGGGCCAGGTGCACAAGTACGAAGACGCTTCAGATGGTAAAGTTCTCCCAAAAAAATAATGAGGCTTCCAGAAACGAAATTGCCACAGAAGAATACTGCACACAGTAATTAGTACAAAAGAGAATGTAGTTGTGTGTGCTGTCCTTTCAAGATTGATCTAATTTTCAAGTAGATAATTAATTGGTTCTGGGAAATGTTTTACATTTCCTGAATGCATTTGCTAAAGCTGAGTGCAGGACGTGGTTTTCTCCTATGCATGCCATTGTGCAAATGTGCAAAAAAAGAGAAAAAAACACAACAACAATGATGAAAGGACAAGTCCTGTTCATCAGGCTCACTCTGAATACACCCACACACCCCGCTTTCATTTTTTTTCGCGCATGTGGTTTGTTGTAGTCAGAGAATGGCAGGCTTCTCTTTCCACCACAACATGGATGCCATTATTGGGCATGAAATACAGCTCTAACCATGGAGCTTAACAAAACTATAAGAAACCAGCTTTACTATAAAGGAAGCCTGCAACTATTATAAAGCACTCAGCAACATGCACATCTTTTTAAAAAGCCTCTTAGACAGATACAATGCTCACATGTTATTGACCTGGAAATCAAACCATTCATGTTGATTTGACTGATTCTTCTAAACACACTACTCTTCACACATTTTCTATCATAAGAAATCATTCCTAACATGCTTACCTTCACATCAACTGATATCTCTGAAGGTGCAAGCCACTGACAGTCCCTCTTGAAAATACAAGCCAAAAAAAACTTGCAGTTAGTAAATAAAGCAGGAAAATGGGTTATATATTGCATATATTGGCAATCATATATTTGTGACTTTGGAGTCTTTACTGTCAGTGTTTGCTCTTCTCCTTCCTATCTCCAAATCAAACTAACCGTGTGTTATTTAGGAACAGTAGGTACTGGCATTAAAGGAGCACTCCGTACTGCTGTTGTATTTGTCACATGCTGCCACTTTATCTCTCCATCTCCACAGCTTAGACTTCCTCCCTTTAAACTTTATACACAGTGTATATGTGTGTATTTCATTCACATATATTCACACAAACAGCATACAGTGTACAAAGAATACAAAAAATAAAAGTAATGGTTAGAAATCCCCCAACAAGGCTGTAGTGTGACCCATTTTGTTTATTTAATAAGCCAGCATTCATGCATGCTGTTCTTTTTTTCCTTTAGTTAGCATGGCACAGTTGTAGTCAGGTAGCTTTTATGAAATAAACAGCCCACTCTGTTTGAACTAATAGTGGCAGTAAAAACTGTGGAGAAAAATAAGGGCACCAAAATGCAAAAAAATGAACTATGAATAATATCTTAGCTAACTACACTTAAGAACACTCTAGACTATAATGATGGAGGCTAGTGGACTAGTGGCTAGCGATCAAGATATTAACCTGTTCAACATTAGCAGATAACCAGGATTATTCAGAATACCTAAGGAAAGTCAGTGGCATGTCAGTAACACCATTTTATTGAGATTGAGACAACATTTTAAAAAGTTAAATCCTTTATACATTTTCTCTTAACGTAGGATTACACTATACATTTTCTTTTAGCATAGGATTAATGACAAATGACAGCAACAACAGTGAACACTGTTAAGAGCTAATGGAAAATGGTATGACTTACTGTAGGGGTGTTTTGTGTTGACATTAAACCCCACCCTTCTCAGACTTGGCACTCTGGTACCAGGTATATAAGGTGGGTAAGGAAAAGATTAATTAATGCATTGTGGCTAAAACTAATTGGAAACAATGTTACTGAGTGTCTGAATGTGGTACTAAATGTTACAGTGTCCTGATTGGTTGCCAGTGATGTTAATGGTTAAATTAAACAAATCGAGTGGTTCAAAAAAAGAAGGAAGGAAATACTGATATAGTGCTACTTGTTGCTAGCGGAGATAGCATCTCTCGTGCGATGAGTTTGTGTTCTGCAGTTGCTGTGTTCCTGGTTCCATTAATCATTTGGATACACCACAGCATTGATTAGTTTACAAAAAAATGTAAAATCACTTACAGGTCCTACAGGTTTGTTTGAGGAAATACGACCTACCCCGCTTTCAGTGACATTTCTTTGTGAGTGCGTCTTGTAAAATGAAAGTCTTTATGCATAGTGACGCCATCTGTATGCATACAGTTTCCAAATGTAGACCTGCCAAGAGCCCTGTTTGCATTCAGTTCAAAGCCTGGAGAACAATGTCTCATAAAAACAGCTGGCAAAAGGTTATTGCTTTCAAGTGATGAGTAAAGAATGAGTATTTATTTACAGTCTAATTTTAGACATTCTCTCATATATCTGAACACAGTGCTATTCTCCTCACTCACACCTCAGCGTTCTTTTCAGCACAGCATGAGGACTAGCTCAGCTTCACCATAGTTGTACGCAGCTGCTGTGTGTCACTCAGAGCACAAATGCATCGTTTATATCACAGGGGCTGAAAAGACAACCATGTGAAAGGCTGTTTGGGTAATATCCAACTGACACCTCCCTACCAGTGATATGGGACGTGTCTTCAGATTGGTGGGGTTATATGGTGTGTTCTAAATTGTTTTATGTTGCTGCTGTTTCTAAAGCCTACACATTCCAGCCCTTTACAAGCTCATTAGTCACTTTCACCCATGGCCTGTTTTACGCATTCATGGTCTTGGTGACCTCTCCCTGACTCAAAGTGGGACTGAACATGTTCACAGGACCTTGCAGCTCTGGCCTTTCACAATGCAAGCAACACATTATCTAATTGCAGGTCATTATCTGCGGGGACTAGCGGTCACACACGGTTTTGGACAACTAAAATACCGCTTGGCATCGCCGAGACATTGCCCGTGGTGTTTTCTCCACTTAGGATCCAGCCTCTCTAAAACAGGCACACTCATACTAACGAAGAGACGGAAATCTTCATTACTCATGCAGCTATATGGGGCTCCATGGCCTGCAAAAACTGGCACACACCACCCTTCCTGCTTTTCTCCTGCTCTTCCACATGAATAAAATATCTTTGACCACGTCGCTAGGACCTGCAACCCAGTTGCCCTTTTTGTTAAGTTAATAGTTTAATAGCTCCCTGGAAATGGAGTGATGGCTTTGACGTGTCATTATTCCAGTAATCAACACTGAAAGCCGAGGGACACATTTGGCTTTCCAGCGACTGACAGTGAAGTCCCATAGGGGCTGATCACGCTCCTCCTCCTCCAAGAGCCGAACGGCTCCATCCAAGCTGCTGATCTCTGGGGTGTGTGCAGTGTCCAGATCACTGAAACAGCTGGCTAAAAATCTGGGTCAGGTTCGCCTCGCCTTTACTCTCTTTAACAGAGCGTACAGAGAACAGGCATGGTACATCAGAAATATGCTCCTCCCGGAAAAGCATTTTGCAAAATTGTGTGCACAAGATCCATCACAATGTTTTATTCAAGAAATAAATAGAACTGGGCTGTTGTCCTTGTCCTTGCAGCATTTCCCCAGATTTGTGTTTGTCTGAATAGTTGTAGGGCCAGATTCAATTTTCCTCAGGAATCCCAGACATCCTTGAAGGTGCTTTATAGCGACAGTGGATGTGGAAACAAGATTGAAACAAGCCACAAGTACAAGAGACAGGTAGCCTCACTAATGTTTACTGTGAAATGGTTCTTCCAAAAATACATGATTACTCAGAGCAATGAATGGATCCAAGCATCTTTGTTAAGCTTCAAAATTCTATCAGCATGTTGCCAAAAATTTCACCAAGGCCGTCATATGAGCTGAACCCTGGGGACTAACTTTTACTAACAGACAGCTGATACAGATACCAGCACAAAAATTCAAAACATGTAGAGAGTAAAAGCAAGGACATGCCCTTTAGGATATATCAGACCTTGAGGGTGTTTAACAGGAGGAGCTAATAATAAGAAAGATTATTTTACTGGGTACAATGCAAAACTTTAAATATGTGAAGAGCACATACAAGTGAAGAGCACATACAAGTCTGTAACTGTGTTAAAAACCACACTCTAAAAATAAATGTGTCCAAAGGGTTGTTTTGTGTGATGTTATAGAGGAACAATTTTTGGCTCCATAAAAAAGCCTCTTCATTTACAAAAGAGGTCCTTCTTTGGAGGACCTTTTTTGCAAATGAAGTGCAACGTTAAACGTAAAATGTGAAATGTAAAAACCTCCACATAAATGTAAGGGTTCTAGAAAGAACCATTAAATTGATGAAGAACTTTGGAATTGTGTGAAGGTTCATTGAACCTTTTTCAAGTGCACAGATCTGTTCATAACACATATTTAAAACTTTGGCGACGCAAAAAGGTTCTTCTATGGCCAACTCGGGTCATTATATGACAAGTGAGTCATTTACAAGTGATGCACCACTTTAGAGAAAAAAGTGAATCAAAATCGGTTTTAAAAGTGCTGATAGTGTTGGAACAAATAGTGCAAATAGGGCCATAAATGTTTGAATGCTTTATGAACAGTACAAGTAGGAAAAGCATTGTCCAAATAGGGTTTATAGAATAATAAATTGCACATTAGCCCAAGTGTGAAGCCTGATTTTAGATGAGTTACAGCCACGTTGATTCATAAAAAAGCGGTTCTCTAACCTCAGCCTTAGCAGAAGTGATGTCAGCAGGTTTACAGATTCAATAAAAGACTGATGTCCTGCCTCCCCCGGTGCCTTCAGCTAGTGGTATTCGCTTCAACTCAGCTGTGGCCACCAGTTATCTATAAAAGGTTGCTGCTGGGTGTCTTCCTGGCATGCCTGTCCTTTGGGTTCAGTTAGTGGGGAAAGCAGCTTTCATTTAGTTCTGAAGGGTGTAGGTTTTGTGAGCATGTTAGCATAGAACACCCACACAAACAAATTTCTATTTCCAGACAATCACAGCAAGCCAAGCAAACGTGGACGTAATAGCCAGAATCAAGGAAAGGAAGCGAGTAGGAAGAAGCTAGAAATGATCATTAGCCTCCTGGCTACACACTAACAACAAAAAAGAAAGATCAACAAATGCTACATTACTGAACCATATATTTTGCCTTGGAGCTGCTACACAGTAGGGGTGTCTTTAACACAAGTGCATTATGAGCATAACACAGGCTTTCTGGGAAATCAAAGGGTTTCAAATTATTTTTCTGCAAAACAACATTGTAGTTCTCTTTTCTGTGCCTGTTTTCATTTCATAGTTGTGGAGCTCTTTTATTAAAGGTTTTATTAAACCACTTTCATTAAAACAAAATAGGCATGTTTTTGTTTGAACGCCTCTGCTGCATTATATAAAACGGCCTGCACCTCATAGGGACCAGAAAAGCTCTCTGCGGTTTTCTGCTCTGCCTCATGCTCGTTCCTCTCTGACTCCTAAACGCCTGCTCTTGCACCGTGTAGCATTTCCAATCTGTTATATTTACCCATTGTTAGTGGCATTGCTTTGAATGTCAAACGAATGTAATCTTCCAACTGTGGACACGGATAGAGGGCCCCAGCCAAGATAAAGGAAAGGATCCTTCTTGCCTTGCTGAAATACGATCCACCAGCCCCACCCGATCAGAAATTCAATCCCGCACACATGTGAGTTAAAATTGAGGTCATACTAATCTGTACCTCTTTCTCCCGCTGCCAAATCATAATCCAACACGCAGCCTGCCTCTGAAGAGCTGCAAAAGTATATATATATAATCCCATATAAGCCCGAGTTTTCACAAAAGCCTATAAACTACAGCTAATGCTGCGTGTAGCGAAAGAGAACATTTTCAATAAAACGATATCCCAAATCAATCTACTGCCATTCTTATTCATAAAGGACTTTATTCAAAATGCATGAACACAACCTGAATTATCATCGGAACTTGATTTGTATTCAGATGCAGACAAGTAAACCATAATCCTGATTATATTTGCCGCTTCAAGTCAAACTTTTGCATGCGCTTATCTTTTAATCCACAAGTAGAAAGGCAGGATTTGACAGTCTGTGCGAAATAAAGAGGGGGGGGGGGATCTAGAGAGAGAGAGAGAGAGAGAGAGAGAGAGAGTGCAGCACTTTTAGAGTGCTTCTGAGCCAAAACATTCCCTGACAGGCCAATACCTCTCTATTTACGTCTGTCAGTGTGAGACAAACTGCACAAAAGCAACGTCACTTTCAGGAAAACTTCAGGGGCTCAACAAGCCAATTAGATAGGTGTTTCCTTTCCTAGGGGAGCTCACAGTCATGTTCAAATGTTTAAAGGAATATATTTTTATCCTGTAGTATGGGAATGGGTGTAGAAAACATTCCTCATTGAATATACTGCTGAAAAATATTGGTAAGTAAAATCACCTTTAAAAAATATCTAACACTTTTACATTTTACATTGGCTTCAGTATAATAGTGATTTATTTCTAGATAGTTTCATGTAATTTTACACTTTATATGCAGTATTTCTGGAAATAAGTCAAATTATTTGTCAGTGGAATAAGACACTAGGTACATGATTTCAAATTAGTAAACCATGTCTGGAAATAGGTTTAATGATATTGAAATATTCATAAAACAATCTCATGGGAAATTATTTCAATTATTAAAAGATTATTTCACTTGCTGTTTTTGGAGTGTAGCGTTCAGTCTGCTGTGATGTGTAGTTGATGTTGGACACTACGGTTCACTGAAGTTTTGTGGACGTTGGCTTCCCAGCGTGTCCGTCCCCCGAGTTTCTAAACGTGGCCGTGTTAAATGCTTTGATACTTATTTCAGTTTATTATTACAGAAATCATGTCCCAGTTCAGCTCAAACTGTCGGAAATGAGCCACGCCATGTCCATTTATAAGCCTTGCTGTAAATGTGCCAGTTTAATCACATTTATGTAATATAAACTTAAATAAACATAATACCTGTTACCCATCTCATTTAAATTCCAAGAAGCACCACTTTAAAAATCTGAAAGACCAAGAAACACAATACTAGTAACAAAGAAAAAAATAACATTAATGTTTTTTGTTTTAAAAGAGGAAATTTGGTTCATGTTTTTGATTTTGGTTAGGCCCCTTCTCGCTCAGCAGGCATAAAACTAATATTTTTTCATTCCTCTCACTCCATAAAGACCAATATAATAACTTTAGCACACCATCTGCTGGCTACATTTGAAACCAATAAAACAGATTATCCATCTAAACAAAATGAATTACGGAAACGTGATTCCGTTCTGCCTTAAAAACGTCGCTGTTGCAATAATGAAGTTTGGTGTGGTATTGAAGGGCGCCTTAATGTAGTTTCTTACACATTCTACAAGTGTTGGAATGAAACTGAAACATTATACAGCACTGCAGGACTTACACGGGTTGGTAATGTCATTCGAACCATAAATGCAGTTTAATATTGTAGGCAGAGAGCAGTGGCTGCATTTACTGTGATCATTAAGAATCCATCAGAAAGGCTAAAAATGGGCCTTCTCTGGGCCCTTATCACCAGCTGAAAAAGCATAAGTCATAATATTGGTGCCCTGGCGTCTGACATATCATTAAACATTTAACAATGCTTGGATGAGGGTTCTCAGCACTTGGATGACTGGCTCACTGCACCTTATCTGCTCCAACACTGCTCCAGCACGCCGATCCTCACTGTGAGCTCCCCTGCCAGGGGAGGGTCCCACGTGGAACAAGCTCTCTCGCCCATGTCAGACAGAAAGTGTGCATCAGTGCAGCTGATGAATGAGGAGGATGTAGGTCAGAGAGCTCGGCTCTTGGGTAAAGAGTGTGTTTCAGGTAGCTGCTCTTCGGAGTGACTGAACAGAGTGGCACATTCATCACTGCTGAGAACCCGAGCAATGCTTCTTCTAAACACCAAATGACACATGTCCCATCAAGAGCAACCTGGTTTGTTTTTCCAAGTCCACCACCGCTGCCTGTGGCATATCTAGGCTCTTATGGGCCTCAGAGCAAAAACATTTACCTTCAGTTACCTTCAGGGAACATAAAAAAGGACAATGTAATTTACTCGGTTATTCACTGTTGCTCTGTCTCACCCAAGTTGGTTCTGGAATGTAGGCTTCTGGCAAAGTATTTTTACATTTACAAGTGTGGTATTTTTATAGTCAGAGGCAATGGTATAGTATTATTTTTAGTTGTAGGGAACGTTTTTATAGTGATAGATAAGGATAAATTATATCTTCTTACCATTATAGGTCATTATAAATTACATGATTTCATATTTGTCATGATGAAGTGCACCATAGATAATGGTAAGGTGCATTATTTTTATAGATATAGGTAAATATAAAGTATTTATAAATTAATAAACATTTTTATAGATTTAGTTAATCATAAAGTATTTTTTATGTTATAGGTAAAGGTTATCTACAGGTTATATGTAATGGTAAAGTTCACTCTTTTTGTAGTTATAGGTAATTCTATAGTTTGTATTATAGTTAATATTAGTTGATGGTAAAGTACTTTGGTTCTTATAAATAATGGTAAAGTACAATATTTAATGTTCATAGGTAATGGTAACATTCATTATCTTTGTAGTGATGGGTAATTGTAAAGTACATTATTTTGTAGTTCAAGGTAAAATGTAATATTTTTATAGCAATTAGGATTTATGAAGTATGTTATTTGCATGGTGAAAGGTAATGGCAAAGTACACTATTTTAGGTAATGGTGAATTATTACCCAAAGTGTTTTTATGGTTGTATGTAATAGTATAATTGTAATTTTTGTAGGTAATGATTCAGTGTTTTTGTATTGTAATAGTAACTTGTTATAATGATAATGGTAAAGTGTTTATACATGTAAGTAAGTAAGTATATTACTTTATACAGTGTAATTATTGGTATTATTGTTTTTATTGTTGAGTGATAAAAAAAATAAAAGTTAAAGTTATTATATACCGTGGACTTCACCCTTACAAAAAAAAAAAGAATTATTTCACGTTAAATATGCCATTCTGTGTAACAAATGATCACACATAATTCACAAGATGTTATATTGGTTTACTTGTGAGCATGTGTTTTTTAAATACTTCACCTGTGGAATATACATACCTTTTTCTGTAAGGGCAGTGTGATTGCAGCACTACCTGAACTCTAAATAGTTACACCGGCCTCTGCGTGTTTGGCCGTTTCCCTTCTGCTGTAGGTGAGGACAGGGACGTGCAGCATGGTCACAAAGAGATATCCTACGGGACATGCCCTGACAGGAAACAGATAGGCGTTCTTTTTAGAACATGAATGTTGGCATAACATGATAGGCACCAAACAACTCCCATAGCTTTGAGAATAATGACACTTCGTTCAATATAGAAAGCTATGAGAGACACTATCAAAGTGGTATGCGCGCGCGTGTGTGTGTGTGTGTGTGTGTGTGTCTGCCCTTGGCTGCGTCCTTGCCATCTGCTTGGAAGTGTGTGAGAAACAGGAGCAAGGAATCCAGGTTTAGGTTAGAGCGCCCTATCACTATCTACAAATGCACTGGAGTTCTTGCAGAGCTCCCAGGAGAATACACGCCTGAACATGCAGAATGACAGTGGCACAAGAGAGACATCTACAAACAAATGGCGGAAACAAAATGTAGAAGAACGTGGGTGAGACACACACACACACACACACACACACACACTCAAAAAAATCAACAGCAGCAAGTGACAACAGAACTTTTCTCTCAAGGTCGTGCTATGAAGCCCCGTGGGCCCTGTGGGCCCTGCGGCCCTGGAGTTTAAGTGCGACCAGGTAGAGGAGATGAGAGGAAGCCGTGTACGATTTCAGCAGTTGTGGAGGACAGAAGATGAGTTCTAGGTGATGAATAGGGTGTCCTGGCTTCCTTTTCTTCCACTGGGATGATCCATCTCCTCCTGAGTGTTTCAGGCTGCTCAAAGCGTGGCACGGAACTGGAGCAGAGTGAAAAATGATCAGCGACAGGACGAGCAGGAGGCGAACTGCCTCCTGCGGCTAGGCCAGAATTAGCGCTTTCATTGTGACCGAACCCAGTTACCAACCATTCAGTGCCCCAGTGGACTCGCTGTAATTAGACCAGCTCTGCATTTAAATGTGTACGCGATATGTATCATGTAGAATGTTCTAATGGAACTCTCAAGTTTTTCAAAGTCGGTGACTGTGAGTCGGTCAGTGGTTGATTGGGGAATGAGGTCAAGTTGCTATTTCAACTGCGTATTGAGTTCATAAAATAATTGATACAATTTTATAGACAAAGGACCCAAGCAAGACACCCCTTGAACCCCTCCCCACTCAAACCTCTACATACTCTACTAAAGAAATACATTTTTTAGCTCAGTAATTATTCTGTTATGCCTCATAAGTTAATGCTTTTCTTTACTTGAAATGAAGTCAACAGTAATGTTTTCATGATAAATTGCTATGTAGAGTACTAATTAGATCTCTACAGTATCACTTCTACCCAGAAATAATGAAAGGTGAAAGTGAAAGTGACAATCTGGTCATACGTGAACACACCACAGCACACAGTGTGAACAGCACAAAATTCTTCCTCTGCATTTAATCCATTCACCAAGTGAAGCAGGGGGCAGCTACAAACACAGCACCCAGGGACCAGTGCGTGGGGACGGTACCTTGCTCAGGGTACCACAGAGGTGCCTAGCGGTCTTGGGAAGATAATAATGCATTATGCATCCATCTGAAGCTGAGTAACCTAAGGTTGGGTGTATTATTTAGGGTGCAGAGGTCATACTTTAATGACTGAGTGCACTTTATAGGGAGTATGGAGCTATTTCACATTCCTCCATTAATGTTAGGCAGCATAGACCCCCAGGTGGGCTCCAGCAGGTACAAATAATAGTGCTTTCAAACATTTTTGGTCACTCAGCCACATTTTAATGACACGAGAGACCATGATAACGACTTATATGCATGATACAACATGCAGTGCATCTTCCTATCTCATCTGACTATCGGCAGCTTTTTTTTTGTTTCATTTTTCAGCTCCTGATGGGTAATGGCACCTCAAAGCAACCTGTCACGTCTGCCGCACATGTCCATATGGACAGAATAATAACATAGCCTGCTGTTGTTACACTTGACGTGACTTGATTTATGAACATCGCAGCACACTTGTGCCTTTGACCCTGGGCTCTTTAGACATGTATAAGATGGGGGGCTGTATCTACTATCTACTAATATAACAATTAATAATTTTGATGGAGAGTATTACATATTTGACAGGGAAAAACATGAAAAGTATTCATCTTACCCAGGTAATAGACCTGGGTAAGACTATTACTAGTGACATCTTACATCCATCATAACAGGAAAAAATATGTGTCTATTGTGATTCTCCTAAAATGAACATTAGACACATGAGATACTCAGATGATAGACATGATGCAAAATCATGATATCACATAACATCTTTATAAAAATGATCATAGTTATTCACAGCATCATTATTAAGAAAGCTCTCAGAGAAATGACTGTGTCCGTGTTGAGACTCCAGTCTTTAGCTCGGTTCTAGATAAACATTAGGGTTCCAGTGTTTAGATATCTCCTAAAACTCAAGAGGAGGTATTCTTAAGATAACTGGGGAACTTTTTGAACAGCAGAAGATTTAAGCAAAAGTGTCTTTCCAACTGATCTCACTGCTGTCTAGGAAAACTACTGAGACATTTAGCGAATACATTTTTTATTTTCCTCTACTGTAAGGTAGACTTACATAGGTCTATTCCAAACACATTTCCATTTTTCCCAATGTATCATTCTACTTTTAAGTCATTAATGAGATAATACAGAAATGTAGATGTCTTGTGATGGTTTAATAATGTCTGACACAGTCCTCCAGCTGTATTGAAATTTATCTCAATAATACTTTCATGGCACTTTGACTAAAAAGCGAATAACCAGTTGGGACAGGTGCCAATCCTCCACCCAGCAGGCTTCAGAGGAATAAATTATCGCAGAATAGATTAGATAAATTACAGACAGATCTGCCTTAAACCTCTAAGGCATGACGATTGATTCCTCAATCTCTGCCAAAGCATCATACTGATATTCGCTTCTCCAGAGCTTTTTTTTCCTAAGCTTTATGCTTTAATGCGTTCCAGTTAGAGATTTCCCATCATCCTCCAATGTTGATGGGCCAGACTCCAGTGGGTAAACATCAGTGGAAGGAACCGCTCAGGGGCTATGATAAGGTCCAGAATGCCTTCTCATGTTGACAGGCATTGGCTACAGTGGCTCCACACCAAGGTACGTTGAGTGAGACCATGGACATGGCTCTGTGGTTACTGCTGTCAGCAACAGTGCTGCACTTTATTACATCCTTCAGTGAGAAAGCAGGCAGCGCTTTGGGGCTGTCCAATATACTCACCCTTATACACACAACACAAACACAGCAGGTCATCTGTTTCCATAGGCCCTGCTAAACCGCATTTTCTGTGCCAGCCTTGACTCCAGCTGAAGGCATCTAACTCTTTGCATGTGACACACACTATCCTGATCACTGTTTCTGAAGCCAATATGAAAAACAAGGATCCCCCCTCCCCCCATTACCACAAATTGTTTGGTATGCACACATGGTGTCTGGCGTGTCTATCAAAATAAGCAAACTTCAGAAAAATGTCAGTTTTGAAACGCCAGAGGCATATTCTGATATTCTCCAGACATGCTGAGCAGTAAAATAAGTACAGCAGGCATATCTTCATACACACAGTGAGCCCTGGTTGCATCCATTATTCATGTATCTTATTACAAAGCAAGGAACAGTTTGATGCAACGTGACGTTGTTGTTTACTGAGGTAATTGTGGAGGGACCGAGTGAAAAGAGGTGAACCTCGTGTAATAAACCCAGAAACGCATTTAAAATAATAGTGGTGTTCACGCTTGACCAACTGTACATTTCAGGCTCCATCACTGCAGAAACATTGTACAACTGTGCCACCTGCTGGTTAAAGTACATACAACATACATGATTCAGGATCATCTTTCCAAATTATTCTCACCTAATACTGAACGTGTCATTATAATCGTCATTTGAGGAATGGGTATGGTTATATAAATTGCACTATGAATTTTTAGTTATGCAATAATCAAAAAATATTACATATATTCTACATGTAGTAGTAGTAGGCTGCCTTCTTTTAGACCTGGATTCCATGCTCCAAACAAACTATTTTAAAAATTACATCCTTGGTCCTTGATTGATTTTTTTCTGATCATTTTGGTGCTATTTCTATTCACTGGTATTAACATATGAAACATAAAAACTTTTGCAATGTCTATTTGACATTTTATTATTATTTTTTCTTAATGTTTTTGCCTAATATTTATTATTATCATTGCCCTACATGTTAAAATTTTCTTCTTCTGGATCTGTGTATATATTATAACTTAGAAAACCACAGCAACCAAACGCCTGCATGTAGCTGTAGGTTATCACTGTCAGTTTTCACAGTCACACTGGAAAAGACTTTAAAAAGGACACATACATGGAGAACAAAAGAAAATATACAAAAAAAGCTTTTATTCTTTGAGGTCCACATTCGATTTGCTTTAGCAAAAACATATAACATTCATAATGCACGATTAAAGACACAGTTTTCTCGTCTCAAAGACTGTGTTTACCAGCATCCAACATCACCAACAAGACAGGATTTCTGGAGCAGGTAGATGCAGATGGGCCTAGAGCCGCTGGAGTTTTCCAATAAAATCCGTCTATACAGCATATATGAATAAAAGCTCATGGTTTCCTGCTACAAACTGTAGCCAAGGGAGTCTCTGAGGAACAATCCAATGCAATCAGTGTTATGACCGTCTTAAGACTCTCAAAACACTTTCAAACATGACTAAGCAACACAGTGAAGTATAGACTACATATAACTCTTTACAGTGTCAGCAATACAGTGTCACACACACACACACACACACACTCACACACACATACACACACACACACACACACACACACACACACACACACACACACACACACACACACACACACACACACACACACATTCACTACATTCAAAAGCACATCCTTGCAGCCAGGACAAAATATGGCTGTGGAACTTTGATTTGTGAGGACTGCTGAATTGCTACATGGGAAACAGTGCCACCTGATGAGATTGATGTGAGGAATGAATGCAGTGTATGGAGCACTGGAGTGCAGTTGCAGCACACTAATTACTTTGGGTGAAGTTTAAACCAGTCTCTGAGTGGAAGCCTGAGCCTGGAGCAGTAAAACGGTAAGCAGCATAGGCCACAACAGAGCCCATCATCAGACCAGCCATGTAGGACACAGTCATAGTGTTTCCTGTAGAAAAGAATAAGCAGAGACACAGCTCAGAAAACTGTGTTCAAGTGCTGTACAGTCACAGACACACACACACACACACACGCTTGCATATAATGGGCACTCCAGGGCACTCAAAAAAGTCTCCATCACTTTAACTGCTCTACCCAAAATGCTAATGTGGCTAATAATGCATGAAAGCTAATGGCCACATGACAATTTCAGGGCCTCGTTTGTATAACGTTAACCGAACCCTACCATAATTACTGGCAATTTTAGCGTATTTGATCTTTTATAGCCATTATTTAATCAAAAATGATATTGTCACTTTATGCCAAATGCAGTTGATGATCCAAGGTATGATTAGTGTCAGAAGTTTGATTTAAATCTCAGTTACAAGGCTATTGTAGCTTGCATGTAATAGAAACAATAATCACTGTGCAAACAATATGCTTCATACCATAAAGAGTTAAGTAAATATTAAAAACTTGTTTTCTGACACGGATTGATGTAATGTTATCCATAACAACATAATCCGAGGCACATGTACAATGATGTCTTGTCTGACTGACTACATTTGGAATATGTGAACAATTGTGCATATGTGATTGCTTTAACTGATTACCCCAAGTGCTAATTTCATGTTCTCATTTGAATAATGCTAACTGGCCCTTATAATCGTTGCAATTAGCATTAGCATATTCGACTTTCTAAAGTCAGCAGGTTTACCTGCTAGCTCCCTCTGCTCCGGCGGCACCCTGCCAGCGGCTTGGATCATTGGCACACTGCCGAAATAGCCATTGGTGACCCCCATGAGGAGGGAGAAGACGCAGGGCCATGCTGGGTGACTAAGTGTAGGTTTTGGCATGGGGTACACACACATGATGAAGAGAGGGATAAAGACCACCCTCAAGCAGGAGAAAAACAACAGACGTATTCCAATCCACTCATAAGGCAGAGCTGCCAATATCTGCACACAAACAGAGACAGTCGCTCATTATTGATGGAAACCTTTCTGCCTTATAAAATTAGTACAGATAAGGATCATCAGAACAGTACAATCAAGATCAAGATTGCAGTGGAAAGGTATCTTTATTTAGGAGCTTACTTTGCCCACAAAGTCAGACATGTTAAAGATGGCCATGATAAGGATGGGCAGCCACTCTCCCAGAGTTTCGTTGCGTATCTCTGACTCCAGGCCTGGAAACAGGCACAGCGTGATGAAGTACGTCACCGCAATGGACAACATGTAGGTCCAAATCACACGGGAAACCACGTAGCGATGCAGGATCATATCTGAAAAAGAGGGAGTCACTCATTATGCCTGTTTAATGACATGCCAATGATTTGATTTTTTTTTTTGTAAATCAGATATTCAAAGTACCTCATACATTCTTAAACTCTTTAATCAATAGGTTTATAATTCCGCTATATTAAGAATAATTATCAATTTATATTTATTTTCCACAAGTTTCTATTTTCCACAATTTTCCACAGACGATCATCCAAAAAGGCATTTTAGTCTAAGGGTCATTTTTAGTTTAGAACTTTAGCTTTAATACCAACACTAGAACTCAACTGTCACTGACATTACATTAATAGTTTCTGTACAAAAGAACCTCAGTATGTTCATCTAAATATACATAAGGGTCAAGCAGACATGTAGCCTCGGACTCAGTCCTCTAATTAATAACTGCTGTGTGAATAACATCCCCAGTGTTGTTTGAAATGGCTGCTTGTAGTGTTTTTTTATATTAAAAACAAACTAGTCCGATCCATGGAGGTCCCACTTCGTGACATAAAGGATCTGCTGCATGAGGCGAACCAACACAATCTCAGGCAGGGGGTTTTAATGTTATTGGTGATCAGTGTATGTTGCTAATGAAGATATTTGCCAGAAGCACCCATCATAATGTATTATATGACAAAAGAGCAAAAGTTTTGACTGTATAACTGCTCAAACTGTTCAGAGTCTTATTGTTCGGAGTTTGTTCTCGCGTATTGCATTATGTTTATAAACATGGATGACAGTCTGCTCAGGTGTTTAAGAAACCTCCATCATTGGGCAGTTACTGAATGTGTTCTGAAAGTTTATCACAAGTTTAAAATGTAAAATGGGCCGATGTCATTAAATGTACTTTTGCTTGTATGACCTTACCCTTTATGCCTGGCAAGCTTCTTTTAATCTTTAGCTTAGGCACATCAAATCTCACATATGTGTTGGTGCCAGTGTAGTCTGTCTCTGTGCTGCCATCTTCAGCAGGAGAAACACCCACTGCACCATTGCCCTTGAAGCCAAAGAGATGACATCAGACCAATCATGAGTGAAAAAAACAGTACACTACACAGAAACGGGGGTGGGGGTAGGCCCTTATTTTCAGGAAGTCACTAATTTTGCACCTTATTAGATACTGTGCAACTGGAATGTATGAAGTGACAATGAAAAAAAATATGTTGAAACCAATGGCAGCATCTATCAGGTCTTTGTAACCTTGTTAGAGCTGATGGCTGGATTCAGCCATTATGAATCTTCCTCTGATGTGCTAGCGAAGGGATCTGCAGGGGCTATGTGAAGAGGACCATTACTTGATTAAGTGCCTGGCTGAGCCAGTAAAACCACTCTCCTTAATTTGTTGAGATAAAAAAGAGCCTCTAGGTCCCAAGGTAGTGGAGACTGGGAGCACCCAGAATAATAATTCAACAGTCTCAGAGAGGAGGAGGAATTCACAGGGGGGAAGAAAAAGCAAAAGAGCAAAAAAAAAAAAACACCAAAAAAACTAAACAAAACCAAACCATTTCTATGGAAAACTGATGCTGTTATTACAAGCTTCTTGCTTTCTATGCTAGCCAGGTTGCTACTAATGAGAGTCTTGGCATCTCTCCAAGATGACTGCTAGCAGAAATGATGGCATCTTTTATTTGTTCAGACTGAGCGAATTTTACTAGGCCTTTATTCATCTACAAGCTGATTTTGATCTCCAACCTCTACTCAGTGAGCTTGTTAGATGAATACATTTTTTACACTAAAAAGTGGGATTAGTATTCCATCCATCACCCAGAGGAAAAACATTGTTATGCAGAAATGCCAACATAAATTAAGCTAACAGCCTATAGCACTAAATCAAGCTCCTTCACTTTTTCTGAGCGCTATAGAGCACACTCACCAGACTCAAACCACTGAGCCTGCACAAAGCAGACCATTTTCAAAGCCCAAAAGCCCAAAAGCCTGTCCTAGTCATTATACACTACAATATACCACATTGTTTACACCTGGTCATTTCATGCATTTCTCAAAAAAGCAAAGCCACATAAAAACTCAGGTGTAAACACGCCTGCAACCTATTGCTCAAACCACTTCAGGAGGTGGTCTGAGCTAGATTTCCAAAACACATTCAACAACAAAAATAGTGAACATCTCTGGTGCTCTACTTATAGAAAAGCCCACCCTTCAAACTGCTAACACTTGTTGCAGGCCTTGCTACTCCCTGGTTAATTTCCTAGGTCCATATTTATATTTCTACATTGTATAGTGTACATTTTATACTGTGCTGTTGATGTAGTATTTTATTATATTCTTTGCTTTTTTCATTTTTGCTGCTCTTAACTTTATACTGTCCAATTTTCTGCAACGACAAAGCAAATTTCCCACTTATAAAGGTTTACTTGTTTTATCTTATATTATCTTAGGTCAGGTTCTTTCTCATTTCATTTTAATTCTGTAGCCGACTTCGGATCAGCTCAAATAAAATGCCAGTTTAATTCAACTTCATCTCACTTGCTTGTTTTTCAGTCTTGCTACAAAATACTGCATTTTAACGCCTGTGATTCATGACGGCACAGAAGGATGATTATTCTAAACAGTCTAAACACTGACTGTGTTGTGCAAAAGTATGCTTTTCTTTTGAATAGAAGAGAAAATGGGGAGCAGAACAGGCGATTTGACTACCAAGTATAAATGCAAGTGACAGAAAATCTTAGAAGGATACATTCCATATACATTCACCTGAAGTGACCAGGTGTAATACATGTCCAAACATTTGTAGACACCTGCTCACTCAACATTTCTCCTGATATCAAGAGTGTTAATGAAGATTGTCGTTCCTGCAGTAACAGCTACACATTAAAGAAAGCTTTGGAATCCTGCTGTGTTGATTTGCATTGGTGGCAGTTCTGTTAAAAATGCTTTTCTATGGCGATTATACAAACTGTGTGCACAACTGAACAACTGTGTCAGCAATGGTTGTATCATAATGTAGAGGTCACTAAAGAAAGGGCTGCAAACATTTGGACACACAGTGTAACATGATTTCATTCATTTCTAATCTGAAACTGATTTCTACACCATGACAAAGGTGACATACAGTCATCCCGTTTTTCGCTGGGTTCCAAGAGCTCCTGCATATAGTGAAAAAACGTGTTGTTGTGTTTTGGTTAAAAAAAAATGCCTAAAACGCCTATTTTTATAGTGTCTCAGTCTTAGAAGGGAGTGACCCATAAAAAAACAAACAAAAAACATAAAAACTTACAAATCTTACTTCCTCTGTAATGACGTCATGGTGGACTTGGTACTGGTTGCCATGGTGTGAGCGATCTTTGGAGTGGGACAGACCCTGGCGGGCCAGGCTGGTATAATAACACACAAAACGCGTCCTGCGCACCAGCAAGTGCAGTATGAAGCACATCAGCTCCATTCCAATGGAAATGAGGAAGAAGATGATGGTGTTCTTCCTCTCGTCTGTGATCAGCAACTTGGTGAAGATCCGGCTAAGTGAAATGATCACACCTGCTGTGCCTAACAGCGAAGAAGCATTTTTAGTTCTCTCATTTAGATGTTTAGATACACTTTACTGAAACATGGCATTCATAAGACTACATGACACCTACACTTCTCATGAAAAGTGACACTAACCTACAATAATATCATTTACATTTACGGCATTTTAGCAGACGCTTTTGTCCAAAGCGACTTCCATTCCCTAAATACAGGGGACAGTCTCTCCCTGGAGCAACTTGGGCTTAAGGGTCTTGCTCAGGGACCCAGTGGTGGTGTGCTAGAGGTAGGATTCGAACCTGTGACCTCTTGGTCTGGAGGCAAGTATCCTACCCACTGAGCTACCTCCACCCCACGGAGTGTTTAAAAATGTACAGTATAAAAATCACTTGTCATAAAGACTACTTTAAAATTTGTTGGAATGAACACTTATAAATGTTCACTTATAAAGGCTTTATGTAGGTTTCATGGATCTTTATGAATGCTGCCGCACTGTTACTGGTATTTGTGTTACATGCTATGTACAGGGAATTTTTTATTTCACATTTAAACTTTATTATATTCACTTCATATTTAGACGCACTTCATATTTAGACGCTTAATGTTTTCAAACCTTCAAAGTCAAAAGACAGCAGGTGTTTCAATCTGAAGTGAATATAAGCATTGGAAGAATATTAAATAATAAGATAATAAATAATAAGAATATTGTTTTCCATCACAGTCAAATAAGCCGGATCAACTTACTTTCTCCAGTCATTACTCCTTGTGTATACCGTTTTGGAAGCATACCCATGTAGCCATAGAAACTGGACTGTTGCACTGTAAACATCATCAAAGAAATATCAGGTAAATCAACACTGACAGTATAATGGCACAACAAAAAACACGTCTCACTAAAGGTGGAATTGAGACGACTATTGTTGACACTTGTTTTATTCTATCTAAGCTTAAGAAGACCGTGACTCAATACCTGTGCATCCAAATGCCACAACGCCCACAGATATCAGGTTGAGGGCATACGCCTGGTTTGTGGTGAACTTCTCCAGCCACACATCAAAGACGCTGACAAAAAGCAGAGGGCCAAGAGCAAATAGGTAACCTGCAAGAAGTGACATTTACTTCAATCAGATAGGATACCCTCGCAGCACAGAAACAGAGGCAGAAAAATGAAGAGAGAGAAAAAGAGAGAGGAGAGGAGAAAGTGAGCATGAGAAGGAGAGAGAAAGAGCAACACCAAAACTTTCTGTGAAGGAAGAACACACTTTGAATTCAACTGTATATTTTCTCAATGGTTCTGCTTAAGGTATAAATAAGCTGAGCACAGCAAGTGGTCCAGAAGAGAGGAAGAACGTGCGTTTGGCCTCTGAATCTGAGATATTCCCTGTTCTGCTGGTGGCAATTGTTTGTTTATTGTTTACCATGCACTATGTTTGTTCTTAACTCAAAAGGCATTCATAGCACTGCTCATACTGAAATACTTGCATTTTAGTGCATTTGGGGGAAAGATTCTTTATTTTAGTGCATTTGGGGGAAAGATCGAGAAGTGCACATATTTCCTGACATATGAAGGTGTGTCCGGCAATACATAGTCAAGTCTATTTGGGATTATGTAACAACTCAGCATGATTTGGGGAAAGTGGGTGGTGACTTTAGGCCTGAATGTTGCACAACGTAACCTGTCAACTACATTAGCCTTATAGCTCCAGTACAAAAAAGGAACACACTTTGGATTTCAAGGGAGTCATGGCTGTCTGATGAGGGAGTGATGAGGGAAAAAAGTGTATTTCTTTTTCACCAAACTCTACTTTATGCCTTATAATAATATTCCAATGGACAAGGAAAAATGCAGCCATTGTTTTAAAATTGGATTGTTTCTTTTATATAAACTGTTTCTCCATTTTAAGTCTCTTCTTCTTGCTCTTCTCTCAGCACTGATTCAGGAGTGTGTGTTAGGCTTGCAGTGCTGATGACTGATGCGGCGGAGCTGAGTGAGCTGAGCGCCCCTCCTCCCTCCACCCCAAGGGCTAGCCATGCACTCTCTCAGGTCAATCAACTGCCTCCTCCCCCAGCCCCTTTGTGCTTGTATGTGTGTGTGTTTGTGTGTGTCCGAATAAACAGACTCACCAACGGTGATCCTGGTGTGCAGGCTGAGCATCTCCACCAGCACATTGTTCAGCACCACCGCAACCAGAGCCACGAGAATATACGTCAGGCTCATGTCAAACACAATGGACGTCCCTGACACGACACAAAAGCCACAAAGACGCAACCTCACATCCCATCTCCAATCATATTTCTTATCAACGTTCTTATCAGATTTTCTTCCAGAGACAACAGAGGCTGAGTGGACAGTGACAAAGCAGTTTAATGAAATTTCAAAAAAAGCCTGGCTCACTTTTATTGCTTGTAAAATAGCAGCTTTGTTTATAATAGTAAAGGAGTATTCTGTTGATTATTTTGACCATGTGAACTTAAAAAAAAAGGTCAAACCATGAAAATGGACTTTACTGAAGAATTTCCAACATATACATACATCACTGTTTCAACAGGTGAGAGAGGACCATTTGAATTTTGCAAATGTTATGTACATACAAAATTAAAACTGACTTAATTAAGACAGCCATGTACTGGCAGCTACATTTTGACTGCCTGATGGTATACATGTTGTTGAAAGGTACAAACGGACCTGTGATGCAACAAGTAAATATACCAAATTCCAAATCTGTAGCTTAAGCATTTTTTGAGATGTTCCAGGTCCCAATAGATTTGGTATTCTTCCAAAGAATCTGGAAGAGGTGCTGCATGTCACATTTTGTGAAGTTTGAACATTTACATTACAAGCAGTGATCAGCAGTGGTCATAAATAAAATGATCATCTTGCAGTAGGAACTGCCCATTTTTAATTGTTACCATTTTCTTCACTTGGTAACTGTGGTGTGTGCAATATAAACACATGCTACAAAGTAAAGCTGTACCTTCGAATTTATGATGCAAGTAGTCCACATCTGTGATGAAGCTATTGTAAGGCAACAGGAACCCAACTCCAGCCAGCAGCATAGCAAAGTAGATACCATGATAGCGGTCATCCGGAACAGGCTCCTCAAAAACTGTGCACAGAAGCCCCATAGACTGATTTTAGTGTAGGAGGAACACGCACGAGCTGCTTTATGATGGCAAATTTTCACAACGGGATGTATTCTAACAGCCTTTGCTTTGTCACTTTAAAGGCACCTTTTTCACATGCATACGCATGAGCATTGTTGATATTCTGCTCATAGGGGCAGTGACTGATGGAGGTTCTTTTTCATGACGGTGCTCTTTTGGCCTCCCAGTGGCAGGAAGAATGTGAATTTTAAAATGTTCTACCTACTATCGTTCCAAGCACTGCTTCTTAAGAAAAGAATTGCCGCTGTCATTTCAAACTGTTTTAAATGCACATCCTTCTTTCTTTCTGTTTTATATGTTTGAACATTGTTTGATTGCACCTTATAATGTGTGACAAATGGACAAAGAGAAATGGTCCAAAATGTAATTTATATCAGTAAGTTTATTTATTTATATATTTTTCCAAAATCAAGCATCCTCTCTCAGAGAACGGAGATTCTCTTTTGCTTTTTTATCCCAAAAATTGAGTTAAAAGGCCTTCTGGGCAGCATTAGTGTCCCATCTAAACTAACATGATTAGTTCTTGCTATTACACGGCAGGTGATATAACCTTCGCTTTGGGTTAACCTCAGGGCTTGAAACATGCAGCTTGCATTCAAGGACTAACACAATTTGTTCAATTTGTAGTCGGTGCGATAGTTATGTAAGGGAGACCCTCACCAGGCTCAGATAAAGCCAGCACGCCTTTGTCTGGGATTTCTTTGCCTTGGCAGTCCTCTTCCTCTAGCTGATAGCTCTCAAAGCTGAAGCTCATCACCACATTGCCCTCTGGGGTTTGGGCAGGGGTGGCCTGCTTGCGCCTCTCCACTCCTTTAGAGCCCATAGTCTGACCCTCTGTGTTCTCAGTTACTTATGCCTTGTGTGGTGGCAATGGGTGTCTGGTCAGATCTGTACAGAAGAAGATACATGTTGTTTAGCGATGCTGTAATCCATTCAGAATGATTAATATAATCCAGTGCTTCTTGATCCAGCATTATATGATGTATCAACCAATGGTTATTGCCTGCATAAACACACCTGATCCAGCTCATCAACTGATTATCAAGCTGCATGATCTGGAGCAGGTGTGCTGAGGAACAGTTGAAATTGTGCAGCGCTATGGGGCCCTGAGGGGCAGGATTAAGAAACACTGATATAATAAAACGCACTCATACAGTTAAACAAATGGTTATGATTCGCCTTTGAAAATGTAACAGTCCAGAGTAATATAGTGAGACATGGTTAGGAATAAAGCCAGGGTTGAATTTAGAACTAGATTCAGCAGTAGAGTTAACGTTAATCTTAGAGTGAGTTTTAGGTTTAGAATTAGGGAAAGGTTTCTTCTCTTTCTTTATTTTTTTTGAAAGTCTGCTATCTGCATTTATGCTGTTTCCTAATTACAGTGATATTTATAACATATATAACATATATATATGTTGCATAGTTCAAGTGGTTGACCAGCCTGTGAGTTTGCTCTGTCACTGATTTACCTCTTGGCAAGGAGCAGACTGGAGACCAGAGTTCCATGCTGTGGTTGTACGTTTATTAAACAAAAGGCGAAAACAAAACCTGGCACTAGGGCCGCAAGAAACAGGTACAGGAAACGAGAATCAGACAGGGCA